>CAWUFW010007358.1:0-600000 GCA_963921515.1 Calotriton arnoldi
CCATCGTAATGACCCCCATAGAACGATAAACCGTCAGAAACATTAATTCTGTTGCTGTCATAGTGGCTGTAGTAGGACGTACGTCCTGCTTCTTGCTTGGAAAGGATAGCCAGAGACCACTGACCATCATATATTAAGCTAACAAATAGGAGCAACGTCATTTTGCCTTCACCATTTCATGTTTTATTAGGCCACATATATGCGCTCATATGGCCTTATGAAGTGATGTGATGTAACATTATTAATATAATCTAGTGCACTAAAACAGTCATAGAAATTGCATCTACTGTGTAATCTTGACATATATATGACTGTACATATCAACGTTTTCCCCTACAGTACCAATGAGTTGCAGTTTTCACATATATCTGCATTTGTGTGATATGAATACCATTGTAATTGTTATATATTCATGCATTCCTTTAAATCGTTCTCTGCATTTATGTCACATTGAAAATGTATACATATGAATAATGATCTATACCTATATTGTAATCTTATATGTACCTGTAATCATGGATTTAAATGTGTATTGAGATGCTTGTTGTACTAGGTTAGCAAAAGGACTTAAAGCTTTGGATTTTGCAATGTTTAATTTTTAATGTGAATGTTTGCTTTGGATGCAATGTTTTTCTCGGTGAACAGTCATAATATCGAAAAAAAAATATCGACTGGACAGAATATCGAGTTTTTTATATAGAATGGACAGAATATCGAATTGCAAAAATATAGTGGTGCAGAATATCGAAATTCAGGTAAGAAATATCGAATTTTCATAATATCGAAGTTAGTAATATCGACAGTCATAACATAGTTGTTAAAAATATCGAATTTTTTTATAGTGTTTTAAGTGTTAGTATATGTGTTAAAAGTATGTATTATTTTTGTAATGTATGTTTTAATTTTTTTAAAGTAATGAATTTTATGTTATTTAAGTTTTTGCGTAATTTAATTCCGTAGCGGGTTGTGGGTTTATAGGGGAATAGGGTGGGAAGTAATTTAATTATAGTAAATTAAATATTAATTTTTAGGAATTATTAAATATTTTTAATTTAATTTTGCATTTTAGTTCTGTAGCGGGTTGTGTGTTTATAGGGGAATAGGGTGGAAAGTAATTTAATTGGTTTTAAGTAATTATTTATTTGTATTTATTGGTATTGATAATTAATTTATTGTTAATTAATTATTAATTGGTAATTATTTTTTATGAATTGCTAATTAATTTTTATTAATTGATAATTATATTAATTGTATTAATTTATTATTCGGAGGGGGTTGTGGGTTTATGGGGGAATAGGGTGGGAAGTAATTTAATTGTAATTAAGGGGCCCATTACGATACCCGGCGTAAAAGAATCCGCCAGGCATGGAAGCGGCAAAAATCCGCCCGCACACACCGCCTGAACACCGACCACGCCATTATGAGTACACAAACTGAAAACCGCCATCGGCGGAAAAATCACACAAAATACCGCCCGCCATCGTCCGAGTCGGAGTCAAACCGCCCGCCACGGACGGAAACACGCACGACAACACAAAACCGCCCGCCCTCACGCCCGACACACCGCACGTGAGATTACGATCGCACCGCCATGAGCGCGGAAAAACAACAAATATACCGCCCGCCAGCGCAAACAACGCCGATGAGAATCGACACGGCAGAAGCCATGGCGCCAACGTACCTGCACAGAAACCATCCGCACACAAAACCAATAGCACACAACATGGCCAACAAGTCCACACAGCAAGGCACGCACAAATACACAAGCACAGTACACATCCCGAAAACACCCCCCGGACAAACAAAAAATACAAAGGCCAGAACACCAGACACAACACACCTGAAAACAACAGACCATCAGGACACACCCACATAGGTGAGTACAAAAGGAGCACTCCCACAGACCACAACCCCTTGCTACATTGCAAACCAGAGAGGAGAGGAGAGGAGAGGACACAGTGACACAGCAAGGACAGCAGCACACCACAGAAACGCACACATCACAACCACCACCACCACCACCAACACCACCAAACACCTGCACCACAAACCCCCTGCACATTACACAACACACACCGCACCAGCACCACAAACACCATGGCACCACAAAGGATGCCCAAGTTCACGCCCATGGAGCTGACGGTCATGGTCGACGAGATCATCAAGGTGTACCCACAAATCTATGGGAACATGGTCCAGCACACACCACTAGCCACCAGAAACAGAATGTGGAACCGGATAGTAGACCAGGTCAATGCAGTCGGGACCCTGCCCAGGAACAGAGGTGAAATAAACAAACGTTGGAATGACGTAAAGAGCCTGGTCAAGAAGAAGGAGGGCAAAAACAGAGAGCTGGCTGCCGTCACTTGCGGAGGGAATCCCGCGCTCTTTAAGACCTTCAAAGCGTGGGAGGAGAAGGTGCGAGTCGTAATCCATCCGGAGATCCTCGCCGGATTAGCAGGGGAGTGGAGGCTGGTAAGTACAAACTAATGTATACCTGCACACCGCTATGTACTCACATGCGCAACTACCATGCCACAGCTCCCAGGGACAAACACCCCCATGTCCAGCACACAATACACAACACATCACACACACATGCAACAGACACTACCACACACAGCCCAAACCGAACAACTGTAAGATGCGTGGGGACATGTGTACACTAAGCCAGCCACGTAACCACCAACAGGTCCCCAAATATGCCAGAAGCGCCACAACGAGCACCCACCACACCCATGTGTCCGCCACAGCTGCACTAACCGACAAGTAACAGGTAAGTGGCAGGAACACAAAGTGCAGTGGGTGGGACGGTGGACAGCCCAAGTACAACACACACCAGGCCCCAGTCCCACAGCACAGCAAGGAGGAGCATCCCCCACACCCCACAGCCACGTGTCAGCCACCGCAGTGCACAACGACAGCCGAAAGGCAGACATCACGGTCCACAGCAATCGGTGTCAGTGGGTGTACAGCCACCCCCACGACCCACGACACCCCCCACCCCCACAGACCTGCAACATGGAGCACCCCCCGCTTAGAGCCATGTGGCATCCAGTACAGTGCACGCACGAACAACTTGCTGGTGGGAAACTGGACAGGGCTGGATTACTGGAGGCATGAGGACCATAACACCACCAACACATGGGACATGTCACGTAGCAGACGAACACGCAGCACCGCCCATCGTCACGAACAAGTGAACAATGTGCACACGGACATGAACAACAGACTCACACCCCACATGACCCATCACAGACATAGCAACACCCAAGGAGCCACGTCTGCATGCACAAGCCACACTGAATATAGTCCCACACGGCAGCCACTGTGCAACTCATCACACATAACCGAAACACCATTGAAGTCCTGTCCATGTAGCCCCCACTGCCTGTCAACCCCACACCCCACAACTACGCCTATGTAAGACAAACAACACTAGACGCAACAGAGCGGAACAACAGAAATGCACACGAACACCACTGAACCCATCAAACTCACAGACACACCATGCACATACAACATACCATCCATCCCATCCGTCAGCCCCAGTCTCATGAAAGGCATGTCATCCGCACAGCTGCCACACATACAGCAGTCACGCTAAGACACATGCCCATGACCAACCATGTGCCAGAAGTCAATTAAGCGCACGACACACTGTGAGCAACAACACACAACATGGGCCACACCCCCGAGCACTGCAGTGATGCACATGGCACAGGGCAGCACGCACACCAAGGAGATGGGACAACTGCAATACGTTGGCTGGCACACAACTATCACTCACTCATAACGATGCGTCCAATGCCATGTCCAGTAACCACAACAGACAGCAAATATGCAGGGCATGTCAGGCATGCACACACCTCAGACCATGCACTGTCATGCTGCCACAACACATGTCACGTTCGGCACCCATGGCTCACAGCATGTACCCCAAAAGCATATCCCCTCCCAAACGCGAATCTGGGGCATGGCCCCCATGTTGCCATATGCGTTCCTAAGCGTTCCATTTGAACCCCAAAAGCATATCCCCTCCCAAATGCGAATCTGGGGCATGGCCCCCATGTTGCCATATGCGTTCCTAAGCGTTCCATATGAACTCCAAAGGCAAAGTACAAACCAGACCCAGGATGGGCCAGGAGCCCGCATACACCAGAGTCACAATGAGTAGGGGCACAGCAACACACCCATCGGCATGGCCAATCCGTCCCATGCCACATGTGCACAGCACACAGTCCCATTGCCTAGCACACACAACTACAGATGCCACAGCCACACACTCGCCTCCGGGAAACCCATGTACGAGATTGCACGAACTGCCAATGTCAGACGACTAATACATACTTCGCCAGGTGCAACACAATAACAAATCTCATTCTCTCCACAGGTGACGAACTGCTGGATGCTGGGGATGGAGACAGCAGCCAGCACAGCCAGCCTACAAGCCCCCAACGAGGACACACGGATCTGGAGGATCTGTCCTCCTCTTCGGACACGGACCACCAAGCTGGCCCATCTGGCGTGGCAGGGCCCAGCCGCTCCCCAGGACCCATCCTACCCACCAACCCATCATCCAGGGATGCTGAACAGTCCCAGTCCCCTGCTGCCACTGTCGTTGCGGCCACACCCACGGTCATTGCGGCCACTACCACTGCCGCAACCGCCACCATCGCCGCACCGACCACCACCGCCTCCACCACCACCACGTCTTCGCTGGCACCAGCCCCAGCGCAGGTGGTGGCCCGGCCGACTGGATCCACCCTGGGAGCCACAGCGAGGACCGTGGTGTGCAATGTGGCTAGTGGGCAGGCCGGTGGCAGCAGGACTGGTAGGAGGAGCAGGGTCAGGGAAACGCCAGCCTCCCCTGGGAGCCATGCCCTGCCTCAAATGGCCAGAGTCCTTGGGGCCTATGAAGAGGCCCAAGGACAATGGGCCAGGTCTGCTACTGACACGCGGGAGGTGCTGGGGGTGCTGAGGTCCATGGACGCCCATATGGGCCAATTCGTGTCCCGTATGGACCAACTCGTGGACCTCATGGGCCAGCTGGTGGTGGCGGTGGGGTCACAGGCAAGGCCAGCAACACCACCTCCGCCACCACCTGCTAGGGCGCAGGCTCGGGCAGCAGTGTCCACTTCCCCTGTGTCCACAGCCAGTGAGCACACCTCACCCACCACCAGCAGGTCGCCACCACACACCCCCTCCCAAACGTGGAAGGGGCCGTCCGAAGAGGAAACAGATCTCCCGGGAGGACTTCGCACGCTCCAGTCGCAAGTGAGGCAGCCAGCCAGCCTTCCGCCAGCCTTCCTTGACCAGCCACTGCATTGACTTGCTCTACGATCCCACTCCACACAGCCAGCTGGATGGCATGTGTGTGTTGGACTATGGACATAGAACCAGTGGGTACACCCTGATCATCACGCAGCCATGACCGACAGCTCATTGTCACTGCACGCACCACTTTTGTCATCACCTTACACACAATCACATGTCACAGTTTGTAATAAATGCACCTTTTTCACTAACTGCTGTTTGTGCCCTGTGTTTTATTTGTACGGAATACAACGGCCACCTTGGGCGGAAAGGCACCTGATGCGTGGCATGGCAATGGAATCCGGAGGGCCTGTAGGGACCTAGGGGTGGGAGACAGAACAGGAGCACATTCAATGAGTGTGTCACACACCCATCACACAGTACATGTCAACAACTACAAGCAATGTACACACATCGCACAGAGCAATAGGGCACAATGCCACAGTCACCAACAGTGGCATACTACCCTGGCCATGGAGCGTTGACACACTGCACGCAGTGAACATACGGCCACCCTGACACAGCACACACACACCTGCACAGATACAGACACATCATCCGTCGTACATGGACACTCACCGTCAAGTGAAGTAGCGGGCGATGAGCTGCTGGCGCACATTCCCAGCTTCCTCCTCTCCGCTGTCCACCTCACTCGAGCTGTCCTGGTCTGCGGGCTGGGGCCCTGGTTGATCTCCGTCATCCACAATGAGGGGGATCTGCTTCCGAATGGCCAGATTGTGCAGCATGCAGCACGCCACCACTATCTGGCACACCTTCTGTGGGAGTACGCCAGTGCACCCCCGGTGCGGTCCAGGCACCTGAACCTGGACTTGAGGAGGCCAAAGGTACGCTCGACCACACGTCTGGTCCTCCCATGTGCCTCATTGTAGCGATCGTCTGCTGGGGTGCGAGGATTCCTCAATGGACTGAGCAGCCATGCCCCATTCGGGTACGCAGAGTCACCTGGGTGTGAGGGACACAGAGTACCGTTGCAATTCCAACTGGACAGGGGACAGCATCGCACAACCAGCACGCTACACCACTCCACATACTCACCGACAATACAGGCACGATCCTGTTGCAGATTGGCCATCAGTCGTGGCAAGATGCTGTTGCGCATTATGTGTGCGTCATGGGCCGAGCCTGGAAACTTGGCACACACGTGGGTGATCACCATGTCCGCAAGGCACACCACTTGCACATTCAGGGAGTGCGTGTGCTTCCTGTTGCGGTACAGGTGCTCAGTGGCCTGTGGTGGAACAAGGCCAACATGAGTGCAGTCAATGGCTCCCACGACGTGTGGGATTCTGCCAAGGGCATAGAATGCACCCTTCACTGCCGCCAATTCACGAGCCCTGGGGAATCTGATGTACCTGTTCCGGTACAGCATCATGGCTGCCAGTACATCCCTCAGCACCTTGCTGAACATGGGCTGGGACATCCCTCCTCCACTGCCCACTGTGTGCTGGAATGACCCAGTGGCGAAGAAATGCATGGCGGCCATCACCTTAGCCGTGGGGGTGACAGCAGTCGGATACACCCTGCGGGGACGGAGATGGGGCTCTAACATGGCACACAGTCGATGCAGAGTTGGCCTGTCCAGCCGAAACTTCCTGATTACCTCTGTATCGCCCATGTCTGCCAGCAATTGGTATGGGCGGTCAATGTTCGGTCTCCGCCTGGGTTAAATGGCAGAGGACACATGTCAAAGCAACACGGCACATAGCAATTTCGCATACACATCACTGACATGACTGAGCAAGCACATGAGCCACAGCCCAGCTGTCAAGCTGGGACGGCACGGCCACAATACACTTACACAGGTCTCCCAACAATGGCAATGGTAAGTGAGACATACCACTGCCATGTGCATGCACATGGGGATCTAGGCCCCAATGACTTGCGGGCGTGCTGATGGGGACTGACTGCATATCCGTCAAGCGGCAACGCCACGGCAACATGAGTGTCTGCTGAGCATGGAACTGCTTCCGAGGCTGGATGAGTATGGCACACGACGACGACGATGTGGGCACGGGCTGAGCGGCCAATACAAGTGGGACCTGTGGCACGAGGGGATATGAGACAGTAGTAGGTGTCAGCACTGCACCCTATGTACAGCACTGTACGGATCACAGCTCCCGAAACATTGACTGGTGTCCACATTGACAGCCCCATGCCAAGACGGCTGTGTGCTTGCAGTCACACGTCACAGGTGAGAGGTTGCATTGCACGTGCAAGGTGGCAGACGTACATAGTGGGAGCTGGCATGTGTGTGCATGTGTCTCCTGTTCAGGATCCACCAGATGGGCGCTGACTCTGTACTGACCATTGGACACAGCATGTTCCGTGGAAGGCTTGTGTGTGTGGGATGGTGGCACTGGATGTGCCTCCGTTGGGTGGGGGCCATGCACAGGGCGGGTACGTCGATGATTGCGCATTGTTGGTCACGGTGGGTGCACCAACTAAGATGTGTTGCCCTGTGTTCAATTCCTATGTCCGCATGATGATGGACTGTGGATGTGGGCAGACTACACATTGGTCGATGTGCTGTCTATATGCATGTGCCTTCACACCAGGCACAGCTGCCCCTGCACATGTGACCCCTGCTGGACTCGCTGCTGGGTCTGTGGAGCTGATGCACCTTCTGCGCGTGGGGCGGGCCGCTCTCCTCACTTCCCTCATTGCGCATGTCATGTCTTTGCCGCAGGTGACATGGATCATGGAGGGCCCACATGTACGCGTGGGTAGGCTACACATGATTGTTCACTGGTCGCCACCCCCAGTCAGTGTTTCGAATGGGAAGGTTGTCGTGCTGGTGGTATGTTCGATGTGGCGGATGGGCGGGCCTAGGTGCGGGCTTACATTCCGGACATGGGGGGTAGTTGGATTGGCGACTAGTTGCAGTACACACGGGACACGTCTCTTCCTTTCCACATCTGGATCATCCCTTGTACTAACTGACAGTGATACAGTCATCATCGCCCCAGCCCTCATGTCCTCCCCTCGCCCCCCAATATGCATGCTCACCTGCGAGGCTAGCGCTTGCACAGGCAGCCCCAAGCTCGCACCAGAGAGGGCAAGGAGTGTATGTGTGGGTCCAGTTGCACGAGTGGGCTGTCTCAGGGTATGATGTGTGGCGGGACGCCGTCCACCTGCGTGGTGCCCCAAATGGAGACCCGGCCTGCATGGACTATGCATCACAGTCTTCGCCTTCCGGATCCGCCACCTGCGACACCCAGTGGCTGTGGCTGCCCTTGCGGCCAGGCCGCGTCCGTCTGTGGCTGTTGGCCCACACATTCACTCTTTGGCCTCTCTGGGGAGGGCTCGGGGGTGGTGGCGCACGCGCTTGCACTTAGTCGCAATGGCATGTGGCGTGGTTGGTATGATGGACAATGGATGGGATGGTGCGAGCCACCTCCCGTGACGTCAGTGCTGCTCGTGCTGTGGTGCGTCCCCCTACACTTCCATTTGACTTGTGCCATGCTAGACGTTGAGGTTCTATTGCCTGCGTGATATGACCAGGAGGAGCGCGAGGAGACCTCTCACACACCATGCTCCACTGCCATCCCGTGCCCTGTATCGCCTGTGCGGATTGACTATGTTGGGGTTACACCTGGTCGACTGGGGCTGTGTGTGCCTTGTCAAGGGGCATGGCGGGCGCACAACAGGATCCAGCTTGTCCACAGAGGGTGGGCTGAGGTGCGCCTGGTACCGCTTTGTACGTGTGCCCGGCTGCTGTGCACACACGTGTTCACTCCCCCCGACAGGTGTCCTCTCACAATGCCCAGGGAAGCGGCGGTGTACTGTTCATGACCCCTCCCAACACGGCGTGCTCCAACTTGGCATGTGCGCATCTACCCGTCGCACCCACCCACCTGAGCACTGCGTCCATACGACTTCACACGACACATGTGTGTCTTCCACAGTAGTGCTACTCATTTGCGTTGACATCCAATACCAGTGGACTACATGGTCATGTCACGACTGCCGTGTACTTCACATACTCTCATCCTCTCTCATTCGTACTTGTGAAATGAGTCAGCGGAGACAGTTCTGGTTTCAAACATTATATTGAGTCTTCTGTCCTCTGTGATGCAGTATAGTGGACACTACTGGCAGCGGAATACATGTTGAGGATATACTGAGCATGATAACAAATGGGATAGGGTGTGGGGTTACATCTGCTTGGCCAAGGCTGTGCTAATGTACATTTACGTATAGCTGCGGAGCTGCGGACTTTGACACAGACGGTATACATGTAGCCTACCAGACCGCTCGGCATCATGGGCACAGTCCATCTCAGTTCCATGTGACAGGTTTGCTGCGGTTGTTCCTCATGCACGCGTGCATGTGAGATGACATCAGGGCATGTGCTTGCGTGCATGCAGCGGCGTGCCACTTGTTGTTGCACTGTGGTGGTTACTGGACATGTCACAGTCACTGGGGTCGTGTTGTTGTTGTATGCACTTGTCGTCCATGCAAAGGTCCTGGTATGGGATTCCCGGGGCGGGGGTGGGAGGGGTGCAGCACCCACAGACTCCAGGCGACCTATTCATGTCCACTGAGCGGTGTGTGTGTCCATGTGCGCTGGATCCATGTCGTGTCCTGGTTGTTCGTGCAGTTCCGTCCATGTGGGTGCGATACACAGAGCCCATGCCACTGCCTCCCACGATGCATGCGGTGTTCCTGGATGTGATGGGGAACAGTGTGCATGTCCCGGTCATATCCGATGTCATGGCGATGTCGTTGATGGTGTGGTTACAGTTGCCGGTCGTTTGGTATGGCTGTTGTGGTGGTGACTGGCCAGTCCGTGCGGAAGCTGAGCATGGGTGCGGGGTTGGACTTCATAGGTCACTCGGGGAACCTGCGTTGTGGTCCGACGTATTTACAGGTTGACAGGTATGCGATGCCGTCCAGCAGGGCTTCCATGTCATTGGTGGTGTACATGTTTGCCAGCCAATGAAGCGGATGGTGGCTGTCAAGGTGTTGTTCGTAGGTTGTCCCTTGGAGGACCATGATGGGGCATGCTGGGTGACATTCGATGTAGCTGTTCTCGATGATCCGTCGTGTGGAGGCACAGTGGTTCCATTTCAGTGCGCGTGCGATGTTGGCCACATACGCCATGCCCCCATAGGCAGAGCAGGCCCTGTCGTGTGCGTCCAGAGGGAGGAGTAGTGGTAGCAGGTCCGCCTTCAGACATGCCGGGTTGGAGAGGCATATCTCGACGGGATGCTGGTAGGGACACCTCCGACAGTAGAAGACGGGCATGACGCAGCTGAACAATGTGATGCGGTAAGTCAGTCGGTAACTTACGTTCAGCAGGGACAGGAGATCACATCCCAATGTATGTATCATGTTGGTTTGGTACAGCTTGAGCTGTTCGGCGTAGTTGGGTAGGTGTGTTGCGGTTGCCATTTCGCAGCGGTTCGTAGAGGTGGCGTGCTCCGGCTGTGTGTGCAGTCTGCAATGTGCACGCTCCGGGGTTGCTGTGAGCTCTGTGTAGTCGTGGGGAGACAGGACTTGTGTTCTGTTGGCTTGTTTGGAGGACACGGGCCCTCTTCCCACATGCTTCTCAGACAGTTCAAGGTCAGTGCTGTGTGACTCCTTCCAATTAACTTGCATGTGGCCGACATGGGGGAGTGTTTTCTTCTTTCTTCCCCGTCCGTTGTGTGCTTCTGTGATATGCGCTATCTGCCGTGTGGTCGGTCTCCTCGGCATGCCTGTGTTGGTCTATTCTTGGACAATGGCTGTATTCACCGGCTTCTGTCGTAGGGCTGTGGTTTCGGAGTTGGAATGGAAGGTCATTCAGTGCTGTCTGCTCTCCCTTGTGTGGGCGGCAGGCTGCCTTTCCGCTCTGCGTTGGGCCTTGTGTGTGGATGTAATTCTTGGGCCACCTGTTGTCGGTCCCCGGGCTCTTTGGTGTTCCGTTTCATGTGTCTTGTTCATATGTGCAGGGTGGTATGGGTTTTTCAGTGTGGTACTGGCGTTCCTCTTCCCGAAGGGGCCCTGCTTCTCCTAGTTGGTGTTGCCGCCGCTGTGTGCTACGCCATGTTTGTTACACTGGGGTGTGTCCTGCTGTTGCGTGTCTTCACTGACATGTGTGCGTCGGTTGTGTGGCGTTGGGTGTTGTCCGTGAATTGGGCGTTGGGGACATGTCTGTGGCCGGCCTGTCACGTGTCATGTGCGTTCGGGGTGGGGCTGATGTGTGTGCTGCTTGGTTGTGTCCCTGTGTCTGTGTGCGACGCATGCATGGCGCTGCGGTTGGCCTCTGCGTTGTGCGCATGTGTGGCGGCGTCATCGGCGCTTTGGGGCCGTGACGGGGTGGTTGGTTCCTAGTCCCAGGTGGTGTGTACACATGTGTTCCGCGATGTTAGGATTTGGCCTGTGTGTCATATGTGGATGCAATGGTGGATGTGTAGTGTGCACGCGCTGGTGGGGGTTGTCCGCTTTATCCGCCCTTGCACTGTGTGCGCTGTTTGCGTGCACTTGTTGTGTGTGTGCCTACCTGCGTCTCCGCGGTACGTTGCGTCCTTGGTGGTGCATCAGCAGAAGCATGGGAAGGGCCTGCAGTGCTGGATTCATGCCCGGGGTGCCGCTTCTTCGTTGTCCGTGCTCTGCGTCCGTGTTTCCGCCTCTCTTTCACGTGCGGTGTCTCTTTGCCGTGGGAGCCGTTTGTTTGCGGCATCGTAATTTATGCGCCGGGCGGGACGTGTTTGGTCGGACGGTGTGTGTCAGTTGTGCTGCGCCGCTACGTGTGCGGGCGCACTTTGATGGCGGACGGTGTTGCTGGCTTGCCGGCGGTGTTTGGCCTGCTTTTCGCATCGTAATTGGGCGGGCGTGTGGACTGCTGCGTGCCGGCGGTAACTGGTGGTTTTTGCATCCGCCAGCACGGCGGTTGTGCTTCCGCCCACCATCGTAATGGGCCCCTAAGTAATTATTTATTGGTATTGATAATTAATGTATTGTTAATTAATTATTAATTGGTAATTATTTTTTATGAATTGCTAATTAATTTTTATTAATTGATTAATTGATAATTATATTAATTTATTATTCGGAGCGGGTTGTGGGTTTATAGGGGAATAGGGTGGGAAGTAATTTAATTGTAATTAAGTAATTATTGAAATTATGTTTGTGTATTGATAATTAATTTACTGTTAATTAATTATGAGTTGGTAATTTTTTTATTACTTATTAATTTTTGGTATCGAAAATTAATTGGTTGTTAATTAATTATTAATAGGTAATTAATTTTTAATAAATAATATTTCTTGGTATTTATAATTAATTAATTATTAAATATTTTGTAATTGGTAATTAATTTTAATTAATTTTTTATTGGTATTGATAATTTATTTATTTTTATTTAAATATTAAATCATTACTTTCCCTACTGTTGCACTCACTGGAGTGGGAATAGTAATTTTTACCCCTACGCTATCCAACGCTTTCCCTATTGTTGCACTCTCTGGAGTGGGAATAGTAATTTTTACCCCTACGCTATCCAACACTTTCCCTACTGTTGCACTCTCTGGAGTGGGAATAGTAATTTTTACCCCTACGCTATCCAAGACTTTCCCTACTGTTGCACTCACTGGAGTGGGAATAGTAATTTTTACCCCTACGCTATCCAACGCTTTCCCTACTGTTGCACTCACTGGAGTGGGAATAGTAATTTTTACCCCTACGCTATCCAACACTTTCCCTACTGTTGCACTCACTGGAGTGGGAATAGTAATTTTTACCCCTACTCTATCCATCGCTTTCCCTACTGTTGCACTCACTGGAGTGGGAATAGTAATTTTTACCCTCCCGCTATCCAACGCTTTCCCTACTGTTGCACTCACTGGAGTGGGAATAGTAATTTTTACCCCTACGCTATCCAACACTTTCCCTACTGTTGCACTCACTGAAGTGGAAATAGTAATTTTTACCCTCCCGCTATCCAACGCTTTCCCTACTGTTGCACTCACTGGAGTGGAAATAGTAATTTTTACCCTCCCGCTATCCAACGCTTTCCGTACTGTTGCACTCACTAGAGTGGGAATAGTAATTTTTACCCTTCCGCTATCCAACACTTTCCCTACTGTTGCACTCACTGGAGTGGGAATAGTAATTTTTACCCTCCTGCTATCCAACGCTTTCCCTACTGTTGCACACACTGGAGTAGGAATAGTAATTTTTTCTCTTCCGCTATCCAACACTTTCCCTACTGTTGCACTCACTGGAGTGGGAATAGTAATTTTTACCCTCTCGCTATCCAACGCTTTCCCTACTGTTGCACTCACTGGAGTGGGAATAGTAAATTGTACCGTCTCGCTATCCTACGCTAAAAATATTGAATATTTTTTATTAATATTAAGTTAATATATATATGTATTAAAAAATAAAAATGCATGTTTATTTTTTTTTTAACTTACATTAATTATTTATTAATTTTAAGGTTATTTAAGTATTTTTAAGTATGTTTTAGTTAATTATATTTATTATTTCATTAATTTTACATTACTTTTAAGACATTTTAAAAATTCGATATTTTAACAAACTATGGTGTCCATTACGATGTCGGGCGGATAAAAATCCGCCATCAACCACAGTGGCGAAAATCCGCCCGCCTACACCGTCTGAATACCGACCGAGCAATTACGATGCCGCGAACCGAAAACCGCCGGAGGCGGAAAATAAACAGAAAATACCACCCGCCCATGTCCGAGTCTAAGTCCATCCGCCCGCCACGGACGGAAAGACGCACGACAAGCCAAAACCTCCCGCCCTGACGACCGAGACACCGCCCGTGAAATTAGGATCGTACCGACATGAGCGCGGAAAATCCACAAATACACCGCCCGCCAGCGCAAACAACAGTGACGAAAATGGACACGGCGGAAGCCCTGGCGGCCACGTCCATGCACAGAAACCATCCGCTGATGAAAACAAACACACACAACATGGCTAACAAGTCCACACAGCAACCCACGCACAAAAACCCAAACACAGTACACATCCCTGAAACACACCCCCCTGGACAAAAAAATCAACAACAAATCCCAGAACACCAGCCACAACACACCTGAAAACAACAGACCATCATGACACACCCACATAGGTAAGTACAAAACCAGCCCCTTCACAGACCACAACCCCCTGCAACATTACAAACTGAGGACGAAAGCACACAACACAGCGAGACAGAAAGGACAGCAGCACACCACAGACACGCACCTATCACACCCATCACCACCACCACCACCAAACACCGGCAACACAAACCCCCTGCACATCACACACCACACACCGCACCAGCACCACAAACACCAAAACACACACCATGGCATCACACAGAATGCCCAAGTTCACTTCCACCGAGCTGACGGTCATGGTCGACGAGATCGTCAAGGTGCACCCACAAATCTATGGCAACCAGGTCCAACAGACACCACTATCCACCAGAAACCGGTTGTGGAGCAGGATCGTAGACCAGGTCAATGCAGTCGGGAACGTTCCACGCAACAGAGGAGAAATTAACAAAAGGTGGAACGACCTCAAAAGCGTGGTCAAGAAGAAGGAGACCAAAAATCGAGAGCTGGCTGCCAGGACTGGCGGAGGGAATCCCGCGCTATTCAAGACCTTCAAGGCGTGGGAGGAGAAGGTGCGAGTCATCATACATCCGGAGATCCTCACCGGATTACCAGGGGGATTGGAGGCTGGTAAGTACAAACAAACGTATACCAGCACACCGCCATGTAATCACATGCACTACCACCATGCCATAGCTCCTAGGGACAAACACCCCCATGTCCAGTACACAATACACAAGACATCACCCACACATGCAACAGACACTCACACACACTCAGCCCAAAGCTACCAACTAACAAAACCATGGGGGCATGTGTACAGTCAGCCAGCACCGCAAATCCCACCAGGTCCCCTTGTACTCCAGATGCGCCAGAATGAGCACCCCCCACACCCACATCCATGTGTCCGCCATAGCTGCACTGACTGACAAGTAACAGGTGAGTAGCCAGAACACAAAGACAGTGGGTCGGAGGGGGGACAGCTGAAGTAAAACACCCACCAGGCTCCCACTCCCACAGACCAGCAAGGTGGAGCACCCCTCCCTCCCAGTACCATGTGGCATCCATTGCATTGCGCACTCAGAAACAACCTGTAGGTGGGAATATGTACAGGGCGGGGCGTCTGTAGGCATGAGGACTGTACTACGACTGACACATGGGACATGTCACGTAGCAGAGGAACACGCAGCACTGCTCCCAGTCACAATCATGAGACCAATGTGCACACGGACATGTTCAACAGAGTCAAACCCCACATGACCCATCACAGATACAGCAACACCTAAGGAGCCACGTCTGCATGCACAAGTCCCACTGGAGCACAGACCCACACGGCAGGCACTGTGCCACCCATTACACACATCAGCAACACCATCGAAGTCCTGTCCATGTAGTCCTCACTGCCTGTCACCCACACATCGTACAACAACGCCCACGTAAGACAGACCGTACTAGAAGTAACAGCTTGGAACCACAATATTGCACACAAAGACAACTGGACCCATGAAACACACAGGCACACAATGCACATTCAACATATCATCCATCTCATCTCTCAGCCACAGTGTCATGAAAGGTATGTCATCCGAACAGCTGGCCCTCATACAGTAGTCATGCAAAGATACCTGCCCATGACAAATCATGTGCCTGCAGTGACTGAAGCCCACGTCACACTGCGAGTAACAACACACATAATATAGTCAACACCCCAAGAGCACAGCACTGATGCACATGTACCAGGGTAGCACGCACACAAGGGATGTGGCCCATGTGCAATACGGCGTGTGGCACACAACAAGCACGAACTCACAACAATGCTACCAATGTGATGTCCATGAATGATAACAGTCAGCAGACATTCCGGGCATGTGAGACAGACACACACCTTTGTCTATGCACTGTCATGTTGCCAGAACACATGTCACGTTCTGCACCCATTAGCCACAGTATGTACCCCAAAAGCATATTCCAACCCAAGAGCGTTTAGGGGCTGTACCCCCTTTTGGCATCAGCGTACCTAAGCGTTCCATCCTTCCCCTAAACCATCGTTCAACCCAACATCGTCTATGGTCCTGGAGCACGCATACACCCGAGCCACAAAATGTAGGAGCATAGCAACACACACCCATCGGCATTGCAAATCCGTCCCATGCCACATGTCCACATCACACAGTCCCATTGCCTAGCCCACGCATACACACATCGTACATCCACACACACGCCACTGGGAAACCTGTGCACGACAGTGCACGAACTGTGAATGTCAGACAACCAATACATACTTTGCTAGGTGCAACACAATGACCCATCTCATTCTCCCCACAGGTGCTGAACTGCTGGATGCTGGAGAGGGTGACAGCAGCCAGCACAGCCAGTCCGCAAGCCCCCGACCCGGACTCACGGATGTAGAGGAGCGGGACACCTCTCCAGACACGGAGCACCCAGCAGGCCCATCTGGAGTGGCAGGGCCCAACCGCTCCCCAGGGCCCCTCCTGCCCACCAACCCAGGGCCCCTCCTGCCCACCAACCCATCACCCAGGGCTGCTGACCAGTCACAGACCCCTGCTGCCACGGCCGGTGCGGCCACCACCACCGCTGCAACCACCACCACCACAACGCCATCCCTCACCACAGCCCCTGCGCAAGGGTCGGCACGGCCGTCGGGCTCCACCCTGGGAGCCAGAGCGAGGACCGTGGTGAGCAATGTGGCTAGTGGGCAGGTCAGTGGCAGCAGTACTGGTAGGAGGAGCAGGGCCAGGCCAACGCCAACTGTGCCTGGGAGCCAAGCCCTGCCGCAAATCGACAGAGTCCTTGGGGCCTATCAAAAGGCCCAAGGAGAATGGGCCAGGTCGGCTAGCGACACGCGGGAGGTCCTTGCGGTGTTGAGGTCCATGGATGCCCATATGGGCCAAATCGCGGCCCTCATGGGCCAGCTGGTGGTGGGGGGGAGGGCACAAGCAAGGCCAGCAACACCACCTCCGCCACCACCTGCTGTGGCGCAGGCTCGTGCAGCATCGCGTTCCCCTGCGTCCACAACGAGTGAGCACTCCTCAACCACCACCAGCGGAACATCAACACACCCCCTACCAAACGTGGAAGGGGCCGTCCGAAGAGGAAACAGGTGTCCAGAGAGGACTTCGCACGCACCAAACGCCAGTGAGTCAGCCAGCCACCTTGACCACCTACTGCATTGACTTGTAATACGATCCTACCCCACACTGCCATGTGAATGGCATGTGTCTGTTGGACTGTGGACATAGAACTCCATGGGTACACCTTGTCCATCACGCAGCCATGACCGTCAACTCATTGTCACAGCATGCACCACATTTGTCATCACCTTGCACACAATCACATGTCACCGCTGTTAATAAATACACCTTGATCACAATCAATCGGCTTAATGTGTCCTGGGTATATTCCACGATGTGCAATCGCCACCATGAGCAGAAATGCATCTGCTGTGTGGCATGTCGATGGGACAGGAGAGGCTGTAGGGACCTAGGGGTGAAAAACAGAACAAGAGTACATTCAATGAGTGTGTCACACACTCATCACACAGTACTTGTCACCAACTACAAGCAATGCACACACATCTCACAGAGCAACAGGGCACAATGCTACAGCCACTGTCAGTGGCATACCAACCTGGACATGGACCATTGACACACAGCACTCAGTGAACAAAAGGCCCCCGTGACAGAGCACACATACACCTGCACAACTACAGCTACATCAGCCGTCGTACATGGACACTCACCGTCAAGTGAAGTAGCGGGCGATGAGCTGCTGACGCACATTCACAGCTTCATCCTCTCCACTGTCCTCTTCACTAGAGCTGTCCTGGTCTGCAGGCTGGGGCCCTGGTTGATCTCCGTCATCCACAATTAGGGGGATCTGCTTGCGGATAGCCAGATTGTGCAGCATGCAGCAAGCCACAACGATCTGGCACACCTTCTGTGGGGAGTACGCCAGTGCGCCCCGGTGCGGTCCAGGCATCTGAACCTGGACTTGAGGAGGCCAAAGGTCCGCTCAACCACACGTCTGGTCCTCCCATGTGCCTCATTGTAGCGGACATCAGCTGGGCTCCCAGGACGTCGTAATGGGCTGAGCAGCCAGGGCCCATTCGGGTAAGCAGAGTCACCTGGGTGTGAGGGACACAGGGAACCGTTGCAATTCCAACTGGACACAAGACAGCATCGCACAGCCAGCACGCTACACTACTCCACATACTCACCAACAATCCAGCCACGGTCCGGTTGCAGATCGGTCATCAGACGTGGTAGGATGCTGTTGCGCATGATGTGCGCGTCATGGGCCGATCCTGGGAATTTAGCACACACGTGTGAAATCACCATGTCCGCAAGGCACACCACTTGCACATTCAGGGAGTGCGTGTGCTTCCGGTTGCGGTAGAGGTGCTCAGTGGCCTGTGGTGCAACAAGGCCAACATGGGTGCAGTCTATTGCACCAACGACGTGGGGGATCCGTCCAAGGGCATAGAATGCACCCTTCACTGCCGCCAATTCACGAGCCCTGGGGAAGCGGATGTATCTGTTCCTGTACAGCATCATGGCTGACAGTACATCCCTGAGCACCATGCTGAACATGGGTTGGGACATCCCACCTCCACTGCCCACTGTGTGCTGGAATGACTCAGTGGCGAAGAAATGCAGTGCAGCCATCACCTTAGCCGTGGGGGTGAATGCTGTTGGATACACCCTGCGAGGACGGAGGTGGGGTTCCAACAAGGCACATAGACGATGCAGGGTGGGTCGGTCCAGACGGTATTTGCGGATGACCTCCACATCCACTATGTCTGACAGCAATTGGTAGGGGCGATGAATGTTTGGTCTCCGCCTAGGAAAGATGGAAGTGGACACATGTCAATGCAACACGCCACATGGCATATTCACATACACAAAACATAAATGACTGAGCAGGCAATTGAATGACAGAACAGCTGACAAGTAGGGACAGCACAGCCACAATACACTTACACAGGTCCCCTACCAATAGCAATGGGCAGTGACACACCCCATTGCCATGAGCATGCACATGGGGATCTAGGCCTCAATAACTTGTAAGGCATGCTGATGGTAACAGACTGCATATTCGGCAAGCGGCAACACCACGGCAACATGACTAGCTGCTGTGCATCACACTGCTTCCGAGGCTGGGTGTGTAGGGCACACACCAACAACGCTATGGACACAGGCTGAGCGGCCAAAACAAGTGGGACCTGTGGCACGAGGGGATATGAGACAGTCATTGATGTCACTACTGCACCCTATGTACAGCACTGTACGGATCACACCTCCAGAAACATTGACAGGTGTACACATTGACAGCCCCATGCCAACACGGCTGTGTGCTTGCAATTACACATCACAAGTGACACGTAACATTGCACGTGCCAAGTGGCAGATGTACATAGTGAAAGATGGCATGTGTGTGCATATGCATATCCCATGCTCCCATGCCAATGTGTACATGATGATGTGCCAACAGACATGTGGAGGCTGAGCACTGGCCGTCCCTGCCTATGCACACAGCATGTTGTGGCCCTGTCCATTGTGGACCTGCACCCACACGCAAGTCATGGCCACACCTGCAGATGCATTGCGCACATTATACTGTGTGGTGCACATGGCATCAGCGGACTGAACCCGCCATGGGCCAGGCCCTTACGGCCAACTCCAATGACCCTCGCGGTTGCACCCTGCGTGTTCCACTGTGGAGGTAGGCGTCCATGGCCAGCTGGGAGCAGGCCAACGTCTGCAATTGAAGCTGCCAGACATGGTACACGAATTGCAGCAGCTTGTACCCACTGAAACTGCCCCAGGGGGTTATATGTGTGTGTGAGTGGGACAGGCATAACCACAGCTACCTGGCACTGCAGCCTGGCACCCCTCGACAACACCTGCTGCTGCCACCACTCCACCTACACGTGGATGACGCTGAGGACATGTCCAGGACAACTCACCAGCGAGGAGCTGGAGAACCTGGATTCCGAGCTCCACGCACACTGCAAATGGCTATTCCTTGCGTAAGTTGTGTGTGAGAGACAACTGCAGTGTGTGTGGGTGTGCATGTGGGGGACACACATGTCGTTGCTCCGCAGCACTATGAGTCAGAGCCTGTGGTGTTCAAACATGCACTGCTAACCATGCTGACTGCAGGTGGCATGGGTATGTGAGCTCTCGGGCGCTTTGACCTGTCTGTCCCTCCCGAGTGGTGGTACATGGCAACTTCATGTCAGACATCCAGTGACACAGACAATTGGCAATGCAGGTCTCAGTGCACTTGTTGGTCGTGTGGAAGTCAGGCTGGGGCCATGCTGCCCTTCTCAGTCCCAGCAGGCCTGGCCTGCACATTGACTGCACAATGCCAGTAGATGCCGACACAGACTGCCTAGTGGGTTACATGTGTCTCCTGTTCAGGACCCCCGGATGAGCGCTTACTCTGCACTGTCGATTGGACACACCATGACTCATGATAGGGATGTGTGTGAGAGATAGTGGCACTGAATGTGACCTTCGTTGCGGGGTGGGCCATGCACAGGGCGAGTACGCTGATGGTTGCGCAGTGTTGGTCACAGTGGGTACACCCACACAGATGTGTTGCCTTGTGATCTTTTTCTAGGTCAGCCTGACAATGGACAGTAGATGTGGGCAGGCTACACATTGCTCGATGTGCTGTCTATATGCATGTGCCTTCACACCAGGCACAACTGCCCCTGCACATGTGACCCCTGCTGCACTGAGTGCTGGGTCTGTTGAGCTGATGCACCATCTGTGCGTGGGGCAGACAGCTCTGCTCACTTCCGTCATTGCCCATGACATCACTTTGCCGCAGGTGACATGGATCATGGAGGGCCCACATGTACGCGTGGGTGGACTACACAAGACTGTCCAATGGTTGTCACCCCCAGTCAGTGCTTCGAATGGGTAGAATGTGGTGCTGGTACTCATTTTAATGTGTCGAGTGGGTGGGGCTGGGTGCGGGGCTACATGCAAGACATGGGAAGTTCATCGGCTGATCTACTAGTTGCAATACACACGAGACACGTCTTTTTCCGACCACATCAGGGTCATTCCTTAAACTGGCTGAAAATCAAACAGTCATCTTTTGCACTGTCCTCATGGCCTCCCCTCGCTCACCCCAATATGCGTTTGCACCTGAGCAGCTAGCGCATGCACAAGCAGCTCCAAGCTCGCCCCAGAGAGGCCAAGGAGTGTATGTGTGGGTCCAGTTGAACAAGTGGTCTGTCTCACAGTATAATAAGTGGCGGGACGCCGTCCACATGCGTGGTGCCCCGACTCGAGACCCGGGCAACATTGACAATGCATGACAGGCTCCGCAGTCCGGATACACCACCTGCAACACACAGAGGCTGTAGCTGCCCTAGCGGGCCAGGCCGCGTCCAACTGGAGCTCATGGCCCCACACATTCACTCTTTGGCCTCTCTGTGGCGAGCTTGGAGCTGCTTGTGCACGCGCTGGCTTCTCTGTTGCAATGGCATGTAACGTGTGTGGGTGTACTGTCAATGGGTGGGATGGTGCGATCCACCTTCCGTGACGTCACTCCTGCTTGTGATGTGTGCGTCCCCCCACTACTTCCATTTGACTTGTGCCATACTACACATTGAGGATGTGTTGCCTGCATGATGTGACCAGGAGGAGCGCGCCATGACCTCTCACCCACCATGCTCTACTGCCATCCCGTGCCCTGGATTGCCTGTGCAAGTGGACAATGTTGGGGATACACCAGGTTGACAGGGGATGTGAGTGCCTTGGCAAGGGCCTGGCGGACGCACAGCAGTATCCAGCATGTCCACGGAGGGTGGGCTGACGTCTACACTTGATGCAGCATTGATCGTGTGCCCGCCTGTTGTGCACACACAAGTTCACATTCATCACCAGACAGGTGGTCTTTACAGATTCCCAGGGAGCGCCAATGTACTGTTCCTGAGTCCTCCCAACACAGCGTGTTTCAACATTGCATGTGCGCACCTACCCGTCACACCCACCCACCTGAGCCATGCGTAACTCCCGCTTCACATGACACATGTGTGTCTTCCACAGTTGTGCTACTCATTTGCGTTGACATCCAATGACAGTGGACTACATGGTCATCTCACGACTGCCGTGTACTTCACACACTCTCATCCTCTCTCATTCGTACTTGTGAAATGAATCAGCAGAGACACATTTTTGCTTCAAGCCATGTATTGGGACTTATGTCCTCTGTGATGCAGTATAGTGAACACTACTGGCAGCAAAATGCATGTGGAGGATATACAGCATGTGTACACATAGCATAGGGTGTAGGGGTACATGTGATTAGTTGTTGGCTGTGGGATGTGGGCTTCAGAGTTACAACTGCTTAGCCGTTGCTGTGCTAATGTACATTTGCTAATTACTGTGGTGCTGCTGACTTTGACACAGACAGTATACATCTAGCCTACCAGTCCGCTTGTCATCATGGGCACAGTGCATCTCAGTTCCATGTTACAGGTTTGCTGCTATAGTTACTCATACACACGTGCGTGGAGGTGACATCAGGGCATGGGCTTACGTGCATGCAACGGCATCCCACTTGTTGTTGCGATGTGGTGGGTACTGGCCATGTCACAGTCACTGGGCTCATGTTGTTGGTGGATGCACTTGGTGTCCATGCAAAGCTCCTGGCACGGACGTTCAGAGGGAGGTGAGGTGACAGCTCTCACATACTACAGCAGGACGATTACTGTCCACTGACCGGTGCATATGTTGATGGGCGCAGGATCCATATCATGGCATGGTTGTACGTGCAGTTCTGTCCATGTGGTTGCCATACACAAATCCCATGCCTCTGCCTCCCCCTGTTCATGCAGAGTTACTGGATGTGATGAGGAACAGGGTGCATGTCCCGAAAATATCAGATATCATGGCAGTGTAGTTGATGATGTGGTGTCAGTTGCAGGTTGTATGGTATAGTTGTTGTACTGGTAACTGCCTAGTCTGTGCGGAAGCCAAGCATGGGTACGATGTGGGACATCATTGCTCAGTTGGGGGTATGGCGGCGGGGCCCGACGAATTGACAGGTTGTCACGTATGCAATACCTTCCAGCAGGGCTTCCATGGCATTGGTGGTGGACATGGATGCCATCCAATGTAGCGGATGGTGGCTGTCAAGGTGTTGGTCGTGAGTTGTCCCTTGTAGGAGCATGATGGGACATGTTGGATGACATTCGATGTAACTGTAATCCATTATCCGTCGTGTGGAGGCACAGTGGTCCCATTGCAGTGTGGGTCCGATAGTCACCACATACGCTATGCCCCCATAGGCTGAACAGGCCCTGTGGTGGACGTCCAGGGGGTTGAATAGTTGTAGCAGGTCCGCCCTTGGACGTGCCGGGTTGGAGAGACATAAATCCACAGGATAGTAGAAGGGACACCTCCGACAGTAGAAGACGGGGATGACGCAGCTGAACAATGCGATGCGGTAAGTTAGTCGGTGACTTACGTTCAGCAAGGCCAGATTGCCACATCCCAATATCTGTATCAGGTTATGTTTGTACAGCTTAATCTGTCCGGCGTAGTTGGGTAGGTGTGGTGCAAGTGCCATTTTGCTGCAGGGCGCTGTGGTGGCGTGCTCCGGCTGTCTGTGCAGTCTGCAGTGTGCAACCTCCGACGTTGCTGGGAATTCTGTAATGGTCGTAGGGAGGCAGGACTTGTGTTATGTTGGCTTGTGCGGAGGACACGGGCCCTCATCCCACATGCTTCTCTGAATGGTCAAGGTCAGTGGTGTCTGACTCCTTCCAGATAACTTGCATGTGAACCACATGGGGGAGTGTTATCATTTCTTTTTCCGTTGTGAATGTTCTTTGGTGTTATGCGCTATCTGCCCTGTGGCCGCTTCCCTCTGCATGCCTGTGTTGGGCTTTTTTGGTGCAATGACTGTTGTCTCCGGCTTGTTTAGTCGGGATGTGGTTTCAGAGTGGGAATGGAAGGTCATTCAGTGCTGTCTCCTCTCCCGTGTGTGGGCAGCAGGCTGCGTTTCCGCTATACGTTGGGCCTTGTGTTATAATTGGTCCCACCTGTTGTCTGTCCCCGGTATCTTTGATGTTACGTATTGCATGTCTTGTTATTGGGTGCAGGGTGGCATCGGTGTTTCTGTGTGGTACTGGCGTACCTTTTCCCGACGGGGTCCATATTCTGCTGGGTGATGTTGCCTCCGCTGTGTGCTTCACCGTGTTTTGCACACAGGGGTGTGTCCTAATTTGGCGTGACGTCACTGACATGTTCGGGTCACTTGTGTGACGTCAGGTTGGCAACAATGAATTGCCGGTTGGGGACATGACTGTGGCAGGGCTGTCACGTGACATGTGCATTCTGGGTGGTGCTGGTGTGTGTGGTGTTTGGTTGTGACCCTGTGTTGTTTGTGTGCGGCACATGCATTGCGCTGCCGTTGGCCTCTGCGTTGTGCGCATGTGTGGGTGCAGTGGTGGATGTGTCGTGTCCACGCAGGGATGTCGGGGGGGCCATATACAGTTTTCCCGCCCTTGCACTGTGTGCGCTGTTTGCGTGCCCCTGTTGTGTGTCTGCCTACCTGCGTCGCCGCGGTGCGTTGACTCCTGGGTGCTGCATCAGGTAGAGCATGGGGAGGGCCTGCAGTGCTGGATTCATGCTCGGGGGGTCCGCCTCTTTGCTATCCGTACTGTGCGTTCGGTTTTCCGCCTTGCTTTCACGTGCGGTGTCTCTTAGCCGGGGGAACTGTTTGGTTCTGGCATCGTAATTTGTACGCCGGGCGGTACGTGATTTCGTCGGGCGTTGTGTCTCCATTAGTCCGCGCCGCTCCGTGGACAGGCGCACTTTGATGGCGGAGGGCGTAGCTGGCTTACGGGCGGTGTTTGGCTGACTTTTCGCATCCTAATTGGGCGGGCGTGTGTGCTGTGGCGGGCGGACGGTAACTGGTGCTTTTTGCATCCGCCAGCACGGCGGTGGTGCTTCCACCCGCCATCCTAATTGGCCCCTATATTATTTACAACGATATTTTGTATTCGATATTTTTGTACTTACCTGTTTGCAGATAGGAATTCGATATTCTGTCATTCTATATTTTTTCCTCGATATTTTGGCATGTCGATATTTTGCTCCTCGATATTCTGTCAGTGATCCGTTTTTCTCTCCTCTGCAGGTGCAGTTGCATTAGCTCATGGTTAAAGAAAGGCACATTGTGAGAAAGATATAGTGAGGCTCGAAAGGAGTATCTTTTCTGTCAGACCTGGCATCTTTGCAATGTTTTTCCCCTGTCTTTTTTTGCTTCTGACCTCAAGATTTTGACTGCATGCTGCATTTTGTTTTTGCTGGTTTTAGAACTCTGGGCACTTTACGACTGCTGAGCAGTGCTAAAGTGCATATGATCTCTGTATAAAGTGTATCTGTAAATGGTTATTCATGATTGGCATATTTGATATTGATATTTGATAAGTGGGAAGGGAATGCCCAGACGTGGGGCCCGGGGTCACTGCGCCACTGGATTCAAGCTAGCCTTGCTGATGAGGAGTGATGCCCCGAAACCGGACCCAGGATGCTTGCTTCCAGTCCAGGGAGGACCTGGCTTAGCAGTTCGAGCCAGACTACTCCCATGAGGAACAAGGCCAAGACTGATTTGCATGTGGCTGGGTCCAAACCGGGGTGGTGTGGTGAGCAAAAGAACGATGGATTAAACCCAGATCTCTTGACTGGGGGTGAATGTTTGCATTGTTCAGCATTCCGTCCATCAATTGTTCCTTTTATTTTTAGAAAGTGGACATTTTCTTGCTTTACCATTCTGTGCCTCTACCTGCCTGTGGAATCCACGTCTGGTTTAGACTGACAGTTGGGCTGTTTGTGAATTCACTCTAGACAATCACACAAAGGGAGCTGACGTGTGACCTGCATATCCGAATGCCCATCACCAGGCTGATTGGTCTTTCTGAGCTAGAGTGGTGGGAGGAGTTGTAACTGACACCTGAATAGGGCTGTGCCTGTCCTCAAGCAAAGCTGTCTCCACCCCTCTGTAGTGTGTCTGGAGCCAGGTCAGGGAAAGGCAGGGTCTTGTGCACTACAAAGACTTTCCTTTGAAGTTTGCCTACGTCAAAGGCAAAAACTGGTATAAGTACTGGAGAGGAGATTCTGCCAAGAAAAAGAGCTTGAGAAGCTGTAGAAAGGGAACTGCCACTCTACGTGTTGCTGTGTTGTGCTGGCCTACTGCTTGCTGCTTCTGTCTTGGGCAGTGAAAGGACTGGACTTTGCTTTCTGTACCCTGCTTGTGAAGGTTCTCTAAGGGCTTGTGCGTACTTGCCTCCTGTTAAGAAGTCTCAGGGCCATCAGCGACTTTACCTGAAGCCCCTGAACTCCTCTGCTGGGACGTCTGACCTGCAAAGTGGTGCCAATTCCAGTTCTGGGCCCTTGGAGGTGGTTTTCCTGCAAAGGACTGAAGATAATCCACACATCGGCCTTCAGCACCTGTGTTTCCCACCACAGCAACGCTGTGCAGTTGAAAAACCAATGCATTATCACGGTGTGGCCGAAGAATCGATGCAGCGCCTGCTGTGCGGCTAAATGATCACTGCAGCCCGAGTTCTGAGCACTGTGTCACCGATGTCCATGGCACCTGCTCCGACTCCTACACAGGTCCTGCTGTGCAGCTGATGAAATCTGCGGATCACCTGCTGGCGGCTTGAAAATCAATACAGCACATGCTTCGCCGCATCGATCCAACGCGTCTGGATTTTTGACACCCCGCATCTATGCACAACGTTCTTCATCGAAGTTTCCCAGCAGTAATGAACCCAGGCTGCATGTCCAGAAACCAACGTATCACCTCTCCTCACAGTAAGGAACCAACGCATCATCTACCCTGACAGTAAGGAACCAACACATCAACTCACCTGGCAGCAAACAACCAATGCATCACCTTCCCTGGGAGTTAGGAACCGCCGCATCACTTTGCTTTTCCAGCGCCTCACCTCACCTCCCCTGCACCTGTTTTTGTCTTGAATTGTGATGCATCCCAGGTACTTTGTGATAAAAGTGATGCATCTATACTTTCCTATGGACTGAACTATTTTGAACATTTCAAAAGTGATATCTTTGATTGTGTATGTCGAATTCTTGTCATTTGGTCTTATTTTATTCAGATAAATATTGGATTTTTTTCTGGTGTGGTGTCCTTTTGTATTGTTTTCACTGTGCTACTGTGTGTGTTTGTACAAATGCTTTACACATTGCCTCTGAGATAGGCCTGACTGCTCGTGCCAAGCTACCAAGTGGGTGATCAGGGGTAATCCTAGCCATGTAATCTTCTTACCCTGACTAGAATAAGGGTCCGTACTTGGACGGGGTGCAAGCCACTGCCAACTAAAGACCCCCTTTAATGTTCTAACATTTTGGCAAAGATAAGAAAATTTAACGAATGACGGGAGTACTACTGTCCAAGACGGGAGGAATCCAAGGACATTTTACTGTGTGGACCATAATAAAGAAATCTCAAGTGCAGTTGCCAAGTTTTAGTGTTTGAAGATAGAAAAATAACTGGACACATGGCATGGGATTCTCAAAGGTTCTTTTGGTAGGTAAAATTGGATATCACACTTTAGCTTTATTCCAATTCCCTTTAAACTCTGAGAGGTACAGGCCTCTTTGCGACATCTCTGTTGTGTGGCTTCATGCTATACAATATTCTTATTTTTGAGAATTTCTACAGAGGTTTAGTAGATCTTCTAAGACAACCTCATGTATAGGTAAGAGGATTGAAACTTTCAATCTATTCACCAGACTTTGTTTCTCATCATTTGCATTGCAGCTACAGAATTCCTTGTTTGCTTCCTTATATTGAGGATAAACTTTGTAAGTCGTTTCGGATATTCTCTAGTGATTACGTATTTTTATGCTATGTTTCTGCAACTGATTTATATCAGATTGACTTTGAAATTGTAATGAATCCGTACTTAATCCCTCCAATCAACTCTGAGCTTTACTGTGTGGCCAAATGGGTTACACTGTAATTGGTAGTTGATCCTAACTCCTTTTATTCCTTAGGCTCGTATAACCTTCCATTGCAGAGGCCCCGGAAGAAGGAGTCCACGTTCTATGCCTTCTCACAGTTAATGTTCCTTACCTCTGGTTTCTCCAAACTCCCTGCTCCAGTGCACTAACCCAACATGTTCCAAAAATTAAGTGTTATTTGAAATCCGCCACAAAGCCAAATTCTAATATTTCTGAGATGTCAACATTATTCATCATAGACTACACTATAAAATAAAGAGTGAACATTTGAGTCACATACGGTTGGGATCAGTGCCTTTACTGTTTCTATTGGTTACTGTTTTTTAAAGTATTTATTTAGCACAAGTGGTGCAGGACAATGGAACCGTTTACACATTAACAATGGAAAGAGTCACGCATGTGTGGTTAGAAGTAGCAATGTAAAAACCAAAGAGGCAGGTGAGTGGCAGGTGGAGAGAGAAGAATACAGAGTGGCAGTGATGAGGGTGTGCGGAGCAACTCAGTTGGATGTTGGCAATATTGGTAACAAAAGGCACATTTGTATAAATTATTTCACAACAATTTGTAGAGAGAGAAAAAGAACAAGGCTACTGTCTCAGAAGTAATACGGAAAAGACCTGTTTATGTGGTGTCTTTTTCTTCTTGTACCTTTTGTGTATTCTTCAAGGGGAGATTTACCATTTGTGTAGAGGCCTCTGGAGATGTGTAGGTTGTCAGCAAAATAGTCTAGATTGTGTAGCGGCAGATCCTCAGAGCTCAAGAAAGAGGTTTTGACTTTAGTTCAAGCCAGAAAAGATACCCAGTGAAGTTGCTTCAGTATGTGGGTAATGTGGTTAAGTTTTCCTTGGTGCTAGAGGAGATAAGCAGCAGCATGCATGAACTATTTAAGTGGGGTAACAGTGGTATCGTTGACAAATATTAGGGTGGGCATTGCTGTTACCAATGTGGTGAATTCACAAGCGCCGGGACAGCGGCCCAAATGTTGCCACAAGGCAAGAAGAGTTAACCCTGCTAAGGAGGCTTAGTTGAACCAATCTATCTGAAATTTGGCTTAGCATTCTCAATGAATATCAGTTTTGTGCAAGTAAGTTAATAGATCTGGTACAGGGAGTGGTGCAGGGGAGAATCCTTTTAGATTCATATCTGATGACTGTTGGAAATGGCCCTTTTAGCAGGGTTATACCCAAACTTTTTGCTTCTTCCTCCTATTTTTTCCTGACCTGTGTCTGTTGGCTATAGGACTCTGGGCACTTTACCACTGCTGATCAGTGCTTAAGTGCATATGCTCTCTGTGTAAATTGGTATTGTGACTGGTTCTCCCTGATTGGTATATTTGTTTTACCAGTAGGTCCCGAGTAAAGTGCACTGAGTGTGCCAGGGCTGGTAAATCAAATGCTACTATTGGGCTTCCAGCACTGATTGTGCCACCCACATGAGTAGCCCTTAAAAAGAGGTCTCAGGCCTGCCACCGCAGTGCCTGTGTGCAGTTTGTTAACTGCCATGTCGACTTGGCAAGTGCACCCACTTGCCAGGCCCTACCCTTCCCTTCTCTTACACATTGGACACCCCTATGTTAGGCCCATGGTACCCCCCTGGGCAGGGTGCAGTGTATGTGAAAGGTAGGACCTGCACTGGTGTGTGTAACATGTCCAGATAGTGAAATACTGCCAATTTAGTTTTTCACTATTGAAAGGCTATCTTGCCCCATAGGACAGAATGGGGAATGCTTTGTTACATGTTACAAGCATATCTTTCCAAAGAGATAAGATAGAAAAATGGAGTTTGGTATCCCTGAACTCAGGATTTAATAACACATCTTTTAGTAAAGATGGTTTTTAAATTGTGTGTTTGAAAATACCACTTTTAGATAGGGGCTATTTTCTTGTTCAACCATCCTGTGTGCCTCTGCCTGTTTTTGGATTGACTGTCTGGCTTTACAGTGACAGGGGCTGGGGAGGTGCAGTGGCTCCAGGAGTCTGGATGAGTCAGCACTAGGCTGAATAGGCCTGATCTGCATTTGGAGTGGTGGGGGGAGTAGCACCTGTACCTGAATAGGGCTGTGCCTGCCTTCCACAATGCTGGCTCCGCCACCCTGTGGTGTGTCTGGAGCCAAGGCTCACACTGACAATGGACATTGTTGTGCACTTGCAGAGTGCCCCCCAGTACTGGTTAGATCTGGGCTCAGAGCCCCTTGCACAAAGAGAACAAAGACATTTTGGGGTATAAGTATCAGACCCAAAACCCCAGACTTTAGATCATTCCTGGAATTCAAGAGGAACCTTTGCTAAGGAGAAGAGCTGGAGAGACTGAGGAGAAGTACTGCCCTTGCTGTGTGTCTGGTTTTGGCCTGCAGTTGCTGTTTCTGCCAAGCAAAGGAGAACTACTTTGCTGTGTGCTGTGTCCCCTGCTTGAAGGAGATCTCCAAGGGCCTGAAGTGAGCTGGCCTCCTGTTTCGAAGTCTCAGGGACACAAAGACTTCACCCCCAGCTCCTCTGACTCTGCTGCTGTGAGCTCTAGCCTGCCAACTGGCACTGCCTATGCCAGTTTTGGACCTCTGGAGGTTGTTGCTGTTGTTTGGGAGCTGGAAGAGAGAAGAAACTCAAAGAACTACAGAAATCGACACATCGCTCTTTTTGCGGCTGTTTTTACGACGCATCTTCAATGCGCGAGAAGAATTTCCACACATCGCCGCGCCGCTGCGAAAACCGTTGCAGCACCTGTCATCGCTGCAAGAATCGACGCATAAAGGGATCGCGGCTGACGAGGACCAACGCAGCGCCGTGCAACGCCACCGCATCGATCGCCGACACATCCTGGATTTCCACGCATCATACCTGTGTGGCAAGTTCTTCCGACGCATCACCTGTGGGCCGGAACCGGCATTAAGAATCGACGCATCACTCTCCATACAGAGCGGAATCGACGCAACCCTTCCTCTGCATGCAGCGGGACTGTCGCATCGCCTCCTCAGGGTCACAGGAGTGTCGCATCTCTTTGTTTTCCGCGCTACGGCTGTTTGGCTTGGTGAACTTTGACGCAACTACAGGTAGTTTGGTGAAAAGTCACGCATCCATAGTTTTCTATGGTACAAGTTCTTAAAACCTTATGAAAGTCATATTTTTAACTGTGTATGTTGGATTTTTGTAATTTTGGTCTTGTTTAGTTTAGATAAAGATGTTTTATTTTTCTAAACTGGTGTGGTGTCCTTTTGTGGTGTTTTCACTGTGTTACTGTGAGTGTTGGTACAAATACTTTACACATTGCCTTTGGGATAAGCCTGTCTGCTCATGCCAAGATACCAAGGGGTGAGCAGGGGTTATCTAAAGTGTGTATCCCCCTTACCCTGACTAGAAGCAAGGGTCCCTATTTGGACAAAGGTACCTACCTCTGCCAACTAGAGACCCCCAATGCTAACAATGGTGGTCAGCGGTGAGGATTTGAACCTGTATTTATACTTGACTCACAGTGATTGGTGTACATCACTAGTTTAGTGCAAACCACTACGCAACCACATACTGTGTTTTGTTTTTGGTTCTATTTTTGAGTGACCCTTAAAGTATCCACGCATCATGTCTCAGAAGGGTAAACCAGCAAGTGATGTTGGAGAACTGGAGTTTGATATTGAAATGTTAAGTAGTTGCAAAGTAGGTCAACTCAAGCAGTTCTGCAGGAACTTTGGATATCCCATGAAGAGAAGCTCCAGGAAGGAGGAGCTACAGAAGGCCTTAAGGGCCCGGTGGGAGGCCAGAGAGGCTGGGGAGGCAGAGGATGCAGAGGTGGCTGAGGATGCACAAGGGGATGGATTCAGGTCATAGGATCTGCCTGTGTCAAGAGTAGCCTCTCGGGCTGGCAGCAACCATTCCGCTGGCAGTCTTTCCCCAGAGGAGAGGGAGGAGAACCAGAGGGTCAGAGAGCATGAGCTGGAGGTCATGAGGCTCCAGGCCAAGGCAGAGGAGAGCAAGAGAGCGTATGCTTTGGAAGAAAATAAATTGATCTTGGCATATGAGCTGAGAATGAGATAGCTCGATGAGGAGTTTGCGAGTTTTGAGGCCCTGAGTGTCTCAACCAAGCAAAAAGAGATGTGTGTAGCTCAGGAAGTGAGCTTGGCTGGGTTGGAGGTGGAGTCCAGCTCAGATGGTGACAGCAAAATTGTGTTATCTAGTGCTGAGGGAGAAATACACACACCCAGAGATGTGGCACCTGACTTGAGGGAGGGGGTTAACATACACCAGGGGGTTCAAGTTTATGAGGTAGCTCCAGTGGTGTGCAGTGTCCCTGAAGTGGATTGGGGAACTGACACTGGGGATCATATTCCTGGTGGTGGGAGTGACACTCTACTGACTCTAGATGAGAGGTGCAGGGAGAGGGATTCCCCCCTGGTTGGAGTCCTGGTGTGTGAGTGTGGAGACTGCCCAGAAGAGTGTGGGTTGAGTGACAGAGACAGTCAGACACTGTCTTGCCAATCTCAGGAGTGTGGTGTGGGGTACTTGTGTGAGGCACTGGATGGTGGGGCAAAGGGTAGCTTGGTTAACAACTGGGGGGGCTGTGTGATTCAATTGTTGGAGAGCATATTTTATGTCCCTGTTTTCCAGAGCTATGCCAACACCCGGTGGAGTGGGAGTCTCTGATTCCAGAGAACTTGCGCTGGAGGCAGACCTTTTGGTGGAGTCCAGAGGGTCTGAGGAGGCTTTTGGGAGTGATCCTGAAGGATGTGGCTCAGGTTTTCCCCAACCAGGTGAGGTAGGGGAGGTTTGGAGTTACCCAGATAGGTCCCAGTGTAGTGGAATGGGTGAGGAGCCCCATGTCCTGTCTCTGAGTAGAGGGAGAGGGGGTGGGCTGAGTCCCAAGGTGTCCGAGGCCCAGTTCCAGGGCCTGATTGGTTCCATGAGTGAACACCAAGAGGGGAGCCTAGTCTGTACCAGGAAGACATTTCCTGAGGGGGATTCCAAGGTATTAGGTGAACTGGGGGAGACTGCTGTAACAAGCATTCCACCAGTTGTGGTGTCTGGCAGCACCGCTTCAGTTGGGAGGGTGCATGAGTCCAGAGAAAGGGGTAAGAGGGGGAGACAGTACCCAGTGGGAGGACTAGTGGGTCAGCGGTTACCCGCTCTGAGGTCAGAGCACCCCAGGACTGACCCTGGTGAGGCCACCTCTGGCCTGGGGTGTCTTCATGCTCTGTCTATTGGACAGGAGGCTGGATATCTGCACCAGGCAGACTCTGGCACAGCTCATGAGGAGTGTGTTTCCCTTGGAGGGGGTTGGCGTACTTCCCCAGAAGTCCTGGGTTGCCAGGCACAGGTCCAGCCTAAGGGTACAGACCCTGGGTTGGAGGACCAGGGCCAGGGTGTCCCCCCTGACCTGGAGGAAGGGGTGACTGCTAGCAGTGCCTGTACCAGTTTGTTCTCTGGGGGTACCACTCCAGGCAGAAGGGTACAGAGCCCCAGGGAGGAGGACAGGGTGTGGGAGAGCCCACCACAGTCTCCTGCCCAGCTGCAGGGTACAGCCCCCTAGCTGGTGGTTCAGTGTCAGGATGCCATCCCTGACGGGGGAGGCGGGAGAGTGGACAAAGCGTGCCAGTCACCTGGGGCTACCGCCCCCCACTCTCTGATGACACAGAGGTTAGAGAGCCTTGAGAGGCATGAGGCCTGGCTCTCATCAATGACAGGCATCAGTGGCCACTATGGTTTGCTGTTCGGGTGGACAGAGTTGTCCCTGGGAGTGGGACAGGAGTCACACCCTGTGGGTGGACTGGGCCTCACTACTTTGTTGACCCTGTGTGTGCTGTCTGGTTGCTGGGACACATCTGTGAGCAAGGTAAGCTTAGGTGCTGCACTGATGGTGTCCCCAGGTGAGGAGAAAGGTCCCCCATGGTTTAGCTTAGTGGGCCCTGAGAGTATGGATAGAGGGATCCAACTGGGTTCAGGAAGGCGTAGAACGGGAATAGGCCCCTGCTGTTCGGGCCAGGTTCAGCTTTAGGCTGGAAGGGGGTTGTTTTGGAAATGGCCCTTTTTGCAGGGTTATCCCCAATCTTTTTGCTTCTTCCTCCTATTTTTTCCTGACCTGTGTTTGTTGGCTATAGGACTCTGGGCACTTTACCACTGTTGATCAGTGCTAAAGTGCATATGCTCTCTGTGTAAATTGGTATCGTGATTGGTTCTCCCTGATTGGCATATTTGTTTTACCAGAAGATCCCTAGTAAAGTGCACTGAGTGTGCCAGGGCTGGTAAATCAAATGCTACTAGTGGGCTTGCAGCACTGATTGTGCCACCCACATGAGTAGCCCTGAAAAGAGGTCTCAGGCCTGCCACCGCAGTGCCTGTGTGCAGTTTGTTAACTGCCATGTCGACTTGTCAAGTGCACCCACTTGCCAGGCCCTACTCTTCCCTTCTCTTACACTTTGGATACCCCTTTGGTAGGCCCATGGTATCCCCCTGGGCAGGGTGCAGTGTATGTGAAAGGTAGAACATGCACTGGTGTGTGTCACATGTCCTGATAGTGAAATACTGCCAATTTCGTTTTTCACTAATGAAAGGCTATCTTGCCCCATAGGACAGAATGGGGAATGCTTTGTAACATTTTACAAGCATATCTTCCCATAGGGATAAGATGGAAAATGGTGTTTGGTATCCCTCAACTCAGGATTTAATAACACATCTTTTAGTAAAGATGGTTTTTTAATTGTGTGTTTGAAAATACCACTTTTAGAAAGTGGCTATTTTCTTGTTCAACCATCCTGTGTGCCTCTGCCTGTTTGTGGATTGACTGTCTGGCTTTAGAGTGACAGGGGCTGGGGAGGTGCAGTGGCTCCAGGAGTCTGGATGAGTCAGCACTAGGCTGAATAGGCCTTAGCTGCATTTGGAGGGGTGGGAGGAGTAGCACCTGTACCTGAATAGGGCTTTTCCTGCCTTCCACAATGCTGGCTCCACCCCCCCCCTGTGGTGTGTCTGAAGCCAAGGCTCACATTGACAATGGATGTTGTTGTGCACTTGCAGAGTGCCCCCCAGAACTGGTTTGAACTGGGCTCAGAGCCCCTTGCACAAAGAGAACAAAGACATTTTGGGGTATAAGTATCAGACCCAAAACCCCAGACTTTAGATCATTCCTGGAATTCAAGAGGAAACTTTGCCAAGGAGAAGAGCTGGAGAGACTGAGGAGAAGTACTGCCCTTGCTGTGTGTCTGGGGTTGGCCTGCAGTTGCTGTTTCTGCCAAGCAAAGGAGAACTACTTTGCTGTGTGCTGTGTCCCCTGCTTGAAGGAGATCTCCAAGGGCCTGAGGTGAGCTTGCCTCCTGTTTTGAAGTTTCAGGGACACAATGACTTCACCCCCAGCTCTCCTGAACTCTGCTGCTGTGCGTTCTAGCCTGCCAAGAGGTGCCTGTGCCAGTTTTGGGCCTCTGGATTTTGTTGCAGCTGTTTGGGAGCTGGAAGAGAGAAGAAACTCAAAGAACTACAGAAATTGACGCATCGTTCTTCTTGCGGCTGTTTTTCCAACGCATCTTCAAGGCGCAAGAAGAATTTCCACGCATCGCCGAGCTGCTGCTAAAACTGTCGCAGTGCCTGTCATCACTGCAAGAGTAGACGCATTAAGGGATCGCGGCTGAAGAGGACCGACGCAACGCCGCCGCATCAATCGCGGACGTATCCCGGATTTCCACGCATCGTACCTGTGCAGCAAGTTCTTCCGACACATCACCTGCGGGCCGAAACCGACATTAAGAATCGACGCATCACTCCCCATACAGAGCGGAATCGATGCAACCCTTCCTCTGCGTGCAGCGGGACTGTCGCATCGCCTCCTCAGGGTCTCAGGAGTGTCGCATCTCTTTGTTTTCCGACGCTGCGGCTGTTTGGCTTGGTGAACTTTGACGCAACTACAGGTACTTTGGTGAAAAGTCACACATCCATAGTTTTCTATAGTACAAGTTCTTGAAACCTTTTGAAAGTCATATTTTAAACTGTGTATGTTGGATTTTTGTTGTTTTGGTCTTGTTTAGTTTAGATAAAGATATTTTATTTTTCTAAACTGGTGTGGTGTCCTTTTGTGGTGTTTTCACTGTGTTACTGTGAGTGTTGGTACAAATACTTTACACATTGCCTTTGGGATAAGCCTGTCTGCTCGTGCCAAGCTACCAAGGGGGTGAGCAGGGGTTATCTAAAGTGTGTATCCCCCTTACACTGACTAGAAGCAAGGGTCCCTATTTGGACAAAGGTACCTACCTCTGCCATCTAGAGACCCCCATTTCTAACAATGACCAAGCCTGGATGTCAGGTTAGAGGGAGCCACTGCAATTTGCATATAAAGAGCTTCAGATTGAAGATGGCCACCCCTAAATTCATGGTCATGATTCATACACATTGATATAGAGTTTCATGTATAAGTTGATGTGGTTAATGGCAATGTTATGCTGGGTAATTAGAGTTTCCGCTGGTTCCATATGTAGGTTCAAGATTGTGTATCATGGTGGAATTCTTTTTAACACTCATTGGCAAATTCAATAGGTTTCACCTTAGGGACATATTGGCTGTGCCATTGGTATTTAGCCATGCTGCGCAGTATCGCAGATACTGTGTAATATGGCTAGAGAATAAAAAACCTTTTACGTGGCCTCCTGTGTCATTTTGCAGGTCCAAGCGCACCACACATACACCCTGCTTCGAAATGACGGTGGTGCTTTGTTTCTGTTTAGTTATGGATCCATGGTGGATGTGTAAGTAAGAGGAAAAAAAATGCAAAAAAAATGTAGGGTGGGCAGAAGCAACATGGGACAAAAGCAACGTGGATGGCGCGGCTGAGAGGAAGAAAAGAAATGGTGAGAGAGCAAAGTGTAGCAGTTGGGGGAAACTCATGGGCGAAAAGGCAATGGTGGAACTAAACAATGACGATCACAAAATAGATGGTGTGGGACGAAGCATAGGGATGATAAAGTGCAAACATGGAGTGCAGGGGGAGGGATGTAAACGAGGAAGACAACAAGAAAAAACATACACTCTAATGAAGTGTTTAACTGAAAAAGAAAAAGTTGTGCTTTAACAGCAAGCAGTTGTAGCATCGATCCCTGCCAATCAAAAGTAATGGTAAAGAGGCAATGCTCCATGGGATAGACAAACACAAGATTGACAAGCTGGGACAGGAATATGAAGCAGGCAAATTAAACTGACAGGAAAGTCAACCAATGGTAGGCAATGAGTGGACTCAAAGCCCCTGTATGTTCTTAGTAAAGCCCACAATATATCTAGCAACAGAGAGTGAATGCGCTGTCCAGTAGATGAGAACTAATAATTACAAGCTAATCTGTATAATTTTGGACTGTGTGGGAAAGTATAAGCACAAGCACAGGTTAATCTGTGTGACGTTGGACTATATAGCTAGATTTGAGTACACGCACAGTGGTTGCAAGCAAATTGTCAAATGGCACCTCTTTTCACATCTGTCTTACTAAAATCTGTGGCTGAAAAACCAAAGACAGCCAGGATTTCGCAACTAAAGTTATCTGAACTGGTGTTTTAAAGTATTACATCAGCTTTTAATGCAAATGTTTACAAGTGTTTTTTTAATCACTCCACCAATTGTGCAACATTTCTGATGTTCGCAAAGAGACAACTAGATATGCTCATGTTTTTCCAAAATAAAGAAAATGAAGGAATGACATTTGGCTAATGTATCCTGCCTAAATAATTACGTGGATTGTGTTTCCCTTACTGCTATTGCTGTTCATAATATCACAAGAAACAATATGCTTGACTACACCAAACATTTGCATGGATTGTGGGGTTAGTCATGTGATTCATTAAGGTACCAGTATTGCTGATGAGTGATCATAGTTTCCTTTTATACAATGCTCTACTTACATTTTCTCTCCACCTGCTCTATGAGCCTATACAGTAATGCTGTATCTTGCATATGATCAATTGCATATTTTCACACTGGTCAGATCATCTAGGTGCTTGGTTCCATCCCACAGGTCATCACCAATTGTTTCTTTTGGCTAGCCATATATCTGGCCATCTGTTGCCTCCTTGCTGCAGTTGTAACCCCTCCCTCCCATTATTGCTGCCGTCTGTGGTATTCATTACTTGTTATTTAAGCCATTGTAAAGTGTTATACTGTGGGCCTGTGTACGTTTTCCTGTCTATGTCATCTCTGCATTAGAATGTTGTGGCTCTTAGGCTCCAGCTTGGAATGTATTGGTTCAAAGGAGAGGACTGTTAAATGAGAGCCAAGACTGAAGCTGGGACTAGCAGGCTGGGGTGTGAAGACCAACTTGAATAAAGGACTCTTTTTATATACCTTTGGTATGAGGATCCTCTTTACAATGGCGACGAGCTGAAAGAACCCTCCTGGATCTGAACACACACCTCAACTCTAAACAGCTACTACTAAGAAGCACTCGTGAATTTTGGTATCGTATTTAACTATACCCTATATTCAATTGAATCTTCCTCTACCTTATTTGTTACTGCGTAGACTGCATTTGGATGAGCAGTGTTGTGACTGCGTGGACTCTCTTTTAAATGAGGAGGACAAGCTCTTGTGTAACGTTGTTTGGATGAAGAGAACAACTACTGGTGTGCCTCCATTTGGATGAGGAGGACATCTACTGCCATGAAGCTGTTTGGATGAGCAGGCCGATTCCTAACTTTTATTATTAACGTGCTGTTTTGCCTTGTATTCATTTAGCCTTTTGAATGTGCGTGGTTCTGTCATTGCCGCGTTATTTCTTTTGGCTTATGGTGCTTTGATTACGGGTAGCTTGGTTGTGCCTCAGGCATTTGCAACTTTAATGTGACGTATTCTATTTCTGTGGATTTTGGTAATCCTGTCCTTTCACAAGTTGCTTGCACGCGCTTCTTTGGCGTTACAGACTGTCGCCGCACGTTGCCTTGCTACTATTCAAAAGTTGCACCTAGGCACTGTCTTAATTAATGCACGCGCTTCCTTGGAATGACAGGCTGTCATCGCGCGTTGCCTTGCTATGATTTAAAAGTTGCACCTGTCTCAACGCTTACCTCCGTGTGTTGCCTTTCAAAATTCGCTCACACACTGCTTCACCACAAGCATTCGGCTTTCTCTCGCAGAGGTTTCTACACGCTCTATGTCACAACACTTCCTGTTTTCCTCACATTTCAACAGGAAACTAGACTGCTAACCTGTTTATTTTTGTTTGTGGAATGCTCTCATCTCCTTTCTGGAATTCTTAATGTATTGATTTCAAAGAGATTCTTTGAGGAGATTTTTGAGACAATAAAACATTCTGTTCATTCTTCTTCTTGACAAATACCTTCTCCGCCGTGGGAAACATTCCATTCAAATTAAACAAAACAAGTATAACTCTCTTTCAAGAAAACCACTCCAGTGACAGGCACACTTTTTACCTCAGCTTGTCGTTCATCAACACATACGGTGACAGGCACACTCAAAGACAATAACTCAGTGACTTAATCTCATTAATCCTTTGTTTTACAGGTGGACAATTGCTCACTTACCCCTATTGAATAATTATTATCTGTGATTTCTTACTTTACAGGTGAATTTTCAAGTTCTTTATTGCAATATATATTTTATCTTTAATTTGAAACAAAAATGCAAAATGTTCCACCTCCTCCATATTTTCTATCGAACCCAGGAGAACCTCCTATTCCCTGGAAACAGTGGGAAAATGTTTTCTCACACTATTCCCGTGTATGCGGTGTCTCACAACATCTTCCACAATTATCCACACAAGATGCGGATGATCTCAATGATTATGAAATTTGTTTAAAGAAATTAGATCTACATTTTTTGCCAAAAGTATCGACTGTACTGGAAAGACATCATTTTGGAAGACGCATGCAGAGAACAGGAGAAAATGTGGAGGAATATATTAATGTATTAAGGAAATTAGCATCTACATGCAATTTTGGGTCTAATTATGAGGAAAGATTGAGAGATCAATTTATGTTGGGGTGCTCTTTAGACAAAGTCAAAGAAGTGTGTTGGGAAAAAGATAATCCCTCTTTATCAGAAGTAGTAACCATAGCAAAGTCATGCGAACACACTAAAGCATGTGTAGCAGAACTTAAAAAGAGAGCTGAAGAGAGTCATAAAGAAACAAGTGTAGAAGTGGTAAATAAGTTTGAAGACAAACTTAATAGTGAGTCAAACTCTCAACATAACAGGGGTGGAAGTAGTAAATTTACACTCAACAAAGGTAGTTACAACAAGGATTCTACGTATCCAAAGAAATTTCAGGGAACATGTTATAGATGTGGAGCATATGGCCATATGGCGAATTTTAATGAATGTATAGGATGGAAAGTCACTTGTAAGAAATGTAAAAAGAATGGTCATGTGTCGAAATGCTGTCGAAGTGGCAATCTAAAAAAAAAAGTCCATGAAGTTCTGTGTGACCAAGAGTATGAAGTGGAAGAAATCATTTTGAGGATCTCTGATGGTAAAGAAAGTGGTCCGTTTGAAGTAGTTTGTATTGATGATACCCTGGTACACATGTTGTTTGACTCCGGGGTAAAAATCACCCTTATTCCCAAGGAAGTTTATGATAAATATATGAAAGATAAAGTGGTACTACACAAATCCGACATCAAGGCTAAAGGCTATGGGGGTGAACCCATTAAACTTTCAGGGTATTTCAATGGTAAAATCAGTTTTAAAGGTCAAGTCACCTCCGGTAAAGTGTATGTCTCTGAGAGGGGTGATTCTTTGATCAGTTGGGCACATCAGAAAGATCTCAGAGTCATATTGGATCCCAATGAGACACCTCCTGTAAGATTAAAACAAGATGTGTTGAGTGGTACACACGATAACCAACAAGGTAAAATTGATGGGTCACTAAGCCAAGTAGAATTGAGTGTTTCTCCTTTTTGAGATGAATTTCCCAAAGTATTCAATGAAGATTTAGGCTGTTTAAAAGGATAGTCGCATAAAATAATATTAAAAAGAGATTCTGTGTCAGTCATCAGTAAAGTGAGAGGGGTACCCATCAAGATGAAAAAGAAGATGAAAATAGAACTGAACTGAGAATTGAGTGGTGACATCATTACCAAAGTTGAAGCCACAGAGTGGTTGGCTCCAGTGGTTATGGCAGTTAAGAGCAATGGAGAGTCTAGGCTCTGCATAGATTTGAGGGAGCTTAACAGATGTGTGGTGGTGGATCATTATCCTCTACCCAATATATCTGAAATGTTGTCTCTATTGGAAGGATCTAGGTTCTTCTCTTCCATAGATTTAGCATCAGCGTATCACCAAATAAAATTGCATCCTGATTCTCAAGACCTAACGGCGTTTATAACTCCGTTTGGAACATTCAAATTCCTCAGGATGCCGTTTGGCCTCATATCCGCAGCGGAAGTTTTTCAAAGGCTGATGGAACACATTTTTAAGGATGTTAAGGGGATCAAAATCTACCAGGATGACATATTGGTTTTTGGATGTGATGTAGAGGAACATGACAAAAGAGTGAGAGAAGTTTTAAGCAGATTGGAACATAATAGTCTCACTCTTAAGGCAAAGAGGTGTAGATTCAATCTCACTGAAATTGATTATTTAGGACATAAAATCTCTAGCTCCGGCATTGAACCTAGGAAAGAATTAGTGGATACTATTACAAAGATGGCTAGTCCTAGTAGCAAAGAGGAAGTAGTCAAGTTTCTAGGCATGACTGAGTACTGTGCCAAATTCATACCCAACTTTGCACACAAAACACTTAACATGAGGCTACTTTTGAAAAAAGGGACGGGTTTTGAGTGGAATTATGCATGTCAGAGAGAGTTTGTTGTAGTTAAACAACTTTTATCCAAAGCCACCTGTTTGAGTAGTTTTGAACCGGGTCATGAGATTGTTGTCATGACAGATGCCAGCTCGGCAGGTTTAGGAGCTGTCATGCTACAAGAACATCAAGGTGTAGAGAAGACCATTTTGTTCTTATCCAGAAGTTTGAGAGGGGCTGAATTTTATTATTCGTGGTAGAAAAGGAAGCATTAGGCATATTCTGGGCGATAAAGAAACTTCATAAGTTCTTGTGGGGTTGTAAATTCACGATTAAAACTGACCACAAACTATTGAAGGAGATTTTTGAGAAGAAAGGTCTAGACAACATATCATCTAGAATAAGGAAATGGGTTGTGGCTCTTCTAAGTTTCAATTCCGCGTAGTATATGTTCCCGGAGCAAAGAATAATCTAGCTGACTGTTGTTCACGTTTAATTGATGGAGATATTTTTAGAGATGAAGAACAAGAAGATGAGTAGTGTGATTTTGATGATTACTCTGTTTGTATTGTCAATGAAAGCACAATCAAGGAAGATGAATGAGTTAGTGAACTTATTAAAGATGTAACGCTTGAAACTGTTCTAGATAAGATAAAAAAGGGTTGGAACCAATGCTCCAAGGTGGATGAAACCCTCAGTGGGTTTTTCCGAGTGAAAGATGAATTAGCATGCCACAATGGTTTTTTGATGAGGGGTACTAGATTGATTCCTCCAACTAACCTGAGGGCACAACTAGTAGACTTTGCCCATGAAAGTCATCCGGGTATTTCTAAAACCAAAGAGAATCTGAGACAAGCATTCTGGTGGCCCGGGATGGATTTGTGTGTGGAGAGGATCGTGCGTGAATGTGTGGAGTGTTGTAAGTGTGACAAAGCCTTGAAACCCCGAGTCCAACCTATGACGTTGAGGCGACTTCCCAAAGAAGCTTGGGAGGAGGTTGTCATCGACATTCTAGCTCCCATTAAACACACTAGTGTTGACAAATATGTGATTGTTCTTCTTGATGTATATTCCCGGTGGCCCGAAGTCAAAGTTACCAACTCTGTGGAAACCAGAGATGTCATAAAATTTCTTGACAACATATTTGAAAAAGAAGGTTTTCCAACTACTTTACTGTCAGACAATGGAGTTCAATTCACTTCTAAAGAAATGTGCAAGTTTTTGGAGGATAGGGGCATTAAACACAAAAGATCTGCCCTTTATCATCCAGAAACGAATGGTATAGTTGAAAGGTTTACCCGGGTACTCAAAGAAACTATTCAAAGAGCTTTGTCCAATCAAAAGAGTTGGGATGTCGAGGTTCAGAAGAAAGTGAAGTGTTATTGACTATCTCCACATTCCACAACTGGGAGAACCCCTTTTGAACTATTTCGCAAAAGAAAAGCTTGTACCATGTTGTGTCCGTCTTGGATAGTTAAAAAATCACAAGGTTTAGGGTCTGAGAAGGAGGACAAGGAAAGGATTGAGAAAGAGGTTAAAAAATTGTATATGAACAAAAGATGGTTTGACTTGAGGAAGGCTGTGAAGGAGACCGTTGTGAAGGTTGGGGATATGGTCAAAGTCTGTAAGCCTCGCAAGGGCTCCATTACTCAAAGTTCAAAATTCTTGCGGCCCATGAGGGTTATTAAAGTGTTTAAGAATGCCATTAAGAATGAGGATCACAGAGTGTGGAATTTAAACAGAGTCACCAAACTGTATCATGCATCTTCGGATGTTTGTAAAGAAAGGGATGCAATCTCTTGTCAAAAGAGTCATGGTGTGGTCGTTGAGAGTGGAAATAGGAGTGTGAAGCGACCTGTTGTCAAACCAAAGTATTTAGAGGATTATGTTCTGTTGTAGTAATTATTATTTTAGGTATTCTTAAGCCTTGTTCAGCAATGTTTCTTCCGCATCTTTCCTTATTTTTTTAAAAAGTTTTTTAATGGCTGTTATTATTGGGGGGGAGATGTGTGGTATTCATTACTTGTTATTTAAGGCATTGTAAAGTGTTATACTGTGGGCCTGTGTAAGTTTCCTTGTCTATGTCATTTCTGCATTAGAATGTTGTGGCTCTTAGGCTCCAGCTTGGAATGTATTGGTTCAAAGGAGAGGACTGTTACATGAGAGCCAAGACTGAAGCTGGGACTAGCAGGCTGGGGTGTGAAGATCAACTTGAATAAAGGACTCTTTTCATATTCCTTTGGTATCAGGATCCTCTTTACACCGTCCTTTCTGGATTTCTTTGTAGTGCTTGTTTACTTTGTAGCAATCACAGCTTTAGTTTTAAACATCTTAAGCTAAAGCGTGGCGTGACGTGATTGCTACAAAAGTGAATAAATAAATAAAAAATACGGCAGCTGCACAATTTTGTTTTCTATTTATTGACTTTTGTGGCAATGGCAGCAGCCACAATTTAGCTTTTAACATCTAAAGCTAAACCACAGCGTGCCGCCATTGCTACAAAAGTCAACAAATTGAAAAACAAAGGCGGGCGGATGCCACATTTCTTTTCCTTTTATTCACTTTTATAGCAGTCACAGCACGCAGAACTTTGCTTTTAAACATATTAAGTTAAAGTGCGGCGTGCCGCGATTGCTACATTAGTAAATAAATGGAAAAAAAAATATGCCGACCTCACAGCTTTTTTTCTATTTATTGACTTTTGTAGCAATGGTGGCAAACCGCACTTTAAACATCTAAAGTTAAAGCACTGCATGCTGTCATTGCTAAGAAAGTCAATAAATATTAAAACAAAGCCATTTATTTACTTTGGTAGCAATCGTGGCATGCCGCACTTTAAGTTTAAACATCTTAAGCTAAAGCGCAGTGTGCCACGATTGTTACATAAGTAACTAAATAGTAAAAAAACAGCGGACGCACAACTTTTCTTTTTATTTGTTGACTTTTGTAGCTATGCTACTGCAAGGATATTTTTAGACAAAAAAATCTAAAAAACAATCTCATTTGCAAAACCAATAGCTCTAAATGTAATTAATGCGAGATCTATTGCATTGCAAATGCTTGTTAGTTTTGTTAATATTGCTGCCACCCTTACTCTACAAGCACCTTCTCTGCGTCATACAAATCAAAGAATATCAAATTTGTGTACAATGTACTCCTAATCTGCTATGACACGTATATTCCTTTTGCAGAATAGCTTAAAATTGAACTGTCTGAAACTAAAGAGGAATTCTCATTAGGTATAAGAGCATGTATAGTGAGGTCAACTGACACATCCAACTAAAACAACTGTATTTGATGATCGCTGGAATTTTTGTCCTGGGCAAAATATATCTGTTTGTATAAATTATTTGTTATACCCAAATAATTACATATGTTTTATTACTCAACGTGGGGACTTTGGAAATTTTGCACTCATTTTTAGTGGCCTTTTAGGACGCCCTCTCATGCAAAAAACAAATAGAGCAAAACTGAGCAGGATGCACAGAACATTCACTTGCATTCGCCTTGTTCATGTGCTCCTGTGATGGAATTTTTACCCAAAGTCTCAATTGCGCACCATGGTGTAATACGGTAAACTCAGGCAGTTTGTGTTACAATCTTAATGTGCAATGCCAGAAATTATGCAAGATTATGCTGCCATGGTATGAAATTTTGACTGGGCCTAGAATTGAATAATTGAATGTCAGTGATGGCTTATAATTTAAGAGTTATCTTAACTTTGCTTTCTAGGTCTGGGTTACAGTTTCTCCAGGGTGCTTGTATTTCATGCTAAATAAAACAATGCATACAGTTTTTGGCCAACCTCTCTTAGTCATTGTTTGCCAGAAGTGCCACTTAACTTCTGGATCTCATCCATGTGAATAAATGTGGTCTCACCACATGCACTATGCAAAAAGTGGAGCAATGGGGCAGCCCCTTTTAGCTGTTACGTTGTTTGAAATATCATTAACATTTTAGACCAACCCAAAGGGCAGTCGTTTGGTTTTTGGAAAGCCATGCTTTGAGATTAATGCACTTTGGTCCATTTTGTCTGAGTCTGCAGAGAGTCTAAGGAGCTCTTCTCTGTTAGAAATGGGGGTCTCTAGTTGGCACAGGTACGTACCTTTGTCCAAATAGGGACCCTTCTTCTAGTCAGGATGAGGGGGATGCACACTTTAGATAACCCCTGCTCACCCCCTTGGTAGCTTGGCATGAGCAGACAGGCTTATCCCAAAGGCAATGTGTAAAGTATTTGTGCTCAAAACACACAGTAACACAGTGAAAACACCACAAATGGATACCACACCAGTTTAGAAAAATAAAGTATCTTTATCTAAACTGAACAAGACCAAAGCGACAAAAAATCAACATACATGTAGTAAAATAGCACTCAAAAACAGTTATTTCCCAAAAAAAGCTCATAGAAAACAAATACCTCCACCTGGGGCTATTGCGACGCCAAGACAGCAATAAATCCAAAGTACAGCGCTGACCGCGAGGATTGCGGCATAGGGCACGGAGTCACAGAGACCCCTAAACAAACAGTACCTTTGGAAATGAAGTCTATGACAATGTACAGCATCATGGAGGTGAGGCGTCGGTGCCGAGGTCGAGGCCGGCTCCCTGGCTGCTAAGCGGGAGGCGAGGAGTTGTGTCTGTGAGGAGGTCACATGTCAAATCCACGACAGAGGAAGTCAGTTGCGCCGGCGATGTGAAGTCGGAGAGTTTGTGGAGTCACCCTCTGTGGTTATCGGCGATGCAATAACTGGATGCAGGCGGTGGAGGTGACGGAGTTGGCACGAGCCCTGGCATTGGGCACGGCCGCTAACTGCAGGCATCGGCAGGCGTCGATGGGCGTCTGAGCTGTGGTGCAGGCTGGACGGTGCATGGTGAACTTCACGAGTGGTGCCCCGGGCCTCGTTGCAGGTTGAGGTGTTGCATTGGCGTCGCTGACAGCGTCGGGGATAGATTTTCTTGCTCCTTTCAAGTTGCTTCCAGCTTCTAACAGCAGGAACAGCCTCCAGAGGCCCAAACTGGAATAGGCACCTCCTGGCATGTCAGAACTTTCAGCAACACAGTTCAGGGGAGCTGGGGGTGAAGTCTTTATGTCCCTGAGACTTCAAAACAGGAGGTCAGCACACACAGGACCTTGGTGATTCTTCTACAAGCAGGTTCACAGCAAAAGTTCCAGTCTTTGTTTTTTCCCTGGCAGAAGCCGCAACTGCAGGCCAACCCCACACAGCACACAACAAAGGGGGCAGTACTCCTCCTCACAGCTCTCCAGCTCTTCTCCTTGGCAAAGGTTCCTCTTGAGTCCAGAAGTGATCTAAAGTTCCTGGGTTTAAGGTCCACTACTTATACCCCATTTTATCTTTTTTCTTATTTGTGCGAAGGTCTCTGAGCCCAGTCTAACCAGTTCTGTCCTCACTGGTGTAGTAGGACCACAGGGGGTGCAGACAGCATTATGCAAGAGAGACATGCCCTATTCAGGTGCAAGGAAAACTCCTCCTACTACTCGAAATGCAGCCAAGGTCTATTCAGCTCAGCTCTGAGTCATCCAGAAAGGGCCAGGCACACCTCTACCCCCCGTGACTGTCTACAGTGATTGCACATCCCTAGCCCCTATCACTTCAAAACCAAACAGTCAATACACAAACAGGCAGAATGGTTAGACAAGAAAATACCTGCTTTCTAAAAGTGGCATTTTCAAACACACAATTTAAAAACCATCTTTACTAAGAGATTTGTTATTAAATTCTGAGTTCAGAGAGCCTAAACGTTATTTCTCCATTTTGTCCCAATGGGAAGCTATGTTTGTAAGATGCTACAAACTAACTCCCATGTTTTCCTAAGGGACAGATAGCCTTTCAATAGTGAAAAACGATCTTGGCAGTATTTCACTATCAGGATATGACACACACACCAGTACATGTCCTACCTTTTCCGTACACTGCACCCTGCCTATGGAGGTACCTTGGGCCTACCTAAGGGGTGTTCTACATGTTAGAAAAGGGAAGGTTAGGGCCAGGCAAGTAGATGCACTTGCCAGGTCGACATGGCAGTTTAAAACTGCGTGCAGACACTGCAGTAGCAGGTCTGAAATACCTTTTCAGGGCTACTCATGTGGTTGGCACAATCAGTGCTGCAGGCTCACTAGTAGCATTTGATTAACAGGCCCTGGCACACTCAGTGCTCTTTACTAGGGACTTACCGGTAAAACACTTGTGCCAATCAGGGAGAACCAATTGCAGTAGCAATTTACACAGGGAGCACTTGCACTTTGACACTGATCAGCAGTGGCAAGGTGCCCAAAGCATCTAAGCCAGCAAAAACAAAATGACTTTGGCATATTTTGCAGCAGCAACTACTTTCATTCAGTAGGTAATTTTTGAATATGTTTGATGAACAAAGAAATTTGTTCCCTTGTTGCTGTTCAGTATGTAGCAATTTCCTTCAGGGTTGCCAAGTTTCTTACTTGACTCTAGTGTGGCTGAAGAACATGACATGATGGCTCTGATCAAAGACAGACTTTGTCAACTGTGGATTTGGCAAAAGGGCTAGGAATCTAGTTGCCAAAAGCAGACAGACACAAAGTAATACTGAGGAATCCTTTTGTGCTGCACAGAACAGTCCACAAAGATTTGGTGTGTGCGTGTGTGTATGTGCGTGCTGCACTGATGACTTTGTATCTGCATACCTGTGACTAATTAACTCCATCTTCTTATTACATCTGTAACTCTCTACTACTGAATTCCACCCAAAGAAACTTGCACAAAAAGAAGCATCTTTTTCAGCCCCTTAATAGTGCATGGACTTATGCCCAAGCTCAGACAGCTTGGGGGAGTGGGCCTTTTTGTTGTGCATATCTTTAAGTCAATTGAATAATATGGGCCTTGAGGAGCAGTGTCTTCATTTTCGAATTACTACGGCCACCATCCGTGTGCAAGGCCCCCAGCTTCTTCACTTGTGCTGCACTCAGCAGCTCCTTGGTGGGCTGGTATCCAGTGCATGTCGATGATTACTGGAGAATGATAGACTTGGCATCTTTGGAGTGGTTTCCCCTGACTTTTTGCCTCTACCTCCTGTATTTTTGATGCTTTGAAACCTGATAGGGTATGTGGAACTGGAAGATAAACACAAAGAGGCAAACCTTGCCCAATCTTACTGAGCTGTGCTATCTGAAAATAAAGCACTAACTCAGAGAAATATTGGCTTAAATGAATTCACTTTACACCATGCAGATGCATAAAACAGGCACTCGGTTCTGCACTGCACCAGAAAAGACCATCATGATAAAGCCCCAGAAGTGTTAGATAAAGGAGCTTGAAAATCCATCTCCATCTTTGTCAGGATGGATGAGTAACATTGGGGCCTATTATCAACGGCCAGCGATAATTATCGCTGGCCGTGATTAGCGACGTATTCCCTAACGCAGGCTATCTCTGGAATTTATCGCCCTGGTAGCGTGTTATTAACAACGCGTTTCTCCAGGGCGATAAAAATTCCAGAGATAGCGAGGTTATCGCCGCTTTGCAGGGAACATTGCTGGTTTTACAGCGGTGTTCCCAGCAAAACGGCGATAACCTTGCTGATACGACCCTGTGGTCGTATCAGCAGAATGCACCTCCTATGTCTAACATAGGTAAGTCAGGATTGCAGCAGACGTTAGATTTTGGCGAAAACGGCCGTTTTCGCCAAAATTTAACGTCTGCTATAATCCTGTGGGCTGCCTTGTAAATATCGCGATGTGAACATCGGCGATATTTGCAACGTAGCCCATCCGGGGTACGCCCAGTAACGCCCACTTTGCATCTCATTAGAGATGCAAAGATGGGCATTGGTGGAAAGGGCGATAATGCAAGGATTCACGCGATAGCGTGACCTTGCTGATTAGGCAATAAGATTATCGCCGCTTTTCGTCCGAAAACGGACGCTAAAGCGGCGATAATTGTTTATCGCCTCGTTGATAATATGCCCCATTGTTTTTTTCTTCACTCAGTTAAGACTACAGTCATCAAGAAGTAGAATACAGATTTACTGCTGGAACGTTTAAGTCAGAGGACAGCTCTGTGAGCTGAATCCTTACTGCTGACAAAATGTAATGTGCCAGAGGATATGAGTTCAAATCCCATTAGCACAATATCAGGATTTGATCATTTTGTAGGTCGACACATTGAGTATCCTTAATTGGGTAATGATACAATCTGTTACTTAGAGAGCTTTGAAATGGCAGATTTGTCAACAGAAGTGGGTGGGAAACAAACTAGCACTTTCATGTCCTCATTAGAGATGGGCTGAACTGGCGGACTTTCATTCTGCGGAGTTACCTAAAAAGTCAGCGAGATTCCGTGGAGTTCTGCGAGCGATGGAGTTCGATACGTCATGCAAGTCACACTGATTTTTAGCATTGTGATCATGTCCCGGTGTTGTAAAATCAAAGTAAACAGCGTCACGTGGCTCGCCAGAGGGCACTGCTTCTTTCTGAAGCTCGAGTAGATTTTCTACTGGAGTGGCAGCTTTCCGTACGCGGGCAACAGTTTTCTCAATGCGAGCATTAGCAACCAGCCGCATTGAGAAATCTCCCCGGAAGGTGGTCTAGCGCTCGATTTTCTTGCTCATGTTAGTGAGCCAAAAAAGAGAAAAAAGTCTGCCACACAGCAGTTGGTGGACTTTCTCCCAAACTCTGCACTCCTAGCGGAGTGCAAAGTGGACAAAACTCTGCAAACTTCACTGAAGGAGCACAGTTTACCGCCTACCCCTAGTCCTCATTGTTATTCCCCATTCCAGTGAACAAAAACTCACCATGGCCAGATTTAGGTGTGGGGATACTGTCTACAAATGTTGAGCACTCAGTATCCCTGCAATTAAGTCCAGCCAGCTTGTAATGGTTTTCTTATAGAAAATATGGAAGTTACTTCTGAAGCTCAAACGAAGACACATTTTATATATGAGCAAATGTCTTCCTCACCCATGTGCGATAAATGTCTTTCATGCTGAGCAGTACACCAATTTTCAACAGAAGCAGCAGTCTGTCAGTTGATTTCACTGTGTTCTACTGCAATTTCATCATGGAGCTTTCATTAATAATTAGAGTGCTAACATTCTATATACACTACACAGTTATGCACTCCTGAAGCCCATACTGTTGGAATAGGAGCGGTATAATCTAAATCATTTGCCATGGAGGAAAATGCCATAAATGAGCAAACAGGCAGTGATCATTTTGTCATAGAAGTATGTGGTTAATGCTCTAGAAAGTTTAATTAACACATTTTCTAAAAATATTCAAGTATCATACTCATTCATGTCAGAAAAATATCTGGACCATGTACTTTTAACACTAGCAGTAGTAGTATGTCATTTAACTCCCCAGTGTTCTACTGCTGCTTCACCATGGAGTGCTAATGAACAACTAAAGTGCTACTATTCACTATTCAAGAGAAAAGTCAGACACTCTTGAAGGCCTTTTTGATGGAATATGAGATTATGAAATTAAAGCCTTTCTTATGGAAGAGGTGGAAATGAATGAGCACTGAGGTGTTAATGCTGGTATGAAACCAGCTGGATGAAAGACAATTGCCTCAAGATCAACTCGGATAAGACCGAAGTACTCATCCTGGGACCCGCTCCCTCAGCCTGGGACAACTCCTGGTGGCCCGCCGCACTGGGAACCCCCAGGGACCACGCACGTAACCTTGGCATCATACTGGACTCCTCGCTCACAATGAACCATCAGAGCAATGCCGTTTCCTCATCCTGGGTCCACATGCTCCACGTGCTTCAAAAGACTTTCAGATGGAACCCCACAGAACCCAGAAAAACAGTCACCCACGCACTCATTACCAGTAGACTTGACTACGGCAACACACTCTAGGCCAGCGTCACCCAGAAACAGCTCAAGAAACTTCAGAACGTACGAAACGCTACAGCCAGACTGACCCTCGACATCCTCTGCCGCAGCCACATAACACAACACCTTTGACAACTCGACTGGCTCCCAGTCAACAAGAGAATCACCTTCAAGCTCCTCACACATGCCTACAAAGCTATCCACGATGCAGGACCAGCATGTTTAAACCACAGCCTCTCATTCCACGTACCCGCCAGACAACTTCGCTCCACCCAACTTGCCCTGGCCACTGTCCCAGGGATTCACAAGATCAGTACCGGAGGAAGATCCTTCTCCTACCTCACTGCCAATACCTGGAACATCATGCCCCTCCACCTTAGGCAATCCCTGTCGCTGACACATAGATCTGGTGGTGGAGGGGTATAGTGGCAGCGAGGGGATGAGCTGGGTGTCGTCGGCACAGGAGAAGATGTTAAGTCTGTGCAATCTGACGGTGTTGACCAGGGGGGTCATGTACGTGTTGAAGAGCATGGGGCTGAGGGATGATCCTTGGGGACTCCGCAGATGATACTTTTTGGGTTCAAAGGTAAGCGATGGGAGACAGATTCTCTGGGTCCTTCTGGTGAGGTATGAGGCGATCCATCTGAGGACATCTCCCTGTGATGGTAGATTGTGTCAAAGGCAGCTGACAGGTCCAGGAGGATGAGGGCTGCCATTTTGCCGCTGTCCAGGAGGGCTCAGATGCCATCGGTGTCTGCGCTCAGGGCTCTCTCTGTGCTGTGGTTGGCTCGGAATCCAGATTAAGAGGGGCCCAGGTGGTTGTTGTGTTCCAGGTGTTTGGTGAGTTGCTGGTTGAGTGCCTTCTTAAGAACCTTCACTAGAAAGGGGAGCAGGGAGATGAGGCAGGTAGTTCTTCACTTCTGCTGGGTCAGCGGAAGGTTTATTCAAGAAGGACTTCACTTCAGCATGTTTCCAGTCCTCAGGGAAGGAGGCCAAGGTGATAGAGGTGTTCAGGACTTTCTTGAACTTTCCGCTAATTGTCTTGCTCCTGAGGTTGAAGTCGTGGTAAGGGCAGGGGTTCGTGGGTGCTCCAGAGTGCGGAGTTCATGATGGAGACTTTAGCTTGAGTCGTGAGAGGGTCTCAATGGGTGCGCAGGTTTTCAGGGTTTGTATTCATGGGTGTGAGCCAGCTGATGGTGTCAGCGGTGGAGGGCTGGGGTTCGAAGTTTTTGTAGATGACTGAGATCTTGTTGTGGAAAAAGTCTGCTACAGTGTCACACAGTTCTTGGGAGAGAGTGATTTCATTCCAGGTGGCTGCAGGGTTGGAGAACTCCTTCAAAATGTTGTAGAGCTCCTTCTGTGGTTTGTGCTTTTTTCTATGAGGTCTGCTAGGGTGTTCTTCTTTGTTTCTTTCAGGAGGCGGTGGCACTGGTTGAGTGCTGTCTTGAAGGTGGTCTCCTGTCTCTTTGCTGGTGCACCACTTTCTTTCCAGTTGCCAGCAGTTGTGTTTGGTGGATTTCTGCTCTGCTGTGAAACAGCTGGCTCTTCTGGCAGATCCTTTGGATTTGGCAGGGGGGATTGTGTCGACGCATTCTGTGATCGACTGGGAGAAGTTCTACACAGCCTGATCTGGGTTGGATGTTGTGCCTGGGAGGTACGAGTTGAGAGTGTTGTTCCACTGGTTTTCTGATACCTTTTTCCAATTTCTGCACGTGGAGCTTGAGGGCATGGTGACAGTGTTGGTAGGTCCTGAGATGGTGAAGTGGACGTTGTAATGATCAGTCCAGGTGAGCTGTGAGACATGATTGAACTTGGCTCTGTCACTGGATGTAAAAATTAGGTTGAGCTTATTTCCTGCTATGTGAGAAGGGCATTGTGACAGGTTGATTGAGGCCGATGTTGCTCATGCTTTCCAGGAGGTCGGTTATGTTGGTGTTGTTGGGGTCATCAAGGTGGAAGTTGTAATGCTCAGAGCCAATGGTGGTTGGGGCGATGAGGTCAGGAATGGTGCTGCAGACGCTGGGGCATGGGCCTGGTGGTCTGTAGGCTAGGGTGCCTCTGATGGTGCTTTTTCTGTCTGTGTGGAGTTGGAAGTTGAGATGCTCCATGAACGGGGTCGAGTCATCTGAGGAGGTCATGCAGCGGATTGTGTCCTTGTAGATAATGGCAATTCCACCTCTGTGTTTGTTGGCTTCGTCCCGGTGTGTTATCTTGTAGCCTTCAGGGGGTGCGTTGGAGATGTCCAGCACGGATGCGGGGTTCAGCCAGATCTCTGTGAGGAAGCTGACCTCCGAGGTGAGGGATGAGATTGTGTCCCAGATCTCCGTGGCATGTTTGCTGAGTGATCATGCTTCGAGAAGGACGAACTGGAGCGGTGCCATGGCAGTCTCCGTTGGTGTAGTGGACACAGTTGTGTTTGTGGTGTCTCTGGCATTGTTTATTGCTTCAGTGCTGAAGGTGAAGTGGCAGTGTTGGGAGGAGAACGGTCCTCTGGTGGTGCATGGCGATGTGTGGCAGAAGTTGATGTTGTCGATGCACCCGGGATCCAGTGCTTGGAATTCTGCTGCAGTGTAGCTGTGTGGGGTGAAAGAGCCAGGGTTCCTGGCACTGGATGCTGTCCAGGTGCTGGCAGGGGCAGAAAAGCTTGCCTTTGGTGCACCTTCAGCTGATATGCTTGTGGTGCCCCAGATTTTGTGTCCCTTGCTGCAGTGTATATGTCGCCCAGTACTGGTATATTTCATGAAAAAGAGCACATGTCCATGTTCCAGTGTCCTAATATAGGTGTCCTTGATTCCCTGTCCCGTGGTCAATGTGTTTTCTGCAGCTGTCAGTGCATTCCCTGTTGCAGACTACCCAGGAGTGTTTGTCATCTAAGTCCAAATGTGATTCTCTCCTATCGAAGGATCACTATGACAAGGTCGATTTTGCACAGCTAAAATGTAGTTCTCTTTTATTTCTTGGTATGGAAATTTCCTTATTCACTATCTTACTTCCAGACTCACGATGGGGCATATTAGCAAGGGCACTATCGCCGCTTTAGCGGCACTTTTTGCCGCTAAAGCGGCGATCTTTATATCGCCCTATCAGCAAACTGTCTCTAACAGCAGTTAGCGACAGTTTGCGGGCATTAGCGCCCGTTTTTTTACCGCTTTGCATGTCAGCGATATTTATCGCTAATGACATGCAAAGTGGGCGTTCCCGACGAACAAACCTGGGAAACACTCGCTAACAGGCCTATCGCCTATTAGCAAGGTGGCCATGGCCCCAGTTAGCGACGTGAAAAGTCGCGCTAACCGGGGTCATCGCCATTTATTTATCACCTGCAACTAGCAGGTGTTAGCCATACCTAGCATGGGGGGGTGGATTATGCTGATACGACCACAGGGTCGTATCAGCAAGGTGTTCTCCCTTCTCCATGCAACATCGCTGGTTTTTCAGCGATGTTGGCCCATTTCCCCGCTATCGCTGGAATATTCATCGCCATAGCGCTAATCGTTGCTAATACAGCGTTAGCGTGGCGATATATTCCAGCGATAGCCGGCGATAAAAAAAATCACGCTAAGCAGGGTTAGCGATGATTATCGCCTCTTCTTGCTAATATGCCCCGATGTTCTCTATGTGTTTCCTCTAACTATGCCCTTGGATCCTTGTCTAAGTTTTCCACAGCTTGCCAGCTGCAGGTTTTCTTTCCCAACATTTACATGATGCATTTCCCGCTGTATGGTTACTCCTTGCCTCAGTGGAAGTGTATTTCCCCATGCCCTAATCTGTTTCCCATTTTTCTGTCGGCACTTCTGTGTGCCTGTAAGTGTCTTTGAAAAGTTAACAAATCAAGTGCAGTCAAGTAGATTATCCCGGGTCAGAGAGGATTTAGTAAAGCTGCACACAGCAGGCACTGATTGCATTAGTTAGTATGCCACATCATAACAGTCAAGGAGAGTGTTTGTGGACTCTCACAATATTGCAGCTCAGTTCTCATTAGTGAGCACATTCAGGCTACCTAATGCTTAATACGTACTGGACCAGGGGATTGATGATGTAATGTGTTGATTAATTACAGGTAATTTTCATTACTCTGATTACCCAACGATTTCTCAGTCGTTACAACCCACCCTCCCATTCCGAATGAAGGGGCATATTATCAAGAACGGCGTTAAAAATTATCGCCGGTTTAGCGGCAGAAAACTACAGCTAAAGCGGCGATAATGGGCTTGATAATATGCCCTTGAGAATTCCAATAGAAGTCCATGTTCTGGTGTGAACATGGGCTTCTATTGGAATTCTCCAGGGCATATTATCAAGCCCATTATCGCCGCTTTAGCGGCAGTTTTCTGCCGCTAAACCGGCGATAATTTTAACGCCGTTCTTGATAATATGCCCCGAAGATGTTAATATCTGTTGCTTGGAGCTGGCAGGCTGTGCTGAGAGAAGGGCTTACCCTTTTGGGCCCTTGAGGTGGTAGAAGCCCTTACGGAGAGTCAGAGGAGATGGTAGACTGTTTTTTTCGGGGTTTATTGCAGTCATGTAGCGAGGCATGATTAGATTAATGACAATTGCAGGTAAAAAGATGCTGTATGTCCTAAATATCACTTTCAAAATGCACCCCATTGGAGCTAATAATTGAAAATCTACCCCCAATGGGACGATACGTCAGCCACACAACTATGTTTGTGTGGTCTCTAACTTAGTCCCTCTTGACACAACCTTTATTCCTAAAGTTTCTTTCCACGGGAGAAAAGTCTCCCAAAAGTGATTTTGGTGCAGTGGTGGTGCATTCCAAATCCTAAAAAACATCGGGGCATATTAGCAAGGAGAGGCGATAATCATCACTAACCCTGCTTAGCGTGATTTTTTTTATCGCCGGCTATCGCTGGAATATATCGCCACGCTAACGCTGTATTAGCAACGATTAGTGCTATGGCGATGAATATTCCAGCGATAGCGGGGAAATGGGCCAACATCGCTGAAAAACCAGCGATGTTGCATGGAGAAGGGAGAACACCTTGCTGATACGACCCTGTGGTCGTATCAGCATAATCCACCCCCATGTTAGGTATGGCTAACACCTGCTAATTGCAGGTGTTAAATAAATGGCGATGACCCCGGTTAGCGCGACTTTTCACGTCGCTAACTGGGGCCATGGCCACCTTGCTAATAGGCGATAGGCCTGTTAGCGAGTGTTTCCCAGGTTTGTTCGTCGGGAACGCCCACTTTGCATGTCATTAGCGATAAATATCGCTGACATGCAAAGCGGTAAAAACGGGCGCTAATGCCCGCAAACTGTCGCTAACTGCTGTTAGAGACAGTTTGCTGATAGGGCGATATAAATATCGCCGCTTTAGCGGCAAAAAGTGCCGCTAAAGCGGCGATAGTGCCCTTGCTAATATGTCCCATCATCCGTTTGGTTTTAATGTAATACCTCTACTGCAAATTGTTGACTCAGATCCCCTTTTGACTGTCAGTACTTTTCCAATTAGCGTTTTGTTCTAGAATATGCACAATTAATACATTTTATATGCGTCTTCTTCAAATTTGTAGTAATTAATCATGAGTGAAAGTTAATGCAGATAAGCACTTCCAGGGGAAGAGAGGGAGGCGAAGGCAATGCACAAGGAATTTTATTTTAGGCATTTCTGAAGAAACGTACTGGAAAATGTGTGCTTCTTTGTGTTTTACCGCCAAAATGAACACCAGTTATAGGATTACAGAGCTCAATGCATTTTCATAAGCAACGGTATTATGCTTTACATTAAAGCAAAGCAAACACAATTTGTTTTTCTAATAAAAAAAATACTCTTAAACCCGAACCTAATATGGTGCCTGTGAATTGTATTTCTGCTCCAAAATTAGTTGCAGGGCTACACTTAAAGGATCATTCAACATTTCCGTCATTTTAACAACCGTCTCACTTTGTTATTGTGCATATAATTTCATTTAAATCCAACCTTAAGTAAAAAAATCGGTATCTGGTTTGCTTTTTGCTTGTAAAGACAGAAAGGGCATAATTCAAAGCAATGTTGAGGGACATTGATTCTCTAAAATCATTTTAAAGCCTTTTCATGAGGGTGCTAATAGGGGCATAAAATGTTCACTCGGCGTTTAGGCTACTGTATGAACTCTTTATAGTGCAGGATACATAAAGTAGGAGCCCTGGAGAAAACACATGTGTGACTGATATATTTTAGACATGTAATACGACATGCATCTCACTATGGTTTATTTTATGAGTAAAAAGCTGTAACCACCTACTCATTTGGAAATGTTGCTCATAAGCATAGCAGAAGTGTGGCTCCTTCAGGGCAACTTTTATTTGTTTTAACATTCATACTAACAATGTGTGCAGCTTCCTCCTTCCGTCTTAATTCTCATTGGGGTTCCAATATTACTAAAAAGCTGTGAGTCTAACAAGAACCTTGTATACATTTGGCATGGTTGCAAATTTGTACTTTTGAGTGACGATAAGAGTGAATCTAAATATGTTTACATTTATTTTCGCAGCTCTGTCCTTTCTGTATGGCTGGGACTTGGAACTGTTTTGAAGCCTCCCTCAAAATTCTTGTACAGTTGCCATGTTTTCGCGGTGCTGATTGGTAGTTATTGGCCTCGTTGGACTATGACTGATCGCAGAAACAACTGTCTCTACTTCGCAACGCGTGTTTGTAGTTCCTCTGGCTCCCTAGCGAGGGATTCCACTGCACTGCCCATCGGATATCATTTTATCTGCTTCTGTTCAGCAGAAATATTTCTCAGACTTTGCCAAGATATTCGAAAGTGAGTCTCTTCTCATGAAAAATTGTCAGAGAAAAGATTTGACATGTTTTTTGGAAAGAACAAAACGTTCATTCTTATTTTTAAATACTTGATATAGTAGTAGAATAAATATAAGCACTTCAGATGGTACAGTGTGTTGGAAACAAAAACCCTGCTACTTAAACTGAAAGTAAGTAAATATGCACGTTAAATCTTGAGCTCGGGTTCCAAGAAATGATCTGATGATTAGAACAAGCACTGACAACCTAACAGTTCGAACTTCAATGCGCCTATATATGCAAGCAGCATTTGTGCATGTTTTTGTTGCATGCATCAGCATATTGAAGCCGGAAAGTATTGGTTGTGGTAGTGCCTGTTTACACATTTCAGTTGATGCAGCGCGGCTACAAGCTCCTTAGGATGGAAACTGACATTATCAAAGAACTTCTTAGGTTCTAACCCCAATGAGTCCGCTCACTTTTAATTTCTTCTGAGGTCTAGAGATAAGACTATGTATTTGGGCAATTCTAATGCATGTTTTGTGCCTGAAGTAGAACACCACACTGTTTCGGCAGAAAAAGCTACCTCAAGTAATTACTATTTTTCTTGCCAAGCATATTTTGATCTATTTTGTGTGAAATAAGTGATGAAACACATTGAAAGACAATCGCATTTTACTGCTTTATACTCCATGAACTAGTGAGAGTCTTCTAGGTGAACTTAGAATCTCCCCAATCATCCTGTCCACTGATAAGCATCCTAAATTGAATGCATCAAATATCTGGCAGCACCCAAAAAATGATGGGGCATATTATCTAGGAAGTGGCGGTGAGAGGCGTTAGCCTCCTTGGCTTAACGTCTCTCATCCCCACTTCGGAAACGCAAGGCTGCACCATATGTGTGCTGCTACATGCAACACACATGTAAGTTACAAAATGGCATATTAAAAAAAGGTTTGTTTATGTACAGGAAGGGACACCTTTCTGTACCTAAACATACCTTGGCATTTTGCTTTTTCCATGTGTGCTGCACAAGGCAGCACACATAGAAAAAGCAAAAACGAGGAGAAATGAAGCATTTCTCCTCGTATCACTACCTATAAGACCAGGATTTTCCTGGTCTTAAGTTCAGCGCTGCCACCTATTATCGCCTCTCTTGATAATAGGTGGCAGCATCGAGTGAATGGGTGTTGCGGTGGAACGCCCACCGCAACACCCACTGCACGCCCCTTTCACGCTAAGTTTAGCGTGAAAGGGGCACTATTACCAAGGCAGCGTTAGGCCACTTAACATGGCTTTTAGCTGCCTTGGTAATAGGGCGCTGACCCTATCGCCACCACAAAGTCACAAAAAGTGACGTTGTGGTGGCGATAGGGGCTTGGTAATATGCCCCTATGTTTTAAGAATACAAAAGGGAGAATTTTATTTCACCACCAAGTGGCACTCAGGACCTCCTTGTGAAATGGGCAGGGTGGAGCCTCCGCTAGCTCAAAGATTCGTAAGCCCAGTCGACCACATGGAGAAAACATCGATGTTGGTAATTACAGTACTCCATCAACAAGACTGCGCATGAAGCCAGCAGTTTCCCTCAAAGGCTCATGAATGTAGAAATCTAGGAAAAAGTAATACCAACCATACTATTAGTAGTAGTTAAACGCACACTTCTCCCTTATAAGTGAAATTGTATCCAGTGACCCTGCTCTCCTCTCAGATTTCTGTTTCAATATGTTTATCTAAATCAGTGTTTACTCTTAAGATTGTGTTATTATATTTAAATAACATACAGAACAATTTCTCTTTTGTAAAGCACTCCACCTGAACTAAAACTCCACATCTGAGAATGCAATACTGGCAACTGGCAGTGGCTCCTGGTGAACACGTCTGCTCACCCATTGCTTTCCTGATCCAAGAAATTATTAGGGATGCCATTAGAAACAGCTACTTTTAAATTTAAAGAAAAAACACTCCTTAGAAATTAGTGGAACATTCCATGTTCTTTATCAAACATTATCATGCAATAGTCTTTACGCTAGACTCACTCATAAATCTATATCCAGACTCCAGAAATATCATGTTTGTCTCTTGTTAGGCCTGAAACTACACTTCTGCATCATTCCAGCACCGAAGGCCCCCACTCAATCACTGTGAAAGGTTAGAGCACATTTAAAATTCATCTACCTCATCCAGAATATCCTACATAGTCACATTTTGAATTTCCTAGCAAAGTTGTTTGCCTCTTATCCTTCCATCAGTTATCTAATGTCTTCTTATCTCTGGCATCTCTCTGACTTGTTACATGAAATTTGGAGGATTATTCAATCATGTGCAAAAGGTGCAGTGTGGAGTTGGGCACAGGGCCTGGACATGAACAACGAGGGGGAGGGTAAGTGTTAGGTGTCCATGGTGGGGTTGAAGGCTGGGACTGGCCAGAGGCTAGGCTCTGCAGACAACCCCCCACTTTTCAGAGGCACATCGAGGGCCCGATTCACAGAACTAACTTACGTCAAAAACGTAAAGTTAGTACCTTTTGGTATTCACAGAATACACTTACTCATTTTGGTATTCACAGAATACACTTACTCATTTGGTATTCACAGAATACACTTACTCATTTGGTATTCACAGAATACACTTACTCATACTAACTTTATGTCCGCACTCGGGCCGGAGATTCCGGCCCGGTGGTGGAGATTCCGGCCGTTTGTGGAGATTCCGGCCCGGAGGTGGAGATTCCGGCCGTTTGTGGAGATTCCGGCCGGTGGCGGAATCTCCACAAACGGCCGGAATCTCCACCTCCGGGCCGGAATCTCCACCTCCGGGCCGGAATCTCCACAAACGGCCGGAATCTCCACCACCGGGCCGGAATCTCCGGCCCGAGTGCGGACATAAAGTTAGTATGAGTAAGTGTATTCTGTGAATACCAAAATGAGTAAGTGTATTCTGTGAATACCAAAATGAGTAAGTGTATTCTGTGAATACTAAAAGGTACTAACTTTACATTTTTGACGTAAGTTAGTTCTGTGAATCAGGCCCCAAGGGTTTGGGTGCCGGACTTGGACGGAGGCTGTGTCCAGCAGGATATTTGTCTGAATATGATCAAAAAACATCAGAAATTTACTGAAAAATGAAAGTTTAAAGTAATGCTGCAGTTAGATATGGTAATACAAACTTAGATTACATTAACCACCCCCCCAGAAATTCCCAGAACATTTCCATATCTAACTATATATATATTCACTGGAAAAAAACAAAGGTTACAGGGACATTATGGTTAGGTTCACATTTCACTCGTACAAAACCATAGAAATTCAGGAGTTATAGTTACCTGAGCCAATTATAACTTATGCCCCTGTGATGGACTGCTTATAACCTCACATATTACATCACTCATGCCATGATCAGTGACATCACTGATGACATCTCAAATGACATCACTGGTGACATCATCAAGTGAGTGTAAGTGTTTTCTAAGAGTTTATGAGTTTTAAATATATATATAGTAACCTACTATAAAAGTTAGATTAGTATCCTAGGTGTATTAGTAATGAGTGATACTATTTCTAACATATGTTTTCTGAGTAGCTGTGTTACTATCTGTATCAGTGTCAGTAGCGGCTCCTCGAGGGAGTGCTGCGAGGCGGTGGGGCGGGGCGGGGGAGGGGCAAGGTGGGGGTAGTAAACTACGGCATACGGCCGAACAGAGTTGAGTAAATAAAACGAATTACATTGGGCGCGCTGCAAGGCCAAATGGCGATGCTGCGTGCGCAATGTAATTTGTTTTATTTATTTATTTATTTACTCAACTCTGTTCGGCCGTATGCCGTAGTTTATTACCCCCCGCTCCGCCCACCGTCCCGCAGCACTCCCTCGAGGAGCCGCTACTGATCAGTGTGTGACTGGGTGTCTGAGTGTCTATATGGGTTTGTGAGTGGGTTTATGAGCGGTGTATGGGTGAGTAAGTGGGTTTCTTAGTAGCTGTGTGGGTGTGTGAGTAGTTGTATGAGTGTGTGAGCTTTGTAAGTGGTTGTGTGTGTGTGCTTTTATGGATGTGTAAGTGGTTGTGTGAATGGTCGGGTGTGTGTGAGTGGTTGTATGGGTTTGTGAGTGGGTGTGTAAGTTGTAGGGGTGTGAGTGGGTGTGTGAGTGGTTATATGGGTGTGTAGATGGGTGTGTGAGTGGTTGTGTGAGTGTATGTATGGGTGTGTGAGTGCTTGTGTGGGTGTTTGCATGCCTGTGTGAGTAGTTGTATGGGTTTGTACCTGGGTGTGTGAGTGGTTTTATGGGTGTATGATTGTGTGTCTAGGTGTCTGTGTAGGTGAGTGAGTGGCTGTCTGAGTGCCTGTATGGATGAGTGAGTGGGTAAGTCAGTGCCTGTATGGGTGAGTGAGTAATGTTATGTTAATTACATTTAATATAGCACACAACGTACCCTAGGGCATCTTAGTGCTGCCTGCAGTAGCAAGCAAGCATCCACAAGAAAAATAGATCACTTCAAAATAGGGAAGCTTTCAACTGTTTCCTAAATTGGCAGTAGTTCTTGCAGATGCAAATATGCACAAGAAGTCAGTTGAAATAAAAAGGAGCCAGATAGGAAAAGGCTCTACCACCACATCCAGCCAAATGGATGCAGGGTACGCTCAGCAGGGCTTTGTCCTTAGATCTTAAACTTCTGGTGGGTACATACCTCTTGATTTTCTGTTGGGGATAACTGAGGTCTTTGCCCCTTAAGGCATTATAGGCGAGGCAGCAGACCTTAAATATGCTTCTCTTCCTTACTGGGAGCCAAAGTAGAGATTTCAACAAAGGGGTCGACGGAGTTCCAGGAGGAAGATAGAGAACAAGCCTGGCTGCTGTGTTTTTAACTACTTGTAGTTTGGCCATGAGCATCTCGTTTGCTGCAGCCAGTAGAGCATTCCCGTAGTCTAGCCGGCTCACTACCAGGGCCTGAACTAATGTTCTTCTGGTGGGAATCGAAGATAGGGAAAGATTCTTCATAATAGACGCACAGTGTGATAGCACAAACCAGTGGTAACCAAAATATGCTCTTTCATGGAAAGAGCTTGGTCAATTTTTATGCCAAGATTCTTCACGAACTGTCTGGGAGAAGGGACAAATCCCAATTGAGGAGCCACCACTCCTCTGACCACGGAGTGGTGGCTTTGCCGAAACAGCATGATCTCAGTTTTATCTATGTTCAGCTGCAGACAGTTATCAGTCATCCAACTAGAGATGGCTAACATTCTCTTTGAAAAGCGATCTTTAGTTATGAGTGCAAGTGTTAGTGCCTGTATGGGTGAGTGACTGCATGTGTAAGTGGCTGTATGGGTGTATGAGTGGGTGCGATAGTGGCTGTATGGGTGAGTGAGTGGGAGCATCAATGGCTGTATGATGTGTGAGCGGGTGTATGAGTAGATTTATGGGTCCTGTTAATGGGTATGTGAGTGCTTATGTGGACATATGAGTGTGTGTATGAGACTTCAAGGGGGTGTGAGTGGGTGTATGGAGGGGTGTGTCGATAATATCATCAGTGACATCGCTGACCATTGTCGTGAGTGATGTGATATGATGTGGGTATAAGTTATAGTTAGATCAGGTAACTATAACTGCTGAATATCTATGGTTTTGCATGAGTGAAATTGTTGTATTCCTCTTAGGGTGTCCATACACGGGCTTTCCTGTATCATGTCCTTATATAGGCACAATTCGCCCTGCCCTTATATAGGCATAAAATCCCAGTCCTTATTTAGGCATTAAACTTTGCACTCCAAATACAGGCATGGTCTCCGACATCCGTCCACCCTAACGTCACAACGAGTTCTTGAAGAACAGACCCTTAGGCTTCGGGAGTTTCCCTAGCACAGGACTATTGATTTCTTCAAGGACTCATCTATTATGCATGAACCGTTATACCTTAGGGGTTCATTCATGACGTCTTCCGCTGTCCGATTCACGTCAATGCTAACATTGTGAGGTACCTCTCAGGTATAAATATACCTTCCCTAGCCCTTGTAAACTAGAGGAGACCTCGACTTCAGAGGAGCCCGTTTCCCGGCCTGACGCACTGAGAAGACGCTATCATCCCTGCATGCAGAGAATCCAGCTTCCAGTGATCTGACTTCCCTTGCGGGGTGTTGGAGTTTGAGTCTGGCAAGAGATTCCTACCTCTCTCATTCTCAAGGTATGGAGATGACTAGAACCTAGAGGAACTCTTGGCATACTAGGCATACTAGACTTAACATACTCTTAGTATACCATAGTAAGGAATACTTCACCTACTACATACCTCTCCCTACACCTAGGTTAGGTTAGGTACATTGGGGTAGAACTAGCTTAGCAACGCATCGTATGAGTACTCATATTTTTAGTCTGTGTTATTTATGTAAATGAATATCTGTTAAAGATAATGCTATCGCAGTACTATTTATTTCTACTGCTTACGCTGTACATTATTTATCTCGCATACTGTCTTGTGATCATAACAGCACATTTTACTTACACGAGAAACAAGACTGTTCAATAAATCTTTTATTGAAACGCCCGTCTATTCTTTCTGTGTAACTTTGAGGAAAACTAAGTATGCACAATTGAGCTGAGTGAAATAGTTATCTATTGTTTCCACGACTCTGAGACACGTTCTGATTCCAAAGGGAAACAAAGTTGTCATGTTTTGCGGCTGCCAGAAACTACTCCCTTCTTGTTATCCAAGGAGTTTCTAGTGGCCTCTGAGCTAGCTGGCACAAGTAATTAAGTTTAATATACTCGATAGGGACATACTGACCTTAGTCCTATGTCAGACCTATAGGGGATATTATTCCAATGCGCAGAGCCTATTAGGGAAATAGGAGCTACACTACATGGCGCCCAACGTTTGTTAAGGCGGTAATTTAACGCTAGATACTGAGTAACTCAGCCGTGCTTTTTCTCTCAGAGACCCCTACCAATATACTCCAAAAGACGTCTGGAGTGGGCAGGGTTAAGTATCCACCACGGCTACATAGGGAAACACCCTATATATTAGCTGTTTGGTTTGCTCAACGTTGAAGGATACAGTGTTCCAAAATATTGTGCACCTTATCTTTGTTTCCTTGAAACTTGTTCTACATTTTTACAAAGAACAAAATGCCTGGCTCCGACACTGAAACCGGAAACGGTGGAACTACGGAACAGCCAGCTGCAACAGCTTATAATATCACAGGTTTTATTGAAACCGAGGAGGGTGTTATAGACATCCCTCAAAACTTAAGAAGAGCCATCACTCTAAAACTTATAAAACACGGTCTGCCACCAAGAGGTGGTAGAGCAGTTTTCGTGATAGAGGCACACGAATCCTTTCAGACAGAGGTATTCTATTCATGGGTAATATTTCCTGAATCCAATCCAGTAACACACATGTTTCACTTCTACAAAGAAGATGATCCACCAGAGGAATACATTCCTTTCGAGGATATAGAAATTCCACTAACATACTGTTATACTTTATGTATTATCACTTTGCCTTACTGTATTGTAAATGCCCTTTTCACAATGTTCTTAGAATGCTTCCAGCTCCTAGCAACTGCGCTGTGCTTCAGTTGGAGCTGGAGCTGCTGTGGGAGTTGGCGCTTGCCTTCTCTCTCCTCCATGTAGCCTTAATAAACCTTCATACTTTAACCATGTCCAGCGTGGTTACTACAAAATTACTGGCGACAATCTAAGGCTACATGGCATTACCCTCGCGTGTGACGCCTTAACATCCATATTCTCATCAAGTCTACAACCTACTCTCCAGCCATCTTTCATCATCAAGTTCAAGCAAGTAACAGAAGAAACCTACAGTACCACACGGCGAAGCCTGGGTATTCCATCTACAACGGTAGGACCTTTACTCTTTGCCTCTCGCCTCGCCTCTTAACACGCTCACGTATGCACATTGAGGCTATCAACCATGACTCATTTCGTTCGTCGTTGAGCCAAAGATTGTGTCTCCTACTTTTCGCCGCTACTTTGTCTTAACTTCTCTAGCTTTAATAAGCTAGTCTTGCACGACAAATTTGACTTTTCTGTTTTCTTTGACTTTGTTTCCAACCTGTACCATGCGCAAGTGGCATTTTGAAACTTAGTGTTGCTCGTGCCCACTCTCGTGCATCGACTATTACCTAGCAACACTCACCTGGCAACGTTTTTCCTCTACCAGCATTTCTCTCCGAGCGCCAGCATTTCTCTCTGAGTCTCCGTTCTCTTCTGGTTGTGACGTGTTCTCCTGCTGTTTTACGTACTTCACGCAGCGGCCGCCATCTTGGATTGGGGTCAGTCTCATAAAACGCTGTTTTACGTACTTCACGCAGCGGCCGCCATCTTGGATTGGGGTCAGTCTCGTAAAACGTCCTTGGCAAACAGTGTACCACACGGTGATACACACACCTCGTAAAAAGCATAAGTACAGTCTGCAACAGCTCCAAACAGTGTGTCACGCGGTGATACACACACCTTGTGTTTTTTTTTGTTAAAAAAAAAAAAAAAGGTGTACCACACGGTGATACACACACCTTGGCATTTGAATTAGTGCAGGTTGCACCATCTTTAAACAGTGTGTCACGTGGTGATACACACACCTTCCATTCAAAATTTTACAGCTTTCACATATTGTGCCAAGTTTGACATTCAAGGAGGCGCCTTTCTCAAATTGTGTGCACTGCTTTATGCTTACAGTGACACACACCTTTACAACACTTTATGCAATTTACTTTCTCTATGGTTTCCAATGCTTGTTGCATCACTACATTAGTCTTAGACACTCATTGTGTATTTCTATTTTTTTTGGTCCTTTCACTGTCTGAGACTTCACTTTATTTTTATATCTTTAATATATCCTTCAAAAATGTGCACCTTGCAATCAGTTAATCCTCCTCCTCCTTTCTTGGATTCGCCAGGAGATCCGCCGGTTCGTTGGGAAATTTGGCATGACGCGTTTGAAATGTATTTGGGTGCCATTGGTGCTTCTCGTTTTGTTGCAGACAGAAAGAAATGTCTACTTCTCCATTCGTTAGGGTTTGAAGCAAGGTCCATCTTCAAACATTTACCACCCTTAACACAAGAAGAGTCTCAAGAGTTGGATGAATATCAGCAAACAGTTTTAAAGCTCAAACACAGGTTCGACAAACAACCCAGTCTCATGGTTTTGAGGCACAAACAGTTTTAAAGCTCAAACACAGGTTCGACAAACAACCCAGTCTCATGGTTTTGAGGCACAAGTTTTTCAAAAGGAAACAAACAGAGTCTGAAGATGTAGACTCCTACATTTCTACGTTACGCAAACTGGCTGCTGACTGCAAGTTCGAAAATTTCACTGATCAATTAATTAGGGATCAATTTGTCTGCCAATGTAAAGATAAAAACATCAGACAGAAACTTTTGAGCATGGCCGATCCTCCTTTGGAAGAAACTATAAAAATCGCTAAAAGCATTGAAATCTCAATGTTTTCTCTCAAAGAACTCGATGAGAAGCTTAATGATGTTGTCAATGTTGTCAAAGTTAATAATTTATCTAAGCAGCGGGTTAAGCCCAATGCTAACTCTTCCAATGTTTCCTCTATTCCTAAACCTCAAAACTCAAATTTTGTTAAAACTAATAGCAACATGTGTCTGAGATGTGGCAACCCATTTCACCAAAGAGGAGTTAAATGTCCTGCTATGGAAGTGATGTGCAATTATTGTAAAAAAATGGGGCACTTCGCTAAAGTATGTCTTAAGAAAAGAAACTTCAAGAAACCTACTGTGTGTTCGGTTGAATCAGACAGTAACTCTGATTCAGAAATTATATCTGTAGTCACTTGTGATGAAAACATAGCAAATGGTTGTTCTCAAGTTGTGGTTGAGGGTGATCCGTCTTCATGCATAGATCCTGTTGTTGACATTAGGATAGGTCCCCACACTGTTAAGCTTCTAGTTGACTCAGGAGCTAAAATAACAATGATGACACAAAAACTTTTGAAGATGTTTGGGAGGGGTCTCAAACTCTTTCTCCTCCTGACAGGTCTCCAGTGTCCTATGAAGGACGGAAAATTGAACTCTTGGGATTTTTCGAAGAGGAGTTGGCATTCAAGGATAGAAGGATCAAGGGAAAAATATATGTTGCTGTCAAAGGGCTCAACATTTTGGGATGGTTTCACCAGGGACTCTTTGGCATGATACTTAAGCCAGGTGCCAAAGAACAGGTTTTAGTGGTTGGGAACGAAGAAGAGAGTCAGGGTTGGAAGGATAAGTTTCCAGAGGTTTTTGGGAACGCATTGGGGAAAATAAAAGGTTTTAAACATAAAATAGTTGTGAAGGATGGAGCCATGCCAGTTAAGCACAAGCTTAGAGGGGTTCCGTTTAGTGTAAGAGAGGATTTAGACAAAGAACTCAAAAACCTTTGTTCTAAAGGTATCATCGAGCCCACAGAATCCTCTTTGTGGTGGTCGCCTTTGGTCGTGGCCAGAAAGAGGGGAGGAGATCTCCGCGTTTGCGTTGACTTAAGGTCCTTGAACAAAGAGATCTGGATAGACTCCCATCCTTTACCCAGAATAAGTGATCTTCTGGCTTCCACCAAGGGTGCTCGTTACTTTACCAAGTTAGACCTAGCCAGTGCATACCACCAGGTTGAATTGGACCCTGATTCTCGTCACTTGACTGCTTTCGTCTCACCATTAGGCACTTTCCGGTATTGTCGTATGCCTTTTGGGCTGGCGTCAGCAGCCTCGGTTTTTCAGAGGATCATGGTCAACATCCTCAAAGGGGTTGAGAGTGTCCTAGTCTTTCAAGACGATGCATTGGTTTTTGGGAGGGATCTGGGCTCTCATAATGCTACACTTGAAAATGTTCTCACTCTCTTTAAAAAGAATGGTGTAGTACTAAAGGAAGAGAAGTGTGAGTTTCTCCGTTCTAAGGTAGAATATTTGGGTCATGTCATTTCTGATGAGGGCGTCAGTCCTAAGTCTGGGTTGCTAACAGTAATTATAGATGCACCAGCTCCTGCAGACAAGACTGGGGTCAAATCTCTTTTGGGTCTGTGCGAGTACTACTCGAGATTCGTCCCGAATTTTGCTTCAATTGTCAGGCCCATTAGCAGTCTTCTCAAAAAAGGGGTGAAGTTTGAATGGTGCAATGACTGTGAGGATGCTCTTAATACAGTTAAATCTTCCTTAAGGGATGGTTCTGTACTCAAGCCGTTTGATCCGAATCTTCCCTGCTGTGTCACTGTAGACGCCAGCCAACTGGGTCTAGGTGCCATGTTGACTCAGACCGACAGAGGGGTTGAGAACACTATATGTTTTGCTTCAAGAGTCCTGAGATCTGCTGAGCTTCAGTACTCAGTCATAGAGAGGGAGTTGTTGGCCTGTACGTGGGCTATTGAGAAGTTTCGTTCGTATATATGGGGGAAAAGGTTTTTGTTGCAGACGGATCACAAACCTTTAGTTAATATCCTTCTTGGTGGAGTGAGCAAATGTTCTACTCCCAGGATCTTACGTATGGGCTCAAAACTCCTCCAGTATCAGTTTGATGTTAAACATATATCTGGGGGAAGAAATGGGCGAGCTGATTTCTTGTCTAGATTCCCTGTTAAATCAGATGAATCTGAAAATGTCAATTTATACGAGTTTTCCAATGAGGACTGTGAAGATTGTTTAGTAGCAGCGTTGGAGGTACCCTGTATGAATCTAGGCTCAGAGAATGAGTGGTTGCGAGCCATGGAGTCTGACTGCGTGCTTCAAGAGGTGTGTTCTCATGTGATTGTAGGATGGCCTAGAGAGAAGGTTGTTAATTCTCTTGTTCAACCTTTCTGGAAGGTACAAGATGAACTCACCCTGGAGGATGGTTTACTCCTAAGGGGGGATAAATTTGTTCCTCCCCATGTTTTCCGCATTGAAATAATACGGAGAACTCATGAGGGGCATCTTGGCTGTACTCTCACTAAACGTCGTGTAAGGGACACTTACTGGTGGCCAAGGATGGACGCTGAAATTGAGGAGGCTGTTTCCAAATGTTATGTCTGTGGTGCAGCTGATAAAAGTTTCAAAGTATCTGTTCCTCCTTTGATGCCGATAGAGTGCCCGCAGGGACCATGGTTGAAGCTTGGAATAGACATCATGGGACCCTATGACAATCTTCAAGGTGGTTTACGATTTGTATTGGTTCTCATGGACTATGCATCCAAATGGCCTGAGGTTAAGTTGGTCAGGGAGGCTAACACCAAGGCCATTGTCTCTTTTCTGAAAGAAGTGTGGTTGAGAGTGGGGTGTCCAGAAATCCTTGTCTCTGACAATGGCACACAATTTGTGAGTCATGAGTTCCAAAGTTTTCTGTTAGAATCAGGTGTCAAACACTGTAAAACATCTTTGTATCATCCCCAGTCAAACGGACTTGTGGAGAGAATGAATCGTGTGATTGGGGAGTGCATTAGATGGGCAAGAGCGGGGAATCATGACGTTCAGAAAGCTCTTGACAGTTTGGTTTGGTCCTATAGGACGACGCCTCATTCTTCCACCAAAGTTTGTCCTTTCGAATTGTTAAGAGGGAGAAAGGCCAATACCAGTTTCAGACCTGGTTGGATGACTAAGTGGGTAAAGTCTGATTCAGATGTTTCCAAATTAATGTCTACTGTGTTGGAAAACATGACCAATTCTCAGGTCAAACAAAAGGAATGGTTTGACGTCAAGAAAGCAGTCAAGGTGGTTCCTCTCGTGGTAGGAGACATGGTCAAAATAAAATCTCCAGTGCATAAGAGGAAAGGTGACTGTAAATTCAGTGAACCTATTAAAGTTGTTAAGATTGTTGGGAATGCCGTTATGGTATCGGGAGGATATTGGTGGAACCTTAACAGAATTGTGAAGGTCCGCACCAAAGCCTCAGCCTCTCCTTGTCTAGCCTCTGAACCTTCTTGCTCAGATCAAACCATCGTCAAACGAAGTTTCAGACAAATAGTTAGACCTGCTAGATATAGGAATTAAGTTTTTTCTTTTTGTGTATTGTGTTTTGTTTTGGGAAGAGAGAAGATATGTTATACTTTATGTATTATCACTTTGCCTTACTGTATTGTAAATGCCCTTTTCACAATGTTCTTAGAATGCTCCCAGCTCCTAGCAACTGCGCTGTGTTTCAGTTGGAGCTGGAGCTGCTGTGGGAGTTGGCGCTTGCCTTCTCTCTCCTCCATGTAGCCTTAATAAACCTTCATACTTTAACCATGTCCAGCGTGGTTACTACACATACCAAGAGCATCAGCTCTGGTTTAAAAGCGCCCTAAAACATCACAGAAACATTACCAGGCTCGGTCCACTAGGTAGACCAGGAGCAACATGGCCGATTTTAGCCGGCTATACACCTCATCCCGACATTGAAGAAATGTCAGACGAGGAACTACTTGTTCAACTACAAGAAATAATAAAAATCTACAGACAACTGGTCCAATATGTCATGCAGACTTTCACAGTCCAGCAACCACTGACACTTCCAAATCCAACTCCCCAACAGGGGAATACACTAAAAATTACACCACAGACTCTCTACGCAGTCATGGGTAAAATGCCCACAAAACGTGAGCAAATTCCATTCTGGATAGCTCAAAAAATTACTCAAATCGAAGCAGTATTTCCAAATACTAGCCCGTATGAGAAACACAGAATCCTAACAATCAGTTTACCGATGGGGATCACACCACAACTGGAAGACTGCACCACCCGGGGCTCAGTCTTTGCTGCCATCTATACTAAAACACATGGTATTCCGTCAATTGCGGTAATCCCAGATGTCCTGAAACAAATTCAAAACGAATACGGGGCAGAGCCTGCTCTAAATTTAGGTATGAAATTACTGAAAAATTTCGACCAGGTCTCAACAATAATATTATCTAATATTAAAGGGGAGGCAGCAGCAGTGGCGATCTGACAAAAATTAAGGGAATTCGATGTTACAGAACATCAAACTGAACTTCCCAGAATAATTGAACAATCCTATGCAGAATTAGGCAGAGATAGTTTGGGTGGAAGACCAGTGAAGCCGAAACTATCTGAAAGTCCTGAGAAGGACTCTATTAAACAAATTCCTACCTCTTCTAAAAAGAAGTGGGAGACTAATAAACAAAATTCAAACGAGAAACGTTCTCAATCCCGAGGTAGGTCTCCTCAAAAGGAGCCCTCTGAAAGGAGGTATAACCTCAGGAATAGGGATAATTTGAGAAAACCTGACAGGTATCAAGATACTGATACAGGTTCCTCTCGTCCCTTTCAGATCTCATCACAGACTTCGGAAAGAAGAGGACGATCAGAACATAGAGAAGAACGCGTGAAATCCAAAGAAGAAAAACACGCTCCAAAAAACAAAACAAAACCTCAATTCTCCAAAAGAAAGTAGCAGGTCTGAAGATCAGACATGCCGAGAATACTGAGAACACAACTCAAGAACGGAGAATGGGCTCAGACAATGCTGGACAGTGCAGCAGAAGTCACAATAGCTCGCCAGAACCTGAAGGAACTTCTGGAGATAGTGGACTTAAATGAGTACATTACAGTTGAAACTGTAGACACCAGGGTTAGTACTCCACAAAAGTTATATGAAATAACACTCCGGATGGAGGGAGACATACCCAGACAGGTGAAAGCACTTTTTTGGGAAAGACTATCAAGGGGCTATGACATACTTCTAGCAGAAAAAGACTGGCCACCACAATTTGTCAGGGAGTGCCCACACGGCGAGGACATTATTATGCCTGCCTTCTCCAACCATATTCCAATTCACCTAAAATATACATATGCCAGGAAATGGGCAGTAGCCCAGGCCCCAGCATTATATAAAAATCATGTAGGATGGGATGAGGACTCACCTCACCATAAAATACATCTGAAACATGAACCAACTGCACAAAGGCAGTATCAAATAAAGCAAGAAGCTAAAAAACAGGTCAGGGAGATCTTAGATCAACTTGAATTCCAAGGGGTGGATGAAACATGCACCTCCTCAATGAACAATCCTTTGTTTCCTGTCTCCAAACCAGACAATACATATCGTCTAGTTTTGGATTACAGACACCTAAACACATGTTCTAAAACCTTTGCAGTGCAAAATGCACATAGTACAGCATTAATGAATAACATTGTGCGTAAAAAATACAAAACAACATTAGACATCTCAAATGGTTTCTTTTGTCAAAACATAGCACCTGAAAGCAGGTACTTAACAGCATTCTCCATAATGGGGACCCAGCGTCACTTTTGTCGACTCCCACAAGGGTTCAAGAACAGCCCAGGTTTATTCTCAGCGAGGGTAACGGAGTTACTACAAATTTATGACAATGAGGCATTGTCCTATGTCGATGACATCTATCTGACAGACGATGACCTGGACAAACACTTGAACAGGGTGAGCACCATTATACTGGGCTTCGCCTCTGAGGGCTATAAGTTCAACTTTAAAAAGTCCCGAATTGCCCATCTCAATGTCCTATTTCTAGGATATGAGCTTTCAAGTGAAGGCAAGAGCTTGGCAGCTAACTTTCTAGAGAAATGTGCTCTGCTCCAACCTCCAAAAACGCAAAAAAACTTACAATCCATTCTGGGTTTCCTAAACTTTGGCAGAACATACATTCTAAATTACGCAGAAAGGGTTAAACCTCTCTACGCATTAATCAAACCTGATTTTTCAATCAAAAATTGGACAATCGAACACACAGAAATCTTGCGTTCACTCCAGGCTAATATGTTAGCAAAAAATCACTTACAAACACGCGTAAGTCAACGCAATTTGGTGATCCGAATAATTTCGGGTCAATGCGGATTCACCTACTTAACCTTCAATGAGGGTGAGAAAATACCAATTGCATACAAATCTCATTTGTACACACAAGTGGAAATGCGCTTCAGTTCAACTGAAAAAATTCTAACAGCAGTTCAAACCGCTGTAGCAAAAGAAAGAGCCTTAGCCCAAGGGAAACGCATTATTGTCGTAAGCCCAGTACCAGCTTTAGAAGCGGTCACAAAAGCAAGCATTCCAAATGCTAAAGCACTACATCCAAGATGGATACAATGGGTTAATTCTCTTGCTGCAACAGATGTTGAATATGTTTGTGATCCAGATTTAAAACACAAGCATTCCTGCAATATGAACAAGAATGTCCTCTGCCCACTGAGATTCTGCCTCTCGATCAGTACGAATTCATAATTTACACTGACGGATCCGCACAACCCGCAACAGGGAGTAAGCAAGCTTACAGTGCAGCGTGTGCTATCGTTAAAGGTCGCATGCGAGATGGGATCTTCAGACCTATGGTCACAAAAACCCAGTCTCAAGGAGTTTGTACAGCTCAGCGAGCTGAACTACAAGCATTCAAACTGGCACTTGAAAGTACAGATCGAGAATTCCCCACACTGATAGTGTGCAATTCCTTTTATTGTGTTCAGTCGTATAATGAATATATACAAAACTGGCTTGAAAATGGTTTCAAAGATGCGAAAGGTGGCACAATAAAGCACAAAATGCTTTGGGAACAAGTAGTTCAGTTAAAAACCGAACTACCAAAGGCTCACGTGATCCACACACTGAGTCATCAACGTGATGGCGTTCACGTTGCAGGGAATTCATTGGCTGACGAAGCCGCAAAGGGGGCTGTTCAGACGGCTTCCGTAGCTGCGATCACTCGTTCAAAAACAAAAATAGACGGTGAAATAATGTTAGCTGTCAATGCGTCAAGCAAGGGCAGCAGTGCAGCGTTACCAAAAAGTTTCCACTCAAGTACTCTTATGTAATTGATGCGAACAACGTTCCTTTTGCTCGAATCCCTGGAGTGGGGGATAGGGTAATCCCAAACATGGAACGTAGAGCAGCCTTGATTTATGAAACACATTTGGGGGAGGGTCTGTCACATCAAGGGATCTCTAAAACAATTTTGACGTTAAAAGAGATGTACTGGTGGCCTGGAATGAATACAGAAATACACATATTCATCAATAACTGCTTAGACTGTAAATTACAGCGAGGAAGCCACCAGACACCATGCTACGAATGTAGCCGCCCATTACAGACACCGTTGTTAGACAGCATTAGACTATCTACGTGCCTGCGTCCTACTGGACTAGTGCAATCCCACAAATACTGAATCAAGGTTCCTATGGATATGGCCTCAGCGCTCGGCTGACGCTCGAACTGTTATAAAAGATTTGCGAGTCTTTATCGGCACATATGCAATAGGCACGCTACATTCTGACCAGGGCCCTACGTTTAGCTCTCGGGCTTACAAAGAAGCCATGGCCAGTCTGGGCGTTGCATTGCGGTACTCCTCTCCATTCCATCCTGAGGGAAATTCGGTTGTGGAATGGAAAAACCGGGACATAAAGCAGTCTATAACAGCTAGGGTATTAGGTTCGGGTGATGGGTGGGTCAAACATCTTTATGGGGTCCAACGCTCATTGAATAACCTGCCAAGAAGTTCTCTAGGGGGGGTCACTCCATATGAGGTCCTATTTGGGACAAGAATGTGGGTACCAGATCTCGATGACATAGGCACAGTGGTGGAAAATAAAACGTTTGATATCAAAGATCGTTTGGCTGTTTTACAGGAACTGAATGAGTTAAGAACGAAACAAAGCAACGTATTCCTACAGCCAACCACCACTGGGGAAAAACCGGCGGTCCCAGCAAGGCCTGTCTGGATTCCAAAAGTTGGGGATCTAGTCAGAGAAAAAATTGCGGACAAGAAGGAATTTGGACCTTCTTACAGACAACCAGTACCTGTCCTAGCAGTTCAAGGAACAAGAACAGTACTTCTGCCGCCCCTTGCTGGAAGAAAGGAGAAAAGATTTGTGTCCATCGACCTCATCAAACCACAGTATGTGGCCAATACTAAATAGTAGGCCTTGTGGACTCCGACCTAGTAGCAGACGCACTCCTCTCGCTACTATCCAAGAGGTTCAGACTGAAAGACTGATAACAATCGAGAATTCAGCTGTAACAGATGAAGGACTAAGCAATAATGCAATGGAACTCATCCCTCTTGAAAACCAAGTAACAGTTCATCCAAATACACCAGTCTACACCAATGTAGCGAGTGATCAACTGGTTCCAAGGATTTCTACAAATCCTGATGCAATTCCAACAATTGACAGAACTGCTTCTGGCTATTTCATTAACTTTGATACGTTCTCAGAAGATCCGAGTGAACCTGAAACGACGCCAGCATCATTGAAATTCAAGCAGCAAGTACAAGACTTTCTTCACTTTCTGAAAAAGACTTATTTGGTTTCTCCATGGATTGAACTCTGGATTACATCTGGACTTTTTGTTTTCCTGCTCTGGCTAGCTTTGGTTACAACTGTGAGCGTGCTTATAAGTGGCAGATACATCCATGTGAATACTGAAGGAAAAGACGTGAACGTACTTTTGAAACCTCATAAACCTTCCCATCGTGAAGCAAGAGACTTGTCATCAGTGAACATCACAGCTGTTCCTATACAGGATGGTATAGTGTGGGACAAAACAGATTTTGATATCTTCGGCCCGACGGAACAATTGAACATTCCACATTTGTTTAAAATTTCACTAAGTGATCTCATTTCGTCCAGTACCTATTCTGATGTTTGGGACTTTGAGACTGTTAACGACATAATGTTTGACCTAGAAAAATCTGCTGCATTTTCTAAAAATGAATATTTAGAAGGTTCATCAGACTATGAAAAGCTGTATTGCTATAACCACTATGGTCATCATTATTTGCATAAATCTGCATACCCTAGAAATGTGTTTATGTTTAACCAATGGGAACATTGTCCTACACCACCATACGGTAGTTCAAAAACATTTGCCAACAAGTTTCCATATTTTTCAGGGTACAATACATCTGATCCAGAAACGTTTTACTATAAAAATGTAAACAAAATAGGACTGAAAATTATGTTAACAAATACGAAACAGATTTACTCTGCAATATTTATTGCCCAACTGTCTAGACAGGGTTTCGACTTATGGAAAGACACAATAGACACAAAAACTGTGTGGGGTACTAAAGATTGGCAAGTGCAGGGGATAGAAGCGTTATTTAGAGCCTGTATCATCCCTGAACAAATAATGTTTTTGAATGAAACTGTCCAACAAACATCTTGTCTTGGACTAGCCGAGATCAAAGAGATGAAGACACCTTCTGTACCAACACCTGCGAGTGATAATAATACACAGGCAGTGGTGACAGTTGACAATATACTACAACTCAACAGATCTAATCCTGATTGGAAAAAATGGTTGATCTGGCCCACAGACACGAACAACTGTCAGGAAAGATTCCTGAATAAAACTCAGGGCTTTACTATTCATAGGCCAGACCCAAGATACGTCCAAAGACAGCATCCGGGGGTAGTAACAACATACAGTGTAGGAAAATGATGCCTCGATCGGCTTCAGAAATCTACACTACAGGATGTGAAACAACACTTATCCTTACTTAAAGAAGACGCAGACATAAAGGAATTCTTGCTTGGACCAAGAAAACCGCGTCGAAAACATTTCATATATGCCGGCATTTATGCTGCCTATAATGAAGCATGGAAAGTGTCACAGATGGAGGCCGCAGAACGAATACGTGAACTTGATCGTATTAATTTAGGGAAAACCCTCTCTGTGGTCGACAATGGGTTAACAACTTTGTCCTCCAGAATATATTCATTGGATGGCATTGTATCCTCTGCTATCGACATACTAGAACAAGATTTGGCGATGTTACAGCAAGGCCAATCTCAATTATGTTCTATTGTGTTATTAAGCTGGACGCTGCAATCTTTGCGAGCGGGCTATGTGCCTTGGCGTTTCATCAACACATCGGCTCTGTTTGCAGAATACAATCTAACTGATAAACAGATCGAACTGGCACAAAGAGGAGCAAAGTATACAGTGCTGAGCATTGAAAAACTGGAAAAGTTACCATTCACAGTGGCAGATAAACCAGCTACAGAATGGCTTATTCATGGCAAAATCACATTACCTGTGACTACTTTTCAGTTTCAGTATTGCCTCAAACAAATGCAAGCAGGCAAATATGAAAGGTTGGGTAAGGAATACATTAAGACATCGTGGGATTTACCGTATACATATAGATGTTGGAGTGGGGATCATGAAGTGTTTTTGAGAGGTACACACTGTAAACGTGCACTGAGCGGTTCGCTTATATGTCAGGACATTTCTTTACACGGGGCTTGTAATGGTTCTGTGGCAAATTTGTCTTGCCATCAGCAGGGCACACCAGCTGCTGTGATTAATCCAACGTTTGGACAAATTTCTAATGGGAGTTACCTCATGTTGAATGATCAGAGTTGCTGCGGCATGTTGCCAGGCATCCCATATCTAGTAACGGTTAACTCCAGGGTCACTTGCTGTATGCAAGTATTGTTTGCCCCAATAGACACAGTCAGGGAGTCGCCTCTATGGCCTTCGCTGAACGTCTCTTTTATAAGATGTGATACTTTGAGCAGAATGAAAGCCATGCTTTTACAGCAAACAGTGCCTTTGACCTCGGCCAAAGAAACCTATGATCTACAAGTAGCAAGGACTTCGGCTGAGATACAGACTTTAATACGTACAAACTGCCCTATACATTTCGTGGAAACGATAGGACGTATCTTTAACATGTCTGATACAACCGGAATTGTACATGTATTTAAGAGCATCTGTTCCGGTCTGTTAGCACCTTTCCAGGCAATACTCGGAATCATCCCGAACTTTGCACATTCGGTGTTTGGTGGCATACCGTTAATTCTAGCACTTGTTGCCGGAATTGTATTTCTCTTCCTGCTATTACGCTATGGCCAGCCTATTCGCAGACATCACTCCGAGCGAAATGGAGAAAGCTCTCCTTGAACGAAAGTGCTGTGAGCGAATAGTACAGCTTTTGGGCATGACTCGTCTACGGGACCTTAATACCACGTGGTTCCTGTCATTCAGACCAATCTGGCAAGATTGCATCTTACCTGTTCTACGATGCCTGCTATGCGGTGAAGAATGCGTGTTGGACACCTGTCTAACATTTCCATCAGCGACGCCAACGGATGTCGATACTCTGCTGGTCCCGATAACGGCCCATGGTCTGTGTTGTCCCCAGAGGCTGCCAATCCTGATGTCAGCATTCATTGAGATCTCACAGACGCTTCCGGATGCTGCTGACGTACGAGAAAGATCTACAGGCACACAGGTAACAACGGACGCGAACATTGCTGCGGCAACCTATGCTGAAAGCGATGCTTCACATCTCTGTGCAATTAATCTACTACACGAGGTGTTCCCACTGACACCAACTTCAGTGGGCGATGTTTTGTCTACGGAAATAGATGATCACATGTTTACACCAGACCCGTAAACTGACTCTGATTCAGTCCACAGTGTTCCAGAGATGCAGTAACAATTTGGCCTTCATACTTCAAAAACTTGGAACTCTTCCCAAAATTGAACTTTTTTCCATTTTTCGAACTGAAATGGCACTTCAATCTGCTTAAAGTAGAACTAACCTTATAGTACAGAATTCGCGGTACTTCCACAGACACTTAGGGGCCGATTCCGATCTCGGCCGGTAGGGCTCCGAATCGGATTTGGCTTTACCGGATCCGATTCGGAGCCCTGTTTCCCGACCGATTCGTACGTGCGTCCGGGCGAGCGAGTACGATGCGAAATCTCCGACCGACTCGTTCGCGAGACCCAACCGCACCGACCGACTCGTTCGCGAAAGCCGACCGCTCCGACCGACTCGCACGGACACGACTTGCACCGCGCAATGGAGACGTTCCCCGGCCGGGTAAGTACGATGCGCGCCTCGAGCAGTCCGACCGACTCGCGCCGTCCGGCTCAAAAGAGCAGTCGGAGCCGCACTTTGGGGGTCCGTGTCGGACCCCCCTCTACGCGTAGCCGCGCGAGTCGCACACAGGGGGGACCCATGGGTCCCCCTACCTGTGCATGTACGGCGCGACCCGCTTTGACGCGTACCCACTGTAGGGGTCGCCCTTGTTCGCCTCGCACCCATTGAGTCAATGGGAGCCCGCGTACGTGTTGTACGACCAGCTCCCATTGACTTCAATGGGAGTCCAACCGAATCGAGTCCGATTGCATGCGTGCGCATCGTACTCGTTCGGTCGGACTGCTAGGGTCCGATTCGGTCGGAAATCTCTCCGGGTCCGGCTCGGTCGGAGAGATTTCCGGCCCGAATCGGAATCGGCCCCATAGTCATCTTGTTTGTCTAAAAAGTTCATTCATTTTCATGACATGAAATGTCTTTGATTTTTGAACAACTTATCGATCATTTTCTGTCAAATGTAAATATTACTGCTAATTTCATTCATATTGTATTTTATTTTAAATATATACCTGAAATGAAAAGCAATGCTTCAAATGTACAGTACCTTTTGCATTCTAATAGGTTTTTTAAATGCCTTTTAAATGGTTTTATGAAATATTTTAGCAATATGCGGTACTCCATTTAATGTTTAGCATTTTAAATGTTTAGCATTTTAGAATTATCGTACACACGAAAGTGGAGTGGGTGTTGTATTCCTCTTAGGGTGTCCATACACGGGCTTTCCTGTATCATGTCCTTATATAGGCACAATTCGCCCTGCCCTTATATAGGCATAAAATCCCAGTCCTTATTTAGGCATTAAACCGTGCACTCCAAATACAGGCATGGTCTCCGACATCCGTCCACCCTAACGTCACAACGAGTTCTTGAAGAACAGACCCTTAGGCTTCGGGAGTTTCCCTAGTACAGGACTATTGATTTCTTCAAGGACTCATCTATTATGCATGAACCGTTATACCTTAGGGGTTCATTCATGACGTCTTCCGCTGTCCGATTCACGTCAATGCTAACATTGTGAGGTACCTCTCAGTTATAAATATACCTTCCCTAGCCCTTGTAAACTAGAGGAGACCTCGACTTCAGAGGAGCCCGTTTCCCAGCCTGACGCACTGAGAAGACGCTGTCATCCCTGCACGCAGAGAATCCAGCTTCCAGTGATCTGACTTCCCTTGCGGGGTGTTGGAGTTCGAGTCTGGCAAGAGATTCCTACCTCTCTCATTCTCAAGGTATGGAGCTGACTAGAACCTAGAGTGACTCTTGGCATACTAGGCATACTAGACTTAACATACTCTTAGTATACCATAGTAAGGAATACTTCACCTACTACATACCTCTCCCTACACCTAGGTTAGGTTAGGTACATTGGGGTAGAACTAGCTTAGCAACGCATCGTATGAGAACTCGCATTTTTAGTCTGTGTTATTTATGTAAATGAAAATCTGCTAAAGATAATGCTATCGCAGTACTATTTATTTCTACTGCTTACGCTGTACATTATTTATCTCGCATACTGTCTTGTGATCATAACAGCACATTTTACTTACACGAGAAACAAGACTGTTCAATAAATCTTTTATTGAAACGCCCGTCTATTCTTTCTGTGTAACTTTGAGGAAAACTAAGTATGAACGATTGAGCTGAGTGAAATAGTTATCTATTGTTTCCACGACTCTGGGACACGTTCTGATTCCAAAGGGAAACAAAGTTGTCATGCATTGCGGCTGCCAGAAACTACTCCCTTCTTGTTATCCAAGGAGTTTCTAGTGGCCTCTGAGCTAGCTGGCACAAGTAATTAAGTTTAATATACTCGATAGGGACATACTGACCTTAGTCCTATGTCAGACCTATAGGGGATATTATTCCAATGCGCAGAGCCTATTAGGGAAATAGGAGCTACACTACAAAATGTGAGCCTAACTATATCTTCCCTGCAACCTTTGTTTTTTCCAGTGAATTTGTAAGTTGTTTTTTTTATTCTACTTCCTAAGCATAACTCTCTGTAACCTTTGGTTTTCTTCATTGAATTTCATTGAATTTCTAAGCTTTTTTAAAATTCTATTTCCTAACTATAACGTACCTGTAACTTTTGTTTTTTTCTGTGAATTTCTAAGGCTTTTTTTCAAAATATTTCCAAATTTTTCTCTATTTTTGCAATTTTTCACTATAATGCCCCAGTAAAGTTTTCTTTTTAGAGAATTTCTAAGGTTTCTTAGGGTGGTTGTGAGGTGTCCACAGTAATATGGTGGTTATATATTTATTTTTATATATTTTATTTTGGGGAGTCGCAGATCCCGTCGCAACCTAACGCGTAAGGGTCAAAACATCAGATTGCTTTTGGCAGTACTGAAACAGATAGATAGACAGTTTGAAAGTTATGTTCAAGGCAAGTGGTTTACTAATAATGTAATAAAGTAGTATAATCATGGAAACATTTTTTTACAGGTTGTTTTAATACATTTTCTGAAGTTGCAGGAGGGCTGGCACGTTTTTCCGGTGTCACAGGAGGGTCGCGACTCCAGCAATATTTTGAGAGTAGTTAAACACATATACAGACGCTTTAAAAAGCTGTGTGTAAGGTAAGAGGTTTACTTAGAAAGTATGAAAGGTACTATGATAGCAGAGGAAATACATTTTAAAGGTTGTTTTAATACATTTTGCTGAGTCACAACATCACTACGATGTAAGTGCGACAGCTTCGCGAATCCCATGTGACACAGAAACAAGTGGATTTGATAGGTTGAACACATTTCCATCATTAAAAGAAGAAAGCCCCACCCATTTATCTCCATCTTTTTGTGTGTCTCTGTTTTTTGACACCTCTGTATTCTGTCTGACAACTCTGTTTTTTTTTGGGTGTTTGTGTCCCTATTTGTTTGTGTTGAAGATGGCATCTGGTCCTGCTCAGAGTCCAGAGGATCATGGCAACTCCTCCCAGGGTGATGAATCTGTAAAAGCTAAGAAGAAGAGTATTGTCTGGACCTTTTTTGCAATACAACCATAAGAGAAGACGGTGAATGTGTGAAAGGTGACATGCACAATTTGCAATAACATCCACTCTAGAGGATCTGAAAAGAAATACTCCTGCAGCAGTTCATCCATGATGAAGCATCTTTGAACCATGCACTCTACACAGCTTCAAAGAGCATAGAGAGAGAGGGAAACCATCTACCAAATATCTGGTGGAGACGGTGTTGAACTGTGCACCTCATCTGCTCCTGTGCTGTCTTCAGATCCTCAAGCCAGTGTCCAGTAGATTGCAGCTGTTGGACAGTTTTGCCTCAAGTGTAAGGCAATATTGAGCATGCAAGAGCAATTTATTCCTGCTACTGTTGCCAGCATTAACACTCATAAGGGTTAGCTTTTTCCCCACTTTTCGTTAACAAGCACTATGTTTCAAACTTTTCTTTCAAGAAACAAAAAACACCCCAAAAAAACCACATCGTTAAGAAATGCAAATTGTTTTTTGACTGAGTGGGTGCATGAGTCATGTATGGGTGAGTGAGTGGGTGTGTGAGTAGCCGTATGGGTGAGTGAGTATGTGTGTTAGTGGTTGAATGGGTCTGTGAGTGTCTGTATGGGTGAGTGAATGTGTGTGTGAGTGGGAGTATGAGTGTGTGTTAAAGAGTCTGTATGGCTCTTTGACTGGGTGTGTGAGTAGTTCCATGGGTGAGTGAGAGGTGTGTGACTATATGGGTGACTCAATTGGTATGCTAGTGGCTGTACAGGTGCATGAGTGTGTATAACTGTATAGGTGAGTGAGCGGATGCATTACTAAAGTATGGGTGAGTGAGTGGGTATGTTAGTGGCTGTATGGGTGACTGGATGCATGAGTGATGTGTGAGTGCATGTGTGACTGTTTGTATGGTGAGTGAGTGGTTATATGAGTGTCTGTATGGATAAGTGAGTGGATGTGTGATGGCCTGTATGGGTGTGTTGCTGCTGTGCTAGTGGTTGTAGGGGTGAGCAAATGGGTGTGTTGGTCATTGTATGAATACATATGTGAGTGTATGTATGGGTAAGTGAGTGGGTGTGTGAGTAGCTGTATTCATGTGTGAGTGGGTGTGTGAGTAGCTGTGTGGGTGAGTCAGTGTATACATTAGTAGAGTATGAGTGAGTCAGTGGCTGTGTCAGTGGCTGTAAGGGTGAGTGAGTGAATGCCTGACAGGTGTATGGATGAGTATGTGGGTATATCAGTGCCTGTATTGGTTAAGTGAGTACATGTGTGAGTGGCTGTATGGATGAGTACGTATATGTGTGACTGCTTGTATGGGTGAGTGAATGTGTCTGTGAGTGGCTGTATGGATAAGTGAGTGGATGTGTGAGTGCCTGTATGGGTGTATATGTGTGTTGCTGTGCGAGTGGTTATATGGGTCAGTGAGTGGGTGTGTGATTTGCTATATGGGTGAATGAATATGTGTATGAGTGTATGTATGGGTGAGTGAGAGGATGTATTAGTAGAGTATGGGTGAGTGAGTGGGTGTGTTAGTGACTATATGGTTAAGTGGGTGAATAGCTTTTTGACTGGGTGTGTGAGTGGTTCCAATGGTGAGTGAGTGGGTGTGTGACTGTCTGTATGGGTGTGTTAGTGGCTGTGCAGGTGAATGAGTGGGTGTGTGAGCAGCTGTATGGGTGAGTGAGTAGATCCATTAGTAGGGTATGGGTGAGTGAGTGGGTATGTTAGTGGCTGTATGGGTAAGTAAGTGGGTGTATCAGTGACTGCATAGAAGAGTGAGTGCATGTGTGACTTCTTGTATGGGTGAGTGGATGTGTGGGTGCCTGTATGGGTGTATGTGTTGCTGAGTGAGTGATTGTATGGGTGAGTGAGTGGGTGTGCGAGTAGCTTTATGGGTGAATGAACACATGTGTGAGTGTATGTATGGGTGACTGAGTAGGTATGTGAGCAGCTGTGTGGGTGTTTGAGTAACTGTAAGGATGAGTGAGTGAATGCATTAATAGAGTATGAGTAACTGAGTGGGTGTGTAAGTGGCTACACAAGTAAGTGAGTGGATGCATGATTGGTGTATGGGGGAGTAAGTGGGTGTGTCAGTGGCTGTATGTGTATGTGAGTTAACCGTGGGCAATGAACTCTGCTCCGCCAGCGGAGGTTGCGGAGATTTTTAACTACACATTACATTGAAATCACGGAATTCATGCAATAATTCAGACTCCGCCACATAGCGGAGTTAGCTACTGCACCCACAACCCTTTAATAAAACAACTTTAACATTACATACTAAAAAGCATATAACTAATTCACAAAAGTGAACTTTGAAAAATACCAGGCAATAACCTAGGGGGAGGCAAGCAGATACCTTGAACACAAAGAGCATATCATGCTAAACGATTCGGTAGTGGTCCCATCCTCCTAGGACCACCCAAAGCAAAGTTATGGGCAAAAATACAATGCCAACCAAAGGCCCAGAAAAGTATTATGGGGCGAGATTCTAGAGTGCAGTGAATATTATAGTATTAGCTCTCAGCTGAGCCAGAGAGCCTGCCCCTTGAGGAATGTTCTGATATTGGATACTATAATATTCATTGCACTCTAGAATATCGTCCCATAATGCTTTGCAGGGCCTTTGGTTGGGATTGTGTTTTTGCCCATAACTGTGCTTGGGGTGGTCCTAGGAGGATGGGACCACCACCGAATTGTTCAGCATGATGTGCTCTTTGTGTTCAAGGCATCTGCTTGGTTCTCTCCCTAGGTTAGGGAGGGCCCCAAAATCATCACCTCTCTCACTGCTTGCTATATTTTCATTTTCGTGAGATGACTATATACATTGTAGCATGTAAAGATAGAATTATTTATTGTTTAACTAAAGGTACTGCTTGTTATATTTTCATTTTCACTTTTGTGAGATGATTATATGTATTTTAGCATGTAAAGATAGTTATTTGATGTTTTAATAAAGGTATGTGAGATTTCTATTTTAGTAATACGCATTATTACATTGAAATCACAAGATTTCTTTCATGCAAAAACTCTGGCATAAGCTACTGCACCCACAACCCTTTGATAATCAACTTTACCTTTACATGCTAAAAAAGCATATAACCAATTCACAAAAGTGAGCTTTGAAAAATATCAGGCAATGAGAGAGGTGATGATTTTGGGGTCACCCCTAACCTAGGGGTAGGACCAAGCAGATGCCTTGAACACAAAGAGCATATCATGCTCAACGATTGTGGTGGTCCCATCCTCCTAGAACTACCCCAAGCAAAGTTATGGGCAAAAATACAATGCCAACCAAAGACCCAGCAAAGCATTATGGGGCGAGATTCTAGAGTGCAGTGAATATTATAGTATTAGCTCTCAGCTGAGCCGGAGAGCCTGCCCCTTGAGGAATGTTTTGATATTGGATACTATAATATTCACTGCACTCTAGAATCTCATCCCATAATGCTTTGCAGGGCCTTTGGTTAGGATTGTATTTTTGCCCATAACTGTGCTTGGGGTGGTCCTAGGAGGATGGGACCACCACCAAATCGTTCAGCATGATGTGCTCTTTGTGTTCAAGGCATCTGCTTGGTACTCTCCCTAGGTTATGGGAGGACACCAAAATCATCACCTCTCTCACTGCTTGCTGTATTTTCATTTTTCACTTTTGTGAGATGACTATATGCATTTTTGGATGTAAAGATAGAGTTACTTGTTGTTTTATCAAGGGTATGTGAGGTTTCTGTTTTATTAATTGGGATGAGACGGAACGGAGTTGCAAAGCGGAGTTCACAGAGTTTTTGTTCAATTATGCAGAACTCCGCGTAGTGGTACTCTGCCAACTATGCCCACCCTTAGTGTGAATGCATGTGTCAGTGGCTGTATAGATGAGTAAATATGTGTGTGACTACTTGTATAGGTGAGTGAATGTGTCTGTGAGTGGCTGTATGTATAAGTGAGTACTTATATGAGTGGTTGTCTAGGTGTATGAGTGGTGGTATGGGTCTGTGAGTGCCTGTTTGAGTTTCTGTATGGGTGAGTGAGTGCTTTTATGGGTAGTGAGAGGGTGTGTCAGTAGTTGTATCAGTAAGTGAGTAGGTGTGTGAGTGGATTATGGGTGAGTGAGTGGGTGTGTCACTGACTGTATGGGCGAGTGAGTGCCTGTTTGAGTGTATGTATGGGTGAGAGACTGGCTGTGTGAGTGGCTCTATAGGTGATTGAGTGCATGTGTTAGCGCCTGTATGGATGAGCCAGTGTATGTGTAATTGCGTGTATAGGTTAGTGAATGTGTGTGTGAGTGGCTGTATGGGTGTATAAGTGGGTATGTTAGTATCTGCATGGCTGTTTGACTGGGTGTATGAGCGGCTCCCTAGGTGAATGAGTAGGTGTGTTAGTGGCTGTATGGGTGAGTGAGTGGGTGTGTGAGTAGTGGTATGGGTCTGTGAATGGGTGTGTGACTGCTTGCGTGGACATATGAGTGGGTGTATGAGAGGCTGCATGGGCTGTAAGTGGGTGTGTGAGGGGCAGTGTGGGTGTGAAAGTGGGTGTGTTGGTAGCTGTATGGGTGAGTGAGTGGATGCATAAGGAGAGTATGGGTAAATGAGTGGGTGCATAAGTGGTGTATATGTCTGTGAGTGGCTGTATGAGTATCTGTGTGAGGGAATGAGATGCTGTGTGAGTAGAGCATTAATGAGTACAGTATGAGTGAATGAGTGGGTGTGTCAGTGGCTATATGGGTACATGAGTGTGTGTGTGACTGTATGGATAAGTGAGTGGATGTGAGCATGGCTGTCTGGGTAACTGAGTGGGTATGTGATTGGCTATATGGATGAGTGGGTGGATGTATCAGTACCTGTATGGGTGGGTGAGTGAGTGGATGTATGTGTGGCTGTATAAATGGGTATGTGAGTCACTGTATGGGTGAATGAATATGTGTGTGTGAATGTATGTATGGTTGAGTGAATGGATGTGTGCCTGTATGGATGGATGAGTGGGTGTGTGAGTAGCTATATGGGTGAGTGAGTAGTTGCATGAGCAGTGTATGGGTCAGTGAGTGTGTGTGTCAGTGATGTATGAGTGAATGACTGGGTGTGTGAGTGGCTGTATGGGTTAGTGAGTGACTTTGTGAGTGGCTGCATGGATGAGTAAAAGGGTAAGTGAGTGCATGTAGCAGTATGTGACTGGGTGTGCGAAACGCTGAATCGGTGTATGTAGATGGATCAGTTCCTGTATCATTCTGTTGCTATGTATATACCTTGACAATGTAAGTTTGTTGAACAACACAGAAAGAACTAATTAGGAACTTACACTACTGCAGTAGACTGTGCCATTTATCTGTTTAAAAAGAAAAGAAACGTAAGTATAAGTTAGTATCATATTTTCCAAAATTGCACAATAAACTTCAAAGAAAACAGTAGTCATCTCTTATACTGTAATAGCATCTTATATTGTATTAAAGCAATTTGTTTTCCCTTTTTTACTGTTCTCAACTTTCATACCTGTTCACCATAAATGATGTACCGTTTGAAGCTTCATCCTTGAACAGTGGGAAAAACAACCATATAAGTTGTAGGAAGAAAAAAACCTGCACAGTATATCAGCGCGCGCAACGAAATTCGTTTTATTTCTTTGATTGTGTATTTACCTCTGTGCGCCCTATTCCGTAGTTTACTACCCTCCACCCTGCCCCTCCCCCGCCCTGCGTCACCGCCCGGCAGGACGCCCACCACGGGCCGCTACTGATATATAGATATATATTTCACAGTGGCAGTCACCTCCGGATAGTTTAAGTTAGGACCATGTTTCCATAGGAAAAGCATTTTTTGTTTTCCTCATAACTTTGCACTATTTGACAGATCTTCACAAAACTTTCCCCCCAAAAAGTTCTTCCACCTCAGCCCCTTCCTGCTAAATTTTGGGGCAATCCATCAAGTGGAAGCTCAAGAAAAAGGGAAGTTGCAAAAACTTTTCCCCCTTTCTTTTTTTCATAGGATCTTTAGACACAGCTATAGGCCAAACCGCTGAACGTATTTGCACCATATTTTACAGAAAGAGAGATCTTGGTCCAGAAAGAGTACTTTTTGTGATTTGGTGTGAATTCATTCAACAGTATTAGATTAATTAATGCTCAACAATGTTGTATATTTAACTTCGCTGAGGATTTGTGGGGCCAGCAGATCTCCAGAGATCTGATTGGCTGCCACCACATCGACAAGTATGTGACAGCATTCATCCATCAGACTCAGGACTCAGTACAGAGTCCTAAAAAAAGTGAAAAGACACAGAGGGGGGGCAGGGTAGGGATAGGCCTGTGGTGGGGTTCCAGAGGACCCCACCTGAGGTCAACATTTAAAAAAAACTTTTCGCAAATTTGCAAAGGATCCATGAATCCACAGGTTTTTTTTTTTTAAATGCACATTTTAAAAAAGCGCTGTGATAACGAATCCCCCCAGTGTGGGCTAGATCCCAGAGGGACTGTACAAATTCCTCTTTTGGGGAGGGGGACCCCATTGCCTGGTCCATTCTGTAAATTTAGGGAAGGGGTGCATGACCACTATCCCTGAGCCTTAATAGTCTCCAGGGACCCATCCCACAGGGCCAAATATAAATTATTAGGCCTCCCTCCCTGTGCCTATACCCTGGGGCCAATTCAAACACAGTGTCCCAGGAAACCTACCCCATGCTCCTGCTCGCAGGGAACACACACATTTGTCCAGCCAGGAGGGAGCAAGAAGAAACAGCTGCTCCCTCTAAGCTGGAGCAATACCAGCTTCTGCAGCCAGTGGGGTCGAGGTGGCCCGAGGGCTCCCCTTGTAGCCCCCAATAGTAGTTTGTGGGTGCCCAGTGTGGGCCAGGGCACCCACCTCTTTCCCCAGATGGTGACTGTAAAATGTTGGCAATGATCTTAAAGTTGGTTATGTTCCTGACACACTCATTTGCTTAAGTCTAGCATGGACATGGTGATCTCTCAGTCTCTTACCTGTTTTAGATGAAAAAAGAGGCTTAGGAAGTATTCCTCATCTGGCCCCAGAGTATGGTGCACCCTCCTCTGGCCCCAGGAAATGGGGTCCTCGGGTCCAAGGAGGCTCGGGGTAGGGGGCTGCATGCCCTGTCCCCTTCATTAGAAAGTAGGCCCCAGGGGATGGGGTCTCATTTATTAATCACTGCTCCTACATGGTGAGCCCCATAATGCCCTGAACTGCAAGGGCTTATTTGTTTAGTAATGTGTTAAGCTTGGTGGTGCCCCTAGAATAGGGAGTGGCACCATCAAGCATGCTTTAATGGTGTTGAGAGGCTACAGGAAGTGAAACAGAGCCCCAGCAACATAAAAAAACATTAAAACCATGACACCAGGTAAGCTTAGAATTTTTGTAAAGCACTTCCTAGACTTGAGCTTTTGATTTACAGCTGGTGTCATGTGGTTATGTAGGCCTTGGATAGGGAACACCACCATTTTACATATTCACGTTTAAAGTTGACATCTTTCTTAAATGTTGATCTGTAACATACATTTGCATGCACACACATATAGGATTATATTCTCTGAAATTGATTTGCTTACATTTACACTTCTTCCTTGTGCATATTATCAGAGTCTTGAATATTCTGTACCAGGCTTAAGTTCACTGTGCAAAGTGTTGATGTTTGTTGTTGTCCGCTTGGCAACAGCCCTGCAAGGGTAGAATCAATAATGGTGGCCTGACTGGGTTCCAGCATGGCAACATGGGTGAAGTTTATTACATAAACAACACCAATCATTTGTCTGGGGGAGAGGAGCATTTCGCTGTCATTGTCGAAGTTGCCACATGCTGGAATTCCAGCTCAGCTGAATCCTGTTTACCTTCCTGAGAAGTACGATGGCCTGCTGTGCACAAGAAAAGGCTCCCAGATAAAACATAACCCCTAAACCCACTAGGCTAGGAAGCGCTATGTAAGAGTATAGATATGATTATATATGTTTGCATATAATCAATGTAACAGCACAATGGTTAAACTGTTTATCTTCTTTATCATTCTCGCAATGCTGATTACTCTGTTCTGTTTTCTTCTAGCAATCATTGCAGCGTACATATTTTACACAAGAATCGAATTGCTTCAATAAATAATTGAAATGCCAATTTGAGTATTTCTTGTGTCTCCCTTTGGGCATGCAGGAATTACTAACAAAAGGGACTGATCTGTGTCCACTATATCCTTGGGGAGTCAGAGTTGTCATGTTCTGAGGTTGCACATACCGTCCGGTACCTTGTAAGATTTAGAGGTCCAGATGGTGCACTGTGAGCTAGCCGGGACTAAGGCCAACATATTCTGATGCTGTGCTTGGACTCAGTCTTGCACAGTTTTGATGTTTATGCTGTCCAAAAGCAACATCTTACTGATATAGTATGAACCGTACAACACTGAGAGTGTAGCGTTCTCTAGGAGCTGCTTCTATGGCTGCATTGTATGTGGTCTGAGGATGTATAAAGAAGATGCATTGCCCTTTTGTGGTTATTTTTATGATTGTGTTTGTAATTCTTGGACTGAAAAATGTTAAAAGAAACACTGAGAAACAATTTGTTTTAGTATAAAAAAATAAGTCTTTAACTATTTATTGTCACATTTTTTACCCACAAAATATAATAATAAAAACTATGTAAAAAAGAAAGAGACATGTTTTTTAATTAGTCTTTTTGGATTGTATGAACTATTGAAATATACATTTGATTAAAGTTGTTGACGGGGCGCAAGTTATAGTACGGGCACGAGCAATGGTTACTTGAGATTAACCCCGGGCATCGTACTCCGCTCCGCCAGCTGAGTTTGCAGAGTTTTACCAACTCCGCGCTCCGCTGGGAACGCGAAGTTGCCGCAAAACTCCGACTCCATGCAGAGCGGAGTACAAGGCCAGCCCCCTTGCAAATAATTTTTAAAAAGCCACTTACCTTCTCTTCTGCCTGCCCTCCTCCTTGCCACGGTGTCTCCCTTCTTCCATCGTCCTCCTCCTCACGTCCATTTACGTATTGAGGGATTGTGGTGATAGTTATAGAGCATGAGGATGAAAGTTCACACTTATTAGAATACTTTTTTAAACTCCTCTGCATAACTCACTCCAACAATGCAATGCTCATGACCTCTTTCTTGATGTCCCTCACATACATACCTTGACACACAATTAAGATGTTCTGGGATCTCCCATATTACAAGAGGGTGAAAAGCAGGAGTGAATTTTTTACTGCACATACCATGCCCTGCAAGGGGTATTCCCTAAAAAGAGGACAGAGTCGCTCATCTAATAAATTGACATACTTCATCATCAGGCCCCTTTTCTCCATAGTTCCAAACAGTTAACCAAGGCAGGCTTTCCCCTTAGCTCTTAGGAGTTTTCAAGAGTTTGTATTCCTCGCTATTGCGGAGGTAACTTGAACCTATACAGGATGAAAAATGCATGATGGATAATACATGTTGTAATTCCATAATGCATAAGTAAAAATAATGTACTGAACAATTCAAACACTTATTCTAGAGTCAGCATGCTTCTGTCCCTTTGCTAATGGCTCTACCCAGGTCTGTGGCGTTCATCAGGACTGGTCCCACATTCTTTCTGTCCTATTTCTCCAATTTTGTATGTGGATGAGGAAGGAAAAGTAAAATAGTTCAACTTCTGGCTCTGTGTCCTTTTTGAATAGAGGGTACATGTCTTTAATAAAATCCTCAATCATACAATGAGGATTTGAATTGTACACTTATTGTTTGTACCCTGTATTACACAGTTGGTTCCTGTTATGTGGATAACACAGTTTACCAAAGGCGTATTGTTTGAAAACAATTTTGTGAAAGTCACACATGATGACTGCAAACAGCACACAGAATGCACCACCACACACATAAACCCCACCAAAGTGGTCAAGAAATTAACAAATAAGCACACTGTTCTTTCTTTCCAGTCATAAACATCTGAACTGCCAGCTAGTGCAAACTAGTGTAGTGCTAGTCAACATGATAGAGAATGATATGGCTCTTGAATGTAACTCTAAATAGAGCACTGCCGTTGTAGTGAGCATGCATTGTCCCTTCAACTCCAGTCCACTCCAAGGCAGATTCCTAAAGCTCACAGACTCTTAAAAACCAATATTCTGGCTGGACTCTGTATTTACAGAGGCATATTGTGACACGACCATGTTGAGTTGTGATGTCATGCTCATTGTGAGAGCACTGCTGCCATCTTTGAAGTACCAAAAATATGGCTAAAGCAAACCATAGGTAACACTCCAAGCCTCCTGAGGACTCAAAAATACATTAAAAATAGGGATTATTATCAATATGTCATTGATAGTTTGTTGTTGGTCACGAGGTGTGAATAAAATGAACACAGCAACGTTATTCTCTTCTCTATACTATATATTGTATTCCAGACTGGGGTCTAGATATATCACGAGTATACTAAACAGTGGAAAGGGGTAAATTAGACATGATAGTCAATTTAATTGCCTAGGACCTCATTAAGAGTATCCTCTTAATTATGATAGGGCAGGTAACAGCATTTACCAGACCCATCAGAATTATGAGACATGCAGAAACACCATAGGCCTCTTAACTTTCACCTAGAGATTTTGCCTCCTAAAATCAGCAGAAATCTTCAGGTGAAAGTCAGGTTAAAAGTTAGAAATTATTGAGAATCGGACCTGGAATTAGTGATACCCCAGTGATTCCTCATTTTTTAAGTAGACACTCAGAGTCCAACTCGTAACGGGCTGGAGTTTCCCCACCTCAGAGTTACAAGTACCCCAGGTATTGGTAACTCTGGGGGTTGGGAAAATCAGGCTCATTTAACAGGGCCACTCTTAACTGGGGCCTTAGTTTTGTGCCTTGTTAAGGCTAAAAAATACTTCCATGGAGAGACCATGCATATCCTGGATGAAAGGACTGGTTAAGCTAACTCTGACTCCATTCTTTTTCATCATTCAATCCAAAATTGTGTATCATGAGTCTAGACACTCATCTTTAATGTTATCTGTACAATGTACGTGTATCAGTGCTGTGCACCCTTTTAATGATGGCCCATTTCACGTCCATATCATTGTGTTGCTTCTCTATGTATTTTACCACTAATGTTGTTGTTAATTTTCCTTTTCTGAATATTCCTATGATATTCAGCAATTCTTGTTTTGACTTTACAAGGCATCATACCCACATATTGTAGGTTTCATGGGAAGGTGATCATGTAAATCACGGACGACTGACTGTTCCAGTTGATGTGAATCAATAGCCTCCATAGATAGTTTATGACCATATCCAGTTCAGTGCTGGATAACATAAATTTACAAACCCTACAATTACCATATGGATGGTGGCTGTGCAATTTTGGCAATGATCTTAAAGTTGTTTGTGTTCTTGACACTCTCATTTGCTTAGGTGTGGCATGAATGAGATGATCGCTCAGGTTTTTACCTGTTTTAGATGAAAAAAGAGGCTTAGGAAGTATCCCTCATTAGACATTGAGACCAGACCAATGTTTATCAAGATCCTTGCTGAAAGGATTGGAAATTGGAGTGTAAGTTGTACCACAGTCATGATTCTCTCTGTTTTATCTCATTGGCTTCCGGAAACGCACACAATGCTATTTTGTGGGGCTCTCTTCATTTATTTCTGGATTATCTTTCTGGGGTAGTTCCTAGCCAAAGTTTCTTGGTCAAGATAACTGATCGTTCTTCAATCTCAGAACAATTACGACACTTTTGTAAGAACTGACCAAAGGATAGTTTTGCTTTTGATACCTAAGGGTCATCCGCTTTAGAGAAAAAGGTTTCTTGCTTGTGGGTTTATTAGAAACCTCATCGCAACACAATACAAATCTGACACAAATGTTTAACAATAGCTAGGATTATTTTTTATTTTTAAAGAGACACCTCAATGACTAAAATCCACTGGAGGGACCGGTAGATATGAATTTTCAAAGAGACAATAAATAGCAGCTCCTTTCCAATATAGGCAATAAATCTTTGTAACCTACTGTGACTGGTGGTTTAGGGTTAGCTACAACAAATAACTTGATAACTGCTATTAGGGCACTCTTGTATGGTCCAACTCTGACAGGGAGCCAGTCACAGGGACCAGTTAGGTCCAATTGGATAGTTACCTGTTGGTTTAATTAGTCTCCAATCCAGTTCGAGATCCTATGGGCGAACCACCAAAGAAGCTAATGCAGTGGTCTTGATGGAAGGGATACAGGATGCTCAAGGATGCTTATGATGCTGAGCCTGTTTTGGTGGTCTTTCTGTGGCCATCCCTTGGCCCTTGAGCACTGGGGGCCAACTTTGGCCCCAGGGGTCAATATTCCATGAAGTCTGGGAGAAGTATGGCACAAAACCAGTTGCCACCAGCCTATTGCTCTCTAGGTACAGAAAAACAGCTGTTTCCTTTAACCTGCAGTAACTTCTGTGCTGTGCAACCAAACTGCACTCTGATGACTGTGCCTGGTCCAGCACACTCAGGTGAAACCTTGGAGAGTCAATACTCAGTCTCCCAGGGTTCACCTCAACATCCAATGGCAGTCATGCTTCTTGGCACTGGGATTTCAAGGGTGCACGCTTCTCCACTTTCATGGCCCTCTGCCTGCAACACTGAGTCAGCCAACTGACTCTTGGAGTCAACTTCTCTGTCTCGGGCTCATGAACAACTTTTCCATGAGCAAGGCACCACGGGCACTGTCCTTTCATTGTTAGTCGAAGATGCAGCAGGTGCAGTCCAGTCTTTGGTGCAGCCTCTCTTTGCAGGATCCAGCGAACAGCAGGGCAGCCCTTCTACTGTCCTCTCTCCAGTACAGATGTGATCTGAGGTCTGGGTGCCACTTTTATGCCCTCTACAAGCCAAGGGGGATGTGATAACTAACTAGCCAATGGGTTACCAGGCCCCCTCCTGCCTGATCATGACCTCCTGTGAAGGGTGCCAGCTAGCTAGCACAAAATGCACTATTCTTCCCATTCCCAACATGACAGAACCCTTCTCTCGGTGTGTGGAGCTCCAGAGCCCAAAGTAGAAGTGTGACTACCTGAGAGCTGCACTCCTCTTGAAAAACCTGTTTGACAAAGGCTGCTCCCTCTCTGTCCAAAATGCTAGCCTCTCTGCTAAAACAATACAGCAGCCCTTCCATGTGCAAACACATTTTGACCTTCAAAGGTGGCTCCCCCTTTAAAGCACGCCTTTTAGGCTCAAAACCAATCTGGCTATCCTGCCAGGTGGAGGTCACACCTCTTGCCTTGGCAGATCTTTTGTTTTTCTTCCTGAGAGCCATTCTCATCTCTCCCCAAGAAGTCTTGAGGACAGCAGCCTATGTGTAACCATAAAGAGATACTGGCAACGTTTGGCAACAAAGTGGCAACTTTGAAGTTGCCATTTGTACAAAAGTTATATTAAATTCAATTTCACCAACAAGTCAGGTTTAATGCAAAGATTGAGTTGATACCTTGAAATAACATACTTAGTAGTCCCATTTGGAAGTTGTCAGTGTGCAACTCCCTACTTGCCAGTGGGGATACTAACCTTTCCACAGTAAAAGCAACAATACAAGGTTTTTACAGTCAGGACATGTAAAGTTAAAAAAAATACATTTCCTTCTTTTTAAAATAATACACCCTGCCTTTAGGGCCCGTTAGGCCTGTCTTAAGGGTAACTTATAAATATTAAAAAGGAATGTTTGGGCCTTGCCATTGGTTTAAATTGCAAAGTTGATTTAGCAGTTTAACAACTGCTGTGGCTGTCTGCAATGAAAGACACAATTTCCTTTGCCACACGCTTGGTGACACTATAAGTGTTCCAGTCCACAAGGGACACTTAACTCACAGGTCCTAGGTGCCCCTGGTACCATATACTAGGGACTTATAAGTAAGTTAGCTTATGCCAATTGTGGGTAAACCAATGAGACATACACGTTTTAAGGGTTAGAGCAAGGGCACTGAGGTCTTTTTGGCAGGACTCAGTGCATCTCCAGAGTTGAGAAACCAGCAGCATTGGTTCAAAAGTTTGGGAGTAATCATGCATAAAGAGGCATTCCCTTACACCAATCCATGTGTTGGGCAGTGGCGGCCGGCACAGGTGAGGCGGGGCGGGGTGGGGGAAGTCGACAGACAACAGAATAGGAATAATTAAATAAATAAATAACACCTATTCCGTCGTCTGTCGGCTTCCCGCCCTGCCACGACATGCCCCGCCTCACCACCCCACCATGCTTACATGTGCCGGCCGCTGTGGGTTAAATAGATTGAGCAAGATGGTAAATAGATTTGATTTTTCCTCACTCCCCTTTTGGATTACAAACATGTCATTCATATGACGTTTCCATAGACATACATTATTAAGGATTGGGTTGGCGGCATTGTGGTTGAATTGGCATTCAAAATTGTGAATTTACAAGCAGGCCAACCTTGGAGCAAAGGTGCTGCCCATTTATGTGCCCCCTATGTGATGGTAAAGATCATTTTCACTCTCAGAAGCTGCTTTTGTTACGGTACCTTCAACCAAGGCCATTATTGATATAATGGGGGTGCGGTATGCCCATTCAGAATCCCTAAGGATGTACTTGGAAACTTTGAAGATTATCTCTTGAAGGATGTACATCTAAAATCATCATTATCTTAATGCCAGGGCTGAAGCTCATGTGTCAGATCGATTTTAAAACGTCTTGTGCCTTTCAAATGAGAAGGATTTTTTTCACTTTGAGTCAAAAGAAAAAGTAGCAAAACTAGAAAAAGGGCTCCAAGATTGATTCAATTCCTGAAACTATGGATTTGAAGGGTTATGGAATGATGTACATATGAATTTTAAGGGAGTTGTAAAAATAAGACACTTTAGGCTTTTTCACTATCAAGAATTCTCCTTCTTCTTTTGATAACCATACCAAAAGTATATTTTCTGTAATAATATGCTTGATTTTATATTTAATTTCATTTTTAGGGTCCCTTATCAATTTTTGTAGTGATTGTCATTTCTAAACATACAAAAGAATTCATGTATGTAATGTGGAGGATAATAGCACCCTTACCCCCATTTGTCTGTTTAATAACTAAACTTGGATGATCTTTTTGAAGCATCTAGGGCTTGTCTCACTACTATATGACATATTTTCGAAAACACAATTTCTTCTGTGCCTCACTGTTAGACTTGGCATCTTTTGGCGTGTTTCCCCTGACTTTTTGCTTTCTGACCTCCTGGTTTTGACTCTGTTTTTGCTGGTGTAATGATTCTGCGCACTTTCCTCACTGCGGTCCAGTGGGAAAGTGCAAGTGCTCCTGTATGAAATGTGTTATGGATTGGTGTTTCCATGATTGGCCTATTTGGTTTATCTGTCAGTCCCTTGTAAAGTGCACTGCGAGTGCCAGGGCCTATAGACCAAATGCTGTTGGTGGGCTGCAGCACTGGATTGTGCCACCCACGCAAACAGCCCGTAAAGTGTAACTCGGGCCTGCCAACGCAGAGCCCGTGCGCAGCCTGGGGCTGCCATGTCGACTTGGCCAGTGCACACACTTGCCAGTCCCTAAACCTTCCCTTTGCTGCATGTTAGTCACCCCTAAGGTAGGCCCAAGGTACCCCTGTGGGCAGGGTGCGTTGTATGCGAGAGGTAGGACATGCCCGGGTGTGTGCGGCATGTCCTGATAGTGAATTACAGCCTAGTTCGTTTTTCACTATTGCAAGGCTACCTGTTCCCCCTAGGCCAGAACGGGCGGTTTTGATTATTACAGTATATAATCCTAACTGACCCCGGGAACATGGTAGAAATTCGAGTTTAGTATGCCTGGACTCAGAATGATAAAATGCAGCTTTTAGTGAAGTTGGTTTTAACATTCTGTGTTTGAAAATACCACTTTTAGAAAGTGGGTATTTTCTTGTCTAACCATCCAAGCCTGCCTCTGCGAGGTTGTGTATTCCGTGTCTGGAATGTGAGTGACAGGGGCTGGGGGATGCCAGGAGACAGGGTGAGTCAGCGCAGGGCTGAATAGCCAGATCGACCTGTAGATGGGTGGGAGGGGTCGCACCTGGGCCCTGAAAAGGACAGTGCCTTCCCTCCACAATGCTGGCTCCACCTCCTGTGGTGCGTCTGATGTCCCTGGCCTGCTCACTGAAAGAAGGGACGGAGACTTGTCAACAAAGTGCTCCAGAACTGGTTTGGACTAGGCAAAGGCCTCTCTGCCTTCAGAGAACAAAGGAATTGGGGATATAAATATTGGGGCCCTGACCCCATGAATTTAGATCTCGCTGGAATCAAGGAACCTGCCAAGACGAAGAGCTGGAAGAGCTGCCAGGAGGAGTACTGCCCCTTTGCTGTGTTGTTGCTTTGTTGGGTTGGCCTGCAGCTGCTGCTTCTGCCTTGGGCAGTGAAAGGACTGGACTGAACTTTCTACAAACTTGTGCTGAGTATCTCCAAGGGCCAGGAACCGAGCTGGCCTCCTGTTAAGAAGTCTCAGGGACTACAAAGACTTCACAAGCCTCTGGGTACCGCTGCTGGAACGCTGTTTCAGTTGCCACAGAGGAAGGGAACTGCAACCGACTCCGTCAACCGAATCCATCCCTGGCCGGTGACCTGTTTGCACCGCAGACCGCATCGCCCCGCTTCGCATCGCAACCCTGGTCTCACCGTGGGCGATGTCCAACGCCGCCAGCATCGAGCCGCTGCTTGCACCGTGACCTGTGGGCACCGCAGTTCGCATCGCATCGCTTCACCGAACCAACCGGACCCGACCGACGCGGTCGCTGCAACTGGCTCAAGAGTCGGGACCGCACCGCATTTGGGGCACCGCTCGCACGTCTGCGACGCACCGCTCCGACTCGCACCGCTGTCCGACGCCAGCTCCCGCACTCCGGCTAGGGCGCCTGCATCGCAACCTGTCAGCACCGCATCGAGCATCGTCTCACCCTGCATCGCACGCCTTGGACTCACCGACTCCGTCTGCACGACGCTCATCGAGCCGCTGCCTGCACCGCATCGAGGGACACCGCACCTTGCATCGCTCCGTCTTGCACCGCAACCGCGACGAACGCCGACCGGCTCGTACACTCCGTACCAGCCACAACGAGAAAAGGTACTGTGACCGAGTCTGTTCACGACTCTGCTGGCCCGTATCGACGCGGTCGGCTGGAACTGTTAGACTCTGTGGTTCTCAGCATCACGGTAGGCTCGGACGGAGCTACCGACTCGTACGAACTTTGCTTTTGTGCTACTCCTGCAAAGAAGAAGTTAACGTATCAAGTATTCATTCGTAAAGTACAGTATTGTGGATTTTTGTCGTAATTGGTCTTGTCTTGAGTATATAAAATATTGGTTATTTTTCTAAACTGGTGTGGTGTCCGTTTGTAGTGCTTACACTGTATTACTGTTGGTTATGTGCAAATGCTTTACACACTGCCTCTGAATTAAGCCTGACTGCTCGTGCCAAGCTACCACGAGGATGAGCAGGGGTTACTTCACGAGTGTAACAACCCTTACCCTGACTAGGAAGAAGGGTCCCTACTTGGACAAAGGTGCAAGCCCTTGCCAACTAGAGATCCCATTTCTAACATTGGTTGTCAGCGGTGAGGATAGGACTTGCGTTTGCACTTGACTTACAGTGATTGGTGTGCACTACTACCATATCGCAGACCATTACGTACCACATACTGGTTCTTTTTCTTTTGGCCTATTTTTGATCTTGCCAGTTTTCAACTCACGACTTTTGTCATGCCTGAATCAATTGCATCATCCGTTGCATCCCTGGAAGTTATCTTTGAGGAGGACAGGTTGGAATCCTACGCCGTAAAGGAGCTACGAGCGATTTGTAAAAACTTGAAAGTCCAAATTAAAGGCCTCACAAGGAAGGAGGAGCTACAGAAGGCGCTGAGGGCCTGGGTAGCAGCCAGACATGCCAATGGGCAGCCTGGTGATCTCACTGAGGAGGTGGAGGAGCCTATTTCCAGGGTGGATGTGCTTTTGGGTAGGGGGGAACCCGCCAGGTCAGGCAGCAGCAGTCTGTCCCCAGAGGAGCTGGAGGACAGGCGGGAGGCAAGGCAGTTTGAGCTGCAGAAGCTCAGACTGGAGAGTGAGCGGGAGGAGAAGAGATTGGCCATAGAGGAGAGGAAGATGCTCTTAGAGCATGAGAGAGAACTGAAGGAGCTAGAACTTAGGAGTAAGTCAGGCTCAGATGGTGGCAGCAATTCGGCCAGAAAGGCAGACAGGATTGTGCACATTCCCAAGAACGTAGGCAAGGAGTTCAAGAAGGGGGATGACATACAAAGGTGGTTTCAGGGTTATGAGGCAGCCATACACATGAATGGGGTCCCTGAGGAGAATTGGGGAGCAGGATTGTGGCCGCTTTTCCCGGAAGAAGCAAGGGATGCTCTGATAGCTTTGGGTAAGGGGTATCACCTCACCTATGCTGACATGAAGGATGCCCTTCTCACGAAGTATGGTCTTACTCCTGAAAAGTACAGGGATCAGTTCAGGTCCAGTAAGAAGTCTGATGCCAACACTTGGTTGGAATGTGTGGATGTGTTCTGCAGGTCTCTGGATGGTTGGGTGAAGGGCAGTAGTGTAACAGATTTTCAGGGGCTCTACAACTTGATTGCATGGGAGCACTTGTCTAGTCTATGTTTTGCAGATCTGCGCCAGCACCTAGTTGATAGTAAGCTAACTGACCCCAGGAAGCTTGCTATGGAAGCGGACCGCTGGGTGAGTACCAGGGTCCACAAGAAAGCGTTTGGGGAGACTCAGCCAAAGGTGGGCAGGGTCCCCAGCAGAAAGGTGGGGGGACAAGGGTAAAGCACAGGAGTTCTCTAAAGGGCCCCAAACTAGTACCCAGGGTAAAGGTTCCCAGCCCCCGCTGATAAGAAGAAAGGGGTCTCTACAGGGAAGCCTGTTGAGACCGGCCCCGCAAGTGTTATGCATGTGACCAGGTAGGTCACTTTAAGGGGGACCCCAAGTGCCCGAAGTGGACATAGCCACCCACCGGTGGACAGTCCAAAGTGTTGGCTAGTGTAGCGCTTGGGGAGGAGGGGTGCCCACAGGAGGGTGGGGATCCCGCAGAAATGACCCTTGTCTCACTAGGGGACAGTGAGATGGTCCCAGGAAACCAGGTGCCCCCTAACACAAAGAAATATAGCACCTGGGTGACCATTAATGGGAACAGGGTAGAGGCTCTCAGAGATACTGGAGCCAGTGTGACCTCAGTCCGGTGTCACCTGGTGTCTGAGAAGCAAGTAGTCCCAGGAGCATTCCACCAAGTAGTTGCTGTCGACAACTCTGAGCGCCAGTGTATGGTGGCGCAGGTTCCCTTTGAATGGGGGGGTCTCAGGTCCCTTGAGGGTGGTTGTGAGCCCTACCATGCCTGTAGATTGTCTGCTAGGAAACGACCTGGAGCAGTCCTCATGGAAGGAGGTTGAGCTCAGGTCTCACTTGGAGATGCTTGAGTTGCCAGAGTGGGCATGCGTGTCTACTCGGTCAATGGCGGCCAGAAGGGGTGATCAAGAGGACTTGGAGCCTGAAACAGTGGCCCAAGTCCCTGCCAAGAGAAAAGGCAGGGGGCGCGGGAAACCGGCCCCCGAAGTTCCCACGGACCGGGAGGAGGCGGACCTCGAGGGGGACGCCCCGGTGCCTACAGGGGAGAAGGTAGCCGAACTGGGAGACATCTCTGAGCTGACCCATTGGCAGCAAGAAGGGGGTCCCACCAGGGAGGAGTTCTGCAGGGAGCAGAACGAGTGCCCTACTCTGGAGGGTCTGCGGCGGCAGGCTGCAGACCAGGCAGCTGGCAATCAGTCCGGGTCACATCTGATCTACTGGGAGAGCGGTCTCCTATACAGTGAGCCTAAGGTTGCTGAGCCTGGGTCAGCCCGTATGCTGGTGGTACCCCAGCGCTTCAGGACCTTCCTACTGGGTCTGGCTCATGACGTGCCTTTGGCAGGACATTTGGGGCAGGACAAGACCTTTGACAGGCTTGTCACCCACTTCTTTTGGCCCCAAATGCGAAGGCAGTCAGATGCACACTGTAGGTCTTGCCAAACTTGCCAGGCAAGTGGTAAGAGTGGGAGGAAGGTCAAAGCTCCTCTCCAACCTTTTCCGGTTGTTGGAACACCCTTTGAAAGGGTAGGGATGGATATTGTGGGGCCACTGGATCACAAGACAGCCATGGGCAACAGGTACATCCTGGTCTTGGTGGACCATGCCACCCGGTACCCGGAGGCAATCCCTCTCAGGACAACGACGGCGCCAGTGGTGGGCCGGGCGTTGATGGGGATCTTTTCCCGTGTGGGATTCCCCAGAGAGGTGGTTTCTGATAGGGGGACCAATTTCATATCCAAGTATATGACATCCCTGTGGAAGGAGTGTGGGGTAACCTACAAGTTCACCACTCCTTACCACCCACAAGGAAACGGTCTGGTGGAGAGATTCAACCAGACCTTGAAAGGCATGATCAAGGGTCTAACAGAACCCATGAGGCGTAAGTGGGACGTCCTCTTGCCATGCCTGCTCTTTGCATACAGGGAGGTGCCTCAGAAGTCTCTTGGGTACAGCCCCTTTGAGCTCCTGTATGGCCACCCTGTCAGAGGACCTCTGAGTTTGGTAAAGGAAAGCTGGGAGGCGGCTCCCAGGAAAACTCCCCAGGATGTATTTAGCTACATGCTGGCCTTTAGAAACCAAACTGCCCGCTTCAGGAAACTCGCTCAGGCGAACCTAGAAGCAAGCCAGGAAGAAATGAAGAGATGGTATGACCAGAATGCCACTCTGGTCGAATTTCAACCTGGGCAAAAAGTGTGGGTCATGGCCCCAGTAGCACCTTGTGCCTTGCAGGACAAGTGGACTGGACAATATGAGGTAAAGGAGCGCAAAAGTGACGTCACCTACCTGGTGGATTTGCAGGCTCCAAGGAACCCTTTGAGGGTCCTTCACGTGAACCGCCTCAAGCCCCACTTCGAGAGGTCCGAAGTGAGTATGCTCTTGGCGACAGATGATAGGGTGGAAGAGGAGAGTGAGCCTCTCCCTGACCTCCTGTCTACCAAGGAGCATGATGGGTCAGTAGAGGGTGTGATCCTCTCCCTACTCTGACTCAGGAGCAGCAGGGGGACTGTCGCCAGTTGTTGGGACAGTTCGCCCCACTGTTCTCTCTGACCCCCGGTGTTACTCACTGGTGTACCCATGACGTGGACACTGGTGACAGCCATCCTGTGAAGCACAAGATTTACAGGTTGACTGACCGGGTCAGAGCCAGCATCAAGGAGGAGGTCTCTAAGATGTTGGCGTTAGGGGTGATTGAGCCCTCCCACAGTCCTTGGGCCAGCCCAGTGGTCTTGGTCCCAAAGGCTGCGGCGCCCGGTGCCACTCCAGAACTCCGGTTTTGTGTGGACTACCATGGGCTCAATGCCGTCACCAGGACTGACGCGCACCCCATCCCCAGAGCTGATGAGCTCATTGATCGGTTGGGAGCTGCCCGGTTCCTCAGCACGTTTGATTTGACGTCTGGGTACTGGCAGATTGCCTTAACCGATGGGGCCAAGGAGAGATCAGCATTCTCGACCCCAGAAGGTCATTACCAGTTCCGGGTGATGCCCTTTGGGTTGAAGAATGCCCCTGCCACCTTTCAGAGGTTGGTCAATCAGGTGTTGGCTGGGCTGGAGGATTTCAGTGCCGCCTACCTGGATGACATTGCTGTGTTCAGTTCCAGCTGGGAAGAACATTTACAGCACCTTGAGAAAGTGTTGAGGGCTCTGCAAGGTGCAGGCCTCACGATCAAGGCCAGTAAGTGCCAGATCGGGCAGGGTTCTGTGGTGTACTTGGGGCACCAGGTAGGAAGCGGCCAGGTGGCGCCCCTACAACCCAAGATTGACACCATTCTGGCTTGGGAACCCCCAAGACCCAGACAGAGGTGAGAGCCTTCTTAGGTCTCACCGGCTATTATAGGAGATTTGTTAAGGGCTATGGCACCATCGTGGCCCCCTTAACAGAGCTGACCTCTAAGAGGCAGCCCAGGAAAGTGATCTGGACTGAGTCCTGCCAGAAAGCTTTTGATGCCCTGAAGGCAGCCATGTGCACGGCGCCCGTGCTCAAGGCACCTGACTTCTCCAAGGAATTCGTCGTGCAGACTGACGCTTCAGAGCATGGTGTGGGAGCGGTGCTCTCACAACTGAACGAAGAGGGCCTGGATCAGCCTGTAGTCTTCCTTAGCAGGAGACTACTTCCCAGGGAACAGAGGTGGAGTGCCATAGAAAGGGAAGCTTTTGCTGTGGTCTGGGCGCTGAAGAAGTTGAGACCATACCTGTTTGGGACTCACTTCCGGGTTCAGACAGACCACAGGCCCCTCAGATGGTTGATGCAAATGAGGGGTGAGAATCCAAAACTGCTGAGGTGGTCCATCTCCCTACAGGGAATGGACTTTACGGTGGAGCACCGTCCGGGTACAGAACACGCCAACGCAGATGGTCTGTCCAGGTTCTTCCGCCTTAGTGAGGAGAACTCCAATGGGGTTGGGTAGTTCTCCCTACTTTCAGCTGGAGGGGACATGTGTTAGACTTGGCATCTTTTGGCGTGTTTCCCCTGACTTTTGCTTTCTGACCTCCCGGTTTTGACTCTGTTTTTGCTGGTGTAATGATTCTGCGCACTTTCCTCACTGCGGTCCAGTGGGAAAGTGCAAGTGCTCCTGTATGAAATGTGTTATGGATTGGTGTTTCCATGATTGGCCTATTTGGTTTATCTGTCAGTCCCTTGTAAAGTGCACTGCGAGTGCCAGGGCCTATAGACCAAATGCTGTTGGTGGGCTGCAGCACTGGATTGTGCCACCCACGCAAACAGCCCGTAAAGTGTAACTCGGGCCTGCCAACGCAGAGCCCGTGCGCAGCCTGGGGCTGCCATGTCGACTTGGCCAGTGCACACACTTGCCAGTCCCTAAACCTTCCCTTTGCTGCATGTTAGTCACCCCTAAGGTAGGCCCAAGGTACCCCTGTGGGCAGGGTGCGTTGTATGCGAGAGGTAGGACATGCCCGGGTGTGTGCGGCATGTCCTGATAGTGAATTACAGCCTAGTTCGTTTTTCACTATTGCAAGGCTACCTGTTCCCCCTAGGCCAGAACGGGCGGTTTTGATTATTACAGTATATAATCCTAACTGACCCCGGGAACATGGTAGAAATTCGAGTTTAGTATGCCTGGACTCAGAATGATAAAATGCAGCTTTTAGTGAAGTTGGTTTTAACATTCTGTGTTTGAAAATACCACTTTTAGAAAGTGGGTATTTTCTTGTCTAACCATCCAAGCCTGCCTCTGCGAGGTTGTGTATTCCGTGTCTGGAATGTGAGTGACAGGGGCTGGGGGATGCCAGGAGACAGGGTGAGTCAGCGCAGGGCTGAATAGCCAGATCGACCTGTAGATGGGTGGGAGGGGTCGCACCTGGGCCCTGAATAGGACAGTGCATTCCCTCCACAATGCTGGCTCCACCTCCTGTGGTGCGTCTGATGTCCCTGGCCTGCTCACTGAAAGAAGGGACGGAGACTTGTCAACAAAGTGCTCCAGAACTGGTTTGGACTAGGCAAAGGCCTCTCTGCCTTCAGAGAACAAAGGAATTGGGGATATAAATATTGGGGCCCTGACCCCATGAATTTAGATCTCGCTGGAATCAAGGAACCTGCCAAGACGAAGAGCTGGAAGAGCTGCCAGGAGGAGTACTGCCCCTTTGCTGTGTTGTTGCTTTGTTGGGTTTGCCTGCAGCTGCTGCTTCTGCCTTGGGCAGTGAAAGGACTGGACTGAACTTTCTACAAACTTGTGCTGAGTATCTCCAAGGGCCAGGAACCGAGCTGGCCTCCTGTTAAGAAGTCTCAGGGACTACAAACACTTCACAAGCCTCTGGGTACCGCTGCTGGAACGCTGTTTCAGTTGCCACAGAGGAAGGGAACTGCAACCGACTCCGTCAACCGAATCCATCCCTGGCCGGTGACCTGTTTGCACCACAGACCGCATCGCCCCGCTTCGCATCGCAACCCTGGTCTCACCGTGGGCGACGTCCAACGCCGCCAGCATCGAGCCGCTGCTTGCACCGTGACCTGTGGGCACCGCAGTTCGCATCGCATCGCTTCACCGAACCAACCGGACCCGACCGACGCGGTCGCTGCAACTGGCTCAAGAGTCGGGACCGCACCGCATTTGGGGCACCGCTCGCACGTCTGCGACGCACCGCTCCGACTCGCACCGCTGTCCGACGCCAGCTCCCGCACTCCGGCTAGGTCGCCTGCATCGCAACCTGTCAGCACCGCATCGAGCATCGTCTCACCCTGCATCGCACGCCTTGGACTCACCGACTCCGTCTGCACGACGCTCATCGAGCCGCTGCCTGCACCGCATCGAGGGACACCGCACCTTGCATCGCTCCGTCTTGCACCGCAACCGCGACGAACGCCGACCGGCTCGTACACTCCGTACCAGCCACAACGAGAAAAGGTACTGTGACCGAGTCTGTTCACGACTCTGCTGGCCCGTATCGACGCGGTCGGCTGGAACTGTTAGACTCTGTGGTTCTCAGCATCACGGTAGGCTCGGACGGAGCTACCGACTCGTACGAACTTTGCTTTTGTGCTACTCCTGCAAAGAAGAAGTTAACGTATCAAGTATTCATTCGTAAAGTACAGTATTGTGGATTTTTGTCGTAATTGGTCTTGTCTTGAGTATATAAAATATTGGTTATTTTTCTAAACTGGTGTGGTGTCCGTTTGTAGTGCTTACACTGTATTACTGTTGGTTATGTGCAAATGCTTTACACACTGCCTCTGAATTAAGCCTGACTGCTCGTGCCAAGCTACCACGAGGGTGAGCAGGGGTTACTTCACGAGTGTAACAACCCTTACCCTGACTAGGAAGAAGGGTCCCTACTTGGACAAAGGTGCAAGCCCTTGCCAACTAGAGATCCCATTTCTAACACTCACATTTTTGAGATTCTTAAGGACTGCTTTTCAAATGAACACACCCCCACTGCGTTTGAAAGCGGAGGATTGCAAAAGCGAGACATTTTTTATCAATCCTGTATCTGCCTGGCTGAGTTTGATGAGTGGAATATGTAGGAGAAGTATCATAGTTTTATTTTGCGAAACAGCCCCTAACTCAAAAAAGTGACCCTAATTTAGAGGACCCTCAAAGGTAAACATTGGAGGTTGCAAAGGAGTAGTTTGAGCATACTGGTGACTTGACACTTTGATGAGTGAGGGCCACCATCTATTTTTAGAGACTACACCCAGTAGGGAGTATTCAGTGTAATAAAAATATACATTTCTGCTTCACATCATCTCTTAACGTAAGAGGACCTGGCACATCTTGTTTGTGTGTCATGGTATCTATGTGAGGGATATTGTCTTAGGAAGAATATACCAATGACTCCTTTGAATATCTCTAACCTCTCCTTCTCCCTCTAGTGAGTCTCACCCTTGATGTAACAAAGGACTTCACAAATTACATAAATTATCTTAATGATATCCTTATTGTGGCGTGACATTTCACCAATAGCATTATGAATTGGACGTCCCTATATATTATGATCTCGTAATGTACAGATTGTAATATAAAAGAATGTAGCGTGACGCCCTCATACATATATGCATGTATAAATATATATTTTGAAGATTTTTCAAAAAGTGTCAAAAATATTAGTAAATCCACACTATGTGTTCCCTTTACACCACGCCCCCCTAAGCTGATGTGCATAAAACACAATATAACAGAAGTTAAACACGCCAAGTGTCTATCAAATCATGTGCAGATCTATGAAATGGCACTATAAGTATTAGAAAACCAACGACTTTTTGACCCCTCCTTAACTTTGCTCAGTACCTATTGGATCTCATTGAAACCAGAAATCCCTGCAATGATGTTAACTTGCTAACAACCATCAAAATCTCATAAAACTTCATTAAGCAGCATCAACATTATTAGTGCATGAATACAATCCCCCCTCCCCCTTTTAACTTTGTTCTTTCGTCGATGGATCTGCATGAAAATTACCATGCCCAAAAAAGGCTACTCATAACTAAAATTTGCCAAATTTCATGTGAATTCATCATAGAATGTCACAGTTATTATCAAATGAACATTTTTTTGAACAGCCATCCTTTTAACAGTGCCTTTTGACATATCTGCACAAATTTAAAAATACCAAGAGTTAGCTAAACGTGCTAAGCATCTATGAAATTCTGTGCAAATTTGTCAAATGGGAACGAAGTTATCAGCAAATCAAAATCCACCTTAGCGACTGTCAAGAGATATCTATACTTTAGCCCTTCAAAGCCTGCCTGCTCCTGCTATTAAATGCTGACATCTCAAAAAGTATTGAACAGATTTACACCAAGCAAAGCAAAGGCATACGTCCTATGTCGCCTCACATGACGCAAGGAGAATGCAAAGGCTTCATAAATACAGGCCTAATTTTCTTTGACCCTCCCCTTCGTTTGTTACCCCATAGTAGTATCTAGTTGAAATGTGATGTCCTCCTTGCAACGAAGCCGGATTAATTTTTTCTCATTTACTTTTGTGTAGATTATTCAATTAGTGCTAAGTAAAGCAAAAATTGCATTTTCAATTGACAGTCACATATATTCTTCTAATTACTGCACACCCGTAGAGCCCCCTTCCTTCTTGGACCTGATCTTACTTTTGACATCTGCCCTTTTTTTGTTGTTTTTATCATTTCCCATTTTTTTATGGGGGAGGGGTCTCCCTGTGCCCATTTTTTTAACCTGTGCCTACTTTTAATTGTAATTGATATTTTTAGACCATAATCTGAATTTCAAATTAATGGCTCCAGCATCAGGCTTTATCATGTCAAAACTCAATTATATTAAAATATTAAATATTGAAGTATCAATGTCATTTATATACAGATTTTTCATGTATATTGCTGGCCTCCATTTATTATTTCTCAATATTTGTAATGAGCATGCAATTAAATATTTTTAGGCATATTCAGTTACACTCTTGTACAGAGGACTTTGCAGACAGAGACATCGAAAGGGTTTACATGGTAGTCTAGTGGACGGATGCTGGGTTGCATATAGGATTCAAATTGCTTTCTCCATTCCAGGGGATATACTGTTGGCGTTCTATCAGAGTGCAGCAAAGTAAACTCATTTCACCGCACATTCTACAGCAAATCCCTTAATAATTTACATTCCAATATAAAACTGGGCGATTTGCAAATGCTATTTTAGGGAGAGACTCCTTCGAAAGGAACTTACAGATATGTGCTACGGTTTATACTGCAAAGATTGTAGGAACAGGGTCAGACTGGGACAGAAAATAAGCTCGGCCACCAAAATAAAAGTGGCCCCAATTTGCGAATCAGATTGCTAAAAATGTGGCCCACATTTGCAAATAGGGGAGTTTTGAACTTGTAAATACATGTTATTTAGGTATTTTGCACGGTATGCATTTGTGCTTGTTATAGGCAATATTTGTAGTAATATCAGGGAAATAAACAATAACATCCTGCCCGCCAGACCATAAAACCTTTAAAAAACCAGCCTACACACTGACCTATAACACCAGCTCTTCAGGCACTGTCTGATTGCCCTGTAGGCCAGTCCGACCCTGTGTAGGGCAATCGTTCAAGACTTTCAACTCGCTTTTCTGTCGTCACGTGTTTGTAAACCCTACCTGGAACCATTCTTGAATTAGAATTTGAAATTCTGACTCTACTGTGATGTGGTGATGTCAGCATCCTTGCTGAAGCTGCAATGTTCAAGCACTTACAGCAGATAATGAGTCATTACAAATGTCATTCCAATGTACAAGCCAATGTCCGTATAGCCAAATCTTCAAGCTCACAATATCATTAAACTGAAGTCTGGAATCGAATCTGGTAGGTTTTCTTCTATGTTTAAAGTAGACATTTTTAAACACTTTGGCCCCTATTTATCATTATTTTACGTAATGCAACAGAGCAAGTCACTTGGCTGCACTGCAATGCATGAAAGGAAGATGGCAGGTATGTGCCGTATTTAACATTATATGGCGCATTCCTGCACTCAGCCTGCACTGGCCAAAATCTGCTGCCTATCGCCAACGCAGGTACCCTTGCACCGTGGTGCAATGGTGCCTTTTTTATAGTCAGGATTGATTTCGTGCAGAAAGGGGCACTTTCCTGCAGTTGAACAATCCTCAGAGGTATTTTCCTCTTTCTAAGTGTGCTGCAGAATGTCCTGTGTCGTTGTCAAGGATGCTGTCAACCAGGGGCTTGAGATACGAAAAGCCTGCGTCAAGGCTATTTCGTGTAGCGAGGTTTCCGAGGAGATTGCGGGCTGCAATGCGATGTGAAGTGACCCAGCTAGGGGGCACTAGGTTTTTGGATTGAACTTAATTCATTAGAGGAGAGCTGTAAGTAATATACCAGGGACATGTAGGTCAATGTATGACAGAATTTTATTCCACAACAATAATAGATAGGTGCTCACACATCAAGTGACAATAAGCGTGACGTGACAGGTGAAAGTGAAATTAAAATAAAGACATCGCATTGACAACAATAATAGAACATCCTTTAGAGCATTCAGCGCGGACCTCAGCTGCAGCAGGACAGGCTCTGCTCTCTCCCCACAGGCTCGCATTAACAGCCCTGTATTCTTCGTAACTTCAAAATCCCTGGCGCTGCTTGGAATCACTCGACGGCCAGCTGCCCTTCAAATATCTTTAGAGTCACTGATATTAAATTCAGCTGAGACCTTTGCATCATAGGAACCTCTACCATTACAGCAATATCGATCAATTCTATTTGCTCACCATGTATGTCCTGAAGATGAACTCAAATAATTGAGTTCGAAACGCACGTCGACCCTCTACAACAAGAACTCCTTTTTACTCTGTAAAAATGCTCTAAAGGATGTTCTATTATTGTTGTCAATGCGATGTCTTTATTTTAATTTCACTTTCACCTGTCACGTCACGCTTATTGTCACTTGATGTGTGAGCACCTATCTATTATTGTTGTGGAATAAAATTCTGTCATACATTGACCTACATGTCCCTAGTATATTACTTACCGCTCTCCTCTAATGAATTAAGTTCAATCCAAAAACCTAGTGCCCCCTAGCTGGGTCACTTCAGTCTGGACCTTTTTGGGCCACATAAGAACCATTGTTTTTCTAAACAATTCATTACCCTCGGTTCATATATTGGGGTACCCTTGTTCTCTTTACTAGCAATGCGATGTGAGGCTCGTATCAGGGATGTGTCGTGCTGTAGTGGTTCCGAAGTGGAGGTGCGACCGCAGGACCACCGCTGGGCTGGCAGAGCAGCTTTAGGCCCACTTCTAAATGTCCCGGACTGGGGTGGCACTTCTTGGGGGGTATGACTCACAGCAGACAGACTCCAGGAGCTGGATTCAAGGAGGTTGGAGCCTTTTCTGTTCCTGAGGCACTCATCAGGAAGACAGCCAACTAGCCCTTGGAGTGGTGTGCAGACAGAATATCCAGTAAAAAATATTGAGTTGCACAAATATTGAGTAATAAATATCGACAGCAAGAATATCGTGGTCAAGAATATCGACTTAAGGTAAGTAATATCGATGTTAAAAAAAACGAAGTGTTTAATTTAATATCGTTTGCAAAAATATAGGGGCCGATTCCGATCTCGGCCGGTAGGGCTCCGAATCGGATTCGGCTTTACCGGATCCGATTCGGAGCCCTATTTCCCGACCGAATCGTATGTGCGTCCGGGCGAGCGAGTACGATGCGTGCGCTCGCGAAATCTCCGACCGACTCGTTCGCAGGACCCGACCGCTCCGACCGACTCGCACGGGGACGACTCGCACCGCGCAATGGAGATGTTCCCCGGCCGGGTAAGTACGATGCGCATCGCGACCGCTCCGACCGACTCGCGCAGTCCGGCTCCAAGGAGCTGTCGGAGCCGCACTTTGGGGGTCCGTGTCGGACCCCCCTGGAAGCGTAGGCACGCGAGTCGCATACAGGGGGGACCCATGGGTCCCCCTTACACGTGCATGTACGGCGCGACCCGCATCGATGCGAACACGCTGTAGGGGGCGCCCTTGTTTGCGTCGTGCCCATTGAGTCAATGGGAGCCCGTGTACGCGTCGTACGACTGGCTCCCATTGACTTCAATGGGAGTCCGACCGAATCGAGTCCGATGGCATACGTGCGCATCGTACTCATTCGGTCGGACTGCTAGAGTCCGATTCAGTCGGAAATCTCTCCGGGTCCGGCTCGGTCGGAGAGATTTCCGGCCCGAATCAGAATCGGCCCCATAGTTGTTAAAACTATCATTTTTTTAATTAATGTTATGTATTTTATTATATATTTTATATGTATGTGATGTATTTTTTTTGTATATGAATTGTTTCTATTTTTAATATATGTGTTAAATTTTTAGTAGTTATTTAATTTTTTTTTTTATTTGAAATTTGCATTTTTAGTTCCATAGTGGGTTGTGGGTTTATAGGGGAATAGGGTGGGAAGTAATTTAATTATATTAAATGGATTGATTATTTTTTATTTATTCATATTTGTTTAATTGAGATGTTATAGTGTTAAATGTGTGAAATAATGTATTAATTAATTAATAATTGGTTGTTAATTAATTTTAGTTAATTATTTGGTAATTAATTATGGTAATTGTGTAATTAAATTTAGGTGTGTGTTGTGGTGTTTATAGGTGTAAAGGGTGGGAAGAAATTTGAGCCTGATTACGATGGCGGTGAACCCCCACTGGCAGGCTGCTGGTGGCGGGTTTACCGCCATCGTAAGGCCATTTTCCACCGCCAGATCAGGATGGGGGGCGGTGTCCCTGATGGGCGGAAAGCCCGCCTGCCACAGGTCCGACAGAGGCAATCGTTACGATTGCATGTCGGACCGACCCTCATCCACAAAATGGTGGTGGTGCCTAGCAGGCACCGCCCACCAGATTTGGATGCTGAATCCCCGCCAGCCTGTCTATTGCGGGCCCCCCTTGTGCAGGGGCATGTGGAAATTGCACTTGGGGGGCCCATAGGTTCCCTGCACCAGGTGGCAGGCACCGCGTGGTGCCTGCCACATAGTGCAGGGAAATGCACAACATGCATTTTTACCATTGCAGCGGGTGCTGCAGTCAGCAGCACCCGCTGCAATGGTAAACATGCACAATGCGACCGCCACAGTGGCGGTCGCATTGTAATGGCATGTGTGGGACCGCCGCCATCTAAGCGGCCGGTCCCAATCCCAGACAATGGCAGACGGACTGCAGTCCGTCCGCCATCGTAATGAGCCCCTTTGTTTTTAATTGATGTATCAACAATTGGTTGTTAATTAATTTTAATTAATTAATTGGTAATTAATTATGGTAATTGTGTAATTAATTTTAGTTCTGTGTTGTGGAGGTTTATAGGTGTAATGGGTGGGAAGTTATTTTTAATTGATGAATTAATAATTGGTTGTTCATTAATTTTAAATAATTAATTGGCAATTAATTGTGGTCTTTGTGCAATTAATTTTAGGTGTGTGTTTTGGGGTTTGTAGGGGTAAAGGGTGTTAAGTAGTTTATTTATTTTTATTATAAATCTTTTGTTAATTGATATTAATTAAATTAATAAAAATTTTAATATAGTAATTGCGTAATTAATTTTAGGTGTGTGTTGTGGTGTTTATAGGAGTAAAGGTCGGGAAGTAATTTGCGTTTAATTAATTAATATATAGTTGTTAATTAATGTTCATTATTTGAAATTTATTTTGGGTAATTGTTTATTTTTGTGTGTGTTGTTTTTACTTTTAAAGGGGTAAAGGGTGTGTATTAAATACATTTTAATTACATTATTATTAGTTGTTAATAGTAATAGTTTTTAATTTAAAAATAAGTTTTAATTGTGTTTTATTATTTTATAGTTTAATTTAGGTGTGTGTTGTGGATATTATAGTGCTAAAGTGTGTGTAGTCAATTAATGTTTATTAGTTTTTTTTTATTAATAATATTTTTTAATTTATTAATAATTATGTTAATTATGAAAGTAAATTCAATTTAAAATGTTGAAGTGTTTTCTTTTTGGTGTGGTGTTATAGGGTAGGAAATAAAATAAATACATTTATGTATTAATCAATTTTTTGTTTGTAAATATTTTCAAGTTTAAAAGAATTTTTTTTTATTTATTTATTATTTTATTTTTTATAATATTTGTAGGTTTTTATTATATGTAATTAATGTTATATGTTTTCTTTTTATATATTTAATATATTTGATTTTCCATTTTTTAAATATTGTTTATGTATTTTTATGATTTTTAATTTTTTTAAAATATATTTTATTTTTTTATCTGTTTGAGTGTCAATAGAAATGTTTGTCTCTCCGCTATCCAACACTTTCCCTAATGTTGCACTCACTGGAGTGGGAATAATAATGTTTACCTCTCTGCTATCCAGCACTTTACCTACTGTTTCACTCACTGGAGTGGGAATAGTAATGTTTACCCCTCCGCTATCCAACACTTTCCCTACTGTTGCACTCACTGGAGTTGGAATAGTAATTTTTACCCCTGAGCTATCCAACACTTTCCCTACTGTTGCACTCACTGGAGTGGGAATAGTAATTGTTACCCCTCTGCTATCAAGCACTTTCCCTACTGTTGCGCTCACTGGAGTGGGAATAGTAATTTTTACCCCTCAGCTATCCAGCACTTTCCCTACTGTTGCACTCATTGGAGTTGGAATAGTAGTTTTTACCCCTCTGCTATCCAACACTTTCCCTACTGTTGCACTCATTGGAGTGGGAATAGTAATTTTTACCCCTCCGCTATCCAGCACTTTCCCTACTGTTGCACTAACCGGAGTGGGAATACATTTTTTTACCCCTTCGCTATCCAACACTTATCCTAATGTTGCATTTAGTGGAGTGGGAATAGTAATTTTTACCACTCCGCCATCCAAAACTTTCTCTACTGTTGAACTCTTTGGAGTGGGAATAGTAATTTTTGCCCCTCCGCTATCCAACACTTTCACTACTGTTGCTCTCACTGAAGTGGGAATAGTACATTTTACCCCTCCGCTATACAAACACTTTCCCTACTGTTGCACTCACTGGAGTTGGAATAGTCATTTTTACCCCTCCGCTATCCAACACTTTCCCTACTGTTGCACTGACTGGAGTGGGAATAGAAATTTTTACCCCTTCGCTATCCAGAACTTTCCCTACTGTTGCACTCAGTGGAGTGGGAATCGTAAATTTACCCCTCCGCTATCCAACATTTATCCTACTGTTGCACTTAGTGGAGTGGGAATAGTAATTTTGACCCCTCCGCTATCCAACACTTTCCCTACTGTTGCACTTTTTGGAGTGGGAACAGTAATTTTTACCCCTCCGCTATCCAACACTTTCCCTACTGTTGCACTCTTTGGAGTGGTAATAGTAATTTTGGCCCCTCCTCTATCCAACACTTTCCCTACTGTTGCACTCAGTGGAGTGGGAATAGTTATTTTTACCCCTTTGCTATCCAAGACTTTCCCTACTGTTGCAGTGATTGTATTGTGAAATTTAAGTTTAAATATTTTTTAATAGTTTAATGTTTTAATTCATTATAGATTTTTGTTTTATTATATTTTAAAATATTAATAAATATATTTTTTAAATATTTTTTTATATAAATTTAAAATAATAGTATGTCAATTGTTTTAAAGTAAATATGTATGTATAAATTATTATGTGTGTGTGTTTATGTTTTTAAGTTTATTTGTTATATTTTGTTAAAATATATATTAAATTTATTTTATTTTGTTAAAATTATATTTAATATACATTATTGTATTTTATATTTATATAAAAGTCGATATTTTATACATCTATATTTTTAAATCAATATTTTTAGTTGATATTTTTGTACTTATCTGTTTAAGTATAGGAGTAGATAATTTTGTTGTCTATATTTTTTACTCAATATTTTTAACATCAATAATTTTTTACATCGATGTTGTGTCAGTGAACCCCTTGGAGTCACTCTAGTGGCCCTATGTTCATGGTGCAAGCCCAGTCCTTTTCACTGAGGCAGCAGGGCAACAGAGTAGCAGTCGTTCACAAATGTAAGTCCAATCCTGTGATTTGTCATCAAAGGCAATCTTTATTTTTCTTGTGAATGGAGCTGTTCAGCTCCATTCACAAGAAACCGATTTACTCACTGGCTGATTTACTCACTGGCTGATATACCAGTGCGCCTGGTCCTTGACCCAGTTGTTTGGCCTAACGTAATGCATTATGTGTTTGTTTGTCAATGTCAGTATAATCAGCATCACGCCATGATATCTACTGAGAATATGTTTAAATGTCACCATTACACCATATATTGATAGCTCACCACCTATAAACTTGCTGGAAATTACAGTAGTTGATAAATATCACTAGCACACGGTCGACCAATGGGGGACTTTGGCTCCTCTCTCTAACTACACCCTTCTGCAAGGGTTTATACATGCTTTTATTTATTCTTTTCATTTTGTCTCCTTTGTCGTTCCAGATTATTCTTTTTTAACTAGTGGCACTATGTCTAACTGAGAGGCCACTACACCACACTAGCACTCACTGCACTTTTCTATCGGTCCTGAAGAAGCGCAAAGGGTCTCCTCCTGAGACCACGAGCTGCGCGAGACATGTTGACCTACAACATGCCCACTATGGGTATGACACTCGCCTAGCTACCGAGGGCCATTGCCACCCTCAAGCAGCACAACCTTTGGGTTTTTACTGATGACAGAGGGGCTATTCCCTATTAAATTCACTAGTTACCCCATCAGCTATCTTTTAACTTCACACTAGGACACCACTGCCACTCATACCTGCACACACCCTTACGGCATTATCACTTAAAAAGATCTCCAATAAAGTGACCCTTCGGGGGACCCGTAGGGCATTGCAGCACCGGCCCGACAAGGAGCATTGCCCAATGATGAAGCATGACATCCTTCGAGGTGTGTGCGAGGGCACCAAGACAAGGACACACTGTCCCCAGACACCATAATTTGAACGACTCTAGCCTCTGCCTTTTTTCTCTACCTTTTTCATAAAGGAACTGTGACTCCCACGAGCAACGGTCCATTATTTATACCTGGTGCCCACTTTGAATGTAGGAGAAGGTTCTGAAGGGTTCCACCCCCAGTGGTGTTTGGAATTTCCTGCCTCCCTGCCCACAGCTTGTCGAGGGGCACAAAAGACTAGTATCAAACCCTTTGTGAGTTCGCTCAGTCAGAGCCTTTGTGATATGTAAATGTGGTTGGTAATAGTTCCTCCCCCCTCATCAAGTCAGAGATGGCCCATCCTGTCAACACTTACAACTTTGTCTCTCTGTATGAGAGCAATACACAAAGACCAACTGCCAGCTATAGCTAGTTGTGTGACCCAGGATTCAGGCTGCAAGCACCAAATGGTAAGGACAAGAAAATGCAAACTTTCTAAACGTGGCATGTTCAGAATTGTAACTTGAATTCCAACTTTACAATTAAAGATGCTTTTAAACTACAGTTCTTTAGACACCAAACTCGACATTCTCTCTTACTACCAACTGAAAATTAGAACTTAATAAATGTAATAAGGCATCCCAATGTTATGTTAAGGGAGAGGTGGTCCTTGCAGTAGTGAAAAACAAATGTATGAGTTTTTCACTACCAGGACATGTACTACCTAATAGTGTATGTCTAACCTTTTAAATGCACTTCACCCTGCCCTCAGGGCTGTACAGGGCCTACACTAGGGGTGACTTATATGTATACAAAAGGAAGGATTAGGCCTGCCAAAAGGTTTATTTTGCCAAGATTGATTTGGCAGTTTAAGCTGTGCACAAAGGCTGCATTGGCTACTTCGGTGGGTGGCACAATCAGTGCTGCAGGCCCACTAGTAGCATTTAATTTACAGACCCCGGGTACATGTTGTACCACTTTACGAGGGAATTAGAAGTAAACTAAATGTGCTGATTGATTGTAAGCCAATTTCACCATGTTTTTTAAAGCAGAGAGCACAAGCACTTTAGCACTGGTTAGCAGCAGTATAGTGTGCAGAATCCTAAAGCCATCAAAAACAAAGTCAGCAAAAACAGGAGATGGAAGTAAAACATTGGGGTAAAACCACACCAGGGATGTTAGGTCCAACACCCCCAAAAGCTATTTTCACTGGCAGGAAAAGTAACTTTTAGAAAGTACCTTTTTCCAGACTGAAGCTCTTCCGGGAGGCTAATTTGCATTAGACTGCCTGCAGCTGCCAAGACTGTGCTCGTCCTTAAAGAGGTTTGAAAACTGCTCCTAGAGCAAGGATAATTGCCAGGGTGTAGGGAGGTATTTTTCTTCCCCTTGTAGGAAAGCCAGTTAGGGTGGACCCAGGAACTTAATTAACTTGAAAGTGCCTGCTGTTTCACAGGGAAATGTAAGATGGGACTGGAGAAAGCAGCCATTTGTACCCCCATTCAGGCTGCTCAGTCGGAGGGAAGCAAATTTCCCTGAATGCAAGAGCTCTACACAAGGGAAGAAGGGGTTTCCCCATCTTGGATTTTAGAAGCTGAGGGCACTGTGGGATTGTTTGCAGTCAGGCAAATAGGAACTCCTGTAAAAGTGGGAAGGTTTAACCCTGGGAACTTTTACCTCATTTGTTAGGGAGGAGTCAGGAGTCAGTCCCACTCGTTAGCTATTGTGAATCATAAATATGGAATCCCAGAACACCTTCCTCAAAACACTTTCCAGACATGCAGCAAATCTGAAGAAGACTTGACCTGCTGTCCATGACCTAAGAGATGCCCTGAAGGTCTGGACCTGTTCTCTCTCTTGTACCCAGGATAAAGAAGTGGACTCCAAGGGTCAATTGTCTGACCTCCTGTGAGGCTTTATGGACACACCAAGTGCCCAGCTGACCAGTAGTTATGGGAGGTGGACTAAAACTTTCTGTTGGCCTTTGCTGGAGTGAGTCCTGTCCCCTAGGTTCTGCTCCTGAGACAATGGTAGCCTTAGAAGTGACCCACAGAGCTGCTCCAGAAACCCTGAAAAGTTAAGACTTAAAACACTAAGGGGTTGATTATGATGGCGGGCGGGCGGTGGCGATCCGCCTGCCATCACAACCACATTTACTCCCTGCCATATTACCATGGCGGGGGTACCGCGGCGGACGGAAAGTCCGTCCGCCGCTTTTCCGCCGGTCGGCAATCGTCACGATTGCCGGCTGGGCGGAACTCAGGCATAATATGGCGGTGGTGCCAGGAAGGCACCGCCATCCATATTATGATACCTGGCGGTTCTGGCCTTTCCATGGTGGCGACGCTGCCATGGAAGGGCTGGTGGGAATTGCTTTGGGGGCCCGTTGCGGGCCCCCGGGGTGTGGGGGGGTGGGGGGCTGCACTTGGGGGGTACCTATGGTGCCCCCCTACATTGCCATGCTCAAGGTGGCAGGCACCGCACAGTGCCTGTCACGTTGTGTATGGCAATGCACAACATGCCTCTTTGGCATTGCGGCGGGTGCTGCTTACAGCAGCACCCGCTGATATGTTAAAGATGCGGGATGCGACCGCCAGGGTGGCGGTCGCATCCTAATTGGTGGTGCGGAACCGCTGGAGGCTGGTCCCAGCACCACTAGGGTAGCGGGCGGACTGAAGTCCGCCCGCCATCCTAATGAGGCCCTCAGTATCTAATTTATCTGTTGGCAGAGAGAAAACTCAAACGGCAATGGAGTTCCCTCACCGCCAACATTATGGTCTGCCTGCCCGATTGAGATTCTAGTGGACCATAGTTTGACAACAGCAGAGACTACTTGGTTTCCACCATGGTCAAACCCTTCCAGTGCTCCGATAGAGTTAGAGTACCTCAGTAGTTTTGGCACCTAATTTAGATGAGTGGACATACAGCTGGTTTGGGATTTTTATTCTTTGTCATTTTGACCTTATGACTGTTTTGATACCGAATAAATACTTTACACATTGCCCTAAGGTACTTCTGTCTGCTTTATGCCATGTTTACTAGGGAGTGGAGTTCATGTTAATTTTGAGACTTTGAAATTCGCACTGTCAAGTAAGTGTCATTATTCCTTGAGATGTGAGACTGGCCACCCACATAATAATAATAATACATTTCTTATATTTTTGCATACCCAAAAATGAATGGGTTTTGACTTATCTTGATTCTGTCCCTCAGGGGGATTGTACCTAATCATGTGAGTGCTGGGAGTGCTACCTTAAGACAGTTTGTGCCACAGTTTTTGGTTTTACAGCTATCTAAAGTAATTTCAAAAGCTTGAGCAGTGCTATTTTATCACCTTAGTCAGTTGTAAATTGCTGCTTTTGGCTATAAAAGCAGCAATATTTGTTGACATATCTGAAGTAAATAACTGAACATAACAGCTTAGCATACATAAAGTAATACAACAACACATTTAAAGCATAACAGCATCACAACAAAACAGTCAATACAGAGTGGAACACCACAACCACAGTGCAACACAACATAATCACACTACAATAATGCAGCACAAGAACATAGCAGCACAAAAATACACCAAAACACATCGCTACTACAACAAAACATCATACCACAAATTTAGACTAAAGTTTTGGTTTTCCTCATTACCACATACAGACTCCTGATTTCATAACATGGTGTTAAAAGCCATTTGGATTAAGCACTACCTTAACCTACCACCCAGGACTTGAAATAGTGCCAATCTAAAATGTTTTGTGATCCGGCCCAGGATGTGGAAATTATAATTGAAAATATTTTTTATGCAACAGTATATGAGGGTTGGCTCAGAAATTATTTTAAAACTGAACCTCTGTGTGCACTTTGCTTTTGGCACATGTACTGTGCTCTGGCATGAGGCCAAAAAAGAGCCTTTGGAAAGAATTTGGCTTTCCAGAGGCACCTTAGCACGAGATAATCTTATTTATTGCAAATCCCACATGATTCTTTCTAGAGGTGATTTCAAGTGCATGCATGTGTATGATGAGTGTGGGTAAAATGCATTGCTATTGTTAGAAATATGGTCTCTAGTGGGCAGTGATTTGGACCCTGTCCAAGTAGGGACCCACACTCTAGTCAGAAGAAGTGCAGTACACACTAAGTTTACCTGTGCTTACCCTCAGGTAGCTTGTCAAAGAGCAGTCAGTATTTATCTGAGTAAAACAAGTCCAGAATGATAAAGATCCAACATACACAAGTCAAGATACAAATCCTTCAATATTAAATGCAGTTATAGCATTTAGAAAACAACAGATCCAACTGGGGCTATTTGGTCGCTCTTAACGGAGACAAATCCACAAGTTTAGTCCGACCGCAATGGAGTACGGGTCGGCTACAGGAGTCACATAAACCCAGGTACAGTACCTTTGATGCATCACAAAGTCAAAGACGGTGCGAGGGGCAGTGGAGGTGAGGCATCGTGAAGGCAGGTGATGCATTGTGTCTTACTGTTATGCAGGTTGTTGGCACAATGCATTGCACAAAGGAGGTGAGGAGTCACTGTAGCAATGTGATGCATCGGTTCCTGGAGGCGGTGCAGGGTTGTTGAGCCACTAATGCCCGGGGAGGAGGCTGGGCGCAGGGGAGGTGATTCTTCGGTTGCAGGTGCAAGACCTTGGGTCCTAAAGGCAATGTGGTGCCGATAATGCGTCGATGTCACAGGGCGGTGCGTCGATTCCACGGCGTCAATGTCAAACCACCAGGCCACTGACTTCGGTGAAGCGCTGCTCGAGACTCACACAGGGGCGGTACTTCGGGGTCACTGCGGCCCCGTTGGGGCATATGTTGTAAGTCACAGTCATAGTGTTGCGCACTCAGTGAGCTGGGACCACGGCTTCATTGCAGACAGAGGCGATGCATCAATTTCGCAGGGGTGCACCCGTTCCAAAGTGATGCTTGGAGTCGATGCGTCGATTTTTTGGTTGCAGCACCAGAATCATCTCCAAGGGTCCAGGACTAGGGTTGGCCCCACTTGGCAGGTCAGGACTCACAGCAAAGGAGCCCAGGGGTGGGAAGCAAGATGCAAGTGAAGTCTTTGAAGGCTCTGAGATTTCCAACAGAAGGCAAGTTCAACTCAAAGCCTTGGAGAAACTTTAGAAAACAGGATGCAGGGAGGAAAGTCAAGTCCTCTCACTCCCAGGCAACAAGCAGCAGACAGCAGGCCAACACAGCAAAGCACGCAGCAAAGTGGCAGTCCCTCCTGGCAGTCCAACAGCTCTTCTTCCTGGCAGAATGCCCTCAGTCCAGAAGTGTTTTGTTTCTCTTTCTGTGTCTTCTGTTATGGTGTCAGAGGGTTCAGAACTTATGCCCATTTTGGCCTTTGAAGTAGGAAGATTTCAAAGAAATGTCTTTGTAGTGCACAAGACCCTACCCTTCCTGGCCCTGGCTCCAGACACACTACGGGGGGTAGGCAGTTCTTTGTTTGGGGACAGGCACAGCCCTACTCAGGCGCAAGTGTCAACTCCTTCCACCACTCTAGCTCAGGAAGACCCATCAGTCTGGTGAAGGGCCATCGGGATATGCAGTGCACACCTCTGCTGCCTTTGTATATGATGGTCTGGGGTGAATTCATAAAGCCCAACTGTCATCCAACCCAGATGTGCATTTTAGGGACAGGCAGAGGCACCGAATGGTTAAAGTAAGAAAATGCCAACTTTCTTAAAGGGGCATTTTCAGACCTGCAATTTAAAAACCAACTTCACTAAAAGATGTGTTATTAAATTGTGAGTCCAGAGACCCCAAAATCCAATTTTTCATCAGCTCCCAACTGGAAGATACCCGTGTGAAATGCTACAGGGGAGCTCCGATGCTAATCTATGGGAGAGATATGCCTTGCTGTACTGAAAAGTCATTTTAGCGGTTTTTCACTACCAGGACATGTAAAGCTTAAAAGCACGTCTCACCTTTTAAATGCACAGGGTCCCTGGGGCTTCCTAGGGCCTACATTAGGGGGGCTTTACATGTAGCAAAAGGGACAGTTTGGGCCCGGCAAGGAGGTGTACTTGCTAGATCGACATGCCAGTTAAAAACTGCGCACACAGGCTCTGCAGTGACAGGCCTGAGACACGTTCGGAGGGCTCCTCATATGGGTGGCACAATCAGTGCTGTAGGCCGACTAGTAGCATTTGGCTGATAGGGCCTGGGCACACATAGTGCATTGTGTGAGGGACTTATTAGTAGATCAAATACGCCAAGCATGGAGAAACCAGATGCCATTACATTTTAGACACAGAGCCCATGCACTTTAGCACTGGTCAGCAGTGGTAAAGTGCCCAGAGCCCAAACACCAGTAAAAACGAAGTCCTGCACACAATCAAAAGCAGGAGGCCACAAGCAAAAATACAAGCCAAAAGAGGCCAGGTCTAACAGCTATGTTTTGTTGCAGATGCACACAAACACCCACACACAGATCTTTTCACCAATGAAAACCCATACACATGTGAAACGGTCATGTGTATTGAGTTGACACATGCAGAGCTCTGAGTACCTACAGTACCCGGGCTAAATGTATAAACTGATCCCTCCAATAAACAAGAGAGTTGCAGTTGCTAATACATGGATTGATGCAAACGCAAAAGAAATACCAGCATACAGAATCAAAAGCTCTTCTGATCAGTCAGGAATAATCCGTGGTGGTGTCAGTGCCATCATGTGTAAATGTCAGCAGGCGGCAGGTTATTGTGACATGATTAAAAAAGTTAGTCTGGTACTACTAATATGTTATAAATCACATTTAATTTTTAGGATTGTTTTATTTTGTTGTTTCTGCTTTAATGCCGTTCTTTTACACATTTTCAAATGAAGGCTGCACGACCATATACATTAGTGTGTATTAATATTCACGTATGGAATAGGATTGTAAATAATACCGAATTCCTCTTAATGATGAAAGGAAGAATGTGAAACAATTCTGTCTCTGTCAATGCTCTGAACTTTTATATTGCAAGTAACGAGTCTAGCCTACCTGGACGTTGGCACAGTAGACGCCTATCAATAATTCATTGTTGTATGTAAGACAATCCTGCTTTATTTTCCCACTCTGCCTCTGCTCTGTGTTCTTTGGCAGGAAGCCAACACTGAGCAAACAAAACTGAAACAGCTCCTTTGTCTGAAAGCTCCAGTGCTCACATATCTGTACTCAGGAGGTAGGTGCCACCTGGTAATGGGATGGGATGAAACGTCTGCTCCAGACTGCGTGACCATTCCCGCTTTGCCTAGCTGTGGAAAGATTGTTGGCATTGCTGCTACCACCGAGCGCAGTCAGAAGTTACACATATGCTGTGGTTTTATGAAGTAGAAAGGAGCTGACAGCATCAATCACAGATTTATCAGATTGGACTCAAGAAACGTCAAAAAAAGTCAAGCACCTAAATGTTCATCTAATTCCGAAACCCTGTCGCCCATTTACAACGGCGCTGTCATTATTAAGCGCAGGGATTTGCCAAGAACGTGTTTGATTTACTCGTTCATGTTGCTTGTATGAATTGCTTGAAATCATGATTGCATATCTTGTTATGGGTGCCAAGATACATTTCTGAAACGTAGTGTATAGTAATCTTTTTGGCACTCATTGCAGCCTAAAGAAAACATAGACATATACTTAAACTCTGTAGCATGCCTAAAACAACATAAACCACATACAAAATGTGGAGGGCGTTCCAAATACCAAATATTTTTTCCATACAGTCAATAGGCAAATCATTGACGTCTTAGACACAACGCTACTGCGCCGTAAAAATTGTAGGAGAAGGAGCACCAAGCGATTACCTAGGCTGTCATAGAGAGATCTTTTAATTAAGTCACATTGACATCAATGCCTATGAGTAAAAATCCAAATGATCAAATAGTAGAAAAGTTATACCAAAGAAGAGCATCAGATTGTCATATATGTTCTTTAAATTCTTTCTTCTATTGCTTCTTTTCGTATATACAACACATGAAGACAGCCAATATTTAAAGTGTCTTTCTGCAAGGTGTGTGTGGAGAAAACCTTCACCAGTGTGCCAAGAGTCAGGACTAGGGGTTTGTAAAGGATTTTCTGTAAAGGCAAAAAGGGGTCATTGTATGCAGAAATAATATGCAAATGATCCCCACCCAAGCCTGGAACAACACTACGCTAGTAATAAGCATGTAGGTTCAGGACAGGTTAAGAGTTTGGCTGCAAATTCCCATCCTCGTGAGAAATCCGATGGGTGGTTTTGTTCTCACAAGTTTTTGGAAGCACACTGGGAGATTTCACAAGCTCTCTACTGCAGCTTGATATGTTTTAAGGTGCCCCTCAGAGCTCCAGGGGTTGGATTTCTAACACTCTGGCGTAAGGACTTAGGGCCTGATTACAAGTTTGGCAGTCCATCGGACTGCCAAACTCACGGTGGTGTGGCAGAAACCGCCACACTGGCTGTCCGACTGCCGCATTATGAGGGCAACAGTCCCACCGCCTCAGGAGCACCGCAACTGCCAGGGATCCGTGATCCCTCGGCTGTGGCACAACGGTCCGGCCCAGCAATATGCTGGTGGTGCCCCTGCAGCACCGCCAAGCATATTATGAGTTTCCTCGCAGCCACAGTTTTCATTGTGGTGAGCCCGCCATGAAAACTGTGGCTATGAGGGAACTAAGGGGGCCCAACATAGCCCCCTGTTGCCTCTGGGTCAGGAGATGCATGCAGGGGGGCACATGGCATGCCCCCTGCCTGCATGCAACCCCAGTTCCTGCACAGCATGGACTTCACAGTCCATGACGTGCAGGAATGTGCTTTGGCGCTCCCATTGCAGTGCCTTTCTAACAGGCACCGCCGTGGGACCGCCAAAGCACCGACCACCAGACCATGAATTAACTCAGAATCTGGCGGGCGGTGTGCGGACGAGTTTGGTGGTGTGGGAGCGGGGCGGTGGCACACCGCCAAACTCATAATCAGGCCCTTAGTCAATGCATCGATACAAATTAGAAATCCAAATGGACTGCAACTCATACACAACCCACTGTGTAGTAATGCGCATGAAGTGTTTTGTGGTAACAATCAGTCTGACAAGATGAGTGCAGGGACACAGTGGAACTCCAAAGCCTCTTTTATAAATAGCACTAGCAAAAGGGACATATGTTAAAAAAAAATTATTTTAAAGTTCTAAACTAGTGCATTAACTATGAATGGTAACTACACAGAATCTTGAAAGGGAATGTAACCAAGCATGTCATGGTCAGTAAAAACAGCAAGAACTTTTCTAACATGGCTACTGAGTTCTTGTGAATCCTAATTTTAGTTAAAGCAATAAATAGCAAGCCCTTATTTGAGTTTCTCAAGATGGATCACACCGTATACCTGATCACCAATTATATCTTACATTATGAAAACAAATGCAGTTCTTGTAGTCACTAAAGCATCAACAAAACTACAAGACTAAACAATCATGGTGACAAATGTGCCATCTCAATTCACATATCGATTATATGCCTGTATAACTAAAATAACTAAAAGCCTGTAGACAGTAAGGGGGCATGATAGCTTATCAGCTTAGGCAGACTTGATAATAACATTTCTACACATGTCGTGAAAACTTCACACTTTCCATGAAAGAGATAAGAGAGTCTGAGGATAGGCACAGAATAAAAACAGAACAGCCTGATTTGGCTAAATTATGGAAATAGAAGAACTTGAACAGGAACTGCTAGTATTCACAACATTAGTTACCAAACACGCATGGACGTCATTTGGGGGTAGTCAGGGGTCGCAGCTGTGAACTCTAGCTTGCTCCCTGCTACTCCTGGCACTTCCTTTATGATCCCTGGCCTTAGAGGAGACAAAACTTTGCCTCCTCTGAGGCCAGGGGTCACAAAGGAAGTGCCAGGAGTAGCAGGGAGCAAGCTAGAGGTGACAGCTACAACCCCCTGACTAACCCAAAATGACGTCCATGCAAATAAGGCATACGTTGTTTAAAATATGTGCCAGGACAAGGGTCCAATGATGAGCCCAAAGAATGACTTTGTGTAATTAATATAGTGAAGTCCACTTCTGGAAAAGGGATAAACTAGTTTAGTTTTGCCATTATTTTCTCTCTGAAGGGTGATTGTATGCTCTTTTGTGTAAGTCATTCATTCAATAATGTTTATTTCGGACAAAGCCCATAAAACATATCATACTAAATAAAACCATTATAAAAAACATTAAATACATTCACCATAAAAAGACTTTACGCCAACTCTTACTCCATATAAAACAGTGCAAAAATGAAAAGTGAATTCATACAGCAACAAAGATAAAAACAGTTGGCAGATATAAAGTGCCAGTGACTATAACATTATAATTGTAAACCAATTGCTTTTCTTATGCGGCAAACGGCTTGCAGGTAGCTGCCAAGACTTAGTACACTGCCAGTGCTACAGTCTGTCCTTAGGATACGATATGCTTCTCTATAGTTTTTTGTACCCATGGAGATACAAGTAGGTCTAATCTAGGACCTCTTGGGTCTATCATAAAGTGGGCAAAAGTATAGAATATCACACTAATCTTCGAGCTTGTAGGGACAGAAAGAGTAATTTAATGTTTTAGAGACACTGGATTCCCAGTTGGCAGTAAATCTGTTTACCCGCAGCATACCCACTCTAAGCTTTACAAGCAGGGCGCGGGCTAAAGGATGTACTTTCGCTTCCATGTACATTTCAAGTTTAGGGGAGGGTTTGATAGACAAAAACTCTTCAACCAACCCACCCGCCTTAGCATTTTGGTGATGTGCATTGTATGTATGGACCCAATATTTCTTCTTGACAACTGCCTTAGTGTTCCTGTTTATCAAGGATGTGTTTGAACAGTATGTGCTCAGACCAAAAGCTCCCGAAAGTTGTTTTATGTATCAGAGCCAAGGGATAGGACTACTGTTCCTTATACTAATGACCTCGTCTAGTGGAGTTCAGTATGAAGCCAGCTCTGGGGTCTCACTTTATGTAAGTCTATCTAAGCAGTTAGGGAGGCCAATGTCTTCATTTTAACCTTACCTTCTAATATTAGAGGTTTTTTCTATAAAATACCATGAGTGCAGGATCCCCTTGCCATTGCGCCCATGCCATATTACAGACACTGGTGCTTACGGCAAAGAAGCTGTTAGGAGGGGGACCGATTGTGTTCCACATATAGATGACAAATAGTCAGTGTATCCCATGACGGCACCACTTGGGGAGGGGTTATGGTGTAAGGTTCACACTTGGACTTTGAACAGTGCATTGACTGTAATAGGCACATAGTCCCAGTCTGCTCCCGGTGCACCCAGTTATAGGTGCATCGTGTCACAGAATGGACAATGAGCCCTGTATGTAAAAGGTCCGAGGTATTTCTTTTAATTTGGGTGGGGAAGATTGAGATGGTGGATTGTTTGGATAGACAGCAGGAAACAGGTATAATTTGTAAGATACAAAAACCAAGAGGTAGAGGGCATGAGGGAAGTGGGTTTATGTTTTACATGGCTCTCCCTCGGCTCCTCTACACCAGCACTGCGCATCCGGTCATGAGAGGATGATTTTGTGTGTCACAGGTAACATACATTTGCATTTGGGTACCTGTGAATAAAGGGGATGCTTTCTCTTTGTGGCTTTGTTTGACTCAAGGACAACTCAAGCCTCCCTCCCTTCGAGCCTTTAGATGAAAAAACATTCCCATTGCTCACGGTTACCCATCTTTAAATATATTTGCTGTATTTGGGTTCAGTAATCCACAGCTCTTCTGTTACCACATTGAAAATCAAACAGTTTTTTTCTTCTTCTCACAGTGTACTTAAAGATGTTTAACTGAAAGCAGAAGAAAAAAGCAGAAAAATAATTCACACGCCATTGATAGAATTGAAACGTAGTTTTAATATTCCACATGTGTTTTACTCTATAATATGTTAGCATTCATATGGCTAATACATTATATTTTCATAGTAAGTGTAAGACTTAATCAGTTGATACAGATGTCACGTCAATTAGGTTGACATCTGTGCCGCCATTTTAGTTAAAAGGACGCCATATTCTGATGCAATCGAAACTGTTACTTGAATACTCGAAACTGTATTTTCCTCATTTAAGAGAAATGGTCCTTGGTAAGTTTCGTTTCTTCAATGACCATGTTAGCTCATTAGCACATGCCTTTCCCCTTAGGTCAAGGCCTTCTCCCACCTGTCTAGAGGGGAGGATAGGCCAGACAACCTTGAAATGTAGATAGCTTGTACCAGGCTGCAGAATCGAGACTTATGTTCTCTACCCCCATTGTATTACGACACCTACAAGTGTTTTTCCATGGTAGGTGGGTCTTTGTGGACTCCGCAACATACATAATGTAACTTTATGCTTGTAAAAGTCAGTCCCTCCTCAGTCATCATAGGAGGCTGGTCTGATTCGACTCCACTGCAGTGTATCCTGTGAATAAACTAGTTTGCTTCTATTGTCTACTGCGTCATCGACTCTTCATTCTTGGAAGGCTAGAGGAGGTCGAGAGTGACCCGGGTGACCCTAATCGGGCCACTTCCTTCAGTTGGCGCCCGAACAGGGACCCCACAGGTGACCCATCTGGCCCGTAGCCGGGTTGTAGAAGTCGGGGTTGCGTCTGGTCGGATGGGTGGATCGGGGATCCCCACACAATCGAGCCTGGTTCTCGCACTGCCCCACCTGTCTGATCGGGCAGCTCCTCGTCTAGCGGTCACCTTGGCTGGGGTCCTGAGAAGGTGAAACCCTTGCATCTGACCGTTTAGTCCAAAGTTTCGGCAGTGGAGAATAGTCTTGTCTGACCTGTGTGCACTGGGTGAGTTCATTTTGAATTCCTGGTAAGTGCGGCGCCGTCTTGGTTAATCTAGTAGGTCTGCGGACCCTTGTGATACAGAGCGTTGTTGAACGTTCTGCCAGGCCACTTGTTGAATTCGGCTTATTTTTGAAAAGGCCTGGGGCTAGAGCCTATCTTGTCTTGGTGCAGTCTGAGGACTGACTGGTTTTGGCACAGTCTGCGGACTGTTTTTTTTTAGAGCTCTTTGTTTATGTGTGTTTCATTGTGTGTGTGTTGATTGAGTGAATACGTGGATGTGCCTGATGCCAGGATGCCTTGCTGGAGTAAAGTGTGGTGTTTGGGGTGCCGATGCTGCTCTGCGGAACATCGCCTGGAGGAGCGGCAGCCTGCACCCCCGGAAGGCACTCCTAATTTTGATATGTATGTGAAGCATGGTATTGGCCCTATTATGTTTTGTACATTGTGTCACAAGTTTACGAGGGACAATGCTGAGCTTCAGTGGCCACGGAATGGTACCTTTGATGAACAAAAATTGAATTACTAACAGGATAAACTATTTGCTAGAAGAAGTCGGCAGTCGATGTTTGATACTTTACAGGTATGGCAGAAGGAAGCTAAGCAGAGGCGTATACGTGCTGAAAAGGAGTCTAGGAAGAAGGCAATGCAAACGGTGGTGCAGAAAGCGGTAGTGTATGATAAGGAAAGAACAGAGAAGGGTATTGCGTGTGCAGATAGGAAGTTTCGATTACAGTGTGATAGGTCCTATGTTGTTCGAGAAGAAGAGGATCCTTTCGTGGAGGACTTGCTGGAAACCAGCCCCCCACCTCCCTATGACCCACAAAGAATATACCCTGCTGTTCCGCCGTCTCAGTCTGCAGCTGTTCCCCCGTCTTCCCCTGATCCCTCCGCAGCCTCAACAGCTTCGGCTCCGGCCGTATCCGTCTTTCCCTCGGTTTCGCAAATTACGAGTACAGTGACTGTGGGCACCCCCATAGTGTCAGCTGCTTCTGTTTCTCCTCCTTCTCTTACACCTACTACACACACAGCCATTGTTGACACTGTCACCTGGGTCGGCATCTGTCGCGTTCCCCCTGACCATGTCACCCACGGTATTGAGTAGTGTTGGGACGCCAGTACGAGGGTCGGGTGGAGGGAATTGGGCAGAGTCACGGGAGCGATTAGAGCGGGCAATGATTCGATCTGATGTGGGTGAAGAAGAGAAAAGGATGGTTGCATTTCAGGCAGCACAGTGGGCCCGGAATGTGATTTATGGTTTGGAGGATATATGAAGTGTGATGAAGGATTTTGATCCGTTTGTGCAACAACGTGCCCTTCAGCATAGGTCGAATACATTGATTGGTCTGTGGGAACAGTGTATTGGAGGTAAAGCTCTGCAAATTGTTTATGATATTTGAGATTGTGTATATTCTGCAGGTATGGCTCCTGTGGAAGTTCACAGTAACGTTGGGACATTACTCAGTTATCGGGCAAAATTATATCATAGCACTCCGATTCCAGTATCCCAATTTCCGATGAGGGAAGTGCATCCCATTTACCACCCTGAGATTCCAGAGCAGCGTAATGCAGCAAATGTTGTTACTCAGCAGCGAGTAGAGGCTCATTTTCAGGAGCAGTGGGTTTAACCCCGTGGAAGAGAAGTGAGGTGCTTGCCCTTAAGAGTCAGTTGCCAGATCCTAGGAAAAATCCTACTGCATATTATAAAGAATTAACAGAGGCTGCCTCCTCGTCAGTTATGACTTTAGCAGATATTGAGATATTTTTCGGGTTGTTAGTGCCGGTAGATATATGGAGGCAGGTGCATACACAGGATCACAGAGTGGAATTGGGTGGTACATGGGACGAGATCAAGGCATGGGATAAGGAACGGAAGCCTGGCGACAAATCTAGGGCTGATATATTGGCTTTACCAAATCATATTATTACTTACATGCATTCTCTTATTCCACCCAGGCGAGTAGATTGGGATAAGTTGACGGCATGTCGCCAGAAGAAAGAAGAGAGTGTGTCTGATTTTTTTACTCGTTTTGAAGGGGTGTTTTGGGATTTTAGTGGACAGGATTTGTCAGTTGAAGGATGGGTTAGTTTGTTTGTTAACAGGTTTGTTACAAATTTACTTCCTGAGTTGCAAGCCTCTGAGAGTACATGGACCACTTCCTCCCCTTCAGTGATCTTGAGCATGGCCCAATATTATGAACATCGAGAAAATGAGGAGAAGGATAGAGTGGAGAAAAATAGTAAAGATTTAAAGACGAAGGTGTTGTTACAGCAAGTTGCAAGGGGTTCTGGAAGGGGTCGGGGTACTGGTCCGGCTCAGAGGTCACGAGGTGCCGGTTGAGGTGGTGTGCCCTTGGGGCTGAATCAGTGTGCGTATTGTAAAAAGGAGGGGCATTGGCAAAGTGAGTGCCCAGAATTGTTACAGAAGGTTGCAGCACCGAGAGGAAGGGGTTGGAGAGGAAGGGGTCGTGGTGTAGGTAGCCGAGATGAGGCTCAAGGGGATGCATCCTCAGGGGGTCGGTCTGATCAGAATTATTTTGACGATCCCCGATGCAGACAGTATTACCATGATGATTATGATATCGATGAAGTTACAGGGATGTCCTATAGCTAGGACAGCAAGGGACAGGGTAAGGGACCAGTCCAGATTCATGTAGATCAGCATGGTACTTATGTCACAGCAGACCTTCATGGTTCGACGCAGAAATTTTTGGTGGATACATGTGCAATGAATAGCTCTGTGTCTCATTCACTGGTCCCTGGGGCCGCCCTGTCTGGCCGCAATAATGTCTCTGTAGGTTTTTCAGGCGTACCGGTTGTGAGCCCCATCTCCAAACCTTTAGCTTTGACTGTTGGTCCTTTAATGGTAGATTCTTCGCTTTTGTTGACATCAAATTGTGGTGAAAATTTATTAGTATTGGATTTGTTAAAGAAGTTATGTGCTACTATTTATTGCTCCCCAGATGGTGTTTATATGACTTTTGGACCTAATGTGGATGGCGCGAGACAGTGTTTTGCAAAGGACGCTCCACTTCCTGTTGAGTTTCAGGATGTCCCATCTTCTTTGTGGGCGACAGGGGACACTGATGTTGGTTTGTTACAGATACCACCCGTTTCTATCAAGATCAAGGATAATGCTGTGCTTCCTCGTATTCCTCAATACAAAATATCGCAAGCTGGGGAACAGGCTCTGATGCAGATTATACAGGATTTGATTAAGTTGGGGGTGGTGGAGGAGACAGTAGCGAACGTGTGTAATAGCCCCATTCTTCCTATTCTTAAAAAGGCCCCTGTGGATTCCTCTGATACACACTCTGATGTTTATCGGTTCGTAATTGATTAACAGGAAGTTAATAAATAGTTATTCTCCAGTTTCCGGTGGTTCCTGATATAACAGTCCTTCTCACAATGATCCCTTCTTCGGCAAAATATTTCTCCGTGATCGATTTGAAGAATGCTTTCTTTAGCCTCCTGTTCACCTTGATAGCTGCTATTTATTCGGTTTTGCTTTAGCTGGAAAAAGCTTCCAATTCTGTAGAGTTCCTCAGGGGTATACAGAAAGTCCTAGTATTTATAGTCAGGCTTTAAAAGGTCAATTGGACTCTCTCTCTCTCCCGCAGGTAATGTATTATTACAATATGTGGATGTCATTTTGATAGCCTCCGACACCGAAGAGGGTTGTCGGATTGCCACGGTAAAATTGTTACTGCATTTCGCGAAAAATGGACATAAAGTGTCCCTTTCTAAATTCCAATATTGTCAACAGCAGGTCACCTATTTAGGTCACCTGCTGTCGAAGGAGGGTCGGAGGCTAACACCTGAACGAGTTGATGCCATTGTTAAGATGCCCGTCCCTGAGACTCAAAGGGATGTGCGTGCGTTCATAGGCATCACCTCGTATTGTTGACACTGGATACCTGCTTACTCTTTACTAATACAGCCTTAGCTTTACCTAACCACTATAGATGTGCATGAACACTTGCCCTGGATGCATGAATGTCAGCATGCTTTTGAACAATTAAAAGTTGCGCTTTGCTCTGCACCGGTGCTTGGCACACCGGATTACAAGAAGCCCTTCGTGCTGTACGTACACAAAGTGGCTGGATGTGCACTCTATGTGTTAACACAAGCCTTTGGAGATAAGCAGAGGCTGTGTGCTTATTTTTCCGCTACGCTTGACCCTGTCGCCAGAGCCCTCCCGAGCTGTTTAAGAGCCGCTGCGGCGGTCTCTATTCGACAATCGGCAGGGTTCGTTCTCAATCATGATCTCACAGTAATGGTACCGCATGCTGTGGATGTACTCTTGAATAAAACGAAGACACAGCACCTTACCAGTGCTCATCTGACTGGATATGAACTGACATTGTTTGCACCTCATATTACTATCAAAAGATGTGCCACACTGAATCCAGCCACATTACTACCCCTCCCCTCGGAAGAAGGGGACACGGGTGTCCATGATTGTTTGTTTCGCACAGACGAAGAGACGAAGGGATGGGTAGACCTGACTGATGTTCCCTTATCTGACCCACAAGGGGAACTATATGTCGATGGCTCTTATTTTAAATTGTCAGATGGCACTACTACAGCGACGTATGCTATTGCCACACTGCGCACTATAGTTGAGACGTCTCGTGTTCCTTATCAATCAGCACAAGCTGCGGAGCTGGTGGCCCTTTTGCGGGCATGTGAGTTTGGCAAAGGACTGACTGTCAATATTTATACTGACAGCCAGTATGCCTTCGGGGTGGCCCATAATTTTGGACGCCTCTGGGCAGAGAGAGGATTCTTGACATCGCACGGGACCAAAATTCAACACAGTCCGTTGACAGAGAGGCTTCTGACAGCTTTGACTCTTCCCAAACGATTGGCAATAGTAAAATGCAGTGCCCATAAAACAATTACTGATGCTGTTGGGAAAGGAAATGCATTTGCAGTTCAGACAGCTAAGGAGACAGCCAGATCAAAGATGAGAAAGATGTTTGTAGCAGGTCCAGCTAGGTGGGTGCCCGAGAATGGGATGTTTGAGGACACACTAGCCAATGTCAAGGAGATTCAGAGTGAAGAAACAGTGGAGGAGTTGGCAGTGTGGCAGGAGAAAACAGGGCGTATAGATGACGAGGGATGTTGGACTGATCTGTCCGAGAAACAGAGGTGGATGTTACCAAATGCATATGTACTTCCCGTGGTTACGATGACACATGGTCCAGCTCATATTAGCGCTAAGGGTATTTGCAAACTGCTAGATCCTGTGTGGAAAAATGACAATATTTCCAAGGTTGCTACTCACTTAGTGAAATACTGTATGATCTGTCTTAGACACAATCCTGGGAAAGGTACCCCTACACCTTCTGGTAATTTTGCACCTCCCTCCTTCCCTTTTGAGGTACTCCAAATAGACTATATAGAATTGCCATGGGTTAACAATTTGAAATACGTGCTAGTGGTAGTTTGTGCTTTTAGCAAGTGGATTGAGGCTTACCCCACAAAAGAAAACACCGCCATGGCAACAGCAAAGGCCCTTATTAAGGGGTTTTTCCCTCACTACGGCTTGCCCGCTTGATCTGGAGTGACAATGGAAGTCCCTTCAACGCCAAATTGATCCAGCTGATATGCGACGGTTTGCATATTCAGCAAAAGTTTCATGCAGCTAACCACCCTCAGTCAGCAGGTTTAGTCGAGAAGTATAATGGTACTCTCAAGTTAAAATTGGCAAAGGTGAAGGAGAGTACTGGGTTGCAATGGCCAGATACATTACCCCTTGCTTTGCTGTCCACTAGAATGACTGCCCATTCCAGGACGGGATTATCTCCCTATGAGGTAATTTTCGGTCATCCAGCGAATGTGTGGGGTGTCCCTAGAACAAAGAGATTTTCGGATATTGAGTACCCTTTGTTGGTCGACTATTTGTATGTACTTACTAAAAGCTTGCGTTCTGTTCACCAACTGATACACGAGGCGCTACCTCCAGCACCTGAGGGGCCTGGGCACACGATTCAGCCTGGTGACTATACACTGATTCGAAGCTTTCAAAGAAAGGACGGCTTGGAGCCAAGATGGAAGGGCCCTTACTTGGTCCTCATTGCCACGAGGACGGCGGTGAGAGTGGAAGGTCGGAAGAACTGGGTGCATGCCTCTCACTATAACAGAGTGCCTCTGCCCCTGCCCTACGACGCCTGGGTGAGAGAGGGCATCGGAGACCACGAAACTGAAAGAGTCCCGCGATTCCTACCGTTCTCGGATGCTCAATTGGTTTGGACGCAAACAGAGTCAGAAAATTATGCTGTGTTAAATGAAGCAGTTCCCCCGGAAATAAGGGCTGCTCAGGGTTCCACTTTATCTGACTCCCGGAACCTGAATTCCAGTCCTCTACATCTCCTGAATTTCAGATTCTACTTCGAGATGAGACAGCGCCTGCAAAGGACAGGCATAATTTGCATCCTCGACGGAAACGTAGTGCGCCAAAAGAAAAGTGAGTGTAGTTAGGGATGGACTTCATTGCATAAGACAAGTAAAAAGGTCACTTGTTTTTGCATCTTCCTGCTAGATTAGGGATCAGAAGATTGGTGCACTGCCTGTGACGCAGGACAGGATAAGTTGAGGGTATCTTCCAAGGAGGGAGAGTGCCCTATCCTGAGAACAGTGAACAATTGTCGACGAGCTGCAAGGGTGTGGCTCCACCGCTGCGTGCTCAATAGCACCACCGAGGATTGGACGATAGAAGCCTGCCAGGGAGGCTTAGAACGGACCCTGATTCTTGACCCTTGTGGTGGTTTTTTTTCCCTTATTTTTTAGTGTTTTTGTGCCCTTTCTCCATGATTGGCTCCATTTTAAGTTGTTTTTTCTTTAACGCTTTGATCTGTGAATATAATTGTAGAAAAATGTATCTTTTTGGTCACCCTCTTGCAGCAGATGAACAAGGTCTCGTTGCTCTACGCCCAGGGCGGGTTGGTTTTGAGTGGTTGCTCAGGAAAAAGATCTTTCTGGTTGTATTTATGTTACTGTTCCTATTGGGGGAGGGGCTGTTCTGGGTAATGCAGTGCTCTGGGGTCACATTGTCATGTGTATTGTATCAAGTGGTTCCCTCAGATCGTCAGAAGCGCACCATGCACAATAATGTTTTCCTGGATACCCACCGAAAATTCTTTGGGAATAACACAGCTTGTTATCCTACTGATTCTGTTACAAGTTTATGGACAGCTTATCCCCTATCGCTAGTAAATTACACATATGTTCGTCCCCCACCTTTGTAGAGGTAAAAGGTGAATTTGGTTTGGGATACCCTGGACCTTGTCTATATTATAGAAAACCAAGAGGTACAGGATATCCGGGATGTATGCCCGAAATGTATTGTAGTGATCTATATTTTAGCAAAAGGAATATCACACTGACAGGATGGCATTACCAAGATCTGACCGTCACTCAAGAGGCAGGAATATATCCTGCGTGTTGTCCTGAATTAAATAGTACTGATACTTATTTGTATCTTAACTGCTCCGGAGAGATAGTATACAAAAATGTTCTACGTTTAGGAAAAAGGATGAACCCAATATGAAAGGAATGACCAATAGATATGCTCCATTGGATTACCAAGGTCCACTCTATGCACACCCCGGTTTCTATTTTCTATCCAATGGCACATATTCTAATATGTACAATGGTACAGAGGACGTAGCTTTGGGAATGGTGTTACCTCTCGGGCTACCTTGCAGGCATAGTAAACCAAATATAAGATGGGTAAAAAGAACATTGACCAAGGAATTCTGCGAGGGAGTTACAGATTTGGAAGTTAATAATTATAGCAATGGTATTACTTTTGGGTACATCCTTTCTTCCATTATCACATTTGGTGGTACTGCTATGGCCAGAGGTGAATGTGCTAGAGAGCATTTTGGGTGTAAATTACAGATTTTATCCAATTCGACAGTGGCAGCGTTGCGGGATATCACCACTCAGTTAGAAAAGATGCGCATATACTCCGAACAAACAAGGTATGCTGTTGATTTTATTCTAGCTAAGAATGGTGGAGCATGCACTGTCATAGGAGATCAGTGTGTGGTCGGCATCACGAATATGGAAAAAAATATTACCCAACATATTTTAGACATTTTGGAGAATGTTAAGGGCATGGAGAGCGGCAATTGGAGTTGTCCCTTGTTTGGTGGTTGTGGCTGGATCTTAGAGAAAGTGATATATTTCATCGTTATTCTAATTTGCTGCTGTGCCCTGATACAGTGTCTTCCTTTATGCTGTTCATATTGTGCCACCTACCTTACACCCAAAAGAAGTTCGATTCATGATACAAATGCTAAAATAATGCTTCAACAAGAGCTTGACACCCTCATGCAGTTGGATGAGGGAATTTTTGGATCAGGTACCTCCCGTGCTGATTCTGTTTCTGATGTTACTCGTGTTGCTAATGATTAATGCCCCAACTCCTTTCCAGTGAGCTTTATTATTATATGTAATCATATTTGACAGATTATTGTTTATTCAATAAAGTTCTTCCTAGTTACTAGAATTGTAAAGACCCTTGCCTGATAGCATAAATAAAGATGATTTATCATATAAATGCTAAAAGGAGGGTCTGATAGAATTGAAACGTAGTTTTAATATCCCACGTGTGTTTTACTCCATAATATGTTAGCATTCATATGGCTAATACATTATATTTTCATAGTAAGTGTAAGACTTAATCAGTTGATACAGATGTCACGTCAATTAGGTTGACATCTGTGCCGCCATTTTAGTTAAAAGGACGCCATATTCTGATGCAATCGAAACTGTTACTTGCATACTCGAAACTGTATTTTGCTCATTTACGAGAAATGGTCCTTGGTAAGTTTCGTTTCTTCAATGACCATGTTAGCTCATTAGCACATGCCTTTCCCCTTAGGTCAAGGCCTTCTCCCACCTGTCTAGAGGGGAGGATAGGCCAGACAACCTTGAAATGTAGATAGCTTGTACCAGGCTGCAGAATCGAGACTTATGTTCTCTACCCCCATTGTATTACGACACCTACAAGTGTTTTTCCATGGTAGGTGGGTCTTTGTGGACTCCGCAACATACATAATGTAACTTTATGCTTGTAAAAGTCAGTCCCTCCTCAGTCATCATAGGAGGCTGGTCTGATTCGACTCCACTGCAGTGTATCCTGTGAATAAACTAGTTTGCTTCTATTGTCTACTGCGTCATCGACTCTTCATTCTTGGAAGGCTAGAGGAGGTCGAGAGTGACCCGGGTGACCCTAATCGGGCCACTTCCTTCAGTTGGCGCCCGAACAGGGACCCCACAGGTGACCCATCTGGCCCGTAGCCGGGTTGTAGAAGTCGGGGTTGCGTCTGGTCGGATGGGTGGATCGGGGATCCCCACACAATCGAGCCTGGTTCTCGCACTGCCCCACCTGTCTGATCGGGCAGCTCCTCGTCTAGCGGTCACCTTGGCTGGGGTCCTGAGAAGGTGAAACCCTTGCATCTGACCGTTTAGTCCGAAGTTTCGGCAGTGGAGAATAGTCTTGTCTGACCTGTGTGCACTGGGTGAGTTCATTTTGAATTCCTGGTAAGTGCGGCGCCGTCTTGGTTAATCTGGTAGGTCTGCGGACCCTTGTGATACAGAGCGTTGTTGAACGTTCTGCCAGGCCACTTGTTGAATTCGGCTTATTCTTGAAAAGGCCTGGGGCTAGAGCCTATCTTGTCTTGGTGCAGTCTGAGGACTGACTGGTTTTGGCACAGTCTGCGGACTGTTTTTTTTTAGAGCTCTTTGTTTATGTGTGTTTCGTTGTGTGTGTGTTGATTGAGTGAATACGTGGATGTGCCTGATGCCAGGATGCCTTGCTGGAGTAAAGTGTGGTGTTTGGGGTGCCGATGCTGCTCTGCGGAACATCGCCTGGAGGAGCGGCAGCCTGCACCCCGGAAGGCACTCCTAATTTTGATATGTATGTGAAGCATGGTATTGGCCCTATTATGTTTTGTACATTGTGTCACAAGTTTACGAGGGACAATGCTGAGCTTCAGTGGCCACGGGATGGTACCTTTGATGAACAAAAATTGAATTACTAACAGGATAAACTATTTGCTAGAAGAAGTCGGCAGTCGATGTTTGATACTTTACAGGTATGGCAGAAGGAAGCTAAGCAGAGGCGTATACGTGCTGAAAAGGAGTCTAGGAAGAAGGCAATGCAAACGGTGGTGCAGAAAGCGGTAGTGTATGATAAGGAAAGAACAGAGAAGGGTATTGCGTGTGCAGATAGGAAGTTTCGATTACAGTGTGATAGGTCCTATGTTGTTCGAGAAGAAGAGGATCCTTTTGGGGAGGACTTGCTGGAAACCCGCCCCCCACCTCCCTATGACCCACAAAGAATATACCCTGCTGTTCCGCCGTCTCAGTCTGCAGCTGTTCCCCCGTCTTCCCCTGATCCCTCCGCAGCCTCAACAGCTTCGGCTCCGGCCGTATCCGTCTTTCCCTCGGTTTTGCAAATTACGAGTACAGTGACTGCGGGCACCCCCATAGTGTCAGCTGCTTCTGTTTCTGTTTCTCCTCCTTCTCTTACACCTACTACACACACAGCCATTGTTGACACTGTCACCTGCGTCGGCATCTGTCGCGTTCCCCCTGACCATGTCACCCACGGTATTGAGTAGTGTTGGGACGCCAGTACGAGGGTCGGGTGGAGGGAATTGGGCAGAGTCACGGGAGCGATTAGAGCGGGCAATGATTCGATCTGATGTGGGTGAAGAAGAGAAAAGGATGGTTGCATTTCAGGCAGCACAGTGGGCCCGGAATGTGATTTATGGTTTGGAGGATATATGAAGTGTGATGAAGGATTTTGATCCGTTTGTGCAACAACGTGCCCTTCAGCATAGGTCGAATACATTGATTGGTCTGTGGGAACAGTGTATTGGAGGTAAAGCTCTGCAAATTGTTTATGATATTTGAGATTGTGTATATTCTGCAGGTATGGCTCCTGCGGAAGTTCACAGTAACGTTGGGACATTACTCAGTTATCGGGCAAAATTATATCATAGCACTCCGATTCCAGTATCCCAGTTTCCGATGAGGGAAGTGCATCCCATTTACCACCCTGAGATTCCAGAGCAGCGTAATGCAGCAAATGTTGTTACTCAGCAGTGAGTAGAGGCTCATTTTCAGGAGCAGTGGGTTTATACCCCGTGGAAGAGAAGTGAGGTGCTTGCCCTTAAGAGTCAGTTGCCAGATCCTAGGAAAAATCCTACTGCATATTATAAAGAATTAACAGAGGCTGCCTCCTCGTCAGTTATGACTTTAGCAGATATTGAGATATGTTTCGGGTTGTTAGTGCCGGTAGATATATGGAGGCAGGTGCATACACAGGATCACAGAGTGGAATTGGGTGGTACATGGGACGAGATCAAGGCATGGGATAAGGAACGGAAGCCTGGCGACAAATCTAGGGCTGATATATTGGCTTTACCAAATCATATTATTACTTACATGCATTCTCTTATTCCACCCAGGCGAGTAGATTGGGATAAGTTGACGGCATGTCGCCAGAAGAAAGAAGAGAGTGTGTCTGATTTTTTTACTCGTTTTGAAGGGGTGTTTTGGGATTTTAGTGGACAGGATTTGTCAGTTGAAGGATGGGTTAGTTTGTTTGTTAACAGGTTTGTTACAAATTTACTTCCTGAGTTGCAAGCCTCTGAGAGTACATGGTCCACTTCCTCCCCTTCAGTGATCTTGAGCATGGCCCAATATTATGAACATTGAGAAAATGAGGAGAAGGATAGAGTGGAGAAAAATAGTAAAGATTTAAAGACGAAGGTGTTGTTACAGCAAGTTGCAAGGGGTTCTGGAAGGGGTCGGGGTACTGGTCCGGCTCAGAGGTCACGAGGTGCCGGTTGAGGTGGTGTGCCCTTGGGGCTGAATCAGTGTGCGTATTGTAAAAGGAGGGGCATTGGCAAAGTGAGTGCCCAGAATTGTTACAGAAGGTTGCAGCACCGAGAGGAAGGGGTTGGAGAGGAAGGGGTCGTGGTGTAGGTAGCCGAGATGAGGCTCAAGGGGATGCATCCTCAGGGGGTCGGTCTGATCAGAATTATTTTGACGATCCCCGATGCAGACAGTATTACCATGATGATTATGATATCGATGAAGTTACAGGGATGTCCTATAGCTAGGACAGCAAGGGACAGGGTAAGGGACATGTCCAGATTCATGTAGATCAGCGTGGTACTTATGTCACAGCAGACCTTCATGGTTCGACGCAGAAATTTTTGGTGGATACATGTGCAATGAATAGCTCTGTTTCTCATTCACTGGTCCCTGGGGCCGCCCTGTCTGGCCGCAATAATGTCTCTGTAGGTTTTTCAGGCGTACCGGTTGTGAGCCCCATCTCCAAACCTTTAGCTTTGACTGTTGGTCCTTTAATGGTAGATTCTTCGTTTTTGTTGACATCAAATTGTGGTGAAAATTTATTAGTATTGGATTTGTTAAAGAAGTTATGTGCTACTATTTATTGCTCCCCAGATGGTGTTTATATGACTTTTGGACCTAATGTGGATGGCGCGAGACAGTGTTTTGCAAAGGACGCTCCACTTCCTGTTGAGTTTCAGGATGTCCCATCTTCTTTGTGGGCGACAGGGGACACTGATGTTGGTTTGTTACAGATACCACCCGTTTCTATCAAGATCAAGGATAATGCTGTGCTTCCTCGTATTCCTCAATACAAAATATCGCAAGCTGGGGAACAGGCTCTGATGCAGATTATACAGGATTTGATTAAGTTGGGGGTGGTGGAGGAGACAGTAGCGAACGTGTGTAATAGCCCCATTCTTCCTATTCTTAAAAAGGCCCCTGTGGATTCCTCTGATACACACTCTGATGTTTATCGGTTCGCAATTGATTAACAGGAAGTTAATAAATAGTTATTCCCCAGTTTCTGGTGGTTCCTGATATAACAGTCCTTCTCACAATGATCCCTTCTTCGGCAAAATATTTCTCCGTGATCGATTTGAAGAATGCTTTCTTTAGCCTCCTGTTCACCTTGATAGCTGCTATTTATTCGGTTTTGCTTTAGCTGGAAAAAGCTTCCAATTCTGTAGAGTTCCTCAGGGGTATACAGAAAGTCCTAGTATTTATAGTCAGGCTTTAAAAGGTCAATTGGACTCTCTCTCTCTCCCGCAGGTAATGTATTATTACAATATGTGGATGTCATTTTGATAGCCTCCGACACCGAAGAGGGTTGTCGGATTGCCACGGTAAAATTGTTACTGCATTTGGCGAAAAATGGACATAAAGTGTCCCTTTCTAAATTCCAATATTGTCAACAGCAGGTCACCTATTTAGGTCACCTGCTGTCGAAGGAGGGTCGGAGGCTAACACCTGAACGAGTTGATGCCATTGTTAAGATGCCCATCCCTGAGACTCAAAGGGATGTGCGTGCGTTCATAGGCATCACCTCGTATTGTTGACACTGGATACCTGCTTACTCTTTACTAATACAGCCTTAGCTTTACCTAACCACTATAGATGTGCATGAACACTTGCCCTGGATGCATGAATGTCAGCATGCTTTTGAACAATTAAAAGTTGCGCTTTGCTCTGCACCGGTGCTTGGCACACCGGATTACAAGAAGCCCTTCGTGCTGTACATACACAAAGTGGCTGGATGTGCACTCTCTGTGTTAACACAAGCCTTTGGAGATAAGCAGAGGCTGTGTGCTTATTTTTCCGCTACGCTTGACCCTGTCGCCAGAGCCCTCCCGAGCTGTTTAAGAGCCGCTGCGGCGGTCTCTATTCGACAATCGGCAGGGTTCGTTCTCAATCATGATCTCACAGTAATGGTACCGCATGCTGTGGATGTACTCTTGAATAAAACGAAGACACAGCACCTTACCAGTGCTCATCTGACTGGATATGAACTGACATTGTTTGCACCTCATATTACTATCAAAAGATGTGCCACACTGAATCCAGCCACCTTACTACCCCTCCCCTCGGAAGAAGGGGACACGGGTGTCCATGATTGTTTGTTTCGCACAGACGAAGAGACGAAGGGATGGGTAGACCTGACTGATGTTCCCTTATCTGACCCACAAGGGGAACTATATGTCGATGGCTCTTGTTTTAAATTGTCAGATGGCACTACTACAGCGACGTATGCTATTGCCACACTGCGCACTATAGTTGAGACGTCTCGTGTTCCTTATCAATCAGCACAAGCTGCGGAGCTGGTGGCCCTTTTGCGGGCATGTGAGTTTGGCAAAGGACTGACTGTCAATATTTATACTGACAGCCAGTATGCCTTCGGGGTGGCCCATAATTTTGGACGCCTCTGGGCAGAGAGAGGATTCTTGACATCGCACGGGACCAAAATTCAACACAGTCCGTTGACAGAGAGGCTTCTGACAGCTTTGACTCTTCCCAAACGATTGGCAATAGTAAAATGCAGTGCCCATAAAACAATTACTGATGCTGTTGGGAAAGGAAATGCATTTGCAGTTCAGACAGCTAAGGAGACAGCCAGATCAAAGATGAGAAAGATGTTTGTAGCAGGTCCAGCTAGGTGGGTGCCCGAGAATGGGATGTTTGAGGACACACTAGCCAATGTCAAGGAGATTCAGAGTGAAGAAACAGTGGAGGAGTTGGCAGTGTGGCAGGAGAAAACAGGGCGTATAGATGACGAGGGATGTTGGACTGATCTGTCCGAGAAACAGAGGTGGATGTTACCAAATGCATATGTACTTCCCGTGGTTACGATGACACATGGTCCAGCTCATATTAGCGCTAAGGGTATTTGCAAACTGCTAGATCCTGTGTGGAAAAATGACAATATTTCCAAGGTTGCTACTCACTTAGTGAAATACTGTATGATCTGTCTTAGACACAATCCTGGGAAAGGTACCCCTACACCTTCTGGTAATTTTGCACCTCCCTCCTTCCCTTTTGAGGTACTCCAAATAGACTATATAGAATTGCCATGGGTTAACAATTTGAAATACGTGCTAGTGGTAGTTTGTGCTTTTAGCAAGTGGATTGAGGCTTACCCCACAAAAGAAAACACCGCCATGGCAACAGCAAAGGCCCTTATTAAGGGGTTTTTCCCTCACTACGGCTTGCCCGCTTGATCTGGAGTGACAATGGAAGTCCCTTCAACGCCAAATTGATCCAGCTGATATGCGACGGTTTGCATATTCAGCAAAAGTTTCATGCAGCTAACCACCCTCAGTCAGCAGGTTTAGTCGAGAAGTATAATGGTACTCTCAAGTTAAAATTGGCAAAGGTGAAGGAGAGTACTGGGTTGCAATGGCCAGATACATTACCCCTTGCTTTGCTGTCCACTAGAATGACTGCCCATTCCAGGACGGGATTATCTCCCTATGAGGTAATTTTCGGTCATCCAGCGAATGTGTGGGGTGTCCCTAGAACAAAGAGATTTTCGGATATTGAGTACCCTTTGTTGGTCGACTATTTGTATGTACTTACTAAAAGCTTGCGTTCTGTTCACCAACTGATACACGAGGCGCTACCTCCAGCACCTGAGGGGCCTGGGCACACGATTCAGCCTGGTGACTATACACTGATTCGAAGCTTTCAAAGAAAGGACGGCTTGGAGCCAAGATGGAAGGGCCCTTACTTGGTCCTCATTGCCACGAGGACGGCGGTGAGAGTGGAAGGTCGGAAGAACTGGGTGCATGCCTCTCACTATAACAGAGTGCCTCTGCCCCTGCCCTACGACGCCTGGGTGAGAGAGGGCATCGGAGACCACGAAACTGAAAGAGTCCCGCGATTCCTACCGTTCTCGGATGCTCAATTGGTTTGGACGCAAACAGAGTCAGAAAATTATGCTGTGTTAAATGAAGCAGTTCCCCCGGAAATAAGGGCTGCTCAGGGTTCCACTTTATCTGACTCCCCGGAACCTGAATTCCAGTCCTCTACATCTCCTGAATTTCAGATTCTACTTCGAGATGAGACAGCGCCTGCAAAGGACAGGCATAATTTGCATCCTCGACGGAAACGTAGTGCGCCAAAAGAAAAGTGAGTGTAGTTAGGGATGGACTTCATTGCATAAGACAAGTAAAAAGGTCACTTGTTTTTGCATCTTCCTGCTAGATTAGGGATCAGAAGATTGGTGCACTGCCTGTGACGCAGGACAGGATAAGTTGAGGGTATCTTCCAAGGAGGGAGAGTGCCCTATCCTGAGAACAGTGAACAATTGTCGACGAGCTGCAAGGGTGTGGCTCCACCGCTGCGTGCTCAATAGCACCACCGAGGATTGGACGATAGAAGCCTGCCAGGGAGGCTTAGAACGGACCCTGATTCTTGACCCTTGTGGTGGTTTTTTTTTCCCTTATTTTTTAGTGTTTTTGTGCCCTTTCTCCATGATTGGCTCCATTTTAAGTTGTTTTTTCTTTAACGCTTTGATCTGTGAATATAATTGTAGAAAAATGTATCTTTTTGGTCACCCTCTTGCAGCAGATGAACAAGGTCTCGTTGCTCTACGCCCAGGGCGGGTTGGTTTTGAGTGGTTGCTCAGGAAAAAGATCTTTCTGGTTGTATTTATGTTACTGTTCCTATTGGGGGGAGGGGGCTGTTCTGGGTAATGCAGTGCTCTGGGGTCACATTGTCATGTGTATTGTATCAAGTGGTTCCCTCAGATCGTCAGAAGCGCACCATGCACAATAATGTTTTCCTGGATACCCACCGAAAATTCTTTGGGAATAACACAGCTTGTTATCCTACTGATTCTGTTACAAGTTTATGGACAGCTTATCCCCTATCGCTAGTAAATTACACATATGTTCGTCCCCCCACCTTTGTAGAGGTAAAAGGTGAATTTGGTTTGGGATACCCTGGACCTTGTCTATATTATAGAAAACCAAGAGGTACAGGATATCCGGGATGTATGCCCGAAATGTATTGTAGTGATCTATATTTTAGCAAAAGGAATATCACACTGACAGGATGGCATTACCAAGATCTGACCGTCACTCAAGAGGCAGGAATATATCCTGCGTGTTGTCCTGAATTAAATAGTACTGATACTTATTTGTATCTTAACTGCTCCGGAGAGATAGTATACAAAAATGTTCTACGTTTAGGAAAAAAGGATGAACCCAATATGAAAGGAATGACCAATAGATATGCTCCATTGGATTACCAAGGTCCACTCTATGCACACCCCGGTTTCTATTTTCTATCCAATGGCACATATTCTAATATGTACAATGGTACAGAGGACGTAGCTTTGGGAATGGTGTAGGTAGCCGAGATGAGGCTCAAGGGGATGCATCCTCAGGGGGTCGGTCTGATCAGAATTATTTTGACGATCCCCGATGCAGACAGTATTACCATGATGATTATGATATCGATGAAGTTACAGGGATGTCCTATAGCTAGGACAGCAAGGGACAGGGTAAGGGACATGTCCAGATTCATGTAGATCAGCGTGGTACTTATGTCACAGCAGACCTTCATGGTTCGACGCAGAAATTTTTGGTGGATACATGTGCAATGAATAGCTCTGTTTCTCATTCACTGGTCCCTGGGGCCGCCCTGTCTGGCCGCAATAATGTCTCTGTAGGTTTTTCAGGCGTACCGGTTGTGAGCCCCATCTCCAAACCTTTAGCTTTGACTGTTGGTCCTTTAATGGTAGATTCTTCGTTTTTGTTGACATCAAATTGTGGTGAAAATTTATTAGTATTGGATTTGTTAAAGAAGTTATGTGCTACTATTTATTGCTCCCCAGATGGTGTTTATATGACTTTTGGACCTAATGTGGATGGCGCGAGACAGTGTTTTGCAAAGGACGCTCCACTTCCTGTTGAGTTTCAGGATGTCCCATCTTCTTTGTGGGCGACAGGGGACACTGATGTTGGTTTGTTACAGATACCACCCGTTTCTATCAAGATCAAGGATAATGCTGTGCTTCCTCGTATTCCTCAATACAAAATATCGCAAGCTGGGGAACAGGCTCTGATGCAGATTATACAGGATTTGATTAAGTTGGGGGTGGTGGAGGAGACAGTAGCGAACGTGTGTAATAGCCCCATTCTTCCTATTCTTAAAAAGGCCCCTGTGGATTCCTCTGATACACACTCTGATGTTTATCGGTTCGCAATTGATTAACAGGAAGTTAATAAATAGTTATTCCCCAGTTTCTGGTGGTTCCTGATATAACAGTCCTTCTCACAATGATCCCTTCTTCGGCAAAATATTTCTCCGTGATCGATTTGAAGAATGCTTTCTTTAGCCTCCTGTTCACCTTGATAGCTGCTATTTATTCGGTTTTGCTTTAGCTGGAAAAAGCTTCCAATTCTGTAGAGTTCCTCAGGGGTATACAGAAAGTCCTAGTATTTATAGTCAGGCTTTAAAAGGTCAATTGGACTCTCTCTCTCTCCCCGCAGGTAATGTATTATTACAATATGTGGATGTCATTTTGATAGCCTCCGACACCGAAGAGGGTTGTCGGATTGCCACGGTAAAATTGTTACTGCATTTGGCGAAAAATGGACATAAAGTGTCCCTTTCTAAATTCCAATATTGTCAACAGCAGGTCACCTATTTAGGTCACCTGCTGTCGAAGGAGGGTCGGAGGCTAACACCTGAACGAGTTGATGCCATTGTTAAGATGCCCATCCCTGAGACTCAAAGGGATGTGCGTGCGTTCATAGGCATCACCTCGTATTGTTGACACTGGATACCTGCTTACTCTTTACTAATACAGCCTTAGCTTTACCTAACCACTATAGATGTGCATGAACACTTGCCCTGGATGCATGAATGTCAGCATGCTTTTGAACAATTAAAAGTTGCGCTTTGCTCTGCACCGGTGCTTGGCACACCGGATTACAAGAAGCCCTTCGTGCTGTACATACACAAAGTGGCTGGATGTGCACTCTCTGTGTTAACACAAGCCTTTGGAGATAAGCAGAGGCTGTGTGCTTATTTTTCCGCTACGCTTGACCCTGTCGCCAGAGCCCTCCCGAGCTGTTTAAGAGTCGCTGCGGCGGTCTCTATTCGACAATCGGCAGGGTTCGTTCTCAATCATGATCTCACAGTAATGGTACCGCATGCTGTGGATGTACTCTTGAATAAAACGAAGACACAGCACCTTACCAGTGCTCATCTGACTGGATATGAACTGACATTGTTTGCACCTCATATTACTATCAAAAGATGTGCCACACTGAATCCAGCCACATTACTACCCCTCCCTCGGAAGAAGGGGACACGGGTGTCCATGATTGTTTGTTTCGCACAGACGAAGAGACGAAGGGATGGGTAGACCTGACTGATGTTCCCTTATCTGACCCACAAGGGGAACTATATGTCGATGGCTCTTGTTTTAAATTGTCAGATGGCACTACTACAGCGACGTATGCTATTGCCACACTGCGCACTATAGTTGAGACGTCTCGTGTTCCTTATCAATCAGCACAAGCTGCGGAGCTGGTGGCCCTTTTGCGGGCATGTGAGTTTGGCAAAGGACTGACTGTCAATATTTATACTGACAGCCAGTATGCCTTCGGGGTGGCCCATAATTTTGGACGCCTCTGGGCAGAGAGAGGATTCTTGACATCGCACGGGACCAAAATTCAACACAGTCCGTTGACAGAGAGGCTTCTGACAGCTTTGACTCTTCCCAAACGATTGGCAATAGTAAAATGCAGTGCCCATAAAACAATTACTGATGCTGTTGGGAAAGGAAATGCATTTGCAGTTCAGACAGCTAAGGAGACAGCCAGATCAAAGATGAGAAAGATGTTTGTAGCAGGTCCAGCTAGGTGGGTGCCCGAGAATGGGATGTTTGAGGACACACTAGCCAATGTCAAGGAGATTCAGAGTGAAGAAACAGTGGAGGAGTTGGCAGTGTGGCAGGAGAAAACAGGGCGTATAGATGACGAGGGATGTTGGACTGATCTGTCCGAGAAACAGAGGTGGATGTTACCAAATGCATATGTACTTCCCGTGGTTACGATGACACATGGTCCAGCTCATATTAGCGCTAAGGGTATTTGCAAACTGCTAGATCCTGTGTGGAAAAATGACAATATTTCCAAGGTTGCTACTCACTTAGTGAAATACTGTATGATCTGTCTTAGACACAATCCTGGGAAAGGTACCCCTACACCTTCTGGTAATTTTGCACCTCCCTCCTTCCCTTTTGAGGTACTCCAAATAGACTATATAGAATTGCCATGGGTTAACAATTTGAAATACGTGCTAGTGGTAGTTTGTGCTTTTAGCAAGTGGATTGAGGCTTACCCCACAAAAGAAAACACCGCCATGGCAACAGCAAAGGCCCTTATTAAGGGGTTTTTCCCTCACTACGGCTTGCCCCGCTTGATCTGGAGTGACAATGGAAGTCCCTTCAACGCCAAATTGATCCAGCTGATATGCGACGGTTTGCATATTCAGCAAAAGTTTCATGCAGCTAACCACCCTCAGTCAGCAGGTTTAGTCGAGAAGTATAATGGTACTCTCAAGTTAAAATTGGCAAAGGTGAAGGAGAGTACTGGGTTGCAATGGCCAGATGCATTACCCCTTGCTTTGCTGTCCACTAGAATGACTGCCCATTCCAGGACGGGATTATCTCCCTATGAGGTAATTTTCGGTCATCCAGCGAATGTGTGGGGTGTCCCTAGAACAAAGAGATTTTCGGATATTGAGTACCCTTTGTTGGTCGACTATTTGTATGTACTTACTAAAAGCTTGCGTTCTGTTCACCAACTGATACACGAGGCGCTACCTCCAGCACCTGAGGGGCCTGGGCACACGATTCATCCTGGTGACTATACACTGATTAGAAGCTTTCAAAGAAAGGACGGCTTGGAGCCAAGATGGAAGGGCCTTTACTTGGTCCTCATTGCCACGAGGACGGCGGTGAGAGTGGAAGGTCGGAAGAACTGGGTGCATGCCTCTCACTATAACAGAGTGCCTCTGCCCCTGCCCTACGACGCCTGGGTGAGAGAGGGCATCGGAGACCACGAAACCGAAAGAGTCCCGCGATTCCTACCGTTCTCGGATGCTCAATTGGTTTGGACGCAAACAGAGTCAGAAAATTATGCTGTGTTAAATGAAGCAGTTCCCCCGGAAATAAGGGCTGCTCAGGGTTCCACTTTATCTGACTCCCCGGAACCTGAATTCCAGTCCTCTACATCTCCTGAATTTCAGATTCTACTTCGAGATGAGACAGCGCCTGCAAAGGACAGGTATAATTTGCATCCTCGACGGAAACGTAGTGCGCCAAAAGAAAAGTGAGTGTAGTTAGGGATGGACTTCATTGCATAAGACAAGTAAAAAGGTCACTTGTTTTTGCATCTTCCTGCTAGATTAGGGATCAGAAGATTGGTGCACTGCCTGTGACGCAGGACAGGATAAGTTGAGGGTATCTTCCAAGGAGGGAGAGTGCCCTAACCTGAGAACAGTGAACAATTGTCGACGAGCTGCAAGGGTGTGGCTCCACCGCTGCGTGCTCAATAGCACCACCGAGGATTGGATGATAGAAGCCTGCCAGGGAGGCTTAGAACGGACCCTGATTCTTGACCCTTGTGGTGTTTTTTTTTTCCCTTATTTTTTAGTGTTTTTGTGCCCTTTCTCCATGATTGGCTCCATTTTAAGTTGTTTTTTCTTTAACGCTTTGATCTGTGAATATAATTGTAGAAAAATGTATCTTTTTGGTCACCCTCTTGCAGCAGATGAACAAGGTCTCGTTGCTCTACGCCCAGGGCGGGTTGGTTTTGAGTGGTTGCTCAGGAAAAAGATCTTTCTGGTTGTATTTATGTTACTGTTCCTATTGGGGGGAGGGGGCTGTTCTGGGTAATGGAGTGCTCTGGGGTCACATTGTCATGTGTATTGTATCAAGTGGTTCCCTCAGATCGTCAGAAGCGCACCATGCACAATAATGTTTTCCTGGATACCCACCGAAAATTCTTTGGGAATAACACAGCTTGTTATCCTACTGATTCTGTTACAAGTTTATGGACAGCTTATCCCCTATCGCTAGTAAATTACACATATGTTCGTCCCCCCACCTTTGTAGAGGTAAAAGGTGAATTTGGTTTGGGATACCCTGGACCTTGTCTATATTATAGAAAACCAAGAGGTACAGGATATCCGGGATGTATGCCCGAAATGTATTGTAGTGATCTATATTTTAGCAAAAGGAATATCACACTGACAGGATGGCATTACCAAGATCTGACCGTCACTCAAGAGGCAGGAATATATCCTGCGTGTTGTCCTGAATTAAATAGTACTTATACTTATTTGTATCTTAACTGCTCCGGAGAGATAGTATACAAAAATGTTCTACGTTTAGGAAAAAAGGATGAACCCAATATGAAAGGAATGACCACTAGATATGCTCCATTGGATTACCAAGGTCCACTCTATGCACACCCCGGTTTCTATTTTCTATCCAATGGCACATATTCTAATATGTACAATGGTACAGAGGACGTAGCTTTGGGAATGGTGTTACCTCTCGGGCTACCTTGCAGGCATAGTAAACCAAATATAAGATGGGTAAAAAGAACATTGACCAAGGAATTCTGCGAGGGAGTTACAGATTTGGAAGTTAATAATTATAGCAATGGTATTACTTTTGGGTACATCCTTTCTTCCATTATCACATTTGGTGGTACTGCTATGGCCAGAGGTGAACGTGCTAGAGAGCATTTTGGGTGTAAATTACAGATTTTATCCAATTTGACAGTGGCAGCGTTGCGGGATATCACCACTCAGTTAGAAAAGATGCGCATATACTCCGAACAAACAAGGTATGCTTTTGATTTTATTCTAGCTAAGAATGGTGGAGCATGCACTGTCATAGGAGATCAGTGTGTGGTCGGCATCACGAATATGGAAAAAATATTACCCAACATATTTTAGACATTTTGGAGACTGTTAAGGGCATGGAGAGCGGCAATTGGAGTTGTCCCTTGTTTGGTGGTTGTGGCTGGATCTTAGAGAAAGTGATATATTTCATCGTTATTCTAATTTGCTGCTGTGCCCTGATACAGTGTCTTCCTTTATGCTGTTCATATTGTGCCACCTACCTTACACCCAAAAGAAGTTTGATTCATGATACAAATGCTAAAATAATGCTTCAACAAGAGCTTGACACTCTCATGCAGTTGGATGAGGGAATTTTTGGATCAGGTACCTCCCGTGCTGATTCTGTTTCTGATGTTACTCGTGTTGCTAATGATTAATGCCCCAACTCCTTTCCAGTGAGCTTTATTATTATATGTAATCATATTTGACAGATTATTGTTTATTCAATAAAGTTCTTCCTAGTTACTAGAATTGTAAAGACCCTTGCCTGATAGCATAAATAAAGATGATTTATCATATAAATGCTAAAAGGAGGGTCTGATAGAATTGAAACGTAGTTTTAATATCCCACGTGTGTTTTACTCCATAATATGTTAGCATTCATATGGCTAATACATTATATTTTCATAGTAAGTGTAAGACTTAATCAGTTGATACAGATGTCACGTCAATTAGGTTGACATCTGTGCTGCCATTTTAGTTAAAAGGACACGATATTCTCATGCAATGGAAACTGTTACTTGCATACTCGAAACTGTATTTTGCTCATTTACGAGAAATGGTCCTTGGTAAGTTTCGTTTCTTCAGTGCCCATGTTAGCTCGTTAGCACATGCCTTTCCCCTTAGATCAAGGCCTTCTCCCACGTGGGGAGGGGAGGATAGGCCAGACAACCTTGAAATGTAGATAGCTTGTACCAGGCTGCAGAATCAAGACTTATGTTCTGTACCCCCATTATATTACGACACCTACCAGTGTTTTTCCATGGTAGGTGGGTCTTTGTGGACTCCGCAACATACATAATGTAACTTTATGCTTGTAAAAGTCAGTCCCTCGTCAGCCATCATAGGAGGCTGGTCTGATTGGACTCCACTGCAGTGTATCCTGTGAATAAATTAGTTTGCTTGTATTGTCTACTGCGTCATCGACTCTTCATTCTTGGAAGGAGGTCGAGAATGACCCGGGTGACCCTAATCGGGCCACTTCCTTCACCATCAAAAAATACTGTTAGATGAAAAAATGAAAAACTGCAATTTACCAAGCGCTTTCTTTTTTTACAAATGTTACTTATATGCAGGGGTGGCTCCTCCGCAATGGCGGAGGAGCATCGCCCCACTGCTTTTGAGCAGTGCAAAGTAAAGGAAACATAAAATGATGATAACTTTGAGCTATTATAATTTTATGTTTCCGTGCTGCTTTGCAGGGGGGCGGATGGGCTGCTCTGCTCTTGGAGCAGGGGAGGAGTGGTTTGCCCACTCAAAAATGCACATGACTGTTTTGCAGGCTCGCCCAAAACAGTCATGCGCACTTTCCCTGTTCTCAATGCAGGCTGCATTACAGCCTGTGTGGAGAACATGCCCAGGCCCCCGTTCCCTGGCTGAGGGTCGAACCAGGAAGCTCAGACCAATCACAATGCTGCATTGCAGCATTGTGATTGGTATGGGGAGCCTGGGTGCTTACCAATCCCAATGCCGCATTGCAGCATTGTGATTGACCAGCTGAGTCTGGGTCAGAGAAGCCTGGCTGTGCTTCCTGTTCCTCGAGTCCGACGAGGAGAGCAGGAGGCAAGTGTTTATTTTTTATATATATTTTTTACATTGTCCTTCCTGCGCCAACCCCTCCCTGCGCCCGGCCCACCCCACGAGCCGCCACTGATTATATGAAAATTACATCAAGCACATGTATGTAGCTGTCAATAATTGCAAATCATTTTACCTACTGACAGCACAGGCAACCCAAGCTTCACTCTCTTCGTCTGTGACACCACCCCTAAGAACTGTTTGCTGAAAATCATTTTCATTGTTGACTGATACTTTTTAGCTATTGAGTAAAAATTACTTTTCCTTCATTGCATATGCTGCTGCTGCAAAGCTGCTTTTTTAAAACTCTATTAGAATTCATATTTATGTAACTATTTTATCAGATGTTTCCACTGGACACCCAATAAAATCTGCGGGATTTTATGGCCCTGTGTATTACCATGCCATCGGGATGCAACTTTTTATGAAAACATCAAATAAATAATTGTTTATGACATATAGGGCTGGCTCTTTGCTTCTTTGAAACCAGAGTTTGTGCTGTTTTTGACATTAGGAAGCAGATTTCACTTAGCAAATATTTTAGTATTCAGCTTTTAGTTCATTTTTCAAGACTGACACTGGCTGTACGATGCATACTTTAAATTTGATCAATTACAAAACGTGAACGTTGGGCATGTAAGGAGGGCCAGTTCAACATATTCACTACGAGCTTCACATGTTACAGGTACCTCAAAATAGAATTTTTTGTATATTAAGTATTTTGTTTAGTTTGTTGAATACATTTAACAATTGACAATTGTTTTTTGACAATTGTATAAGCTTTATTTTGACAGCTCGTGTCATAAAAGCTATAAAAACACCATTTTGAATAAAAAGAGATATAAAAATGATCAATTCATACAACAGCGTATTGCAGATAAATATATACAAACAATCCATCCTAGTACCCAACTGCAACCAGAGTACAGCGTGCTGTTCGGCAGATCAACGATAAGACTATCGATACAACGATAATAGAACGTACTACATAAAAATATGCATTAAACACATTCTAAAATACGGAGGAAGATGCACTAAGATGCTTCCTATTGTGGTGCATCTTCTGTTGGACCCAATTTACAATCCCCCTCAGGGCAACATTATGGAAAGACTAATAGCAATAAAGTGCATAGTGTATAAATAAAACATAAATTGCCAGCTTATGAGCCCTACGGCAGCTGCATGTAATCATCATACTACTGAGCACTGCTGCATTCCTGTCTGGATCTTTCGTCTTATGAGCCATGCATGGCTTAAGAACTTGGCCACGCTACAGGCAAAGAGTGGTCTAGGATCTGATCTAAGGATGAGCAGGGCAACCCAATAGTCCTGTGTGCCGAGTTGCCGGCAGATCGGTTTTAGCCATTTTGTCCTCGGCATGGCATATGCTTGACAAACAAACATAACGATGGCAACACTTTCTACTGGGGCCCTGCAACATGGACAGTCCTTTGGTGTTGCGTGACAAGTGTGCCACTTGGCTGTAGTCTCACAGACAGGTAGTGTTACAAATCTAAAATGGATGTATAACATCCTGTCCCGGGAGGCCTGGTTTATATCTAAAAAGGGCTCTAAGTATCTGGTTTGTTTATGGAGATAAAATTCTGCTGTTAGTCTCCCCAAATTTAGTTTGCTAGATTCTTGGTGGTCCACCCATTCCCAGTAGAGACGTTTAAGCTCTTCTTTCCTCGGTGGGTCCTGCTTATCCCAATGTGCTTGAAGCCCTAAGGCTGACATTTTTCTGATGTTAGCGATCCAGCCCACTTTGCTACTTGTGTCTAGCCTGATAACCTCAGATAGGGCTTCCGCATAGGGTAGGAGCTCTGGGGTTCCCCTGATGCGAGCCCAGAAGAGCAGGGGGCAAAGCATCGCTACATCGAAAATGGATCATCTGCCCATATCGAGAATAAGGGGGGTGAGGGGAATGTATTGGGGCAGCATAACTAGATCCCTAAGGAATTTATGGTCAGATATGCAGAGGTTGTGGTCCTTGTCAAATCCCCACAACTCTGCTCCGTACAGTGCTGTACTGACTGCTTTTGCGTCGTAGACCTGGAGGGCTGGAGCTACCGGTCTATTATGTGAAGAGCGGTGTTCCTTCCCAAGTGAACCCACTACCCGTTTGTGGCTCATCAGCATCTTTGTTAGGTGGGGCTTCCATGACATTTTGTCTGAGAGTCGGACCCCGTGATAATCGAAAGTGCCAACTCTTTCTAAGGGAGTTCCACCAAGCAAGGGGCTGCCTCTATAGGACTTGTGGGGGTTAAAGGCCATGAATTTAGTTTTTGAGGTGTTGATAACCAACCCCCTGATATCGCAGAAAAGTTGAAACCTATTAAATAGTCACTGCAGCCCCACTGGGGTCTTTGACACCAGTAGGGTGTCATCTGTGAACAAAAGGGTCGGTACCTTATCGCCCCCCAAGGTTGGTGCATCTGCTGGATCTTCTTGCAGGAAACTAACCATTCCATTCATGTAGAGGGAGAATAGAGTGAGAGCCAGAACACAACCCTGTCGAACTCCCCTGCTGACAGGAATACGGTCAATCAACTGTCCCTGCGCTCCCCACCTGATCTGTGCATAAGTCTCTTCGTGTAACCAAAGTACAATATTGAGAATCAACGGGGGGATGACCATGTCTTTGAGTGCCAACCATAGTTTACTCCTAGGGACTAAATCAAAGGCAGTTTTTAAGTTGATAAATGCTAAGTATAGTCTACCCTTGCCAATCACCACCACTTTCCAGTAGTTGAGGATGAGCCGAAATGCCTGGTCGATGGCCCCCATCCTAGCCCTAAAACCAGCCTGAAACTGCGATAAGATGGCATTATCGTCTGCCCACAGCTGGATCCTCTGCAGCAGAACTCTGCTAAAGACCTTCTGCAGGGCATCGTTCAAGCTTATGGGCCTGTAATTTGAGGGGTCATTTCTGGCTCCTTTTTTATAGATCGGGACCACCTCTGCTCCTTTCCAAGACCCGGGGACTGGGGCGCCATTAGCTATTGCATTTGGCAGGAGAAGAATGTAGCGGGCCGAATTTGGAATATCGGCTAAGAACAAGTCTCCCCGTATGCCGTCTGGTCCTGCAGCTTTGGACGGCACTATTCTGCCTATCGTGGTCTCTATTTCACCCAAGGAAAAAAGCTCATCGTCCGATGGGTGCCCATCAAACTCAGCCACCTCCGCTGGGGGCAGATCCTCCGGAGTTGAATAGAGCTTCCGGAAGTGATCGTACCATTCTTGGCCAGTGATATGTTTAGGTGGCGAGAGCGCTCCTGACTTGCTACCCCAGGTGACTTAAGACCAGATTGACTTGGCGTCCTTTGCTGCACTTGCTTCCTTAAGTTGCTGCCAGCGGGTTTCATCCCATGCTAACTTCGCCAAATGCAAGGTGGCCTTATAGCGCTTCCTGGCGGTTCTGATCAAAGGGAAATTCTTATCTTTGATTGCTGCAGCTAAGAGGGCTCGCTCGCGTCTACAATCCTTTTTGTACCACGAGTGACCCCTCTTGATGACATATTGGACTTGTGGTCCGATCTAGGAACTGTAAAGTGCACATTAAGTCGGCCGAAGATGCGGGAGTGAACCGTATCTACATCAGCCAATCTGCTTTCGCTGGCAACCACGGACTGGAGCTCTACTCTAGTGTGCCTACTGCCAGATCATGCTGTATGCCTAAGATCTTATTTTCTTGCAAGGCCACCGTCCGCCATTTTAAAGATTTGTTGTTATTCGAGGGGAGGATTTCCCTGGTGAGGGTCAGAGGTGGGTCGCTCTTGGGGTAGTAAGGAGCTTCCCACAGAGGGTTCATACTTAGACAGAGAGGATTGTGATCACTATCTGTGGTGGTGCCCACACTCATATCAATTAGGTCTCCCCAGAGCCTCACATCGAGGAGAATGTAATCGATGCGAGATGGGCAGCTGACTCTATTGTACATGTTCGCGCCCTGCCTATCTAAGGGAGTTCTGCCATTTACTTCCCTCAGGCTGAACTCAACATTAAGGGCATTAAGGTGGAGTGCTGTCTGTGTCCATTTTTTAACTGGGGGTAAATTTAAGGAGGGAACAGCCCATTTCGTGACATCATCCTCGGTGCCAAACAGATCTTCTTTGTCAAGTGGTTCGAAGGTGCTATTAAGATCGCTCGCTACTATCACTCTAGAGTATGCTGAGCATCTAGCTAAGCTCTCTTCCAACAAGGTGATAGTGGGTGAGGGTCTACCCCCTTTGGTCCCTCTCACATAGACATTGAACAAGTCAATATGATCTCCCCGCCTGGGTTCCCAGATGCCTACCCCCAGGATATCTGGGCTGGAACTTGGATGGAGGGTGATCCGACAGCCCAGAGCAATGCTCACCCAGATAATCAAGTCCCCTGCCGGGCGCCCTCTCCCTATTGTCGTTGCTGGTAAGCAGAAGCATACAAAACCTGATTTAAATAGGGGAACCAAGCTCCAAGTATCCTGAAAAATGCAAATGTCGTATCCCTCAATTAGGTCATTCCAGTGAGGGAGTGACATTTTGCTCTTTAGCCCAGCCACATTCCATGATATTACCCTGAGCTGTCGACAGAGATCTGGGCTAGGGGACAATACAACATTTGGATTAGGAGGTCAATGGCTAATGGAGCCTGGGGTGGAGCTTGAGAACTGTGACTTGTGTGAGAATCCGCACCCACCAGCCCGCTAGGGTCGGTGGGGGCGTTGCACATACCTGCTCCTACTAAGGGTCTATCTTCCCTTAGATGGGACACCTTCTGCCAATCCTCAGTGCTTGGGCGACTATCTACATAAGTGAATGGAATAGTACATGACCCAAGATGCTGATGGTCTTCTTTTGGGAGTCAATTATTAGCTTCTAAGCTAGAGCCACTAGCCAATTGACCAAGTGGTTGGGGTGCAAATAGCTTGCTATGATCAAACGGTATAGAGCGCTTAAACTGGATTGAGGAGCTGTCAGGGGAACAGGTTCGATATTCCAGGGCAAGGAGGTTTTCAGCCAAGTCTGTCCCTTTAAGGGTAAGTTCAATGCAATCGAGTGGTTGAGCAGGAATATGCCCTGATAATGTTGTCACGAATCACGGAACGACAACCCCTGACGTGACGAATCCAGTGAATTTCTTTGTTGGTCAGAGAATCTTCCCCCACATGCCCTTTCCTTTTGTCAAATTTCGGGACATTGACCATGTAGATTTTCTGGGTGGTTGGCAAGTATGGGATAATTGGTTGAGTCCGGGCATAGCATGGCAGTGGTTGTCCCTGGGATAGGGAGGTGTTTCTAGTCCCAGGGCGATTAGGGGAACCATGCGCGACCATTGGGTTAGGAAAATAGGTGGCTCGGTTGACAGTGGGTTCAAATAATGCTTGGGTGTGAGGAACAATGGTGGGGTGAGGCTGGGTGGGCCCATGGGAGGCAGTATCCCTTCCACGGATAACTGCCTGGTGGGGTATATAATGATTACGCAAGAGTAGTGTGTTAGCTCCTGGCACAGATTTAGCATGCGGTTGGGGGGGGTGAGCCATTCTGCAACAAGGACTTGACTAAGATGGTGAGACCCTGAATCATAGATCTCATGGTCCCTATTTCAGCCCTGAGTGTATTAATGAGTTGATTTGTATTTTGGGATTCTGGGTGTGATGCTGATGTGGTCGCATTAGTAGCGTCAGGGGGCTGCTGGGGGGTGTTTTCCTTGGGATCATCAGACAGGTCCAAAAGAGGAGTGAACCTGTTTGCACAAGAGATAATGGGTTCTGGCTGTGGTGTAGTGTTACTAGAAGTGCCATGAGAATTTGTGGGGGGGAGAATGGGCCCTCGCAGTATGGGATAATGCCTCCGAGTTGTGTAAAGGGGTCCCCTTTGGGAGTGACTTTTTGAACATTGCTGGAATGGCAGGTGGGCGACTGGGGCTAATAATTCTTGTAGAGGTTTGGCCAGAAGGGGTGTGTGAGGGAGTAGCTGGTTCAGCTTCTAAAATGCCTTCGTACTCGCTAATTAGGCTATCAATACGATCAATACCATCTAGAACGCAGTTACTTCCTGGGTGTTTCAGCGATTTTCTGACTTTTTTCCCTTTCCCCGTTTGTCCGCCACCAGGACCCTCCATAGTTTTTCTCTTCCCCATATCTCTGCAACCTCGGGTGCGCAAGCCAAAGTAAATGAAAACCAGCTGTAATCTATCCCCTTACCAGCAATAAATGACAAAGTATTATAGCAGAGCAATGATAGTGCAGACGCCCGGCTCGACAAATAGCCTACGTGGTCACACGATCAACGGGTTTTAGCTCAGTAGCTGAGTAGTGAAGGGTTAAAACAGGACGGGGGGATTCGCTCTCCAAGCGACACCAAGCAAGGAATGCCTAAATAACTTCCCCCCCATGGCTGCATCCGCTGTTAAAATGAGGAAAAGGAGAAAAGGGACTGTCTCAAAGAAATGTCTAGTTTTACAGAAACAAGTTCCCAAAACTAGCAAACTAGCAAAAAGAGGAAGACAAACGACCAGCGTCAGCAGTCCATAACAATATCATAAAGTAAGTCAGCAGACAGTCCTGACTTGCTTGTAGTCAGGGAAGTACAGGTCCGGACTTTGCCCAACACCAGCAGATTGGAAGAAAGAAGGGGAGAGGGCACAGTACCTCAGGTATCTCAGGTCACTCTCAGGTATCCAGTGTCGGCTTGCAGTGGGCTGTAAATAGCCAGGTGTAAGGGGGGTGCCCTGCCCTGCCTCTTCCTGGCAATGACGGGCAAGGACGGGCCCGCCCTTGGCCCGGGCTTGGCCCGGGCTTGGCCCAGGCGCGGCCCGCACGCGTCCCGTTCCGTGGGTGGTTGCAGGCGCTTTTGTAGCATGTTGGCGATCCTTCCCTCTAGGGAGCAAAGGCTTCTGGGACCTGTAATCCCCCTGCGAGGTAGCAGGCAGCAGATGGTGGCGGTGGTGAGTGTGTCCAATACATTTAACGAACATTGATTTGATATGCCTAGTGTTTTATAGTTCTTTGGTTCTGCTTTGACAGTGCAACTACTGCTTGACCGTTTGTGGAAAGAGATTTAAGAAACAGTACTGATAGAGGGTTTTGGCTCTTTCCACATGTTGATCTTTCTTCTGAGGCACATTGATTGGGGAGACATTGTTTAATCTATCCAAAGTGTGACTTTCCATCTACAGCCCTTAACCTTGAAACAGCCAGTACTGATTACCACTGAATAATGAGGGGCTATTCACTGATCTAAGATGGCCACTATCTCAATGTGATGACGTTGTATGTTCTGTTTACCTGAGAGGATCACTCTTTCAATCCAATTTGGTTTCTAGCTGGGCTGATTCAGTATTTTTTACCTTTGTAAGTGATAGAGCGAGACACCTCATTCTGCTCATTAAATGCAATTATTAGCATAGTGCAATTTATAACGTTAAAAACCATGTACTCATTTAACACAAACATTGTAGTAGGTAATCAAACTTAGACACTATAATCAAATACTCAAATTAACATATTCTTATAAATTAAGTTGCTGATGCCATTTTCAATGTCGACTTTACACGTTTAAGGCCGATAGGCCTGTTTACTTTTGTTTGCACAAGATGGTTTTCTCTTTCTTCCCACTGCAGATGCTGTATTTTTCCAGAAGCAGTCTGTTAGCTAGTGAGTAGGCAGTTGTTATGTATTAGACAACATTTAGTAAGGTTCTCACTGGAAGGAAAGGAAGATGCCAGGAAGCATGACTCGTGGGAAGAGCTGTCTGAGCCATAAGATTCTGTTTAAAGTAACAATTCAAGGACATAATTATGTATGAACCATAGTAAAGACATGCAAAACTGATGAGTTTGCCTGCTCCCAGAGTTTCGTGATGTTAGAAATTGGGTCTCTAGCTGGCAGATATTTGCACCCTGTCCAACCCTAGTCAGGTAAGCTAGATACACACTTTAAATTAACCTGTGCTCACCCTCTGGTAGCTTGGCACAGAGCAGGAAAGCTTAACCTAAGAGGCAATGTGTAAAGTATTGGAGCAACTCACACACACAGTAACACAATGAATACATCACAAAAAGACTCCACACAGGTTTAGACAAATAGTTAATATATAGCTGAGTAAAACAAGACCTGAAAGACAAAAGTCCAACCAGTAGAAGTCAAGGTATACATTTTTAAAGAATAAATGAAAAACAGTGCATAGGACTCAATACTGCTGTTGAGGTTGCTAGGGACCTGGGTAAATCCAAAGTTCAGACCAACCGCTATGAAGGGCAGGCCGGCTACAGTACCTGCACAGGGTCTGCTGAAGAAGTACTTTGGATGGAGCAAAGATCGTCATTGAGGGTCAGATGCGTCGGTTCCGATTCACACAGTCGGGTCGATGCATCGATGTCGAGGCTCGTAGTCGCGCCTTGGATCGCCGCTGCATCAGAGTCGAACCTTGATGGCAGGTCCTCGGATCGGTGCGGCATCATCGTCGAGCCGCGTAGGGATATCTTCTGTTTGGCACTGCGCCGGCCGTACAGGGCAATGCCTTAGTTTCGACAGGCGCAGTGGTGACAATGCCCTGGTTTTGTAGCAAAACAGCTGCAAAACCCACTTCTGGGTCCCAAGAATGGATAGGGCACCTCAGGCAAGGGTAGGACTCACAGATGGCAAAAGTCAGGAGCACCAGCAGGATTGTGGCCAGTATTTTATGGCTCTGAGACTTCAGAAAACAGGAGGCAAGCCAGCAAGCCCTTGTAGTCATTCTGGGTTCAAGTGAGATGGGTCCAGTCCTTGTCCTCAGAAGAGCAGAGATCAGCAGAAAACAATGCAGCTCAGCAAAGCAGAGAGCAGTTCCTCAGAACAGTCCAGGCAAAGTGGCAATCCTTACAGCACAGGAGCCTTTACTCCAACAGAGTTCTTCCCAGGTCCAGTAGTGTACTGATTTGGTAGGGGCAGATACCCAGTACTTATACTCAAAGTGCCTTTGAAGTGGGGGGTGACTTCAAAGCAGCTTCTTGAAGTACACATGTCCCCTTTCATCTCAGCTCTATCTGCCAGGCTATCTGTGGGGGGTAATCAGTCCTTTGTGTGAGAACAGAACACAGCTTATTCAGATGTAAGTGTGAGCTCCCTCTCATCCTTCCTGCCCAGGAAGGCTATCAAAATGCAGATGAGTCCTCTGTCATACTCACCCTTCCTGTATTTGTGGCTATCTAGAGGGAATACACAAAGTGTAGCTTTCACCCAGCCCAGACATGTATTGGAGACAGGCTACAGGCACACAGAGCAAAGTTTAAGAGCATAGAAATGTCCACTTTCAAAAAGGGGCATTTCTAAAATAGTAATGTCAGATCCAACTTTCCTACTAAAGAGGATTTATCATTACCATTCCAAACATATGAACCATGAGTTAGATACTCCTTCCTAATCAGGAATTACAGCTTAAAGGTTTTTAAAGGAATTCCAAATGCTAGGCTATGAGAGGAGTAGGCCTCATAGTAGTGAAAAATTAATTTAGTGGTTTGTCACTACCAGCACATGTAAAACTTAAACGTACATATCCTACCTTTTATTTGCACAGCATCCTGCCCTTAGGGCTACCTAGGGCCTACCTTAGGGGTGACCTATGTGTAATAAAAGGAGAGTTGAAGGCTTGGCAAGGGGTTTTAAATGTCAAGTCGAAGTGGCAGTAAATTGCACACACAGTTCATGCCACGAAAGGCCTAAGACAGGTTTGATAGGCTATTTGTGTGGGTGGCACAATCAGTTCGGCAGACCCACTAGTAGCATTTAGATTATAGGCCCTGGGTATATGCTATACCACTTTACAAGGGATCTACAGGTATACTAAATATGCCAAACAGGTATACGCCAATGTCATCATGTTTAGGGGAAAAGCACATGCACTTTAGCACTGGTTCGCAGTGGTAAAGTGCTGAGGATCCGAAGACCAACAAAAAGATACAGGAAAAAATGTAGGTAAGCAGGAAACAACTTGGGGGAAGACCACTCTAAGCATGACAGGTTTAACAGAAGAAGGCTGATTGGAGTAGAAACAGAGAGAAATGTTGCAACAAGAGTTTTTTCCAAGTTATTATAGCTTGTGTTTCTTAGATTAGGGTAGGGCAGATCTTAGAGATGCTTGCTGACTTTGAGTTGAGAAGTCCCTTCAAGCTTTTGCAAATCTCCACTGACTGAATGCTAATGCTTTATTCCTATGCATTCTTATTCTCTCATCAGGAACCTTCATTAGGTTTTCTGAAGCTGACACCTTACTTAATTTGCTTGAATGCCATTCTCACCCAAACCTTCTTTAATTTAGATTAGGGATTTTCCTTTATGGATCACACTCACTGCATATTTTGCATTACATGTGTAATTCTTATAAATGGGCTATTTTATCTCAATCTGAATAATGACTTTTAGACAATTTTAATCTGCAATAATGTTAACTACATGTGAATACTTATTAAATTCATGATCTGTTTTAAACTAGTTTGTTCAATAAAATCCTTTAAACTTATTTTAATTCTCTTTGCTGTTTCCTGTGCAGTTCCAATGGGTCTTCACAGTTATAGTAATTCATGTAAATGATAGTGCCTTATCGCCTCTCCTTGTCAACTAACAAAGGTCCATACGACTTTCTCTGTAAATCTTTATTCGACTATCAAAAAATCATCATAAAAGAATAAAGCATACATCAACCAATAAATATTGATATTAAAAAAGAAACACATAAATAATACATGGTGACATGGCATCAAAATGCAAAATTGTTTAGGACATTAAAAACATTGAATCCATAGGTACACTTTTTGTTATAATCAGGTTATGCTAAACATTTGCTGTATTCAACCAATATAGATCAATTTTTAAGAAGACACCTACAGGAAAACATTTGAAGATTAAAAAAAAAAGGCCGGCCTGTATTGGCGGAACCTGCGAGTTCTGAGAATGGACAACAAGTATCTATGTCAAAATGGTGCATAATATGTACAAAACAGAGTTAAATGCTCTAATGTACAATACCATCACAAGGGAAAGGATGCATAAGGTTTGGATCAAACTGGCCAGCTGAGAAGTAGAGATGGCTTCTAATTGAGCCTATTCAGAATTTCATTAATATAGGCCTTGCCCATGGATTCCTCACAAGTAAAAGATAAGGCTCAGGTCTGCCACTGATTTTAATGACCAAGTAATGTCTTAGGGAAAATTTTCCCAGGGCCTCCCTCTCTCTGGCTTCTGCTGCGTGCATAACAAATAGCTGCATAATCTTTGAATGCTCTCCCTTACTTAGCGCTTGTGGGGAGGTATACAATTCTAGTCTGACCAGTGAATCTGTGATCTGCCTTACGTGGACAAGCCACAGGATCTTATGGCCATACTCACAACCTAAACAATCCAAGATCACATTGTGTTTGATAGCAGTATACCAATTGCTCCTTGCCAACATCCATAAAAGCAAAGGGGAAAATCTAATTGTATCTTCCACGCAGGGTCGTTTCTAGGTGTTTTGCCGCCCTAGGCGAGAATTGAAAAATGCCGCCCCCTCCCTTTTACGACCATCACTCTCTCCCCCTGTCATCCAGGCTTTTCAATATAAAAGTAAATATTTAAACAGCATATTTTTGGGGTGAAAATGAATTGAAGCAGAGCTGAAGATGGCCTGGGAGCTCGGGACTGGAGCTCTGTGAGGACTGAGGCTGCTAGGGGACGGGGGCTTTAAGAGGGCTGGGACTGCTAGAGGACGAGAGTTGAAGGTGCCGAGGCTGCTAGTAGATGGTGGGTCTGAGGGACTGGAAGCTCTGGGACAGGAGCTAAGAATGCTGTGGGTTCCGGGGATGGCCCGGGCTGCCATGGGGGTAGGGAGTTCTGATACGACTGGAGCTGCTAGAGTGTGGGACCTTTAACGGCCAGGACATGAGCTGTACAGACAAAAAGGGTTTCCAGAAGACCAGGTCTGCTTGAGGATGGGAACTAAGAGGACGGGGCTGCAAGGAGACATAGACTCTGGGAGGACTGGGGGGCGCAGCAGCTAGAGGAAGGGGTCCGTGAGAGGGCTGGTGGTAGCTCAGAGAGACTCCCCCGGGGCACTGGGTGGTCCAAGGGGCAGGGGGCTGCTAGAGGCAGCGAGCTCCAAGAAGGCCAGAGCCACTAGGCGATGGGAGGTCTGAGAACACAGGCTGGGTGTTAAGGAGAGTCTCCGAATGTACCGTGTCTCTGCCTCCCATGGGCTGAGATTTGAACTCTCAGTGCGGCCTAAGCCCTGTTATGGTTTTGAGATGGCTTGTTCTCCAAGGAACCTGTCCCTACCTTCAAGGCCCTACTGCCGAGATGATGGACAGAATGCAGAATAAATTAAAACATTCACCCCAGTCAAGAGATCTGGGTTAAATTTGACGTTCTTTTGCTCACCGTGCCACCCCAGTTTAGACCCACCCATATGCAAATCTGTCTTCCCCCTGTTGGGAACAGTCCAGCCCGAACTGCCAGGCCAAGTCCTCCCTGGACCAGAAACGTGAACCCTGGGACCGGTTTCGGGGTTTCACCCCTCATCAGCCAGGCTAGCTTGAATCCTGATCTGTGACTGGGGGTGAATGTTTGATTGGCTCAGCATTCCATCCATCATCTGTTCTTTTTGCAATTGTCACCCTAAGTGGGAAGGGTATGCCCAGACGTGGGTCGCATGCTCGCTACGCCACCAGATTCAAGCTAGCCTGGCTAATGAGGGGTGATGCCCCGAAACAGGTCCCAGGATGCTTGTTTCTGGTCCAGAGAGGACCTGGCCGGACAGTTCGGGCTGGACTGTTCCCATGAGGCACAGGGTCAAAACTGATTTGCATGTGGCTGTGTCTAAAGTGGAATGGCGTGGCATGCAAAAAAACGATGGATTTAACCCAGATCTGTGACTGACTGGGGCAATGTTTGATTGGCTCAGCATTCCGTCCATCTTCTGTTCTTTTTGCAGTCGTCAGATTAGGTGGCAAAGAGTGTGTGTACCTACAACATCCGAAGCCACATCCCACTGGCGTGCTTTCACTCGCCCATCTCCCTCCCTCCTCCTCAGCCCACCGACTGGGCCCAGATCACACAGAGCGCACTCCACGCGACGGGCGCTGTGCTTTTTGACAACCCTACCCTATCTGAAACAACAACAGTAGGAAGCAAAACCTGTCTCTGTCTGAAACATACACGAGGCTCCTACATAAAAGGTTACAGTTATAGTTCACTGACTCGAAAGGATTGGTGGTATTTTACAGATGATAAAGAATGTAATTACATATTACAGAACTTCATGTATTAATGTTGGAGGTAACTCAGGTTTTAATGTAGCAGGAGACCTGTACAGAACTGGAATTCTATTACTAAAGAGAGTTAAAGAACGAAGGGCACAATATTCCTTCTGTAAGAATGTGCAAAGGTTTCCTCGGCGACCAAAGTAAGCATTTCTGCTTCGTAATGTGACAAAGGTAAATATTCTTGTCTGGAGTGTTGATAAAACATGTCATTTTAAGCATGTTTTGTGGTATCTGATAACTAAGGATGTGTACATGAGGGCTGGGAGTTATGCTGAGGGCACTGTGGGTGTCTGTGTGTGTGGAATAGGTGGGCACTAGGAAAACAAAAAGAAACAGGTAAATAAGTAAGAGGCGAACTGATGGGGTAACAGTCAGGGACACTCAGGAAAGGTATGGGGTAGATATGAAACCCAGAGCACAGGCCAGGGAGGCAGGAAATGGGGATAGATGGCCGTGGTGGGCTGTGGTGAGGGGGCGGGAGGTGTGCGCGAGCACCCCTTCTGTAGCATACATTCATGGCAAATGCAACTAGAGGACGACAAATGTTATTCGATGAGAGATAGGATCAGACTTTTAAAATCCGATCACTAACTTTGGGGAAAATAGGACGGCGACAATAAAATAATGACCAGGGGGTCCGTGTTTAGTTCTGGCTTGTCGACACAGCTGTCTCTACAACCATTGATAGTCATGCTTTAAAATACCCATACAGTAAGCTTCAGTCAGAGAAGTCTTTCTCTCAACTCATGCTATTGGCTGTTTGCTGTATCCTTTCCCCTCCTATGTCATGTTTGCTTGGCAATGCATAAGGAACTATTTCACATCTCTGAATCATGTCACATTAAATAATTTTTCTCCTAAATGCATTGTATAATAAAATCAATCATTTTTTCTTTGTTTTGCACTACTATAGGCATTTTAAAAATACATTAGTCAGGTTTCAAAATGCAAGCCACACCCATTGGCTTTGCCAATGCTTGCTTTATTAAGTAGGGAGGGGACTATCTGTGTCTCAAGGTAAGGCTTTGGCGGAGTGGATGATAGAGTGAAACTCTGCATTGCTGCTATGTAGTGTTCGCATCTCAGGAGGATCAGAGACTGTAGGGAAACGAGGGAGGCTGACAAAGGTTGTGTGAGTCAAAAGGGGAGAACTGAAGACTCGGCAGAAGAGAAGGAAAGATGCTAACGAGGGGGTAGTAATGGTGAAGGATTTGAACTTTAAAGAGAAGCCAGAATAATCCTTTTCTGATTATGTGAATTAGACTCTGGCTCATTGTGGGGGGTGGGGGGGCACTGAGAGAATGATGGGACTGACGGCAGGTTAGGATGAGTGCACGAAGAGGAGCTCAGTTAGTGAAAGTGAGCTCTATCTTGCTGGCTCGAGAGCTGCTGTGAGGCTGAGAAGAATAAACTAGCAGGCGGAAGATGTCTGTGGTGCCGGGTTATCTCGTCTTGCGAAGGAGTGAGTGGACTGATGATTAAATGGCATTAGTGCCCTCAGAGGCGAAGAGTGAGTGGAGTGAAGAGTGAAGCGGTGGAGAGGGAGCGGGGGCACAGTTATGAGACGGTTGCCTAAATTAAGCATCCGCTGTAAATATTACATCAATATCACGACAATGACAAAGTTTGCCGCCTACTGCGTGGCTGAACTGCATGTTAGGAGTGCAGGAAAAGGCAGCCGGCCTCCCGGTCTCCTATTAAATGTCAGCTGTTCCAATACAGCAGATTTGAATACCCCTTTTGCCAATGAACATCACCCCTCCACCCCCCCTGTGCCCATGCTCCCTGCACAGGCCCTTTCAGGCGCCAATATTTACAGCTGTTGGACAGCAGCGCACACAGGCCGAGGCGCTGTGCCGGCCTTTTTACCGGCTGTAAGAGAGGCCTGGGCAGCGCCCACCCTTCTGGGAACAGCTTGGCCCCTCTGGGCGCTGGGAAGAAGCATGCGGTGACAGGCTGCTCCGCCCCCCCTCCCCTGACCCAGGGCCCCAATTCATGCCCATCTCTTCCTACAGGTGATAAATCACCGACTGTCTCATAGGAGCAGGGTGGGGGCGTCTCACCCGTGAACCCCATGCACTGGGGTCTGCTGCTGTGTCTCATTCTGGCACGAACGTCACTGGCCCCCAATTAAGTCCCTCATTTGAGCCATTCAAAGAAAGCGCTGCTTTGTTTTACGCTCTCTTGGACGAAGATCACACAAGCAGTCACGTCGGAAGTCAGAAATGTCTCTGTGACCCCAGAGCCTCTGGAGTCTTGGGCCAAACTCATGTTTTTTGCCGCCCTCCCCGTTTTGCCGCCCTAGGCGGCCGCCTAGTCTTGCCTAATGGTAGAAACGGCCCTGCTTCCACGTACGCTAGTTTCAGTTCTTTGTGCATAAAGAAATTAGTGGGTTCCTGTGGCCAATCCCAGCCGCGTTCTACAGAAGTGGTTCTCCTTTTGTTGCAGTCTTATACAATCTTGATATCCCCATATACCTACCCCATACGTCAAAACGGGAAGGCACTTCGAGACGCGCGATCGCGTGAAAACAAGATGGCCACCTCCCGGTGAGCTCCGTGTCGGAGGAGCCCGTTTTTGAAGACGAACTCCTAAATTCCAGTCAGAATATACTGGAAAACGCTTCAGCTGCCTTGTGAAGCCTTACCTACTGCTGTGGTGCTTTTTCTTGGAGCTTGGTAGTGGTGTTTTTCTTCTTCCTGATCTGCCTGGAGCTCTGCATAAGGTACTGCCCAGATTTCCTGTCAGGGGGGCGGAGCAAGTATTCAGGAAAGGGCCTGGCTTTGGCCTAAACCACTCCCACAGTCTGTTTTAGCTGCTGCACCAGCTTTTTCCTTGCTGCATTTTTTCTGCATTTATCTTATTTCCCTCTACTTTGCATTTATTTACTCCTTTCATTTTTATAATACGAAAATGGAGAATAAAAATGCGCAAAACCCCAATAATAAGAGGAAACAACAGATTTCTCCTCCTCCTGTGAAATCTAAAGTGGTGGAATCTAGTGAGCCTTCTTTGGCATTAATTCTTAACGAACTTCATGCGCTGCGTGCCAACACTGATACCATTGCGTCAGAGATTAAAAACATACGTAAAGATATGGCTAGTATGTCAATGAAGGTTTCTGATAATTCCATCAAAATACATGACAACAAAGTTAAAATTGATGCCTTTACACCATTTGTGGCAAAAATTTCTCCTATGTCTGCTCATCGTCTGGATATGGAAAATCGCAACAGGCAATACAATCTGCATATTTTTAATTTACCGGAAGATGTTGAAGGCTCTAATTGCAGACTATGGGGCCGATTCCGATTCGGGCCGGAAAACGTACCGACCGACTCGGTACGGGAATTTAGTCCGACCGACTCGGACCGGCGCCGCACGACCCGGGTAGTACGATGAAATGCATGTGAAATCCGACAGACTCGGACGGAATACAAAACGACCTACGGAGCCGGACGGAAACAAGCCATCGGGCCGGGAAATCACGCGAAACGAACCGACCGACACGCACTCGGATTGAACCCGAACGAAACGTACCCGCGAACTCCGACCCGCGTAGTACGATGCTGTGCGTGCAAAACACGACCGACTCGCCCGGAGCACAAGCCGTACGACCGACACGCATACAAAACCCAGCCGAAGCAACCCAATACTACGCGACCGACTCGTACGCCGCATATGAAACCTAGCTGACACACAGCGGAAACGAGTCGGACAAGATCGCACCACACAACTGCAGCGTCCTACTCGGACACAAGAACGACTCCTACATGCACCAAAAACACCAAGGAAATTTTTTTTAAAAAAGGGCCTAACAAGCAACCACTAAGCCAATAAATACAGGGAGGAAAAAAAAATGGAACAAGGACACACCTCCAACTCCACCTACATAAAGGCCACAAATCCCTACCATGATCCCTTGCAAATTCCACTGACCTGCCAGACAGAACACCATCACACAGCAACCACAGACACACTCACAGGTCATACATCACACAAGCCACACACCATTACCACACCTACAAATAGCACCCTCACACACAACCAGCTAAACCTACACTCACACACCCCCACTTGCACACACACACACATCAATCACCACCACCACCTCCCATCACCATGCCCCCAAAGAAGAACCATAAGTTCCTAGATTGTGAATTGGAAGTCCTGGTAGACGAGATCCTCAGGGTAGAGCCACAGTTGTTTGGTACATTGGTACAACAGACCCCCATGTCGCAGAAAACCAAGATGTGGGCGAGGATTGTCGACAGGGTCAACGCACAATCACCATGTTTGCGCACAAAGGAAGACATCCAGAACAGGTGGTATGATGTTCGCAGGAGGGTCAGGGACCTACTCAAAAAGGACTACCTCCTCAGCCAGCACACCGGCAGTGGCCCTCCTGCAAAACCAGTATACCTCAGGCCCTGGGAGGAGAAGGTGCGGGCCATCCTACCACCAGTGAGCGTATACGGACTAACAGACATCCCAGAGCCTGGTGAGTACACAACTAATGTACACAATATGGTGTGACTACACACACACATCACAGTCAAGGGGATAGGCAAACCATGCACACTTAGCAAATACACAGCAACCAAAAGATATCCATCCCAAGATGTGAATGCTAGTCAGACAAACACAATACCTGCCATCCCATAGTGATATGTAACTGTCTCATGACATCTACAAACCTAACAACAAATACAGCAAGGCAGTGGCACAAATAGAACCAACAAATACTCCCAGATATTTACCCACCACTAGAACACCACCTCACAGGGAAGCTCACTGAAAGGAAGGAATTCTGTGTATGCTGGTCAAGTCAGTGTAGCCAATAGCATGATGGGAGTGGTAGTCACAGATATTGGTCACACCCACAATTGGCCCATCAACACCACTCTGAACCATGCTCACATCACAGGGAGTGTAAAACAACTGACAAGATGGCTGACACTGGCTACTGCTGTGGGGAGCACAAGGCCCTGCTGGGAACTGGGCACCAACAAACACCAGGAACACACTGTCAGCCATCTTGCCATTGCTGTCACACTCACACACACTGAAGTCCACTCAAAAGGAAGGAAGGATGGGCATGCTGGGAAGGGGGGGTGTAGGCAATAGCATGATGGGAGTGGTAGTCACAGATCAACATCTCACACCCACATGGCCCAGCAAGTTAGCACTGAAGCATGCACACCTCATAGGGAGTCAAAAGCCACTTCAAAGATGTCTGACACTGGCCACAGCTGTGGGGAGCACAAGGCCCTGCTGGGAGCTGGGCACCAACAAACAACAGGACCAAACTGTCAGCCATCTTGCCATTGCTGTCACACTCACACACACTGAATTCCACTCAAAAGGAAGGAAGTATGGGCATGCTGGGAAGGGGGGTGGAGGCAATAGCATGATGGGAGTGGTAGTCACAGATATTGGTCACACCCACAATTGGCCCATCAACACCACTCTGAACCATGCTCACATCACAGGGAGTGGAAAACAACTGACAAGATGGCTGACACTGGGTACTGCTGGGGGAGCACAAGGCCCTGCTGGGAACTGTGCAACAACCAACAGCAGGACACCACTGACTGACATCCTGAAAGACAACTTGCACTCCCTGCAATGGAAGCACGTTCCATGGTGGGATATCTGGCTGGGTGTGAAGGAGAACTCACAGCACTGACCATAGTTACAAGGACCTCCCCTCACACACCCCCTCAACACTAACTCCACATAACCCACCTGGGAGAATGCAATGCCTCACATCCTAACTGAAGATCCCACAAAGAACCACCACCCTAGGTTATGCTGTGTGAAGCACAGGGACACACTTGGGACTTGTAGCCAAACAACTGCCAGGACAACACTCCCAGCCATCCTGTCAGCACATGCACCCCACCCCACAGGGAAGCAGAGTCAAAAGGAAGGAAGGATGGGCATGCTGGGAAGGGGGGTGGAGGCAATAGCATGATGGGAGTTGTAGGCACAGATATTGCTCACCCTCACAATTGGCCCATCAACACCACTCTCAACCATGCTCACATCACAGGGAGTGGAAAAGGACTCACAAGATGGCTGACACTGGGTACTGCTGGGGGGAGCACAAGGCCCTACTGGGAACTGTGCAACAACCAACAGCAGGACACCACTGACTGACATCCTGAAAGACAACTTCCATGGTGGGATATCTGGCTGGGTGTGAAGGAGGACTCACAGCACTGACCATAGTTACAAGGACCTCCCATCACACACCCCCTCAACACTAACTCCACTTAACCCACCTGGGAGAATGCAATGCCTCACATCCTAACTGAAGATCCCACAAAGAACCACCACCCTGGGTTATGCTGTGTGAAGCACAGGGACAGTCTTGGGACTTGTAGCCGAACAACTGCCAGGACAACACTCCCAGCCATCCTGTCAGCACAGGCACCCCACCCCACAGGGAAGCAGAGTCAAAAGGAAGGAAGGATGGGCATGCTGGGAAGGGGGGTGGAGGCAATAGCATGATGGGAGTTGTAGGCACAGATATTGCTCACCCTCACAATTGGCCCATCAACACCACTCTCAACCATGCTCACATCACAGGGAGTGGAAAAGGACTCACAAGATGGCTGACACTGGGTACTGCTGGGGGAGCACAAGGCCCTGCTGGGAACTGTGCAACAACCAACAGCAGGACACCACTGACTGACATCCTGAAAGACAACTTGCACTCCCTGCAATGGAAGCACGTTCCATGGGGGTATATCTGGCTGGGTGTGAAGGAGGACTCACAGCACTGACCATAGTTGCAAGTACCTCCCCTCACACACCCCCTCAACACTAACTCCACATAACCCACCTGGGAGAATGCAATGCCTCACATCCTAACTGAAGATCCCACAAAGAACCACCACCCTGGGTTATGCTGTGTGAAGAACAGGGACACTCTTGGGACTTGTAGCCAAACAACTGCCAGGACAACACTCCCAGCCATCCTGTCAGCACAGGCACCCCACCCCACAGGGAAGCAGAGTCAAAAGGAAGGAAGGATGGGCATGCTGGGAAGGGGGGTGGAGGCAATAGCATGATGGGAGTTGTAGGCACAGATATTGCTCACCCTCACAATTGGCCCATCAACACCACTCTCAACCATGCTCACATCACAGGGAGTGGAAAAGGACTCACAAGATGGCTGACACTGGGTACTGCTGGGGGAGCACAAGGCCCTGCTGGGAACTGTGCAACAACCAACAGCAGGACACCACTGACTGACATCCTGAAAGACAACTTGCACTCCCTGCAATGGAAGCACGCTTCATGGTGGGATAACTGGGCTGGGGGAGAAGGAGGCCTGGATGGCAACCAAATACCACCAATGCTAGTCATGCACACACCTCAACATACAGATTGACATGCCACAGGTTGGCAGGACAATGTGCTACACCAATATCACTCTCTGACTGTCACAATTTAGGAGAATGCAATGTCCTGGCCCACATCCAGAGGTACAGTCACAACTGTCAGGTGTTTGAACAATTGATGCCAGTAGAAACATAACATACAATCTGTGTCTCTCCCCAAAACAGGTGATGATGGGGACACAGCAGCAGACGAGGAGGAGTCCCTGTCCCAGGCTCTGGGGAACACTGAGCTCACTGGTGTGGATCAGCCACTGCACTCCTTGGATGGCGAAGAACCAGCTGGAACCTCCGGTGTGAGTCATCATGCAGCACCAGCAGGACCAACATCTGCACCCCCTGCACCCACCCCTCCAACAACTGCCAACACACAGGCCACCCCTGCCAACACGGACAGACCAAGGACCACAGATGACAACAGCGCAGGGACCCAGGCCCAAACTGGAGCTGGTGACAACGAGCCCAGGAACAACACCCAAGTGGGCCCACGGTCACCTGTGCGTGCCACAGCAGGTCCTGCACATGTCGCCAGGGGTGGTGGGAGGGGTGGTAGACATAGGTCGCTCTTTGCAGAGGGGTCTGGACTGCATGATGACCCACAACTGGCACGCATCGCGGATGCGTACCAGACTAGCACCGGAGAGGTCAGCCAGGTAGTGGGGATCCTCAAGGACATACAACAGCAGCAGGCTGCCCATCATGCCCGCTTGGACTCCCACATGTCACGTGTCGAGACACACATGTCTGGCATGGAGTCCAAGTGGGACACATTGGAACAACTGACAGCGATGCATAGGGACATACTCACATGCCTCCGCCAGATCAGCACCAACATGGCCTCACCTCCCTGTGTGCCCACAACAACTGCTGCTGAAACAACTGCAAATGCCACAGGGAGGGAGAAGGACTCTGGCAGAGAGTCCCCTGCACTGCCGCAGCCTGCACCTAGGGTCCCCCCCCCCAAGAAGAGGGGCCGTCCGAAGAGGCCAAACTGAGAGGCCGATGGCCATCTACATCCCCCAGGAAGCCAACACCTGTTCTGGTACTTTTCCTCTGTGTGCAAACTGCACGCCCTGTCGAAGCCAACCCAACTCTCCCACATGACATGGGGAGCTCTAGTTGGCCAAATTCATCAGATGACTGTGGACTTTACTCTGGACATGTCAGCTACCAAGACTTCCAAAACACATGGGGACTTTGGATTCCAATTTCTATGTACAGCACCCACCATCCTGTGCACCATCCTCACACCTGTATGTAAATAAACTCACCAATACACCATCTCTGCCTCTGTTGTGATTCCAACGTGGTTTTTGTCATGTAGATGGTGATCTGCTAAATGACACTGTGCATGCTAACTGCCACAGCAAGTCCAACACCGTCATGTCAGTCATGGTGACGTGACACATATGAGGGAGACACACCACTAGGGCCACACAACACATACACACCAGGGCCATCAGACTCATCACCTATACTGATGTTGCAACTAAATACAGTGGAATGCACAGACACGCCACCTATTCACAGTCACTGTCAACTAGACTACAGGTCCAGTAAGCAAATGTCAGTCAGATGTGTGACTACAGACAACGCACATCCCAAAGTGAATCACAGGTTTATTACACATTTGCAACATGTTGTTTCCACTACAAATGCAAGCTAATCCAACCTGGCTGTGGCCACAAAGTCAAAAAAACAGAAGATAGAAAGTCCAGGGGTGTGTGGCACATCACCTGTAGGGAAACGACTGCTTCCACCTTGGAAGTTGAATCATGGATTCGGGGATCCAAGTTGATCAGACAACTCCGGCAGCACCCTGTGAAGGACAGACATGACACACAGTCAAAAACAATGAAGAACAGCACAGAACGGCAATACTCATGTCTAATACATGTCACAAGATAACTACACAAAACCAAGTTAGCATGTCAACACTGTTGGGCAGTACAGACCACCTGCAAGGACACATCGCTGCACGCATCCAGTCAAGTAGCACATGGCCACACTCAAACAGCACCAGAGCACCACACACACATATCATGCAAACTCAAATCATTGACATCACAACCCTCTGGAGACTCACATTCAGCTGAAGAAGTTGGTGATGAGCTGTGTGCGGACATCACCATCATCATCATCATCATCTTCACTGGCATCGTGACCCAGGCCAGGATCTTCCACAGGTGGCGGACGTTGGTCATCGTCATCCAGGATGAGAGGCAACTCCTTCCGCACTGCCAGGTTGTGTAGCATGCAGCAGACGATGACAATCTTGCACACCTTTGCTGGGGCATATGGGAGGGCCCCTCCTGTCTTGTCCAGGCAGCGGAAGCGGCTCTTCAGGAGACCAAAGGTCCGCTCAATCACCCTCCTCGTCCGACCATGTGCCTCATTGAAGCGCATCTGGGCTGGTGTCACAGGGTTCCTGAGGGGTGTCAGCAACCACGGCATGTTGGGGTATCTCAAGTCACCTACAGACAGACAATTGCACATTAGCCGATTTGAAAATGTGTGCGGAAAACAACATAGCAGAACACACACAATGGTACAAAGTCAGTACACACCAACAAGCCAGGCACGCTGGTTCGGCATCTGTGACATCATCCTCGGGATGCGACTACTCCTCATCACGTATGCATCATGTGCCGAACCGGGGAAACGGGCACACACATGTGAGATGATCATATCTGCAAGACATACCACCAGAGCATTGATCGAATGGTAATGTTTACGGTTCCGGTATGCCTGCTCATGTGCCTGTGGTGGTATCAAAGCCACATGTGTCCCATCAATGGAGCCAATTACATGTGGCATCCTCCCCAGGGCATAGAAGTCACTCTTGACGTCAGTGAGTCGTTGACGTGTTGGGAAATAGATGTACTGGTTGAGGTATCTCAACATTGCCCCCAAAACATCGCGTAGCACACGGCTGAACATAGTCTGTGACATCCCACCAGTAGTTGCCACAGTGTGTTGAAAGGTACCGGTGGCAAAGAAGTGTAGGGCTGCCATCACCTTCACCTTGGGGGTCAGCGCTGTAGGATACGGCCGGCCAGGCTGCAAATGTGGGTCCAACCGCACTGCCAAATCCTCAATCAGCTGCCTGGTGAAGCGGTACCGTCGGATGCTGTCACGTTCCACCATCGTTGCCAGGTCTGGGAATGGTCGATGGACAGCAGGAGCCCTGCAGTGCATAGGTGAAGAAAGCAAGATTGTCAGTCACCCCACCTATGTGCCGTTCACCATACTCAATTTCACATGATACATCATCAACATACACAAGTACTTGATGTGTGTGTCGTTCCATTTGGACATATATGGCACCTACATGGACATCATCTAACATCTCTGTTCAACAAGTGTTGACAACAGGTTCCAGGGTGTGCTATGGGACACCATTAGGCTGTGTCACAGTACCCATTAACTGCTCTCACGTTCCACACACATACCACAGTGACATGTCTGGACAGATGCTCCACAGGCATCACAGCTCATTGACAGGTAGATTCCCAGGGACCCTGCCTTGCCACATGGACACTGGCATGACATGGCGTATCATGTACACGTCAGAAAAACAAACATGACACCCACAGGTAGTGGCCCCTGTAGCCTCTGCAGGACAGACATGGACGTCTGTGACACACACACACACCATCAAAGTTCATGCACAAACCACGTGGATGTGGAGACTGTCTCCCATTGTGCACATGGAGTCAGAGACATGTGATACACAACATGCACACAGACTGTGGAGGGACATCACTATTGTTGGAATGGGCCACCCTGTGACGTACATGCCTTCCCACATGTGAGCCTGGGGGTATGTGACATGTCATACACATACACAACCTGGAAATGTGACCATGACACATGCTCAGAAATGAAAAGTTGCACACCACAGTGGTCAGGTGCACAACACACAAAGGACCCTGTCCCCATTAACACGTGCACAGCCTGGGTGTGTCTGCCCCCAAGTGCCACCCCAAAATCCACATGTTCACCCCCATACACAGATAAGGTTATGCTGCCACATATGCCTTATAGACAGTGTGAACTGGGTGTGGTGTTGTAGGTGTGCCCCTGAGTCCCTGGAAAGTAAATGTGGCTGGCATAGGTTCACCAGTGACCAGCATGGTGACATATGGGAGAAGTGTGGCTCAATGGTTAGAGCGGCAGACCCTGATGCAGAGATCTGGCCCGGGACCAGGGTTCAATTCCCGCCTCGGCGGGTCTTGGGCTCAATTTCCTCGGACCTGATAATTCTCGCCTCGGTGCCTATTCTAATCATGGGTCCCACTCTGCAACTCTGGGCAATAGCTTGCTTAATCTCCACAACGGCCCCAACAGCGCTGGGATGCCTGGCTTCACCCTGGGGGTGCCCAGGAGTGGACATTTCACAGGGAAAAGCCAGGAAGGGTTCCACAGCGGTATGCGTACAGTGCCAGGACACCTCTTTGGGGGTATAAGTGCGCTTTATAAGTACGAATTTCATTTCATTCATTTCATTTCATATGCGTGTGACCTGTCCAGGGACGCGTTGTAGAGCAATGGACCGATCGGTGTGCCCGGCCGGCCCATTGCATTGAATGTGAGCGGGTACGCGTTGTATGCCTGGTACGCGTTGTAGAGCAATGGACTGATCGGTGTGCCCGGCCGGCCCATTGCATTGAATGTGAGCGGGTACGCGTTGTAGAGCAATGGACCGATCGGTGTGCCCGGCCGGCCCATTGCATTGAATGTGAGCGGGTACGCGTTGTAGAGCAATGGACCGGTCGGTGTGCCCGGCCGGCCCATTGCATTTAATGTGAGCGGGTACGCGTTGTAGAGCAATGGACCGATCGGTGTGCCCGGCCGGCCCATTGCATTGAATGTGAGCGGGTACGCGTTGTATGCCTGGTACGCGTTGTACAGCAATGGACCGATCGGTGTGCCGGGCCGGCCCATTGCATTGAATGTGAGCGGGTACGCGTTGTAGAGCAATGGACCGATCGGTGTGCCGGGCCGGCCCATTGCATTGAATGTGAGCGGGTACGCGTTGTAGAGCAATGGACCGATCGGTGTGCCCGGCCGGCCCATTGCATTGAATGTGAGCGGGTACGCGTTGTATGCCTGGTACGTGTTGTACAGCAATGGACCGATCGGTGTGCCCGGCCGGCCCATTGCATTGAATGTGAGCGGGTACGCGTTGTAGAGCAATGGACCGATCGGTGTGCCCGGCCGGCCCATTGCATTGAATGTGAGCGGGTACGCGTTGTATGCCTGGTACGTGTTGTACAGCAATGGACCGATCGGTCTGCCCGGCCGGCCCATTGCATTGAATGTGAGCGGGTACGCGTTGTATGCCTGGTACGCGTTGTACAGCAATGGACCGATCGGTGTGCCCGGCCGGCCCATTGCATTGAATGTGAGCGGGTACGCGTTGTATGCCTGGTACGCGTTGTACAGCAATGGACAGAACGGTGCGCACACATTGGCTGGGGCCTGGCATGGCAACGGACGCGTTTCGAAGCTCCAACGAGTCTGATGCAGTGAATTCAGTTGGCCAGCCACAACAATGTTGCAAAATCATGGGTGTCATGAAGTTGAAGATTTGAAGGATGCTGTGGGCGTGTATTAGTGCTGCCATTCCATGGATTGGTCAAATTCAGAAGATGCAAACGACTTGGACCTATCACTTTGGACACATGGGACAGTATCTGCCTCTGCAGCACACATATAATGCTGGCTGTTCCCCTGAGAGCTCACTTGCCTGCACTACATGCTCCAGGACGACATCTGCCACCAACACTGCTGCTGTTTATGCATCCTCTGGCTCCTGCAATGGCACGTACTGTGGAGAGAGCCCCAGCCTTCAGCCTTGAGGAGAACCAGGCCCTGCTGGACAGCCTCCTTCCACAGTACAGCAAGCTGTATGGGAAACCAGGGGAGCAGGTGAGTGTGCTGTCCACTGCCTCACTAATTGTGCATGTTGTCTGACTAGCAGGGCTTTCAGTGTGCACACCACTGGCTAGCATGCCCACTGAGTAGTTGTCACACCCCAAAGTGTGTAGTCACATGCACTGAACTGGTACAGTGCAGTAACAGTGCATTCCAACTAGGTTTACTTCCCATGCAATGATACCATGTAGTGACTGCTGGCAAACTGTTCATAGCCATTGTTGCACTGCCTGTGTACATCATATGCCCCTGTGATTGAGACATGTATATCCAACTGTGTGATGCACGTATATGTTGCATGTGTAGTAATGGCCTTTTCACTTTGTCATCCTCACAGGTTGATGCCCACCAGAAGCAGGACATCTGGCTGACCATCGCCTGGAAAGTAAGATCCGTGGGGGTCTACAGGCGCAGGATCCGCAACTGCCAGAAGAGGTGGCAGGACCTTCGTGGCTGGACCCGGAGGATCGCAAGGGTCCAGCTGAAGCTGTCGCCTCCTCGCAGGAGGGGCGGACACCGGACCCTGACCCCCCACATGCTCCGGATCCTGGCGGTGGTCTTCCCTGACCTGGATGGGCAGTTGAAGGACAGACAGCAGCAAGGAGGGGGTGAGTCCATGACTGCACTGTGCACTTTGTCTGACATGCTATGTGCCCTCCTCTGGCCTGGTTAAACTTCCACAGTACATCAGTCATGTGGTCCAGGACCCATGTCCCTCATTTGTGACATGCCCACTTCTCCTCTGATACGCATATGTGTGGCCCTTATAGTCAGGAAATTGTGTCATTTGGGGACTGTGTCATTGCATTTAGCTTTGCTCAAGCTGGGGGACAGCATTTGTTCCCGTGACTATGTTGTGCGATTCATGGGTGGGTCAATTGCTAACACAATGCCTAAGTTCTGACATGTAATCTGGGTGTAACTTTGATATGTGGTCCGCTTGCTGCTCTGACTCACCACATGTCCCTGGGGAATTTGGCACACACCCATGCTGCTGGTGGGAACAATGTTTGGGCCTCAGGAGTATGTGTATCCAGTGTGTCACACATGCTTAGCCACCTGCCTACTGTCCAGGACTCATCCCTCTTACAGGTGGAGCTGGACAGTCATGCCTACTCCAGGGCATGCAAAGCACTCTGTACTCCCACTCCCGTGTATCATCTGGCATGTTGTGATCAGTGTAATGTACCCTCAGGTGTCTGCCTCTGTCTCATTGTGCTGTGTCTTCGTTGTCAGGACTACTGGTATGTTTATCGGTTAGGGCTCAGCATGCCATCTGAGATGTGACCATGATAGACAATACTTCTGTGACTTATAGGTGTCTGATCACTTGACTGTGCACATAGGTGTTTGCAACTGTGACTTTCAGTCAGCTGTATTGTCATTCACAGCACACTGTGAGGTGCTCATGTTCAGAGAGTTGTGTTTCATGTCCCCCATATGTCCAGTTGGTATGACGTGGACAAATAGTAGTACAGATGATGTGGTATTTGGGGGATGGACATGTGCACTTGTCAGTCACATAACTTGCATTCCCCATGCCCTCAGATTGTGACACAGTGCAGACTGTTGTTGGCTGGCTGCCTGCCATGGCCATGTGACTTGAGACAGTAATGTATGACTTTGCACGCATTCCTGTGTCATGGCATTCAACTCCCTGAGACTGATCCTGCAGGGGAGTGACATGTGCAACATGCACCCCATTGTGGCATTGACTATCCGGACATGGGTGCATCATGGTGTCTGGTGCTGGTATGCATCACATGCATTTCTATTTAGACTCTGGCCATCCCTTTATCCGGACACCTGCACTGACTCAGTGGCAGGAGATGTGATGTGTGCATGTTCACATACTTCACCGTGTTCCCTGCAATGTCCTACAACTGTGTAGGTGGTGCATGTGTCCACACTGGGGTCTTACCATCAGACAGGCACTGGACAGATGGGTGCAAGGGCAGGAGGGGTGTGAGTCCCATGGCTGACCATCAGACTGACAATTGGCTTCCCCGAATCTGTGTGAGGACTTTAGGCAATGTTCAACTAAGGATGCCAGGGCTTGCTCTGTAATGTGCTGTACTTACTGTGGTGTGTGCGGTCAGTTCAGGTGACTGATGTTTGTCTGTTTCCCTAATTGTTTGCAGATACATCCACGGCCACAGGAGGGGACAGCTCCACGGACCAGGAGGAGCAGCGGAGCCAGACTGGGTCAGCATCGGACAGGTGGTCAGAGGGACCCAGTGGCACGGAGGGCGAGGGGAGCCACACCGAGGAGTCCTCAGCACCATCCACCTCAGCTGAGGACCACAGCAGCTCGGAGGAGGACTCCCTTGTGGAGGCGGGTCTCAGCAGCCACCAAAGGCCAGCTAGTCTGTCTGGCCCCGCCACCACCACCACCACCACCACCGCCCTCCCATTGGCTCCCATTCCTGAGGTCCGTGGAGACTCCCGTACTCGGGAGCATGTCTCCTTCGTGCCAGGCACCGCAGCCCCTGCCCCTGTGTCCCCTGCTGCCCTGAGTGAGGAGTCTGTGTACCTCCTTCGGCAGCTCCATGTAGGGCAGACAGCAATGCTGAGTGTCCTCCATGCACACACCACTCTGTTGACACAGCTGGTGTCGTTCATGGAGGGCATCTCGACGGTTATGTCTGCCCTACAGAGGAGCAATAGGTCCATGGACTCCTCCCTGACGGCAGCAGTGTCCCTCCTCCAACAGTCCCTCACCCCTCCCACCTCTGCCCCATCAACACTTCCTGCACCCCTACCTGTCCAAAGCACATGCACACCTGCACAGTCACCCAAACACACAGACACGAGCAGCACAGACACACCCAAGAGAAAGGCAAGACGTGCACACACGCATCCTCAGAGGACTGATACCACAGACACAGGGGACGGGGAACACACACACACACAGGCATCCACATTAACTCCGCAGTCCTCCAAATCCTCTCCCTCCAAGACTCCTTCCCTTGCCTCGCCTGCTAACACACCTACACAGCAGATCTTCCTGTGTGACCTCAGCCTCTTCCCCTCCAATCCTGCTGAACCAGCATACCGGGGGAAGAGGAAGTCCACCCACACAGAGGGGAGTGCCCCTCGCCCCTGGACACCCTCCCCCAGGTGCAGGCAGAGTGAGCCCCCCACCCGCAAGTTCCCCCTGTCCCGGAAGAGCAAGACCCCGCCACCGCCCTGCAAGTCAACCACCGAGTCTCTCACCTCCATCCCCCAGGCCACCACTCCACAGGTTCCACCGCCACACCCTGCCCCAGGTTCCCCCACACACCGATACCACATCTCCAAACTGCTTAGGCCCTCCCCCCCTGTCACTTGCTCTTCCACCCCAAAACCAGACGCTCTGCCTGTTTGTGCCACTGGTGTGGAGACCGTGTCCCCCTCTGTCCTGCCCAGCTCTTCTGCCCCCCCCTTCCACTACCTTGGAGTCATGCACCGCGGTGGAGTCCACAACCACCCCGTCTGACTCGGGCACTGCATTGGGGACCCAGTCCACTCCATCTGACCAGCCCACTGCAGTGGTTGCAGCACCAACTCCATCTGACTTGAGCCCTGCGGTGGTGCCAGCCCCCCCTGAGTCAGACACCTCCACTGCAGTTGCCGGTGACACTCCTGCACCCACCTCCCCTTCACTGCCTCCTTCTGGCATCCCCTGATCCTGTCCCTGCAGTGCCTGGCCTGCCCCTCGTATGCCCCTCCAAGGGGGATGTCCCCTGTCCGTACCTGTGCAGGCAAGCAATAGTTGACAAGTTGTCACACATCACCCTGTTGGGACTGTATATTTGGGCTGGCCATTGGCCTTAGTTTATTTTGGACTTTTGATTTGAGTTGCACACTTGCTGAATAAAGCCTATTTTTGTTTACTTGTGGTTAATCTTTGGAGGTACATGATGTAGATGTGTAGAATCATGCATTTGCTGTTGTAATAGTGTTCAGATCAGGTAAATGAAGTTTTGCTGTGATGGGCTCCATGTGGTCCATGGGATATGTGTCCTAATCTAGTCTGGATCTATAGCATCCTTTGCTGCAGTCTGAGGGTGTTATGTTCAGCATTTGACACAGGGATGTACGTTTAGCATTTGTAGATTACCATCTTTGTCCTACACTGATGCACATCTGGTGGGCTTACCACTGTCCAATGTTCCTAGTACCCTGACTGTGTGCCCGTCTGCAATGGACATGTAGTTTAGGACATCAAATTTGGAGGACTCATCTGTGTACACAGTGCAAGTTGCTTGACACGGGTCTTGGGTGTATGCAGATGACTGACGTGACACTCCCGTACCCAGGCTGATATGAGCAGAGCCTTCAGTGTGCTGTAGTTGTTGACTCACTGACCGAGTGTTCTGCTGACATGTTTGAGTCATGCACAGACAAGGTTTGGCACAGCTGACCTTCCACAGGAGTGGAGTGCCCTCATGGCAGTGCTTGATTCCGTGATATAGGCTGTGCCCATGTTGTGTGTTGTGTAGGCATGTCTGTGCATGTTCCCTTCTCCTTTTCCTACACAGGCTGTGTCCCTACGGATGTTCCTGTTTGTGATGCTTGCTGAGTTGTTCTGTGTTCATCCAGCATCTTGGACCTGGTTACTCCGGGATGTGGGTGCATGGCAAACTAATGTTCATGAGGTTGTCATCCCTAGTTGTCTTTGTTGTCAGGGCTGGGGATGTGGGCAAACGCAGATGGGACACAGTCAGGATTCCTCTTGGCACTTGTTGGTTACACGAGTAATGTGATTTTCTGTTTGTGTATGCTTTCAGTGATTGTGACACGTTGTGTGTGTGACTGCTGCCGATCCTCAGGGTCAGAGGTGCAATGTTGGAAGTTGTCTATGTGTGTCCTTTGTGGGTCAGCTTGGCTTCTTTATTGGTGTGTGACTATGGCCAGGATCCCATTGTTTTGGGTGGATTTCACGTCATGCCCATGTACGGCATACTGTGCAGTGTGTCAGACATTCACAGGTATTGTTGACTGGCCATGTGTGATGGTTTTCTGCACCTTATTTCCCCCACCACCCCTGGGATTGTCATGGGTGCATGTGCAATGTCAGCAGTCCATGTGAGCTTCAACGCTGCACATTGGTGGAGTTCAAGGTGTGTGGGGTTGAGTGTGTGCAAATGTGAGTTGTTGCACGGCTGGGGCACTACCTCCATATTTTCCTTGGCTGGCAGGCCGTGCTGAGTGCTTTGTGCTTGTATAGGTGTGATGGTAGTTTGTTGCTCAGGACACATGGCTGTGGTTCACAGTGTGGATGACATATACCTTTGTCATCACAGTGTGATTGTCATGCAGGCTAGTGTCACCACAATGTGGGGTCCCTGGGGGGAGTGCTGTGGTGGTTCGGTCTCTTTCTGTGTGTGTTGCTGTTCCTACAAGCTTGTGTGACATGTGTAATTTGGGCTCCCTCTCATCTCACAATGCCTGTTTGCCCACATAGGGGAATCCAATCCATGAGTTACTTTTGTTTGTGACTGTGTTGACATCTGTGTATCAGTGAATCTGGCCTCCTCATGGGTTGTGTGTTTGCCTGGGGACACTGGCACACAACCCCCCTCACCTGTTGTGTATGATGTGCAGTGTGAGTCTGCCTGTTTGTGTTTGTGCTTTTACACCACTGCATTGGCATATCTTTAGTTTGCCATTGGCTGTATGTTGTTTGTTGGCTTTCCCCTGCTGGCCCTGGGACTGCTAGGTCATCAGTCAGCACATTGATCATGGTTAGTATGTCCCATTGCTTCCATGGTATGGTATTTGTTCACCTGACATCTACAGTCTCCACATGATATCTACATTTGTGTGTCCATTGGTGCTGATATGTGGGTCTGCATTATGATGCTCACTTCTGTCATTGTGTTATTTGTGAATGTAGACAATGTGGGCCCCCATGGCTGATGTTTGTGTGCACATGGCCAGAACGATGTGTCATTGGCACTGTACTGCTTGCCTCACAGAATCTATGTTGCTATGGGACACAAGCACTACAATGCCACTGTAGTGTTTGGTGTTGAGTGGCCAGGAATAATCCCTGCAGTTATGTTTTTGCAGCTTTCACCAGGACTACACTTCCCTTTTGGGCACTGTGGTGATGGGGCTTTGGGCCCCATTGCCACACTGTTCAAAATGTGCTTCACCTATGGAGCACACACTTACCTTTTGGGCACTGTGGTGATGGGGCTTTGGGCCCCATTGCCACACTGTTCAGAATGTGTTTCAGCTATGGAGCACACACTTCCCTTTTGGGCACTGTGGTGATGGGGCTTTGGGCCCCATTGCCACACTGTTCAAAATGTGCTTCAGCTATGGAGCACACACTTACATTTTGGGCACTGTGGTGATGTGGCTTTGGGCCCCATTGCCACACTGTTCAAAATGTGCTTCAGCTATGGAGCACACACTTACCTTTGGGCACTGTGGTGATGGGGCTTTGGGCCCCATTGCCACACTGTTCAAAATGTGCTTCAGCTATGGAGCACACACTTACCTTATGGGCACTGTGGTGATGGGGCTTTGGGCCACATTGCCACAGTGGTCATGGTCTGCTTGCATTGTGTAGGCCACACACACAATTATGTGTGACACATGTGTTAGGGGGTCACATTGTATGTTCAATGTCATGTTCAGTGTTGTATGCATTTGACACAGACCACACACGCTTGTCATGGTGTTGTAGGCTGGGATGTAATTTACTGACAGTCCTTATGTGGGAGTATGCTAGTTGTGTCATGCATTACCCGTCCTATGAGTAGGGGTGGTTGTAGTGACAGGCATCCAGTCCCCCATGAGTTGTGATGGTAGTAGTGGTAGGCATCCATCCCCTAAGGGTGGGGATGGTAGTAGTGACAGGCATCCAGGCCCCCTGAGTAGGGGTGGTGGTAGTGACAGGCATCCAGCCCCCTGAGTAGGGGTGGTGGTAGTGGTAGGCATCCAGCCCCCATGAGTGAGGATGGTAGTAGTGCTAGGCATCCAGCCCCCATGAGTGGGGATGGTAGTAGTGGCAGGCATCCATCCCCCTTAGGGTGGGTATGGTAGTGGTGGCAGGCATCCATCCCCTAAGGGTGGGGATGGTAGTAGTGACAGGCATCCAGCCACCCCTGGATAGGGGTGGTGGTAGTGGCAGGCATCCAGCCCCCTGAGTATGGGTGGTGGTAGTGACAGGCATCCAGGCCCCCTGGGTAGGGGTGGTGGTAGTGACAGGCATCCAGCCCCCATGAGTAGGGGTGGTGGTAGTGACAGGCATCCAGGCCCCCTGAGTAGGGGTGGTGATAGTGACAGGCATCCAGGCCCCCTGGGTAGGGGTGGTAGTAGTGGCAGGCATCCATCCCCCCATGAGTAGGGGTGGTGGTAGTGACAGGCATCCAGGCCCCCCTGAGTAGGGGTGGTGGTAGTGATAGGCATCCAGGCCCCCTGGGTAGGGGTGGTAGTAGTGGCAGGCATCCATCCCCTAAGGGTGGGTATGGTAGTAGTGGTAGGCATCCAGCCCCCATGAGTGGGGATGGTAATAGTGCTAGGCATCCATCCCCCTAAGGGTGGGTATGGTAGTAGTGGTAGGCATCCAGCCCCCCATGAGTGGGTATGGTAGTAGTGGTAGGCATCCAGCCCCCCATGAGTGGGGATGGTAGTAGTGGTAGGCATCCAGCCCCCCATGAGTGGGGATGGTAGTAGTGGTAGGCATCCGGCCCCCCATGAGTGGGGATGGTAGTAGTGACAGGCATCCAGCCCCCCCTGAGTAGGGGTGGTGGTAGTGGTAGGTATCCAGCCCCCCATGAGTGGGGATGGTAGTAGTGGTAGGCATCCAGCACCCCATGAGTGGGGATGGTAGTAGTGGTAGGCATCCGGCCCCCCATGAGTGGGGATGGTAGTAGTGACAGGCATCCAGCCCCCCCTGAGTAGGGGTGGTGGTAGTGGTAGGCATCCAGCCCCCCATGAGTGGGGATGGTAGTAGTGGTAGGCATCCAGCCCCCCATGAGTGGGGATGGTAGTAGTGACAGGCATCCAGCCCCCCCTGAGTAGGGGTGGTGGTAGACATCCAGCCCCCCATGAGTGGGGATGGTAGTAGTGGTAGGCATCCAGCCCCCCATGAGTGGGGATGGTAGTAGTGGTAGGCATCCGGCCCCCCATGAGTGGGGATGGTAGTAGTGACAGGCATCCAGCCCCCCCTGAGTAGGGGTGGTGGTAGTGGTAGGCATCCAGCCCCCCATGAGTGGGGATGGTAGTAGTGGTAGGCATCCAGCCCCCATGAGTGGGGATGGTAGTAGTGACAGGCATCCAGGCCCCCTGGGTAGGGGTGGTAGTAGTGGCAGGCATCCAGGCACCCCTGGGTAGGGGTGGTAGTAGTGGCAGGCATCCAGCCCCCTATGGGTGTGTATGGCATTGGTATTGGCCATCCCACCCCTATGGTTCTGCTGTTGCTAGTGTACGTTATTTGTGCATCCCTATGTGTGTGTGACATGTTTCGTGTACGTGTGGTTTGTTTGTATTGTTGGTATTTGACTTACCGTCTGCGCCGTACGCGTCCGTGCCGGTCCCAGTAATAGATGTAGAGTATAGGTAGGACCTGCGCAATGGGATTCATGCTTGGATCGTCTCGTTCGGGTTTCTCGTGTCTTCGAGTCGTACTCGTAGCAGGCTTGTTCGTCTCGTAGCCGTGGATCGTCTTGTGGCGCGAAACAGAGCTTATGTACGGCTCGCCCGGATGCTCAAACGTGCTGGACGTAGCGACGAGTTCGGCGCGTATGGAAGACGCATCGTACTAGTCCGGCCGGAAGGTGCTGTGTATTTGGTTCCGTGCGACTCGATTCGGCATTTACGGATCCGGCTCGGGCGGGGTACAGGAGCTGGAATGGGTAAGTACGGCTCGCTCGGAATCTGGGCTGTTATGCGCCTCGTACTTGTTCGTTCGGTAGAGTGTTCGAGTCGGTCGGAAAACACGCGTTCGGCAGGTATTTTTTCCGGACGAATACTGTTAGGTGCGCTTCCGGCCGACATCGGAATCGACCCCTATATCTGGAAAATTTGATTCCTGGTCTTTTAAACATTAAAGTTCTGGAGAAATTTGAAATAGATAAAGCGCATAGGATTCCATCCCATCGCAATCCTCATCATACTAAGCCAAGACAAATGATTTTTAAGGTTTTACGTCACCATAATTTGGTTTTGATAAGGAAAGCGGCACGAGAAATTCCATCTTTAATGGTTAATGGCAATAAAATCTTTATTCACCAAGACTTTGCCAAGGAGACTGTTAAGATTCGTAAAGAATTCTCTGACATGCGTCCTCAACTGAGAAGTCTTGGATTTAAGTATGGCCTATTTGATCCTTCAACGATGCGAATATGGAAAGACAATTTTTCTAAGTCCTTCCAACGTCCGGAAGATTTAAAATTATTCCTGGAACAGCATTCAGAGCATTCACAGCATTCTATGGATACGCATGACTCTGCTTTTTGAATATTGTTCTAGCATGTATTTCTGACTAATTTTGCAGTTCTCTTCATGCTGGGCTCCAACGGGTCGGTCATGCTTGTAGAGCGCGTGTGCGTTTCATATCTGTTAATAATGTTTATTTGTGGTTGTCTTTTTTATGTTTGTTTGTCTTTTTTCTTTTCCCTTCTTTTCCTTATTCATTGTTCTAGAACTACTATTTTCTATATTTTTCTTCAGCTGTTTCTCCTCTTCTTAAATCTTTCTTTTTTCTCTCTATTCTATTATGGCTAATGTTCATAATGTTAAAATAACCTCTTTAAATGTCAAGGGTTTAAGACATCCGGTAAAACGTACAAAGATTTTGGATTATTTAGGAAGTTGTAAAGCAGATATTTGTTTTATTCAGGAAACACATATTGAAGATAAAATATTAGACTATATGAAAAAAAGTGGGTTGATACTTTTGTCTCTTCTCCTGCTAAAGGTAGGAAAAATGGTGTCGCTATTCTTTTTGCTAAAAGATTACATTGTCAAATTTTAAGTAAATCATCAGATACAGAAGGTAGATATGTCATAGTTAAAATCAAAATTCATGATTCTGTTATGTTTTTAATTAATGTTTATGGTCCAACTGCTGATGATCCTATGTTTTGGTCTAATTTAAATACTGAAGTACTCAAGTTAGGTAACATTCCTCTTATAGTCGGAGGAGACTTTAACCTTATTTCTGATCCTTTATTGGATAGAATATCTCTCACTAAATTTCGTCCTCCAAAAGCTTTTTTACTTTTAAATCTTTCCTCAAAACTACAAAATTAATTGATATTTGGCGATTACATTTTCCTACGGAATTTTTTTTTACCTTTTTCTCTAATCCACACAATTCGCATTCGAGACTTGATTATTTACTAATTTCCAGACAATTAATTAATTCTGTGATTACTCCTACCATTGGTAATATTGATATATCGGATCATGCTTTAATATCTTTTGTTTTGCAATTTAATTCAAATTTTAAATCACAATCCAGATGGAGAATGAATATTGATATTATTCTTAATGAACAAAACAAATTGAAAATACTTGAGGCTATCCAGGATTATTTTCATTTTAAATAGACAACAGGATGTGGGAGCACACCGCTGACCTCTCAGGCAATTTTAACCCAGAAGGTTCTACATTCCTGGTGAATAGATGGGATGCTTTTAAAGCTTATATTAGAGGTGCTTCTATTTCTCTAATGGCATATGAAAATAAAACTTTTAATGTAAGGATTAAAGAATTGGAAAAACAAATTGCAAAATTTGAAAGGCTATTTATTACTTCTAATGACCCTCAGTATCGCTTGAAATTACAAAAACTTAGATATGAATTTAATTCCATTCTTAGCAGAAGAGCTGGTACTCAACTCTCCAAATCTAAAGCCAAATTTTGTTTTAATGCTTATAGATCTGGACGGCTTTTAGCTAATTATCTACGTATTAAAAAAGATAAATCCCAAATAAATTCGATTCATGGGCCCAATGGGAAAATTGCCATATCGCAAAATGATATTGTTAATGAATTTCTAAATTATTATACTACTTTATATAATAAACCTAACTTTGATGATTCTTCTTTAATTGATTCCTTTTTGTCTTCATGTGGATTATCCAAAATTTCCCCTTTGACTAAAAGTAAGTTAGATCTGCCCATTAATGAAGATGAAATTCGATTAGCTATTAAATATCTTAAACAGAAAAAATCTCCTGGACCAGATGGCATTCCAGCAGAATTTTACAAGGAATTTCAAATACAACTTATTCCTCATTTATTTAAATTATTTACCTTTTTAGCTCCACAGGGACTACTACAGGTTCTTTTACTGAAGCGTTAATTGTTGTATTACCTAAACCTAATAAAGACCATACACTTGTTTCAAATTACCGTCCTATTTCCTTATTGAATCAAGATTGTAAGCTCTATGCCAAAATACTTGCAACTAGGTTATCCTCTGTTTTAGATTCTATCATTCATCCAGATCAATCTGGGTTTATGAGAAATAGATATTCTGCTAATAATACAAGAACATTATTACATGTTATAGAACAAGGGTCTAATTTACCTATACCTGTAGGAGTGTTAGCATTGGATGGTGAAAAGCCTTTGATAAAGTTCATTGGCAGTTTTTATTTTGTACTTTATTTGCATTTAATTTTGGTGACATATTTACTCGTATGATATCTGCTCTTTATTCTACTCCTACAGTTCGTTTATTTATTAATGTCCAAACCTCAAACCAATTTTCTCTTTTCAGAGGTACCAGACAGGGTTGCCCCCTCTCCCCGCTCCTATTTCTTCTTGTAATTGAAACTTTGCTTGTTTCAGTTAGGAAATGTAATGATATTAATGGTATTAAAATTAAAGAGGTTAATGTCAAAACGTTAGCATATGCAGATGATGTACTATTATTTATTAGTAATCCTGTTTCCTCACTCCCTCCTTTATTTGAGATTATTTCATCTTATTCCATACTTTCTGGCTATAAGTTAAACACTAATAAAACGGAATTCTTTCCTATAAATATTCATTGTAACTCAGATATGTTACCCACGAAAGATATAATTTGGCAAAGAGAAAAACTTAAATACTTAGGCATTTTATTTTCATCTTCTATAAAAACTACAATATCATTAAATTGTGAGTCTATTTTAAGTTACATTAAGGATAAAATATCTAAATGGTCTCCACTTCACCTTTCGTGGTGGGGGAAAATGGAATCCATAAAAATGACTATAGCACCAAAAATATTTTACTCCCTAGCTATGATCCCTACCCAATTTCCTATGAAGTTTTATAAAGATATAGATCGGCTTCTTACTAAATTTCTTTGGAGCAATAAGGCACCTCGTATTAGTTATAAAAAATTAAAATTGTCTAAATGTAATGGAGGTTTTGGTATACCAGATTTTTTTTGTTATCACAAAGCTTTTATATTAAAGCAAAGTTCTCTTTGGTTTAATCATTCTCATTTGATTAATCTTCCTACATGGCTTTCTATAGAAAAGAGTTTAATAGATCCGTTTTCCCTACCTTCTTTGTTAACTATGTCTAATAAATCAATATTTTTTAATAAATCTGCTATTTTGAAATCCACTAAGTTAGTATTACATGATTTCGATTCAATTTTTCTATCACCTATGTCCATTACTGAAGATATGTGGTTATGGTATAATTCAAACATAAAACTTACTAAAAATGTTAGATGTTGGCATTCATGGATTAAGGCTAGTATTTTTTGCCTCAAAGATATTTATTATAACAATGCTTTTATCTCTTTTGATGTTCTAAAGGAGAAATTTAATTTACCTTTCTCAGATTTACTCAAATATGAACTTCTATGCAATTCTATTTTAGATTCATTTCCTAATTTTTTACCTTTTAGTGCTAAATCTGATTTATCAATTTATATTCAAACTCTTTCTACTTTGCCTCATGGAGTTTCAATATTGTATAAAAAAATGATTACATTTAAAGGTGACAATATTAATACGCTTGTAACATTTTGGAATAATGAGCTTTCTTTATCTTTATCTTACGAAACTTGGAAAACTATTTGGCTTAATAGCATTTCAGGATGGTTACCTGTTTCGCTTTATCAAACAAACTCATATATTTTATATAATTGTTAATGGTCTCCACTGAAATTGTTTAAAGCCAAACTCCTCCCGTCTTCAAAATGTTGGCATTGTAATTTGCATACTGGTTTGTTAAGACATATGCTTTTTGAATGTCCTTCTATTTTTAAATTTTGGACTGAAGTTTGGGATGTTATAAAGAAAATACTTAATATTCATGATGATTTATCGTTTAACTTGCTCATTTGTAAATCTGTCGTTCTTTTTCATAAATTAATTGACTTAGAAGGTAAACTTTTTAATTTCCTATTATCAGCAGCTTTAAAATCCATTACCTCATGTTGTAAAGATGTCTCGTTATTATCTGTTCATGTTTGGTGGTCATAGGTTATTTTTACTAGAAGAGGAGCTCATTTATCCTTGAATGGTGTTATTCATAATTGTAATTCTTTTTATTTATTCTGGAAACCTATTGATAACTATTTATCTTCTTAACCCCTTCGATGCGCGTGACGAGCTCAGCTCGTCATGCTGCGCGGTAGCGCTGTGCGCATGACGAGCTGAGCTCGTCACGACTGCACCCGCGATCGGAATGTCCAGCACACGAGCGGAATTCCGATCGCGGTCAAGAGGTTAAAATGTATTTTTCTATAAGTTAAGTTTTTATTGATATTCTTGCACAGTTTCTATTTATTAGTAGTTCTCTCTTATAATTATTAATAACATATATATAATTGTTTCTTCTCCCTCCCTTTTTTAATTTTTTGTAATAATATATTATATTATATTGTACCTGTTAAACTTTACTGATGTTGATATTCATCATATATTCTTATTTGGTACTTTTATTGTACTATTTTTTGTATTGTCTATCTGTTAACTAAAAACTTAATAAAATATTTTGAACACAAAAACGGGAAGGCACTTCAACTTATATAATTCCAACAGGGGCAGGATAGGTTTGCTGCCAACACTAGAAGCAAACTTGAATAGTGCGCCGCAGGATTGATTAAAGCACATGCAGCGATTAGAAAGACAAGGTGTCCAACAATTCTGCCCATGAAACGCAATGCCCAACTCGGGATCTCACTGACCCTCCCAATCATTTTGCTCTTGATGGAGATTGGCCTGGTTTTGCAGGTCTGCCCTCCACACACCATATAATGTATCTTAGAGATATTCGTATCAAGATATAATCCATCCATGAATCCGACAAAGGCATCAACAAGAACCCTAAAGCCAATGGCAGTGCGGGAGAGCAGGACTGCATTATCAGCAGAGATAAATGCAGATTTTACTTTAGGCATATCCTTTCTATTAGAAATTAAAAAAGAGTTAAGATCATTAACATACAGTAAAAATAGAATGGGGGCCAGGACACAGCCTTGTCGAATTCCTCGGGAGAGATGAAAAGATTCGGTACATTCACCCTCAGTACTATACCTAACAAAAGCTCTGACCCCCATAAGCAAGGCCTGCAAGAAAACGACCAGAGGAGAAGGCATACCAATACGGGATAAGATATCCCACAACTTGGACCGGTTTACACTGTCAAATGCGCTACTTAAATCAGTGAAGGCTAAATGAAGTGTTCCTTTCTTTGCTGTAACATACTTCTCAATAAGATTTAAGATTTAAGTGTTGTTCTGAAGTACCCGAGCCTTCCCTGAAACCATATTGCACCGGGCAAAGGGCATTGTTATTCTGCACCCAGGCCTCATTTCGATTTAAGATGACATGCCCCACTATCTTCACTGTAGAGTCCAACAAGGATCCTGTCTATTACCCTTCTTAAAAACCAAAACTATTTTTACACTTTTCCATGAATCTGTAATTTTAACAGAGATAGAAGCATTTAAAACATTGGTAATAAGAGGGGCCCATAGCTCAATGTTAGCCTTATACAAGTCCAGGAGCACCCCATCCAGCCCAGGGGCCTTATTGACTGGGCTGGCCATGATAGCACTAGTGACTTCTGCATTCTCAAAGGAGATTTCCAGAGGATACTGTGGGGGCTCCTCAGCAGGCTCAGTCATGGGGCTTGGTGCTGATGAGTAGATCTGTTTAAAATAAGTCACCCATTTATCTGGATTGATATTAGACCCTGGGCCATCGGATGAATGTAGGAAAGACTGTTTACTATTAACGGTGTCACGGACCCCCCTTGTATCTCTTTCTCGACATGTAGAAACTAGGCATTCCCATCTTTTCTCCTTTAGTTCAAATGTCCTTTTCTTAATAGCCTTTCTATAATCTAGAATTGCAGCCATGATACTTTGCTGATCTCCTACTATTCAGAAGTTCTCAGAGCCTACGGTTTGTGACTCTACACTTTTTATTGAACCAACAGAGCTTACCTGACAATCTTGATCCTGAAAGATTTAGCATGATTGCCCTAGCAGACATACTTAGACTTGAGAAAGCCTCTAAAATATCAGAGGCCAAAGAATCAATCCATATGACCAATGGCTATGTTTTTTTTTATAATTATACCCATTGTTTGAAATACAAGAATCCCCTCTGTGACATAAATTTCTTGCTGATTTCATTATCACAGATGTCCATGTCCAATCCCCTGCTCTCGCCGTGCACAAATTCCTGGCTAACAATATTCTCAGAGATAATGGTCTTGCCATTTTACAAATCATAGAAAAGCCTTCCACTATTGCGCAGCCTCCCAAGCTCTGGGTGAAGAATAAAGACATGCAGAAAAAGGTCCAATCACAGTGTCTCCTGCAAACCAAGGAATCCGAAATTGTAACAGCAAGGTGTCTTTTTCCCCAGCTACATGACAGGTGACTTTAAACCCAGCATATTGATGTTTGGCACTAGTTTATTTTAAGTTGTCACTCCCAGTAGTTTTATTGCTATTTATGGTCAAGAATGACTCCCCCACCCCTGTGATAGGCTTTAGGCTTGCGGCCTTGGTGATGTGTAGTCCAGGTAGTGCCGTACATCTCTGTTGTCATGCTGGTAAATAGGACACTAGTTGTGGTGCTGGGATGGTTCCTTCCTGGAGGCTCTAATCTGCCTCTTGGTCCAGTTCTGTGTGCTTTCTGCAGCACTGATCAGGTGTCCTTCTTCCTCCAAGCTTTCACATACACAGACACAGCACTGTTAGCAATAGTGAAACATTTCAAGCAGAGACACACATACAGCCATGGTCATAATCCATAAAAGTCACACACACACTTTCAATGTATACATTCTGACATCCCTAACAGACTAGAAGTCACCAGCTACCAGAAGCACTCCTGTAACTCTCACGAACCAGCAGCAAAGATAATATATGTGGCTAATAAAATCAGAAGTTCCTCCATAATGAATGGCAAATTTGTGAGCATGTTATTGTGGATTGGCCAGTGGGTGAACGCAAGATTATCTCAATGGGTAGATAATAATGTGCATGAATACAGGAATGAGCCACTGAGTGCATGGATAAAGAATGAGAGCATGAATAGATGGATTATTCATGGCATTGAAGGAAGCATCAACACATTTTAGTTACAGGCCAGACATTTTGTTATTAACATTTATTGTTTTCTTTCATTGCTTGAGATTCCTTAAACCTTTTAACACTTTGAAACTGTTTCAGCTTACTTCTTGAACCAAACATTGCTGAAATTAAATTACTATTGAATACAAAATGAACACACATTATGCCAAACTTCAGTCTTGTTAAAAAAATTAAACTGTAGGATAATTTGTTGTGATATATATGTCCCATTCACACGCTTTCTTTTTAACAAAATAATAGTCCACACCTGCTGTCTAGTTACTACCAGGGTTCTGCTTGATAAAAAACCAATATATAGAAAAGTATTAATACCACCACCAATCCTGCTCATCCCAACAACAGCTATTCTTTATTTAAATCCTCATCCATGAGACAAAATATACCTTCCCTCCATTAAAGTAATATGTTCATTCATGGAATACTGGCTTTTACCATCCACGTCTTCCTTTTAGGACTGCTTCACTGTACAGCTTTTTCTATATTTTATGTGCACAACAGAAAAAGAGGTTTCGGAAAAAGCACTATGAGAGAGCACTTTAGCTCTGTTCGCATGTTGATTAATTTGAGCACAGCATTTGGTTGGACAGAGGTTGTATGGTTCCACTGAAAAGGAGTACTTGTATTACACTTTTGGCTTAAGGAAAAATATATGATCAACACAGGAGGACTGTGTTGGTTATGGTGACAAATGATTAACTAGAGCAAAAAGTCTGAAATCTTATCGTGAAACAGACATGTCAAAATCAATAGGACTTTCAGGGTGATTATTATTACACTGTTAAATTCCTGTAGACAGCTATTTTGTTGCATGGCATTTCACAGATTACCATAATAAGTAATGGTTTTGGTGTTGTTTACTTTGTCTGACAAACACTTAGAGTAGGAAATTTGCACAGTGATAATCCTCCTTATCAGACCTTAGGGGTGAATATTGTTTTGCCAACTGTAATTTTTTATTTTTGTCCTCATTCGCCACCAATATCGCTTCGAGTACACACTCAAGCAGTCCATACCCACACTCAGCGAGCTGAGAGGCGTAGAAGGCTAAAGATTGAGAAAGCACGCCTACCGGCACCTAGACTTGCTTATGTGTACGCGAAGATACCAACTAAGATAACTCTATTTACGAGCTCCAAGAGTTAGATGGCCTTTGTCTTAAGAATTCCAGCTTTATACTAGGAATCTCCGACCTGGCCCATAGAGTACTGAGGCAGCATAATCATAGGACCCGGAGAGAAAAAAAAAAAAGAAAAACTACACAATCAACTCCGGGACCCATCTCGCTTTCAGTATATTCCAATTGTTCTCTTCTTTTTGCTGCCTGTTCTCAATAAGTCCAACTTGGAAGTCGCCAGAACAGAAGATTGCCAGTCAAAAAAGGAGGGGGGGATAAATTCTGTCCATTTTATACATATTTGTCTCCTAGCTAGGAGCATGGCATAAAAAAGTAACGACCTTGCAGGGCCTTTGATGTTATCCTGTAAGCCAAAAATAACCAAGGGCAAGTCAATAATAACAGGGCTTCCTATTGTGTCCGACAAAAATTTCCCAATACTGTCCCAAAAGGAAGTCAGAGCTGGACACTCTTGAAACATATGAATGTCGGAAGCCGAGGCCAGTCCACATTTCTTACAGCATACAGGCGACTCTTTATTAATTTTGGAAAGCCTCAGTGGGGTAAAATAAGCCCTATGAATGGTGAAAAGATGGTTCCTTTTTAACCACGCCGGTTTTACAATTTCATATAAGAGTTTACACGAACACTGCCACAATGTGTCACAGTCTTGAGCTGGTAAAGAGCTTCCCCACAATTCCTTGGCAAGTTTAAAATCGCCATCCACTTCCTCCAAGATTGCCTGATACCAAAAGGAAACTTCTTTCTTCCCTCGGGGTCTAGTCACAAGATTATATTCCAGATCGTTGCCTCCCCCTAATAAACTTCCATAAGTTGTTTGTAAGTACGACTGAGCCCAACTGGCCAACTGAAAATATTTAAATTTAGAAAGGCCGGCCCCAACCCTTTCCCTAAGTTGTTCCCATGTTACTAGGGTACCGTCTAAGATCAGATCCCCCCAAACTGCCAACCCGGCTTCCCTCAAAGGAGCCGCCAAGCTATCTCTCAGACACTCTGGACCCCCAGGAGAATCCCATAAGGGTGCCATACTAGAGAAGTATCCAAGAGCAACCAACCTCCTCAAATCTGCCCATGTTTTACCCAGGCCCTGCAGAACCTTAAGCCTAACTTTTTTTTAAAACGTAGCATCCCCAAATTTAAACAAAAAACCCTCCACCGGTAAGTGTGCCCCCTGAAGCATGGCTAAAAACATCCCTCCTGCTCCAGTGTTGACTGGCATTTTCAATAACATACGTGCATGAGAAAATTGGAAGGCCCAAGCATAAAGCTGGATATCAGGCAAGGCAAGGCCTCCCTTCTCCTTCCTACGTCTTAGCTTTTTCCAAGCTATCCTCGAGAATTTGTATCCCCAAACAAAGAGTTTATATCCCTCTGAATTTTATCAATTTGTGATTTCTCAAAATGAAGAGGGATACAATTAAAAAAAGGTAATCTTCGGGAGGATTGTCATTTTAGCTAAGTTGACTCTACCTATGATGGAGAGGGGGAGCGAAGCCCAGATTTTCATTAACTTCATGCACTCCTTCGCCACATAGTCAAATTAGTTTCAGCTATCTTAGCTATATCTTGCACAATGGTTACCCCCAGGTATCTCATTCTGGGACTGATCTGGCACTGAAATCGATTTGCCGCCTGATTCCAAACCATTATCTCAGTCTTAGCAGCATTAATTTCGTAACCCGAGACGAGTCCAAACTCCTGGGCTTGGCTAATAACAGCTGGAAATGCCATATCTAAATCTGCAGTAAAAATTAAAATATCATCGGCATATAGGGCTACCTTCCTCTCCCACTCTCCATACTTGAAAGGCTGAATGTTAGAATCCTCTCTAAGCCGTTGAGAAAATGGCTCAATATATAAATCAAAAAGGAGAGGGGAGAGTGGGCAGCCCTGGCTAGTGCCTCTAGATATGTTAAAGGGCTCCGTAATACTGCCAATTACCAAGAGTCTCGCCGAAGGTCTCCTGTAGATAGATTGTATTGTACGACGAAACTTCTCCCCGAGATTGAATTTTTCCAAGACCTCCGACAGGTATATCCAATTCACCCTGTCGAAGGCCTTGGTAGCGTCTAAGGTCATAGCTGCTAAGGGGATGGAATATGTGGAGGCCAGATCAATCGCCCCAATTAGATCATATGTTAAGTGCGAGAGCTGGCGGCCTTTAACGAAGCCCTTCTGGTCTGAGTGCAGAATGTCCCCTGCCACTATACCCAATCTTGCTGCCAGTATAGAGGTAAAGATTTTGTAGTCGGCATTCAGTAAAGATATGGGTCTATAAGACCCACAATTAGATGCCGCTTTCCCTGGTTTTAAGATCAGAACTATTGTGGCATCGTTCATGAATCTGGCGGGATCAGTCCTCCTTGCAAGATCTGATTAAAAAGGTTAGTCATGGTAGAAATAACTTGATCCACTATTACTCTGTAAATCTCAACTGGTAACCCATCCGGCCCTGCGGCCTTCCCATTGTTACCATTAAAGATAGCATCCCTTCCCTCAACACAGGTAAAGGCCCTGTCTAAATATTGCTGTTGTTCTGGACTAAGGGAGGGGAGCGGAATATCCCCAAGCCACCTCCGAGCACTGTGGTTATCTACGCTACCATCCTCCTGGTAAATCGATTGAAAAAAGGCCTGAAAGGCGTCCCGAATTTCCTCATCAGTGGCTAAAGTACCCTTCTCATTTCTGATCTCCTTAACATAACTGCTTGCTCGGTCCGATTTACTCTTCCAAGCAAGGAGTTTGCCCGCTCCTTCTCCATACTCGAAGTGGGAGATCTTACTGGCTTCCCATCTTCGAGTAAGCCTAATGTTCAAAATATTTTCGAGCTGGGCTTTTAATCCGCTGACCTTATCTCGCTTCTTTTTCAAGATTTCCGGGGGTACTGAGCCTGAGAGATCTACCTCTGCGTCTTTCAGCCTAGCTTCAATATTCATGATCTCTTCCTTATATTTTTTGTTCCTATAACAGGACCTGCTAGTAATTTGGCTGCGTAAAAAGGCTTTCAAAGAGTCCCATACTGAAGTTATTGAAGCTGAACCAACGTTCACCTCCAGAAACCATTCCACTTCTTGTGAGAGAAAGAGAACTTCTTCCTCCTCCAAGAGTGAGGTTCGATTAAAGGACCAGGTCCTAGTTGAACTAGGGATTGGACATTTCAGTGCCAGAAGGACCCCAGAATGGTCCGAGAGATGGGGTGCCAAGTATACAATGCTCTTAACCAGGCTCCTTAATGAATAACTGACCAGAACAAAGTCAATTCTTGACTGGTGCCTATATTTATAGTTTCGATATGACACCCCTAACTGCTGCCCTGATCTGTCTCTCCAAATATCCGATAAGGTGAACTGTCTCATGGCCCCAAGCAGATACTCCCGAGTTTTAGAAAAACCACAGCTCTATTAGTTGGAGTTTTATCCAATGCCGGGTTCAAGACAATATTGAAATCCCCTGCCAGAACCATCGGTTCCGAGAAGTCCAATAAATGAGAAAAAATAGACTTAAAACTAGTTGGGTCATCGTGATTGGGACCGTAATATCCAATTAAAATAAGCAAGGTCTCCATTATTATAACTTTTACGATGACCCATCTACCATTTGGGTCTTTTATCTGGGATAATATATGGGCCCTGGCTGTTTTTTAAAAATAATTGACACCCCTCTAATATTTGCTGACTGACTTGTATCTACATGGGAGCCTACCCAACTTTGAGACTTTAACAAGGAGATCATTTCTTCCTCTAATAAATGAGTTTCCTGAAGGACAATGACCTGCGCAGAAGAGTCCCGTAAATATTGCAAGATCTTATCTCTCCTTGGTCTAGTGCGCAGGCCATTGACATTTCAGGAAAGAATCTGAAAGGAACTCATGGTGGCTCCAAATACCCCTTGTCTCCCAGAGTCGAAATAAGGGATGTCAACTTCAGCACCTTCAACACCTGCGGACAAATCCCCCCACTACCTACACCCTTAATCTTTACTCTAAAGTTGAAGAGACCAAGGTGGCGAAAATGTGGATTTTTAAATAATTTAAACATGATCCTCAAGGAGGCAGGGAATTTAAGTTGAGCCACAGCTCCTAACTTTTTAAAGTCCTCCAACTTCCTACCCAGCTCCCATTGCCTATCCAACGTAACTCTGGCCAGGTCTGATCTAATCTGAAATGGAAAATCCTTACCCTTCAGTGACTTATATTTAAGAGATAAATTAAGAATCTTCTCTTTCAATGAGTAGGTATGGAAATATATAAGGATTTTCCTCAGTTTAGATCGATTCAGATTTCTTCTGAAGGGGTCTCGATGGATTCTCTGAATGTCCCGGCCCAATTCATCCTCCGAGATCTCTAGATCAAGTGATTCTTTTAAGAGAGTAATCATAAAGGATTTAAGATCATTGCCTTCACTCCCTTCTGGAACATTCAATATTCGCAAATTATTCCTACGAGAATTATTTTCTAATGTTTCCAGCCTGTCTCGCAGGGCCCCCTCATCTTTTTTAAGAGCTACTAGGTCACCTTTCAGAACATCCAGCTGTTCTGTTAATGCCCCCACATTAGATTCTAATGTCTCCATCCTTGTATTCAGGAGGTCCACTTTCTTATCCAGCGACTCGCAAAAACTCCTGATCTCCCCTTGGTTAGCGGCAGAGACTTCAAACCCTTTTTTAATATCAACTGATAATGAGGCCATAAGAAGCTCCAAGGAAGAAGTTGAATGCACCTCTGAATTTGGAGCCTCTGAATTGGAAGCCTCTGAATTTGGAGCTAACGCTCCTCTGTCCGAGCTTCCATCCTCCAAAACCGGAGCCTTAGGTGAGACCTGGGGGGTATCTGGAAACTCCACTTGAGGTGTCTGATCCTCCACTTCCTTCCCTACCTCCATCACGTTGTCTCTCCCCACCAAAGCAGAACTTTCAATATCAACCAGAGCCAAACCCCCAACGAGTGTATGGCCCCCCGGCTTTACCTTTTCTACTATTGAGCCATCCAGGTTAACAGGTCCCACAAATCCAGGTTCCTGCTGAGTTATGACCCTTGTTCCCAGCTTTCCAGCTTCTCCCTGTCTCGCCAGACACAGGACTTCCGGTAGGACCTTAAAGTACGACCTTAGGGAAGGAGTGATTTTGGGCTTAACTTCTAGAAAAATGCCCTTAGACCTAGTTATTTTAGTATTCTTTTTTTTTACTTCCCCAGATAAAAAGGTAGAAGTATTTTTCTTTTCGGGCTTTGACCTTTTCTTGGTGCTGCTATTACCGTAACCTTCCCCAGAACTGTTACTCGTGATATTGCCAGCAGTTTCTAGACTGCCCTCCTGTCCATACAGATGCGCCTGAGCAATGTCCTTCCCAGCAAACTTTGCCCTTGCAAGCCCTCCTCCTCCTCCCCTGCGTCTTTTGCCCTTCTTAATCCACTTACTGTTGCCCAAGGGAGAGGTAGAAGTAAAAGCAGAAGCAAAAGCCAAGACGGGGGAATCCAAAGCAGCTGGAGTGCGTCCTACCTGATTGTGGGGCGCCCCGCCAACCAACAAACCACCACAATCCTGAGGCTGCTCCGCCGGGGCTCCGACTTCTCCTGCGTTGCCAGCTCCCTCCTCACAGCTGTGCTTGCCACTCCCCTCAGCACACTCGTCGCTCTCGATACTCTCCAGATTGGCGCTATCCCCCTGGTGCTGCCCCTGAGGAGACCACGGGCCGCAACTCTCCGACTCCTTCTTAGCTCCAGCGCCGCCGTCTCCCACCGCGTTAGGCAGGGAGGGGCGGAAGGAGCAGAAGCCGGGCCGGGACCGAAAGCCGCACCGCCCCCAACACACATCCGCCGAAATCCGGCCGCCGGGACAAGCAAAAACGGAACCTGGATCGGAGCCCGGAGAAATCACCCGGCAGCTGCCCGAAAAGAGGGAAACAACAAAAAAAAGAATATTCCGATCAAAAGTTAGCCTATCTTAGCCTTAACGCCGTAAAACCTCTCAGTACTCCGAGCTAAACACGGACTTCCATGGCGTGGGGAAAGGCGGGTCCTCCAGGTGCAGCGGCAGCTCAACTTGCTGCCGCCATGTTCTCCCCCAGTGCCAACTGTAATTTATTAGTTTTGAATGTATGTCCAATGTGTGCCTTTTGAGAAGGTTTATGATCAATACAGTAAGACTGAGTTAGTTACAGTGACAAGCTTGATGGACTCATTGGGAAAAACTGTGTCTCATGCAATCAGTTCAATCTGCTTATCATGAAAAGATAAGACAAAGGCATTTGTAATGTGAAAAACATATGTTAAAGCGAATAGGCCTTTGAAAGTAGATTATTATTGTACTGTGTTAAAGCCTAGAAACATATATTTTTTTACATGGAATCTCACAGATTACTGTAGTACACATTGGTTTTTGTGTTGTTGTTAGACCTGGCATCCTTGGCGTGGTTTTCCCTGACTTTTTGCCTCTACCTCCTATGTTTTTGATGCTGTGCTGGATTTAGTTTTTGCTGGCTTAGATGCTTTGTGCACTTTGCCACTGCTGATCAGTGTCAAAGTGCAAGTGCTCCCTGTGTAAATTGATATTGTGATGGGTTCTCCCTGATTGACATATTTGTTTTACCAGTAGGTCCCTAGTAAAGTGCACTAAGTGTGCCAGGGCGGGTAAATCAAATGCTACTAGTGGGCTTGCAGCACTGATTGTGCCACCCACATGAGTAGCCTTGAAAAGATGTCTCAGGCCTGCCACCGCAGTGCCTGCGCGCAGTTTGTTAACTGCCATGTCGACCTGGCCAGTGCACCCACTTGCCAGGCCTTACCCTTCCCTTTTCTTAAACATAGGACACCCCTATGGTAGGCCCAAGGTACCCCCCTGGGCAGGGTGCAGTGTAAGTGAAAGGTAGGACATGTACTTTTGTGTATAATGTGTCCTGATAGTGAAATACTGCCAATTTAGTTTTTCACTATTGAAAGGCTATCTTGCCCATAGGACAGAATGGGGAATGCTTTGTAACATTTTACAAGCATATCTTCCCATAGGGATAACATAGAAAAATGGAGTTTAGTACCCCTGAACTCAGAATTTAATAACACATCTTTTAGTAAAGATGGTTTTTAAATTGTGCGTTTGAAAATACCACTTTTAGAAAGTGGCTATTTTCTTGTTCAACCTTCCTGTGTGCCTCTGCCTGTTTGTGGATTGACTGTCTGGCTTTGGAGTGACAGGGGCTGGGGAGTTGAAGTGGCTCCAGGAGTCTGGATGAGTCAGCACTAGGCTGAATAGGCCTGATCTGCATTTGGAGTGGTGGGAGGAGTAGCACCTGTACCTGAATAGGGCTGTGCCTGCCTTCCACAATGCTGGCTACGCACCCCTGTGGTGTGTCTGGGACCAAGGCCCACACTAACAAAGGATGTTGTAGTGCACTGGCAGAGTGCCCCCAGAACTGGTTTGAACTGGGCTCAGAGCCCCTTGCACAAAGAGAACAAAGACATTTTGGGGTTTAAGTATTAGACCTAAAACCCCTGAACTGTAGATCATTCCTGGAATTTAAGAGGAACCTTTGCCAAGGAGAAGAGCTGGAGAGACTGAGGAGAAGTACTGCCCTTGCTGTGTGTCTGGGGTTGGCCTGCAGTTGCTGTTTCTGCCAAGGAAAGGAGAAGGACTTTGCTGTGTGCTGTGTCCCCTGCTTGAAGGAGATCTCCAAGGGCCTGAAGTGAGCTGGCCTCCTGTTAAGAAGTCTCAGGGACACAAAGACTTCGCCCCCAGCTCCCCTGAACTCTGCTGTTGTGATTTCTGACCTGCCTTGAGGTGCCTGTGCCTGTTTTGGGCCTCTGGAGGTTGTTGCTGCTGTTTGGGAGCTGGAAGAGAGAAGAAACTCAAAGAACTACAGAAACTGATGCATCGCTCTTCTAGCGGCTGTTTTTCCGACGCATCTTCAAGGCGCGAGAAGAATTTCCACGCATCGCCGCGCCGCTGCGAAAACCGTTGCAGCGCCTGTCATCGCTGCAAGAATCGACGCATCAAGGGATCGCGGCTGAAGAGGACCGATGCAGTGCCGCGCAACTCCCCCGCATCGATCACCGGCGCATTACGAAGATCCACGCATTGTACCTGTGTGACATGCTTTGACGACGCATCACCTGCGGACCGGAACTGGCACGAAACATCGACGCATCACTCCCCATACAGACCAGAATCGACGCAACCCTTACTCTGCATGCAGCGGGACTGTCGCATCGCCTCCTCAGGGTCTCAGGAGTGTCACATCTCTTTGTTTTCCGATGCTGCGGCTGTTTGGCTTGGTGAACTTTGACGCAACTACAGGTACTTTGGTGAAAAGTCACGCATCCATAGTTTTCTATGGTACAAGTTCTTGAAGCCTTTTTAAAAGTCATATTTTTAACTGTGTATGTTGGATTTTTGTCGTTTTAGTCGTGTTTAGTTTAGATAAAGATATTTTATTTTTCTAAACTGGTGTGGTGTCCTTTTGTGGTGTTTTCAGTGTGTTACTGTGAGTGTTGGTACAAATACTTTACACATTGCCTTTGGGATAAGCCTGTCTGCTCATGCCAAGCTACCAAGGGGGTGAGCAGGGGTTATCTAACGTGTGTATCCCCCTTACCCTTACTAGAAGCAAGGGTCCCTATTTGGACAAAGGGACCTACCTCTGCCAACTAGAGACCCACATTTCTAACATTGGTGGTCAGCGGTGAGGATTTGAACCTGTATTAGTACTTGACCCACAGTGATTGGTGTACATCACTAGTTTAGTGAAGACCACTACGCAACCACATACTGTGTTTTGTTTTTGGTTCTATTTTTGAGTGACCCTTAAAGTATCCACGCACCATGTCTCAGAAAGGGAAACCAGCAAGTGAGATGGCAGAATTGGAGTTTGATATTGAAATGTTGCATTCCTACAAAGTAGATCAACTCAAGCAATTTTGCAAAGATTGTGGATGTCCCATGAAAAGCAGCTACAGGAAGGAGGAGCTACAGAAGGCCTTAAGGGCCTGGTGGGAGGCCAAAGAGGCTGGGGAGACAGGTGATACAGAGGTGGAGGAGGATGTACAAGGGAATGGTTTCAGGTCACAGGATCTGCCTGTGTCAAGAGCAGCCTTCAGGGCCAGCAGTCACCATTCCGCTAGAAGTTTTTCCCCACTGGAGGAGAACCAAAGGGTTAGAGATCATGAGTTAGAAGTCATGAGGCTCAAGATGAAGCAATTGGAAATGGAGAAAGAAAAGATGGCAGAGGAGAGCAAGAACGCTCGTGCCTTGGAGAAAAAGAAATTGCTTTTGGCTCATGAGTTGAGCATGAGGGAACTGGACATTAAGGCCAAACAAGTGGAGTCCAGTTCAAATGGTGGCAGCGCACATCCAGTGCAAGGGGGGAAGGTGTACATACCCAAGGACTTAATGCAGAATTACCAGAAGGGTGATGATATGTATGCATGGTTTACGGCGTATGAGATAGCCTTGAGAATGAATGAGGTTCCTGAGAAGAATTGGGGGGCGGGCCTGTGGAAACACTTTGGGGCCTCTGGGAGGGACACCCTACCACCTTTAAAGCAGGCGGGTACCCTGACCTATGCCCATATGAAGAAGGCTTTATGCCTCAAGTATGGGCTCTCCCCAGAGCAGTACAGAGAGAAGTTTAGGAACTTCAAGAAGCTTGATTCAAGTTCTTGAGTTGAATGTGTGAACATGTATACGCGTGCACTGGAAGGTTGGATAAAGGGCAGCAAGGTAACTGATTACAGGGGTTGTGCAACTTAATTAGTTGGGAGCACTTGAGTAGTCTGTGTGTTCCAGAGCTGCGCCAGCATCTATTGTATAGTAAGCTAATTGATCCCAGGGAGCTTGCTAAGGAGGCGGACCGCTGGACTAGCACCAGGGTCCACAAGGGGATTGTGGGTAACCCAGCCAAGGGTGGGCAGGGTCCCCAGCAGAAGAGTGGGGGGGACAAGTGTAACCAAAAGGAGTTCTCTAAAGGGCCCCAAAACAGTTCCCAGGGTAACGAGTCCCATCCCCACAAGCCTAAGGTGTCCTGGCCCCCTAAGGGCAGGCACGACAACCGGGGTTCCCCCAGGTGTTATTCATGTAATCAGGTGGGCCACATTGCTAGAGATCCCAAGTGCCCCAACGCACCCCCAGCACCCACTGGTGCTCCGTCACCGGGATTAGTGAGTGTTGCGCTGGGGGAGGAATTAGTTCCTAGTGAAGGGGGGAGCAAGCAGTTATGACCCTTGTCTCATTAGGAGACAGAGAGATGGTCCAGGAATCCTATCTGCCTGAGAATACTAAGAAATACAGGCAGTGGGTGACCATCAATGGGAGGATGGTGGAGGCTCTGAGAGACACATGAGCCAGTGTGACATCTGTCAGGTGTCAATGGGTGTCTGAAGAGCAGGTTATTCCCAATGTACTTCACCCTGTAGTTGCAGCAGACAACTCTGAGCGCTTATGCAAGGTGGCGCTAATTCGCTTTGAGAGGGGGGGGGTCTCAGGTTCCTTGAAGGTCATTGTTAGTCCATCCATGCCTGTAGACTGTCTGCTTGGAAATTACCTGGACAGTTCCCCATGGAGGGAGGTGGAACGCCAGGCTCATTTGGAGATGTTGGGTCTGCTAGAGTGGGTCTGTGTGACCACTCGGTCAATGGCAGCCAGTAGGGGTAATCAAGAGGACCTGGAGCCTGAAATAGTGGCCCAGGTGCCTGCCAGGAAGAGGAAGGGCAGGGGGCATGGGAAACCAGCCCCAGAAGTTCCCGTGTTCCAGGAAGAAGCACACCTTGAGGGGGATGCCCTGGAGCTCACAGGGGAACAAGTAGCCGAACTGGGAGACCTACCGGAGCTGACCCATTGGCATCAGGAAGGGGGTCCCTCCAGGGGGGAGTTCTGCCGAGGGCAGATGGAGTGCCCTACTCTTATTGGTTTGCGGCAACAGGCTGCAAACCAGGCAGCAGGTGATCAGTCCGGATCACATCTGATTTACTGGAAAGATGGATTGTTGTATAGTGAGCCTAAGGTCGCTGAGCCTGGTGCAGCCCGTGTGCTGGTGGCACCTGAACGCTTCAGGACCTTCCGACTGGATCTGGCTCATGACGTGCCTCTCGCAGGACATTTGGGGTGCGTCAAGACCTTTCAGAGGCTTGTCACCCACTTTTACTGGCCCCAAATGAGAAGGCACATTGGCACACACTGTAGATCTTGCCCAACTTGCCAGGCAAGAGTGGAGGGAAGTGTAAGGCTCCCCTCCAACCCTTTCCTGTGGTGAGCACCCCTTTTGAGCAGGTGGGGATTGAAATTTTAGGGCCACTGGAACCCAAGACAGCCTTAGGCAACAAGTTTATCTTGGTCTTGGTGGACCATGCCACCCGGTACCCGGAAGCTGTCCCTCTCCGGACAATCACAGCCACCGAGGTGGGCCGTGCATTGATGGGGATCTTTTCCCGTGTGGGGTTCCCCAGAGAGGTGGTCTCTGACCGCAATACAAACTTCATTTCGAAGTACATGACATCTTTGTGGGAGGAGTGCGGTGTGGAATACAAGTTCACCACTCCTTACCACCCTCAAGGGAATGGGTTGGTTGAGAAATTCAACTGAACCCTGAAGGGCATGATCAAGGGTCTTGCAGAACCCATGAGATGGAAGTGGGACGTCTTTTTGCCATGCCTGTTGTTTGCATACAGGGAGGTACCCCAGAAGTCCTTAGGGATCAGTCCCTTTGAACTACTGTACGGTCACCCTGTGAGAGGACCTCTGAGTCTGGTGAAGGAGGGTTGGGTGAGAACTCCTGGTAAGACCCCACAAGATGTGTTCAGCTATGTGCTGGCCTTCAGAAACCAGACTCAACGCTTCAGGAAACTCGCTCAGGTGAACCTAGAAGCTAGCCAGGAAGAAATGAAAAGATGGTACAACCAGAATGCCACTCTGGTAGAATTTCAACCTGGCCAGAAAGTGTGGGTGATAGCACCAGTGGAGCCTTGTGCGCTCCAAGATAAGTGGACTGGTCCATATGAGGTGGTGGAGCGCAAGAGTGAGGTGACCTATGTGGTTGACTTGCAGACTCCTAGGAACCCTTTGAGGGTCCTGCACGTGAACCGCCTCAAACCACACTTTGAGAGGTCTGAGATAAATATGCTCCTTGCAACAGATGATGGAATGGAGGAGGAGAATGAGCCTCTTCCTGACCTCGTGTCAGCCAAGGAACATGATGGGTCAGTGGATGGGGTAAACCTCTCTCCTACTCTGACCCCAGAGCAGCAGAGGGACTGTCGCCAAGTGCTGGGACAGTTCGCCTCCCTGTTCTCCCTGACACCAGGAGTCACTAATTGGTGCGTCCATGATGTGGACACTGGGGACAGCTTACCTGTGAAACAGAAATTTTACAGGGAAGCTGACAAAGTCAGGGCCAGCATCAAGTCAAGGAAGAAGTTTCCAAGATATTGGCGTTAGGGGTGATAGAGCCCTCCAGCAGCCCCTGGGCTAGCCCAGTGGTCTTAGTGCCAAAAGCTGCCGCACCCGGTGCCACTCCAGAACTTCAGTTTTGTGTGGACTACCGTGGGCTCAATGCTGTCACCAAGACTGACGCGCACCCCATCCCAAGAGCTGATGAGCTTGTTGATCAGTTAGGAGCTGCCCGGTACCTCAGTACATTTGATTTAACGTCTTGGTACTGGCAGTTTGCCTTAACCGATGGGGCCAAAGAGAGGCCAGCATTTTCAACACCTGAGGGGCACTACCAGTGCTGGGTTATGCCCTTTGGGTTGAAAAACATCCCTGCCACCTTCCAGAGACTGGTCAACCAGGTACTGTCCGTGCTGGAGGAATTCAGCGCCGCCTACCTGGATGACATTGCTGTGTTCAGCTCCAGTTGGGAGGAACATTTGCAACACCTCTGCAAAGTGTTGAAGGCTCTACAAAGGGCAGGTCTCACTATCAAAGCGAGTAAGTGCCAGATAGGGCAGGGATCTGTGGGACACCAGGTAGGGAGCGGCCAGGTGGCGCCCCTACAAGCAAAGATTGACACCATTCTGGCATGGGAGCCCCCCAAGACTCAGACAGAGGTGAGAGTCTTTTTAGGTCTCACTGGGTACTACAGACGGTTTGTCAAGGGGTATGGCACCATTGTTGCCCACTTGACAGAGCTGACTTCAAGGAAGCAGCCCAGGAAGGTGATCTAGACTGATGCCTGCCAGACCGCTTTTGATGCCCTGAAATCTGCCATGTGCACGGCGCCCGTGCTTAAGGCACCTGACTTCTCCAAAGAATTTGTTGTGCAGACAGTTGCTTCAGAGCATGGTGTGGGAGCAGTACTCTCACAACTGAACGACGAGGGTTTGGACCAACCTGTAGCTTTCATCAGTAGGAGGCTACTTCCCAAGGAACAGTGGTCTGGGCGCTGAAGAAGCTAAGGCCCTACTTGTTTGGGACTAATTTCCAGGTTCAGACAGACCACAGGCCCCTCAGATGGTTGATGCAGATGAGGGGTGAGAATCCAAAACTGTTGAGGTGGTCCATCTCCCTACAGGGAATGGACTTTACGGTGGAACACCGCCCTGGTACAGAACACGCCAATGCTGATGGTCTGTCCAGATTCTTCCGCCTTAGTGATGAGAACTCCCAAGAGGGTGGGTAGTTCTCCCCACTTTTCAGCTGGAGGGGACACGTGTTAGACCTGGCATCCTTGGCATGGTTTTCCATGACCTTTTGCCTCTACCTCCTGTGTTTTTGATGCTGTGCTGGATTTAATTTTTGCTGGCTTAGAAGTGTGTATCCCCCTTACCCTGACTAGAAGCAAGGGTCCCTATTTGGACAAAGGTACCTACCTCTGCTAACTAAAGACCCCCATTTCTAACAGTTGTCTACCTGTTCTGGCAAATACTGGGGCTGGAAGATTTGCACTGTGGTGTACCTTGTTGGGTCATTTTAGGAGGGATTGTATATTATTTTGTACATCTGTGTAATGTAATGCCTGATGGTTGCATTGTAAAACAGATTATGTTCAGCAACATGACATGAGTTCGTTACAGTGACAAATTAATAATAAAGGCGGCAGACCTGATTGGTTCACTGGGAAAACATATGTCCAATAGCATAGGTCTTATCTCTGTAATATGAAAAGATATGAGAAAGTCAGCATGCCTTGCTTATTTATTATGAAAGATATTGTTAAAACCAATAGATCTTCAAGGGTGGATTGCTATTACACTGTGCTAAAGGCTGTTGGTAGCTATTTTGTAACAAGCAATCTCACAGATGACTGTATTAGGCAGGGGTTTGGTGCTGAGCAACCTCTCTGCCAAACCCTGAGTGTAGACCATTTCCACTGTGATAATCATGGTTAATCCCTTTTAGGAGGTGTTGCATATTGCTTTGCAAAATTTACTTTTTTATATATTTGTAATTCCATCACTATATGCCAGATGGCTGTCAGTGTATGATCAATGCAGTGGACCTGAATTGCTTATGATGACTAGTCAATTGTAAAGACTATAGGCTTCAGTGGCTCATTGGAAACATTTTATTAGATGCAATAGGTGTGATCCGTTTGTCATATAAAGCTATGACAAAAGGCAGTAGGCCAGTCTTACTTATTGGGAAAACCATATGTAAAAGCAAATACATTTTTAAGGGTAGATTACTGTGTTATAGGCTGTAGAAAGGTTTTGCTATATGTGAGCTGACAGATTATTATTGTAGGCACTTTTTTTAGTATTGCTTAACCCCCTTGGCAAATCCTATTAGAACTTGTGTGGATCACTGACATAATATCGATCTATCAAATATCGAAACACAAAAATAACAGAAATGAAGGGGCTGATTAGGATGGCGGGGGGACTTATGTCCGCCCGCCACCCTATTGGGAAGCGGGACCGCCTGACAGGCTCTCGGTGGTCCCAACATAGGCATTACAATGCAACCGCCATGGTGGTCGCAATGCCTATGTTTTGCATTGTGGCGGGTGCTGCTGGCTGCAGCACGCACCGCAATGCAAAATAGGGACACAGCACATATCCCTGCACTACGTGGCAGGCACCATGCAATACCTGCCACACGGTGCAGGGATATGTAGGGGGCATCATAGGTGACCCCTAGTGCCCACATCCGAGGGCCAGGGGTTAACCACCATGAAAAGGCGGGTGGAAAGGGTCATTGTAATCCCTACGGCGGTGCCTAGTAGGCACCGCCACCACGGTAGGGACTACAACCCCCTCCGCCGCACTGGCAGGCTCAAGGAGCCCGTCGGATGTGGGCAGTCAGTCTTTCCGACCACCACATCATGAGTCCGATGGCGTCCGTCATCATAATCGACCCCCAAATATCGATAACAAAAATATTGACTCCATATACTTACTTAGAAAAACCACAAATATCAAGAACACAAAGATCGACGTTAGAAATATAAATTTTTACATACATCGAAAACAAAAATATCGTTAACAAAAATATTGTTTAAATAAACATAGAATATGTTAAAAATATTGATCCACACAATATCAAGTAAAATCTTATTGCCAAATTAATTAATAATGAGTAAAAAAATAAAAAAACACTTTTCACATAAAATAATTGTTTTAAATAAACCCAAAACTTGTAAGACACATATTTAAATTAAATAAAAATATATTAAATCAACAAAATAGTTATCATTCACCCCAAAAAATTATATATCTGAAATATATACAATAGAACCCCCCAAAAAAGGGAAAAGCGCAAACAAGGAGAACAGTACTCAACAATAGGGGCCTGCCGGAAATAACTGGCCATTATGCCTGGGGTAACTGCAGTGTGTGTCACCTCGCTTGCACTAATTAATACTTGAATTTGGAAACAGGAAAGAATTGGACACTGAGAAAACATAAGAAAATGCAATTCCATGAACGGGTTATACCTAATATCCTGTTTACAATTTCTGAAGCACACGCAAATAATATACATTTGATAATACAATAACATGAAAGAAAGATTTCTCGTATTCTTGGGCTTGTCCAATCCTTTAATTTGGCAAATTCTTCCACTCCCTTACACCAACGCGTTTCGTCGCAAACGGGTTTTAAACCCTACGACTTCCTCAGGGCTGGAAGTAATATAAATAATCATAATGTAATATACTAAAGAAAATTATTCATTTTGTTTTACACCTTAAAAGCCCAAACAACCCCTTGGTGCAATAAGGGACTATACCAAAAAACCAAAATATTGTGCAATTATCACATAGTAACAGCCGATACTTAATTTCGGCCATTTCTTTTTACATCAACATAGGTTGCCCCGTACTGCAGGGACCTGTTGAAATAATCGGAAGGTTTGGTTCCGATTCGGCGTTTGGGCATTTACAAATACCCTGACTGGAATTATTTGTGGGGAAGTTTGCTGGACCTTCGGGTAAGCATTAGTGTGGTTAATTAGCAATCTGTGAAAGGATATGCGATTTGCTAGTGAGAGTGTTGTTATTTTGCTTTATAGGGTCGTGTGTTAGATCTAAAAGTGTACGACTGGTTATTAATTTCTGTAAGGAGTTTTATCATGAACACCGATGAAATAGACTTTTGAGGTAAGAATTAATTTTAAAGATTGGGAAATAGGAGATTCTAATGGGACGTGATGAATAGCTGTTGTCTCATGCCCTTGTCATCTCAAGCTAAAGGGGATTCTTTTTTCCCCCTTTCTATGTCTTTGTTTTTAAATTCTACAGAGAAACGCTTGAAAAATAATCTTAAGGTACTGTCCTTTATTCATTGATATATGGTTGTGTGATTGGAACACGTATTTCACTGGGGAATAATTAATCTTTAAACTGTACTTTAGCCATCTCATCGACACTTCACATAACGATATTTTATTAGCGCAATGATGTTTATAAAGCGCTTTGTGTTTTGATGGAATTTGCTGTTACTATGGGATAATTGCACAATATTTTGGTTTTTTGGTATAGTCCCTTATTGCACCAAGGGGTTGTTTGGGCTTTTAAGGTGTAAAACAAAATGAATAATTTTCTTTAGTATATTACATTATGATTATTTATATTACTTCCAGCCCTGAGGAAGTCGTAGGGTTTAAAACCCGTTTGCGACGAAACGCGTTGGTGTAAGGGAGTGGAAGAATTTGCCAAATTAAAGGATTGGACAAGCCCAAGAATACGAGAAATCTTTCTTTCATGTTATTGTATTATCAAATGTATATTATTTGCGTGTGCTTCAGAAATTGTAAACTGTTTATTCAATCTTAGATTGAAACATTGGGAGGATTTGGGTGATTATTCTCCTTTCTTGAATGCACAGCAGGATATTGGCATTGTGTATTATACTGTTGTGTAAATTTGTATGAGCGCCTGAGGGCTCTGTTTTCACCCACCTTTTGTGAACTATACCTAATATCCTGCCCATGCAACCTCCAATATGTGAAGATGACCACTAGAAAGAAAAAAATCACGAATCTGTGAACATCGCAGTAATGGATGAAAGTGAAACACCACAAGAATGACGGACCACATCTTAAGAACTGGGCACACAACAAATTATATAAAGTGGGTGGTCATAGAACAGATTGAACAGAAAACTGGGAACACAAAAGATCTGCTCTTTGAAAAAGAACGATGGATATACCGGATGGCGATCCATAAAACAGCATTGAATGACAATAATCTGTGGTACATGGAACTACAGCAATGGTAATAATATGACCCTTTGACTTCTACAAATCAGGCCTAGTTGACACACACAGCAGTAACATTTCTTAATGATCAACCATCCCCGTTTAAGGGGCACTTACACCAATTAATCTGTGAGCCAAAGGGTGATATAATATGTTGTAATTGAGGAGTGTTTCTCCCCTATGTTTTGGAAAAACTATGGGCCTTTTAATAACAATTGTCATATTCTTTATCCTGATCTGCATCAAGGTTATGCTGGGTCATCATAGAAAGAAGAGTGCATGACAATTATGTGTAGTTCCTTTTCTATTGGAAATGAGCACCAGAACACCGCTGTGAGGCACAACAAAGGCCAACTTCGTTACCCCACCTTCTGCTCTTTTTCTTTTAGTGGAGGGTGTAAATATTTATCTAACATTTAGACCCCTGAATGTATTGACAAACAAATATGGACTATGGTCACTGTTTTAAGAGTCACGTTGTCAAGGCAACACACTGGTGGAGACAACCTTCTCCGTTTGGGACGAGTCAAGCCCCAACAGAACCAATCAGGAGGCAGGACTATCCAGTCCTTGGCGGAGCTGCGTCATCAAGGCAACGCACAAACGAGGCAACCTACTTTGATTTGATGAGCATTGGCCACAATAGCAGGAGGCAAGACCTCTCAGACCTCGAGAATAACGCTGACATGGGGGTGTAGTTAAACAGCCCCATGGCACACTACATATCCAGTCCTTGTCAGAGCTGTGTCGTCACAGCAAGGCATAAACAAGGCAACTTAATTTGATTTGACAAGCAGAAGCCGCAATAGTACATAACTAATTAGGAGGCAAAACCATTGAGAATGATGATGACATGGGGGCTTAGCCACAAAGTCCCATGAGACACGTATGGCTCAGAACACTGCCACTACGATGTCCAATCACCTGCTCTCCTTAAGTGTTCCCCAAAAGCACAGCAGATTGGCAATACGCAGTACTTAACAGGGTTAACAGCCATTCACAGTAATATCCGGGACTCTCAAGGAGGAGTGTAAGGTGAATCGGAGGGTGATACCCCTTTATGAAGTAAGTCGGGGGGATTGGGGGAAGGCTAGATCTATCGACCAAGTACCCTTGGACGGCTCAGGCTCATCCTTATTTTTACAAACTAACTTCTATAGTGTGACCACAGGGTCCACCCCCTTGGAGCAACCCATGTTGTGAAGAATTGCTACACAACCAGTAGGTCCCTATTCAGGTTACCTTTTAAATGTTTGTCTGTATATGAGTGTGACTCAAGCTTGACATTTATCGCCATCACTATCACTTTGAGGCACAGTTTGCCACATGTCCACGGCATCATTTGGCATGCGGCGGGTTACTGTTACTAGATGCTGGAAGTTCCAGCATTTTTGGGACATTTTGCATGAACTTTGTGCCTCACTTGGGCTATGGCACCGTTCCATGAATATGTTTGTAATTTGCTATCTTTATAACCATATTGTCTCTTTCATCCTCATTATATTACCGAAATTGTCACAACACATGACCACATCTCTGTAAGTTTGAAAATCAAGCTTACTTCGCAAGTCTTAGCGTTCATGCAATATCTTTACAGTCCTGATGAAAGCCACATTGACCCACGGGGCACTGAGTAAAGATGGCTGAAACATGTTGACAATGATTGTGGATACAGTAGACTACAAAAATCTCATAGGTACCCATCACTGTTTTTAACACTATTAAAATGCCTCTTGTAGTAGGAGACCCTAAGTCAATTTCAAACCACTTACATTTGCAATGCACACACTAAAAATCCAGCTCTGCTGAAATCAGGCATTGAATATATATATTCACTGAAAAAAACAAAGGTTACAGGGATGTTATAGTTAGGCTTAGGTTTCACTCGTACAAAACCAGTGAAATTCAGCAGTTATAGCTGGCTGAGCTAACTATAACTTGCACCCCTCTAATGCACTGCTTATGACCTCACATATTACATCATTCATGACATGGTCTGTGACATCACAGATGACATCACTGATGACATCACTGATGACATCATCCAGTGACTGTGAGTGTTTTTAAAAAGTTTATGAGTGTTAAATATATATACCAAGGTGTATTGGTGAATCAGTGGGTGTATGAGTGCCTGTATGGATGATTGAGTGGATGCATGATTGACTGTATAAGTGAGTGATTAGGTATCTTAGTGAATGTATGGGTGTGTGACTGGTTGTGTAAATGTTTGTATTAGTCTGTCAGTTGGTGTCTAAGTGGCTGTAAGGGATTGTGAGTGGGCACATGAGTGGCTGTGTTTGTGATTGATTGGTTGTCTGAGTACCTGTATGGGTACCTTAGTGTCTGCGTGGGTGGGTGATGGGGTGTTTGACAGCCTGTATGGCTGAGTGAGTGGTTACGTTTGTGGCTGTATGGGTTAGTGAGTGTATGTGTGTGTGAGGGGCTGTATTGGTGAGTGAGTGTAGATATGGCTTTGTGGGTGAGTGGATGTTTCAGTGGTATATGGGTGAGTAACTGGATATGTGAAAGGCAGTATAGGTGACTGATGGGGTATATGAGTGACTGGGTGAGTGAGTGAATGTGAGAGGGGATGTATGGATGAGTGTGTGCTTGTGTCAGTGACTGTATAGGTGAGTGAGTAGGTGTTAGTATCTGTATGAGTAAGTAAGTGGGTGTGTGTGTAACTGTATAGGTGAGTAAGTGTCTGTGTGATTGACTATATGGGTGAGTGAGTAGGTTTGAGAGTAGCTCTATGGGTGACTGGCTCGGTGTGTGAGTGGCTGTATGGATGTATGAGTGGATATGTCAGTGGCTATGTTAGTGAGTCAGTGAGTGTATGAGTGGCTGTATTGGTGAGTGAGTGGATATGCGTGTAGATCTGTCAATCAGTGAGTACGTGTGTAAGTACTGGTATGGATCTCATGACCATGTCATGAGTGATGTAATGTGTGAGGTCATAAGCAGTGCATTGGGGGCTTAAGTTATAGTTAGCTCAGCTAACTATAACTGCTGAATTTCACTGGTTTTGTACAAGTGAAACCTGAGCCTAACTATAACTTCACAGTTTTTTTCAGTGAATTTCAAAGGTTTTTTAAATGCTAATTCCTAGCTATAACGTCCCTGTAACCTTTGCTTTTTTCAGTGAATGTCTATGGTTTTTTAAGTAGTAATGGCATTTGCAGAGTGGTGGAGAAAGTGGGCAGGGCCTCTGACAAGTTCTCAGACATTCCGCTGTGTAGGACTTGCAGAAAGTAGCAGGAGGGCTTCTTGGCCCCACGGTCCCTCAGCATCCAAGAGCACTTCATTCCCCAATCAGTAGTGTGCCGGTGACGTGTTTGCAGAGTGGTGGAGAAAGGGGCCGTGGCCTCTGAAGACCTCTTAGCAATCCCACTGTGTGGGACTTACTGGAGGTAATAGGAGGGGTTGTTTGTCCCCAAGGACCCTCAGCCACCAAGGGGCCTTCATCCCCCAACTAGTACTGCGACAGGAGGCATGTTTGCAGAGTGGTGGTGAAAGGGGCCAGTGCAAAAAAGACCTCTCTGCAATCCCGCAGTATGGGACTTACTGAAGGTAACAGGATGAGTAATTCACCCACAAGGACGTCCTTTGTGGCCAAGAACTCCTCCTGTTTCCTCCAGTAAGTCCCACACAGCGCGATTGCTGAGAGGTCTTCAGAGGCCTCGCCCCCTTTCTCCACCACTCTGCAAATGCGCCTCCTGGCAGTAAACATGTAACACATATCAAACAATGTTATAAACAATTATGAAAAAATGGAAAAGTTTAAATTAAATAATAGTATAAAATATATACAATTATTTAATATACACTAATAAAACATGTTAAAATAATGTTGAAAATATATATATAAAAAAGATTAGAAATGTAAAAAAATTGTAAAAGAAATATTAAACATATAAAACATATTAAACAGTGTTATAAAAAATTATCACAAAATTGTAAAGTATGAATTAAATATTAGTATACAATATATAAAATGATTTAATATTTACTAATAAAGCAAATGTTAAAATAATGTTGAAAATATATATGTAAAAGAAGATAATAAATGTTAAAAAGTTGTTAACAATGAAAAATAAGAGTTGAAAATGTATAAAACAAATGTATATAAATATGATTTACCTGATTTTTCATTATTAAGAAATACTGAATTTTATTTTAATTTACTTAACTTTTATATTTTTTAATATGTACTTGAAGTTTATATGATTTAAAATGTAAAACTATAGAATAATAAAAAATTATACACAAATGAAAACAGAAAATGAGTGACGTCTTTATTATACTAAATTTGGGGAAGGTGTTGGACATTAAAGAGGGTAACATTTACTATTCCCACTCCAATCTAACAATATTGGGAAGGTGTTGTTCACTAAAGGGGTGACAGTTGCTATTCCCACTCCAATCTAAACCAATTTGGGGAAGGTGTTGGACACTAACAGGGTGACATTTGCTATTCCAACACCAATCTAAACCATTTCAGGAAAGGTGTTGGACACAAAAGGGATAACACTTACTATTTCCACGTTACTCTAACCATATTGGGGAAGATGCTGGTTACTAAAGGGCTGACATTTACTATTCCCACTCCAATCTAAACGAATTTGGGGAAGCGTTTGACACTCTAAAGGGGTGACATTTACTATTCCCACTCCAATGTAGCCATACTGGGGAAGGTGTTGGACACTAACAGAGTGACATTTACTACTCCCACTAAAATATAAACCGATTCAGGGAAGGTGTTGGACACAAAAAGAGTGACATTTACTTTTCCCACTTCAGTTTAAACCAATTTGCGAAAGGTGTTGGGCACTAAATGAGTGGTATTTACTATTCCCACTCCAATCTAACCATATTGGGGTGAGGTGCTGGACACTAAAGTGGAGACATTTACTATTCCCACTCCAATATAAACCAATTTGGGGAAGGTGTTGGACAGTAAAGGGGTGACTAGTCCCATTCCAAACTAATCATTTTGGGGAAAGGTCCCCTTCAAAATAAAACATTTTACATAACATATTACAAAATGAAATTATCACAAAGACACATATTTTTTGTAATATAAAATTCACTAAAATGTTATCTAAAAGCACACTAATCTAAACTACAAACCTTATTTACATATTTATACTTAGGGCCCGATTCCGATCTCACTAGGAAAGCCCTCCGTACGACTCGAATCCTGAGGGCTTTCCAAGCAAGATGTGCTCCGGGAGTCCGAACGAGCCAGTACGATGCTGCTGTATGCTTACGGACTTGGTTTGCTCGGACTCCAATTGAACTCTATGGGAGCCCGTGTACAGATGCGTACACATGCTCCCATAGCAGAAAAGGGGTGGGTGGGGAAAAGCGTACACCCTGTGGCGGGCACCCCATGGTGCCAACCATACTGTGCATGCCTGGATCGGGGGCACCCGTGGGCACCCCATGACATATTCGGAGGGCCCCGGGTGAAGGGGGGCCTGCTACGGCCCCCCGAAGTAAACTTCCGACAGCCGTTTTGTTTAGCTGAGACCAAGGCAAAGCTGCTGTCCGAATCGTGCATCGTACTCGCTCGGTTGGAAATCGGCACCATTGCGCGGCACGATTCGTCTACAAACGAGACGTACAGAGCGGTTCCGGTCCGGAAACGATTTGGTCGGCGCTTACGCGATCTTCGTATCGTAATTGGTTGTCCGGACCTGTGTACGATTCGGTCGTAAACAAGGGCTACGAATCGGATCCGGTAAAGCCAAATCCGATTCGGAGGCCTTCCGAACGACATCGGAATCAGGCCCTTAGTCTAATTGACTCTATTTGAAAACAATTTCACAAGCAAGTGCTGATTCACCTGCCAGACTGGATTACAGAGGAGGGTATCTTATCTGATTTACAGGCCGGCTTTAGAGCAAATGTTAGTACACTAGATTAGGTCTTCCGGTTTCCTTGTTTATACTGGATTGAGGTACTATTTAATTGGGGAAAGCTGTATGTTGCCTTCATGGACTTATGCACAGCATTTGATCTGGTCCTGTGTGAAAAATTGTGGAGAGTACTGGAAAACATGGATATCCCCCTTCTCTTTTGAATATCTTGGTGAGGCTCCATATGGAAAATTTGGCTCAGGTCAGATGGGGAGTGGATCGGCAGCTGACCAACCTTTTAGGGTAGTTCAGGGAGTTAGACAGAGCTGTGTTTTAACCCCAACCCTGTTCTCCCTGTATATAAATGGGATGATTGATCACATCAGTAAGGATGGGTGTGATGCACCCAAAATGGGGGGGATGGTGGAAGGGTCCATGCCCTCCTCTTCACTGATGATGCCCTATTGATTTAAAAATTTCCCCAGGGGTTGCAATTGCTCTTAGATTTTTTGTCTTCCTTTTGTGTTGGGCAGGGCCTCGGGCTTAATAGTGCTAAGACCAAATGTATATTTTTCTCTAAAAACAGGGCAATCCATTGTTACAGGTAGATACTGGTGGGTAATACATGCATTTATTGGGTGTCCACATTTGACTATCTAGGTATCAGAATGACACCAAACATGAGCTGGGCCCCCCAGATGGATTAGGCTCATTTGGTGCTCACCCAGCAAACTGCAAATATAACAAAGGTCCACTGTAGGACCGTCTCCCGAAAGCTTGCCCCGGCCCTTGAGATCTACAATGTCAAGGTTATTGAATCTGTTTTGTATGTGCCAAATTATGGGGCTCTTCTAATGCAAATAGTCTTGTTATGGTGGAAGACAGGTTTCTGAGGACCTTATTATCACTTCCCATGAGAACTCCCCTTAAATCCCTATATTTGGATCATGCCCAGTGCGCGATTTCACATAAAATCAAATGCAGATTATTGATTTTTTGGTACTGGCTGTGGACCAATGCTGAACTAGAATCCTATCGCAATGGTGGAAGAGATCTTATGGCCCTACCGGTATTATAAGAAGATACAATGGTTTTGCACCATAAAATCGCTTTTGCACAGTTGGGTCTCAACATTTATTGGGCTTCTCCCAAGTTGTTATGTACACTTTCCCAAGACAAGCTTAAAAACATGTATTGGGAGGTTGTAGCTGTGGATAAAGTGACTAGGAGCAAATGTAGCCCACAATGTCTTTTATTGATTTTAAACCTTGTATGTGCTATGAGGCAACCATTGACGAAATTGTACCAACTCAAGCTCATAAACTACACCTGCCGTTTTGATATGACTCTCTCCCAGTAAAAGCCATTAGTGCCAAATGCATGATGGGAGGAAGACGACCAGTGTTAGGCATGAAGAGTGAATAAACAAACGCTGAAACACATAGGGCTTATTATGAGTATGGAGGTCCTCAGGACCGACGTACTCATGATGGCGGTCCGACCACCAACACACTGCGGGCCCTCCCGCAGTATTCTGAGTGTGACAGCTGGACTGCAACAAGATCACTAGCTCTGCCAGGATTAAGGAACCCGCTGGGCTGGCGGTCTGCAACCTGCCTGGATATGCCAGCGCTGCTATTGCTGACACCGCCAAGCATATTTTATGAGTTGCTTTTTCACAACACTTTTCATAGCGATGAGTCCGCCATGAAAAGGGTAAAGTAAAAATTCAGTTCCTTGATGTCGATAGCGCCAACCGGGGCTATTGCAGCGCCATGACTAACAAATCCCACAGTTCAGTCTGCCCTCGATGAAGTCGAGGGCCAGCTAAGGCATCAGGGAAGACCTGCCAACAGTACCTGACATTTGGAGGGGCCTCAAGGACCTTGAGGAGAGGCAACTAAGGGGGCCCTAATAAGCTCCCTGCCGGAACTGGGCCTGGGGTGCATGCCCAGTTCATCCATTAAAAAAATTATATAAATTTCATATTTTGTCTTTTAAATATAACTTAAAATTAAAAATCGAGGGGCATATCAGCAAGGGCTTTATCTCCGTTTTTCTGGCTTTAAAAGTCAGAAAAACGGAGATAAAACTATCGCCCTATCAACAAGAGGGTGCTAACATGCACAATCGCATGTTAGCACCCTTTTTCCCAACGCTCCCTTTGCATCTCCAATGAGATGCAAAGTGGCGTTACTGGGCGTACCTCGGATGGACTACGTTGCAAATATCGCTGATGTTCACATCGCGATATTTACAAGGCAGCTCACATGATTTTAGCAGAGGTTAGATTTTGGCGAAAACAGCAGTTTTCGCCAAAATCTAACGTCTGCTAAAATCCTGACTTAGCCATCCCTAACATAGGGGTGGATTCTGCTGATACGACCACAGGGTCGTATCAGCAAGGTTATCGCCGTTTGCAGGGAACATCGCTGGAAAACCAGCGATGTTCTATGCAAAACGGCGATTTCCCGCTATCGCAGGAATCTTTATCGCCTTGGAGATACGCGTTGCTAATAACGCGATATCTCCGTGATAAAAACCTGCGATAGCCGGCGTTAGGAAAATGAGCGCTAAGCACGCTTTGCGATAGTTATCCCAAAGCGTTGCTAATATGCCCCCTAATTTTTATTCATATACACAAATATTTTTTTTGCAAGTATTGATTTAACATAAAAACATGTCTAAATATTGTACTTATTTAAAAAATATATGCTTTTAATATTTGATAATATTTGTTTATTTAATAAAAGATTACATCAATATTTTTTACAAAGATATTAAAAACAACATTGTAAACAATATTTTTACCTTCGATATTCCTTCCACAATATTTTTGATGTCCCAACGTAACACAATATTTTTTTTCTGATAGCTTTTCAAAACACCATCTTGTGCCCTAAAGTAACTATAACTTGTACCCTGCCAAGCACAGTGTTGTCATTAGTGATGTAATTTCAGATGTTGCAGTGATGTTATCAATGATGTCATGAATATGATAGAACATGTCATGAATGATGTAATGTGTGGGGTACTCAGCAGTTCATGGCGAGGGCGCTAGTTATAGTTACTCTAGGGCACAAGTTATAGTTACTTGAGATAACTATAACTGGTGAATTCAGTGGTTTTGTTAATTTAAAACAGTATGTTTTAACTGACATTTTCACCTAACTATAATATAACTTTAATCTTTGTTTTTTTCTGTGAATTTGTATGTTTTAATGTAAATTAAGATGTTGATCACCGTGTGAGAAGTGGGCTTGGCCCCAGTAGATGGGGTGCTGGGGCCCAAGAGAGGCTTTGGGAGAAGGGTCACGCTTTGACTCCCCATTTTTTTTTTTTTTAATGTAAGCCCTGGGGATAGGGTCCCTGTCGCTCAATAGAGGCTTGTGGAGGGAGCATGTACCCCTCACCTTTAATATGCCACGGGGAATGGGTTTTCATTTATGCCTTCCTCTCCAATTATTTTAGAATCAAGACTGCACAAAGTCATGGCCGATCCCGGGGGTCAAATTACTTTTTATTTAAAATGTCAACTGGCACTTTCGTTTTTTTTATATGCTGCGATTATGCTGGACTCCCGTGGCACTCCCCCGGCACTCCTGTGGGATTGGGGCATATTTAAAAAATATATTTTTTCTTTTGGCCCCAGGAGATCCTTCTGGGACCTTCTCAAATTGTCTAGGGATAGGGGAGCAATGTCCAGCCAAATACTTGCTTCTATAAGAAAAAGTAGTATTTTATTTCTATCTGTACATAGGCAAAGAAAAGTAACACTCAAATGCAACAACATAAATCCCTTAAAGTCATGGCCCGTGTAGTTCTCAGGCAAATCCCTGCCATATTTCGTGTAATATGTTCAGGGTTATTGCTCATCCACTGGAGGCCCCATCAGGCAATACAAACTATTAGAATGTACTCAAGTGTTCTCTCTTTTGACCCTTTAGGAACTAAAGTCAAAAGTGTCTATGGTGGCCAAGTACCATTAGCAGCAAGTTCCCTTGGTGCCCAACTGGCTCAGTTCTTGTCTTACCCACTCTTCGAGTACAAAAAAGTTCAAAGATGCAGCGGGCACTTTCAAATGTGCACACGTGAGTCCTGCTCAGTTTAGAGAGGTCGGACTGTTTGCGATACATGCAACGGCACCCAGCGGGGCAGGCTCTCTGTCGGCAACAGTGCTCCTGGAGATCTCTCAGATGTCAGAGCAGTTCCCTGCTCACCAAGAATTTGTAAGTTGGTGTGGGGAATCCTTTCTTTAGCTCCAGACTGGAGGAAGCGACGATGTGACATCGTCCACGGTGTCTCTGACAATACTCCAGAGTGAGTTGGGGGCAGTTTCCTCGCAGCACAGTTCCAACCCAGGTGTTGTAGCCTCAGTCTCTCCTTTGGTTGGTAGCCCAAATCCTTTGCAACGTTGGTACCGGCAGCCCCTCCTGGCATATGGGGTTGCCACGGTGCATGATGACACAGGTGCAGCCTCAGCACCCCAGCTCAGACAGTTACAATTCTTGGCACTCCCTGAGACGGTACTATACTGGTGGCCCCCTCTGGCATATGGGGTCACAGCAGCACAGCGTTACGGGTGTGGCAAGATCTGCTTGGTGCTCAACACATGGCTCAGTATCTACAGCAGCCCTCTTCTGGCATGCGGAGGTCACCGAAAGCAGTCTTTCACTCAGATGTTGGCCCGATTGGTGCTCAGCCAAATCCTCACAAAGGGAGTCTTCATAGTAGGGCTTCCCACTGGACCTTGCTCCCTCCAAAGCTCTCCTCTTCCTCACAGGGCACACTAGTCTTGGAAAGCAGGCAGGCGCTAGTGTTCCTGGCTCAAATGTGTGTTGTCTTGGGTTTCCTGGGTGATGTCCCCTCACCCAGCAGGGAGACAAGCAGGCCTTGAACCCCATGCCTGGTCATAGTAGTGGGCAGTACCTTTTCTTCTCAATCAACCACAGATGACACATTTTTGGGGACTCCAACTCCCCTTCTAAAAGTACTTTTCCAGATTAGGCCTGAGCAGTGAACTCCGCTCTGTTCACGGAGTTTTACGCACTCTGCGCGCCACGGAGCTTACTGAGTTCCGAAATAATCCTCTTCGCATAGCAGAGCAAAGTTTTTTCCATGCTTGCACTCGCCAACAGTAAGTTGGTGAGTGCAAGCAAGGAAAATCCAACTCGAGACCGCTTCCCAGCATGATTTCTCGAAGCCGGTGGTTGCAGACTGTCACTGCTGCTCGCATTGAGAAACCTTCCGTATGCATTGAGAAAGCTGCTGCTCGAGAAGAACTTCTACTCGAGCGGCAAAAAGAAGCAGTGCCCTCTTGCGCTGCATGTGATGCCGTTCGTCCTGATTTTACAGCACAGGACAAACTCTAACTAAAGATCAGCATGAAGAGAGCGAGGTAATGCACTCCACCGCTCGCGGATATCTGCGTAGCTTGGCAGAGTTTTTTTGGTACTTCATGGAGTTCCGCTTAGCGAATATTTGCAAACTCTGCCCAGGCCTATTCCAGACACCAAATGTAATTTAAAGTCTGGGTCTTTGAAGTTCTATGCTGTGGCTCTGCTTCTTTTGAGGTGGACACATCTCTTTTTCATCTTCCTTCATGAAAGAAGTCTGCCACAGCAGACATAACTCCGAGGCTGATTGTCCACACCTGGATGTCAGGATGTTTTGCAGTAGCCACCTACAAAAGTCTATGGAAAATGTTACTCTATGTTATATTACTTTGTATGCTACTTTATTTTATGTTATGTTATATTACTTTATATGTTACATTATGTTATATTACTTTACATGTTACTTTATGTTATGTTATATTACTTTATATGTTACTTTATGTTATGTTATGTTACTTTATATATTACGTTATGTTATGTTATATTACTTTATATGCTACGTTATGTGATGTTATATTACTTTATCTTACTTTATGCTATGTTATGTTACTTTATGGTATGGTATATTACTTTACATGTTACGTTATGTTATATTACTTTATGTGTAACGTTATGTTATGTTGTTTTACTTTATATGTTACTTTATGTTATATTACTTTATATGTTACTTTATGTTATATTATAATATGTTATATGTTACGTTATGTTATATTACTTTATATGTTACGTTGTGTTATGTTATATTACTTAATAAGTTTCATTATGTTATATTACTTAATATGTTACTTTGTGTTAAGTTATATTATATTACTTTACATATTAGTTTATGTTCTGTTATAGTACTTTATATGCTACTTTATGTTATGTTACGTTATATTACTTTATACTTTACTTTATGTTATATTACTTTATATGTTACTTTATGTTATGTCACGTTGTTATGTTACTTTATGTTATGTTACATTACTTTGCATTATGTTATTTTATTTTTATTTTTTTATATTTTTTTAACATTTTTATTGAGTTTGCAATTGCATCTTACATTGCCAAGGTTATAGCAACTGACACGCTTTACATATTTTCACTGTGGTGATTTACCAGTCTTTCGGGGGCACAATGTGGTGTATGCATAGTGAGATTAACTATTGGTTTCTCTTCTGTGAGCATGCCTTGTCGTGGTGCGTCTTACTACAGCTAAAATAGGAGTCAATGTTTTACTCGGCGTCCAGACCCTGAAACTACCGGCTCAGGTAACGAACTGGGGTAGAAACCTGGGGTGGTTGGGGTAGGTTGAATGAGGTCATCTCCATCGGTGGGCATCCAAAAGTGAGAAGAGTGTGCTGTTATGTGCATTTTTTGTGGGGGGGATGGGGGGAGCAAGGCCTTCCCATGGTAGAGCATACCAAACGTGGGTACTGTGCACAGATCTACCTCATCTTGTGGAGATACTGTTGGGGATTAGTCTGTTGTGAGGAATAGGGGTATTCGCCATGCAACCGGCCTGTGGGTGAGGCTGTGTTAATGCATCTTGGCCTTGGGTCACTTTCGCGTCTGTGTGCTGTTGTGTTTGCTGGGTGCTTATTGCGTGTTGTCTGAATTGGTGCAGCAGTGTAGCCCATTCCATGGATATGTGCTTTTTACATGTTCCTTGAACCTCCTCCCTCCTGATTATGTCCTCCTCAGCTGAGCTCCATTTACTGACTGCCCCTGTCCAAGCTGCCAGTGGGGGCCCCTCTAGGGCTCTCCAATACATTGTGATCCCTCTCTTTGCCAGTAGAAGGGCCAGGGAGGCGAAGCTTGAGGGTCTTCCTTCTGCAGAATATCCCAATTCTACTGGCCTCCCAGGTGTGGATATCTGTGAGCCCTGTTAAGTCCTGCAGTGCCTGGTGTATTGCATTCCAATAGGGTTGTATCGTGGAACATGACCAAAACATGTGCTTAAATGTTGCGTCTGGGATTGGCAACTTGGGCAGATAAATTGCGTGTCTGGATAGAACCGCTGGAGCCACGCCGGGGTAAGGTAGGCCCCGTGTAGTATGGAGAACTGTATGTTTTTAAAGCGAGCATTGCTGGATACTATCTAGGGCTTGTTCCCATTCCTTGTCATGAACCGGGCGCCCTATCCCCCCCTCCCATTTCTGACATAACGGGGTGAGTGTAGTGGCTGTGAGTTCTCGGATTGCTTTATAAAGCCATGTGATTAGATGGTGGCCTGCGCCCATATTGAGCATCGCGTGGAGTACCGGGTGTGTTGCTGGTTCCCCCTCTGATAGGTCCCAAAGCCAGCGGCAGCTTAGGATAAGTTGTCTGTGGAGTAAGAACTGCCCTCGAAGAAGTCCTGTCTCCTCCATGAGCCGATCAAACGGAAGCAGCTGGCCCTCCATGAACAGGGTTCCCACCTCCAAGACCAAATGCCTGGTCCAGATGTGCATAGTTCAGGCGGTGTAATGCCCTCCGTTTCTGGGGAGTCCTGCTAATGGAAACAAGGGGATGTAGAGGGGGGTCTCACCCGACATGCGATGGATGCGCGTCATGCCTGCACGCTCTACCACCACTTGAATGGGGCATGTCGACTTCGGGCGAGCGTCTGGAAGGAGCCAGCGGCATATAGCCTGTTCTGTCAACTGCCCCGTTTCCAAGGCGTTTTTCTCTAGATGCCAGCCCGCCGTCCATCGGGATATCCATTGAAGTTGCGCCGCAAGAAAATAGGCCTCAAAGGACGGTGCCCCTAGTCCCCCTTGGTCCGTCGGAAGTTGCAGCTTTGAAAGGGCTACTCTTCTGCATCCATTTCCCCATATAAGGGAGCCCAACAGAGTGCTCATCTCGCAGAAGAAGGAGCGAGGGGGAATGACAGGGGTATTAGCAAAGTAATAGAGAAACTGTGGCCCTGCGTTGGTTACCCTCAAATAAGTCTGTGGGGCAATGCTAGAGCCGAATGCCAAGGTATCGCGGGGCGCTGGCATTCAACATGCGAGTCTCCAACCTTTATCACTCATGGAGGCAGATCTGGGCTCAGGGGATATATTGTGGATTTTGCCCAGTTGACCTTGAGCCCTGCCGCAAAATTCGACAGCGTGTTCCATATGGGGCTGAGATCCGCTGCGACGTCCTGTATATACAGCAGCAGGGCATCCGCATAAAGGGACACGATATGTGTGGTACCCGCTATCAGGTTGCCCCACTCCTCTCCCTCCTGACGCAGTCGTATCGTGAGAGGCTCCATGGCCATAGCGAATAACAGAGGGGAGAGGGGGCAGCCCTGTCGAGTGCCTCTCCCTATCTCGAGAAGCGGCAATTTGTGCTTTTCCAGACGCACCCTAGAAGTGAGGTTTGTGTATAATAGTTGCACCTGCGCTCTAAAGGTGGGGTCCAGCCCCATCCTTTGCAGTGACTCAAACAGGTAAGGCAAGGTTAGAGTATCGAATGCCTTTTTCAGGTCCAGGATTAGGCAAGCCGCCCTGGGGTACCGCCCGACTCCTGATCCTGATCCTGAACCTGAAAGAGCCGACGGATGTTTTGAGAGGTATTCCTACCCGGCACAAACCCATTCTGGTCTGGGTGTATTAGTGGTGAAAGCATAGGGCCCTGTTGGTCTGCCAGAATCTTGCCCAGGATCTTGCAGTCTGCAGATAATAATGTTATTGGCCTATACGAAGTCAGCTGCATTACGTCTTATTCAGGCTTTAGAATCGAGACTATAAGAGATTCTCGCAGTGAATTGGGCAACTGCCCATCCTCCAGTGCCGCCTCATACATGTCCGGCAGTTTTGGTGCCAGTAACGTGGCAAAGACGCTGTAGTATTTAAGGGGTAAGCCGTCCAGTCCAGGGGCCTTGTTCCGGGCCAGAGCCTGATTTGCTTGCTTCACGTCTGTGGGTGTGATCGCTGCCTCATGGAGATCTCTATCCTCATTTGGAATTTGGAGCAATGTGAGGGGCTCAAGGAAACAGTCGACTTGTTCCTGACAGCCTCGCTCAGGGCTCCTGTAAAGTGTTCCTTAATGGTCCTGGAAGAGTCTGAGAATATCTGCCTGCGATGTGACCACCCTGCCAGCGGGGCCCATGATCTCTGTAATTGGTTGCGCATCCTGGTTCTGGTGGGAAAGCCAGGCCAGGAGTGCCCCTGATCTATCCCCCTCCTTGTGCCTCCTGATTGCGTATAGTTTGAAATTGTATCTGTGTAGATCTGGCAACCCTTCCGCGTATGCTTTCTTGGCTTCTGAGACTTAGGCTGGGGTAGCCAGGCCTGCGTCTGCCGCCTTGGTCATAGTCGCCAATTCCTGCTCTGTTTTCTGTGAACTGCGGTCAAGTGTCCGCCGGACTCCTGCTATCTGCCTAATGCAGGCCCCTCTAATCACCACCTTGAAGGCATCCCACTCCAGCTTCCTGGTGGATGCCGTATTGGTATTTTTTGCAACGTATTCCTCTATGCTGTTTGATTGGTCGTGGCAGAAGACTGGGTCTTCCAGGCATTCCCGTTGCAGTTTCCAAGCGGGGACTGGTGGATAAGGTGGTCACCATTGGAGGGTTAGGAGATGTGCGTCGTGGTCAAAGAAAACCCATCCTAGGTAATCTACTTGTTCGGTTGTGGGGAGTATTGTCAGCGAGCATAGAAACCGATCATGGCGTACCCGCAAATTGTGGAGTATTGAGTGAAAGGAATACAACCTAGAGGATGGGTTTCGGCTCCGCCACACATCTGCTAAAGCCCACTGTTGTATCCACGATCGGAACCACTCCGCCTGTGCTTTAGCTGGGGAGCCAACATTTGGAGGGTGTGACCGGTCCAGGGATAGATCCAGCACGCAATTGTAGCATCCAGGGTGATGTTGTGAATTGTGTCAAGGTTATGGATAGGGAGTCCCAGAACTTCCCTTGATCCGAGTTTGGGGCGTATATACTGCCCAGGAGTAGGGGCTGCCCGTCTAGAAGTCCGTCCATGACGGCATACCGCCCTTCTTTGTCCACTACCCTGCGGGCTTCCCGGAATGGGACCCCTGGCCTAATCCAAATCAGCGCTCCATGAGCAAACGCAGAGAATGTGGTGGCGCAGAATGTGCCTCGCCAATGCTTTTCAACACGTTCTAGTTCGACTCTTGTGAGGTGGGTCTCTTGTAACAGTATTATCTGAGCTTTTTGGCATTTAGCAATTGAGTTGACCGCATATCGCTTATGCGCTGTGTGCATTCCCCGAACATTGAGGGATAAGATACTAGTTCTGCAGGCATGGTCATGCCCAGGTGCGCGCTGTGTTTGGGGAGAGTGGGTGTGGGATGCCTTGCTCTGTGCCCCCCTGGTTCCTTGTTATGTAGTGTCGCCCGATGGAGATGCATGCTCTGGAAGGGATTACTTTCGTGGGAGGAGCGAATAACTGAAGGGGAACATAGACCTTTCAGGGGGACCAGGCCCCAACATTTCGGACCTATCACAACTTGCGATACGTCCAAACTGTGCATAAAGCTACCGTTCTAGTGTGCAGTATGGGGGGTTGTGTGTCTGGGGTGCTATCTATAGTGGCCTGTGTTCCCAGGTATGGTGTTGGTGGGGCCCTATGTGTCTTAGGGAAGTACGAGGCCGCGAGATGGCTGGGGGGGTAATGCCATTGCTGTCTATGGTCTCCCTCAGGCAGGCGCAATGTGGATATCCCGGTCAGTCAAAGGTGAGAAAGTGAGGAGGGGATTGTGTTCCTGAAAGACATGTTCCCTCAAATCAGATCAGTGTGTCTGCTGTTTGGGGGCTCACCAGAGATGGGGTCGCTGAGTCTGTTCTGGAGATGCTTGTGTCTCTGGAGTCTTCTTCGGAGGAGAAAATGTGCAGGACGTCCTCTCTGTCCAAGCACCTGTAGTAAAATTAAAAAAACAAGAATACCCCCGGATTGGACAGGGCCTGTAATTTGCAGGGGTTCACCAATTCTATAATATTTTGGGAATGAGGCATGCAGCACCTCCTTCCTGAGCCTATATCAGGCCCTAGTGACCCCAAACCTGGGGCTGCATTTAATGAAAAGGGGAGTGGGTGCATGCCCCGCTCCCCGAGCTTTACTAGGCCAGATGGAATGCAACCTATGGGGCAGCATTTAATTAAACGCGGAGGGAGGAACATGCCCCACCCATTTTATGCCCAGTGACCCCATTCCCTGGGGTCTGCACTTAGACGATGTTCTTTGGACCCCAAACACCTAGGACACCATTTTTTTCCTCCCCACGAAAGCGCCGGCAAGGAAGTAATTTGTGCTACCACCCTATGGGAGCAGAAAGCTTCTCCTGCTGGTTGGGAACACAATTGTGTCTCTCTCCTCGCACTCTTGCAGGCAGGGACAAAAACTCAATGGCTCCTGCCTGACAAGAGCAGAAAGCAAATTTCCTTTTTCCGGGTAGGAACATTGCCAGTTCCCGTGTGGAAAGCACACCCTGTGCTCTGGCTAATACCACTCTTGTCCACTTAAATCCAAAGGAGTACACATAGTCGGAGGTAAAACAGAACAGTTTTATTACGCTCGAGCAGGCACCAACCAACACAGGAAAAGCATGTCTGTGAAGGGAATGAACAACCGGAACAATTCTCCTTTCATATTTATACTGTATAACAAACAAGTCTGCATGCAAACTCCACTCCCTACCCCTAATCCATTGGAAATGTCCTTCCAGTTATGCATACAAAGAAAATAGCTAATCATGCTACATTTTCTAGGCCGGCATTGTGAGAGAAACTCACAGGGCTTGACTAACTGCAAATTGGATGGAAAGAGCATGGTATTCCATCTTACGATAAGCACATATGATTAACAGGGTGTAATTATTTTAGCAACCATTCGGTACTTTCCAAGGGTATGGTGAACAAGAATATGCACAATTCAGCATGTACATGGAAAAACTCTGCAGACAGCAATGTACAAAAATTTCAGGTAGAGAAAAAAATGGCTGAACTTGTGTTCATATTATACAACCTTTCTTCAAATGGTCCTTGAACATAAATTCAATATTTTGTCATTACCTGCTGTGGTTAACCTATTGTATCAGTAGTAGATAACTTGGATTGCTCCCTCATATCATGACAGTTCTTCTTTCCCAGATATTTTCCATTATAGTGTTGTAGCAGGGGAAAATAGGGAACAAATGGGCCTTTGTAAGAAGGCTAATCTGTGAGAACAATAACACTAATGTTTATTAAATCTCATATTTCTACATCTTGCATCATAAGCATATTCTGTTGTGGAACAGAAACTGGAGGAGGCTTGCAGGATGAAAGGCACATGGTGCAACACATGGGAAGACAATTCAACACAGACAGCATCCTAAAACAATCCCACCGATAATCAAGGCTACCACTAATAGTTTCCAACCCCCTGTGAGCAGTACTTCTCTAAACCAACCTGATCAAGTCCAATCTCCAGTATTCTGATGTATCTCAACAGCAATTTTGTCACATTTTTGAATGGCCAAATTTACATTTGGGGCGTTATCTGGCATACACCAACAGCGTGAGCTGCCAATTATGTGGCATATCCCTCCCTTTTCTGCCAAAAGGATGTCTAAAACCATACAATGTTGAAGGCAAACAAGAAGGGCAGCTTGCATTTCTACAGTAATGTTACTAAGGGCACCAGCAGTCTCATTGATAACAGCTTCCAGTACCCTGGTGAATCGGCGGACATGAACACTATTGGCCATGGGACCCCAGAAAGGCACCAGGCCCTTCATTGCACCGTGAATTGCTGCAGGGTGGTATCTGTCTGGTCAACCTGTGCTTCCCATTTATTAAGTCGATATGTCTTATGATAATCGGAGGGTGCAAGGTAAGTGAGAGAAAATTTGCGATATAGCATCTGCCTGACCATCCTTTAGGTAGCCAGACATAAGCCTGACTACCACAAATAAAATAAGTATTTTGTGAGGCCACAAATGATGGGGAACTAGTGCAATTTATTATCACTGTATGGGAGCAAATACTATTCCCAACAGTGCGGGACCTTTCACCTTGAACACAAAAGGGGGCTCTACTGGCATGAACAGGTATGGGGACATGGCACCCTTGGAAATCTTTCCCTCATTAAAAGGATAATAGCATAGAGGAGTTGTTATAGCTGGTGAATTCCTCCCTCTCCTCTATGGTGCCATAGATCCTAACAGCATTTGGCCAGCATAGATAATAGTGGTGATCCCTAAACTGTCTCTGTACAGTCTTATTAGGGGCTTTAATATAGGACACAAAATTCAATTCCCACCAAGCATTGCAAGACCAATTATAGGAAAAGGGTAGGGGAATACGAGGTACCTTCCTTTCGACTGAAGATGGCAGGATGCCACATATCCAACAATCTGTAGCATTATAGCCAAAATGGGCATTTTGTAAAACCTGCATGAATGTATTAGTCACATAATGTTAGCGGTGTGCTTGCTTATGAGGGGCGAGGGTTATGTAATGATGCTTCAGTATTGGTGTGGTGACTGGTGTCACTGACTTGGTGACTGGGTGGTTTTCTTCTAACCACCAGAACAATCCTAGCATTTCTGATATTATTATCAGAAGGCATAGAAACACCACAACTTTCACTTTCTTGATACAGAATTGTTGTAACTTAATAGGTATACCTGATACTGGAGTCTTCCCCTCCTGTCACAGACCAGAGGGTAACCTCCAGAACGCTCTCAGTTCAATACTCCTAGACTTACCTATAATGTATTTATCATGTATTACATACATGCTTCTCCTAATACTTGTCTTTATACGCAGACCATTCTTTTTCCTACCCTTCCTTGGATAAATAATCTTGTTTCCACAGGCCTCTTCTTTTTTCACAAAACAGAAACAAATTTAAAGCTCCTAACAGCCAAAAGCAAAGTAACGTGGCTAAAACATCCTAAAAATCCCTATCTACTCTAACAAAGAACATCAAGAGTTCCCAGTGTCCTTTGCTTCAAAGCCTCACTGGCAAGCTTATGTAGAGGTCCGGACGTTGGCAGTCTTGACCACCGGCATGGGTTGCTATCTCTCCAGAGATAGTTTCTTCAATCAAAGTCTATTGTTCTTGACTTCTTGACAGTCGTAGGTCTCAAACTGTACCTAGGAGACTCACAATCTGGAAGCTCAAATTGGTATCAATTCGGGCTCAGCAGGAGTCAGGTTGATCAATCGATGCGCTATTTCTTCTTCAACCAGTTCACCATCACTAAAAGGCACTTGCTGTGGAATGTGTTCCCATTCAAAATCAGGAATCCCTTCCTTCACCCATTGATCATAGGGCAAAGGCAGTGGAGGTTTCTTGACGCGACTGACAAGTATTCAGTGCTTATGGCCAGTACACTTAACAGCTGTCTGGGTGGCGAGTAGCACATTCACTGTCCCTTTCCAGCGGTCTCAAGGCTGGATTTTCTTTGGAAGTTGCAGGTCAAGATCCAATATCTGGGCCTCAGTACATGTCCGGATCCTTCAAGGCAAGTTGGGAGGCTGGCCTTGACCTGTTGATGAATGAGATGCAAATCTTTAGTCAATTATTCACAATAGTCAAACATCAAAGGATATTAAATTTCAGCAAATTTCTTTGGTCTAGGTATACGCCACACATTTGCAGGCCTCCCCATGACTACTTCATAGAGAGATAAGCCCATTTTCTAGTGTGCAGTGGTGCAAACAGAAAGTAATGCTTTTGGTAAGGCGCCAGGCCATGTCAATTTACGTGTTGCATATGTTTTTGTCAGTTTGTTTTTCAAGATATCATTGTATCTTTCCACTTGGCCCGCAGCCGGCGGATGGATAGCAGCATGACATTTTTGCTTTCTTTGTAGTCCACTACAGACCATTTCGATTACTTTCCCAATAAAGTGTGGCCCGTTGTCACTCCAGAGGACCCTTGGCAAACCAAACTTCAGAAAGTACTCCTTGAGGAACACTTTTGAGGTACTCAATGCTGTGTTATCCTTCAGGGGATAGGCCTCTACCTATCTGCTAAAGGCACAGACCACAACCAAAACATACTTCAGTTTGCCTGCTTGCTCCGTCTCAATGAAGTCCACCTGGAGGCTCTCAAACAGGAGGTCTGATGGGGCAAAATGTCCTGGTGGTGCAACGGTGCCTTTACCCGCGTTGTGCATTGCACAAACCATACAATTCTTGCCCAAAGAGGCAGCTGTTTTGGATATCAAGGGATTCAACCAAACATCATCGAAGATCTTAGTTATTCCCTTCATGCTGATACGGGCAGGGCTATGAGCCATAGTGACAACTGCGTTGACATAACAATTTGGGAGCATCCATCTCTGCCTGTCTGACAATTCTACCCAACATCCAGTATCATCTAATCTACCATACATCTGCCATGTCTCTTTCTCTTGCGTGGTAGGTTCCTGTTGTATCTCTCTAACACATTCTAAGGTATTGTTAAACATCAGTTCTTCAGGGAGCCATCTAGCTGATCCTGCAATGTACATTAGACTGTATTCAGATCTAGCTGTTTGCTTGGCTGTTTACAACCTTCCTTTGTATCTGAGGCAATCAACAGATCATCAATGTATTGGAGTAATATAGAGCCCTTAGAGGGGGTATAAATGTCTAATTGTTTCTTCAAAGCTTGACTGTATATACTAGGACTTTCTGTATACCCCTGGGGTGCTCTAGTTATTGTAAAGGAATGCCCTAGGAACATTAGAAAAGGTATTACCTTTCGTTAGCAATAGGCATACTAAAAAATGCATTTTTCAAATCAAGAACGGTAAAATATTTGGCTGAAGATGGGATCATGATAAAAATAGAATTGATGTCAGGAGCAACAGGATATTAGGGTACTACAACTTTGTTAATGGCTCGAGGATCAATCACTAATGTATATTTATCGGGTATTCCCTCTGTGTTTTTTTTTCAGAACAGGAAGTCAAGGACTGTTACATGGGCTACCTTTTATTTCTTTTATTATACCCTTATATATTAAATCAGAGATAACATCTTTGAGACCTTCCTCTCCCTCCCGGGATGTTTTGTATTGAGGAATGCGAGGTAAGGGAACATCTTGTTTAAAAGTTATTACTATGGGATCTACGTCCATTTTACCAACATTACTATCTCCTGATGCACAGACCATTTTATCAATCGCCTCTAATTGTGGTGGTAGGTGAGTGATATTGGTCATTGCAAATTATTTGCTAAAGTTATCAGAAGCCATTGAGATAAAAACACCATCAGGCGAACAATATGGGCCTCATTACGATGTCAGTTGGAAAGCAAACCGACCAACTCCTTGTCGGAAACAGTCCTGACCGACTCGCGTTCGGCTAAACCAATCGACCAATTACGATGCGTTCGAACACCGTTCGGAAAGTCTCCCATTGACTTCAATGGGAGCCTGTTTTTCGACCGACAACACAGGCTCCCATTGAAAAAAGGGGTGGTTGCGGAAAACCCTGCACCCTGTCACGGGCACCCCATAGTGCCTGTCACACTATGCATGGCTTTAAAGGGTGGTCCCTTGGGTACCCCTACAGGCCCCAACCGGAGGCCTCAGGATGAAGGGGGACCTGCTACGGGCCCGCAAAGTCAGTTTCTGACAGCCGTTCCGTGTTAGACAGACCTATTCGGAAAGGCTGTCCGACATCGTAATATGTCAGTCGGAAACGTGGTCCGTAGAGCTGTACGATTCGGCTTTGACCGACTTGGAGTTTCCGAATGCCGGGCGAAACCAATTCGGACTGACTGAACGGTAACCTTTCCATCGTAATCGGTCAGTCGGAAAGGTTTCTGAGTCGGTCAGAAACATAGGTTACGACACGGATTAGGAGAATCCGACTGCCGTTCTGAGCCTTTCCGACCGACATCTTAATGAGGCCCAAAATGTTTGCATTCAGTCTTTTCAATAGGTCCAGGCCTAATAAGTTCTCAGCACAATTTTTTGTGAGCACAAATGGGGCAGAGGTGGTGAAGGGACCTATAGTAACATTTAGGGGTTTGGAGATGGGGCTCTGGATGGGGATACCTGAGAATCTCACTGATGTATTCATTCTGCCGGAGAGGGGATCTCCTGGAAATTGGTTATGAACCACAGAGGTGCGAGTGGCACCCGTATCAACAATGAAGTCACGTACTTCCTCTTCTATACCCATTCTGACATACGGATCTGCTTGGTTAACTGGAATAATGACCCTCTTTCCACCCTTTCCATCGCTCTCCTATTGTGAATACTCAAAGGTATTGTAATCAATGTTAATATAATTGAAACTTCAGTCAACTTGTTGGCCATCAAAATAATTCTAACGTCTATTGTCATTCTGACACTGGATGAAATCTTGCCTATTTGTGCCACCTCTTCCTGTATCCCTTGGCACCGAGCTACCTCTTCCTCTCACCACAATTTCTTGGCCCTACAGACTAGGCATTCACTATTCCAATGACCTTCATTGAAGAAATAGGCACATTGGTTTTGGCCTAATCCTGCTCTGTGTTGCTGTACAGGAGCCGATGAGGATCTGCCAGCCCCTCTTCCACATCTTCCTCCCCTCACATTTCCCATGGCTCTTTGTCTTCCCCTATCTGGGAAAGCTTGCTGCAGTAAAACCTTAATTTTTAATTCTTTCATTTTCTTATCATTCTTTTCTTTATTAATTTTCTGCTAGTTCTCATAATTACCAAAAGGTCAGCAGGTTTTTTAGTTGGCCAGGTGCTCTCTGACACTTTAATCGTCCCCTAATTCTTTCATCAAATTATTCACAAATTTGTCCGCAAACATTCTTTTCCCTGTTACAGTTGCCAAATCCTGACCACTGTGAGCCCTGAATATTTCCTCCATCCTAGTGAAATAGTCGGAGACTTCTTCTGTAGGCTTTTGTTTACAAGCTGCTATTTTATCCCAATTTATGTCTTCCCTCTGTATTATCAGTAGCAATTTAGCAATAATGTGATCAGGCAAATCAAGTATAAGTTGATCTGGTCTGTCTCCTGGCCTTCTCTGTGTGTCTAGATTTTCCAAATGTCCCTTTTCACAGGCAGCACTTTGCTTTTATCACTGTTATGTTTTAGATCCGCACTAGATGTCCTCAACATTCTCTCTAAAGGTGTGATGAGAGGAGGAAGGGACAGGAGCAAGGAGAGAACCCATATGTACCGGTAACTCCATTGATGAGCCGGGTCGGGTCCCTCACGAAGCTGTCTCTAAAAGAAACAAACAGATGAAAATTATTACAGAGAGCCGAAGGACAAATAAGGACAAATAAGAAGAAAGAGAAAAAACATAGAAATAGACAAAGGACTCAGATTTCTATTATAGGAAAGAGAACAGGAAGTGGAAAGAAAAAAGACAAAACAAAGAGGAGGAAGAGCTGCAGGAGGAAACAGAACGGGAGACGCTGGCAGAATCAGCCAGCAGAGAAAAGTCATGGTTCAGCTGGTAGCAGACCCTGGAGAGTACAAACAAACTGGAGGAGTCGGAGTACAGAGAGACATTTTAAGACATGGGCAAAGTGGGCTCTGTCACAAGGCTCCAGCCTTTCAGGGAGCACCCTGATAGATCTGGCTCTGTTCTCCACACAGTCCTGCTCTGATAACCTTAAATGATTTTTAAACATAGATTGTTTTAATGCCATTTTCCTCTAATTTACCTTTAATAAGGGTAATGTGTGGGAGTCTATTGCAGACATTTTGCAGAGAAATATTGTATTTGTTTTTCAACACCATAAAAATGTTTATTTTAGTTCAAACAGGACTTCACATATGAGAAAAGGCAGTGGGTCGCAGAAATTATTTCCATAATATTAGTGAGCTGCTGCTCTATTACAAAAGTGGAAACACACATCACTATCTTTGGATATTAGCTGGAAAAACTTTTAGAATTTGGACTAGTCTGCCTATGCAGTGTTTGTGACCTGGCCAAAGAGGGCATGAAAAAGCTGAAACTTGATTGTAAATTCAAAGCTGTTCTGAACAGGGGACCAGGGCCCCCAAAATCCTTTAGATGTCTCTGGGAGTACAGCAGGAGGCAACCACTTCAGCCACAATGCCTCCCAAGCAGAAGCAGAACTGGAGAGAAACCCAGCTCCAGCCAGGCATGGAGCTGGGATTGACCAGGTTAGTTCCCCTATACAACAGTGGAGGAAGCATTCCTGGCAGAATGGTGGAGGGAGTGAAAAGTGCTAACATTTATTTGGGTAAGAAGTTGTCATACAAAGGAAAGCTATGTGCATTTTGTACCTCCTTTGATTGTGTCAAGCGCCTAAGTTTGTTCACCCAAGTTAATCAGGAAAGATTTCCATCGTGTGATTAACTGCCTAAGGTTGTGAAGGCAGTTTTGCTTATCTCTTGGAAATACCTTATTAGTTTGTTTTTTTATAAGATGCTCACTACACGCAGGAACAGATGAGCAGAAGAAATGTAGTTATTACTACAAGAAAAATAGATAGCGAGATAAAGACACAATAAGGAAAGTGAAATAAGAAAAGAGACACCTAAAAGAACTAAAGAAGAAATAATAAAACGGTAAAAGAAGTTGAAAAGTATAAATACTTACATGTCACTTTCTGTTCAGTCCGAGACGTCCGGTCTCCCTGAAGGAAGCACCTGAAAGAGAAGCAAAGAAGCATTGTCAACAACAAAGAACAAGCAGAAGGGCAAGAGAAAGACAAGAAACAGGGACAAGTTAAGAACTATGGATTACTTGACTTTACAGAAAATGCAATAAAGAAACTTCACATTTACAACCAAAGAAACATAGTAGTCTGGAGTTCTCTTACCATTAACCTTGCTGCCCCTATAAGACACATAAATAGAATAGTTTGGGTGTCATTAGTGCAAGAAAAAAGAGGAAAATCTAAAGCTCTGATGAGAGTCCCCAGTGGGCAGATGCAAAGGTGGCAAAGAGTAGGAGTGAGGGATGAACCCTGCAGAAACTCACTAGACAGAGGTTTATAAAATTATTGGAAAGGAGGCAAATACACTGTCTGGGGCTGAAAGAGAGGAAGGATTTAATCCATTCAATAACCAACCCTTGAATGCCCACTTGACTAAGGCAAGAGCTCAAGAAGCAGCACCGCAAGACCCTCACGGGTGTTTTGCCGTGTTTTATAAATGTTTGATTGATAGATTGATTGATTGAAGATGTCCCGGGAGACAGTGTCAAAGGCAGCATTCAGCTCAAGTAGAATTATTGCTGACTTATCCCCTTGGTCTACAACATGTCTAAAATCACCTTATACTGAAAGCAGAGTGGTTTCAGTCTCATTAAGGGGAGTGATGCTGGAATGGACTGAATCAAGAATTGTAGGGAAAGTTGTCTATTGTCTTCTTTTTCAAGAATTGTAGCCGTGAACAGCAGACGAAATTTAGGCAAAAGTTACTTAGAAATTTAGGAACAGCAAATGGTTTGGTTAAAAAGGGATACTACCATGGTAGTTTATGAGCAGGAAGGAATTGTTCCTTAGTATGTGAAATATTGCAGAGATATAATATAGGTGGCAGATGATGTCAGAATCTAGAGAGAGAATGATAGCAGGCCAGAGACCGTAATAGGAATAAAGACGAGGAGCTTAGAATGCTAATGTTTTCATCTATCATAAGATTTCAACTTTAGCCAATAATTTATTAACTATGTTGTATAATTCTTTGTTAATTTCATATGCTAAACACTTCTTCTTACAGTACATGAAAAAGCTAACAAAAGTCCAAATCCTTAACTGTAGAACACAGTGGGAATAGGTGTCGCTCATTAATGCTTCTACAACATTCACAACAACAGTTTTGTTCATTTCTAAGGTTTAGATATTGATATTGGGATTGTTAGATTGTCAGGTACCTGCTCTATCCACTCCCTTCCACTCCTCAGAGCAGAGATGGCCAGCCATACTGATGCCTTCACAGCATGCAAGTTCCCAGCAGATTTCTACACATGTCCTGTTATTTTTGATAGCTGTCCTCCATGCCCGAGCTTGAGCCCACTGATAAAAAGGAGACAGCTGGCAAAATCTTAGGCACCAGCTTGCATTGAGTGCTTGGGTTGTGATCTGCGTATGGTGGGAGAGAGGAGGGTGCGGTAAGTCATGCTGTGGGGTCCATTGGAATGAATGTGGCTCCCCTGGAAAACTATATTTGTGAAAGTACTTCCTGATGTTTTGACTAATTTCCTTGTGTTTTTGAAGGGGTTTTCTCTGGTATAATACAAATATCTGTTCATAATAACAGCTAATGAAGGCGGGTGTGATCTTTCACTCTCAACTAGGAGGAAATCACTGTGGAGGTCCTCTGTGCTGACACAATATTCTCAACTACGTTTTTTCTTACTGCGATGCGTTCCTTTGGTAAGTTAGCCCCCTGTTCATGTTAAGGTTTGTTTACAGAATAAAGTGCCATAAATCATTAACAGCAATGACAATTAAAAATACAAATAAATGTGGCATGTCAGATGCTTAAGGGGCTCCCTCTAATTTCACGTTTTTCCCCAAGAAATAGTCCTCTGCAGGAAATTCGAATTACAGCAGCACCTCCTTCTTCAGTAGCCCAAGTTCCCTTGTCTGTGCTTGAAAATATGGCGGTCCATGGGGCAGCACAAATAATTCTGGGAAGGAAAAGTGCTGAGCAATTGCACTCACTCAGCAGGGATGCAAATGATTAGTAACAACTACTACAATCCCCTTGGATTTAATCCTCATAGACCTAGGCCCTCCTGCACACACATTGTTGAATACACTCTTAAATGCCTGAGAAGAGAACATTCAGCTTGGATCACATTTTAGGGGTGCTTTCTCTTGTTTTGGATGCTTTAACAAGACCCTCTGTTAGTGGTACAAAACAGATGTCAGTTCAGAATTTAATTCTGGAAGTTCCTCTCAGCCACGGTCCGTGCAGGTAACAACAGTGGGGCCGCGTGGGGGGGATTTCGAAGGACGATGCAGAGGGAAAATTAAAAAAATAATTCATTTTCCCTTGGCATCGTCCCTCGAAATCCCCCCCATGCGGCCTCACCGCTGTTACCTGCACGGACCGCGGCTGGTTCCTCTGTTCAGCGATCAAATAGGAAAAAGTAGTGCTTGGGCAAATGTGGAACCAATACAGGTCAAGCACTTTCAATAAAGAGAGACTGATTAAAATGATGTCAATTCAGATGTCATTGGGGATGTTATCAACGCAGTCACTGAACACATCGTGAGTGATGTAATATGTGAGGATCCAAGCAGTACAGGGCGAGGGCTGCCATGCACTGCTTATACCCTCACATATTCCATCACATTACATTGATAAAAGCTTTCACATGCTCCTTATGATCTTTATCAGGGTTGCCCTAGGGTGCGTGGTTACTGCTCATGTTCTAATGAAAGACGAATATGTATACTTATTGCATTGCATTTTTAAAGTACCATGCTATAAGTCTAAGTAATAGCATGTAGTAATAGTAATAGTTACTTTAGGGCACAAGTTCTAGTAAAAGGATATGGTAAGATGTTTGTAAAGTGAAGAAAAAGTGCGCTGGAAAGTAGGAAAAAGGAGAGATAATGGAGAGAACGTAAGAGCAGACAGAGGCTGGAAAGAGAGAGAAATACATATATATATGGAGAGAAAACACAAGAGAGAAGAGACAACAGATAAAACAAGAGTGTGGGTGGTATGAACTTTTGTGCCAGGCCTGTTTTGGTTTCTACTCCAGCCCAAGTTTAATGTCCTTGTTAACTGAAATGAACAAAAGTACATCAATTGCCATTGCAGTGCAAATTGCATTCTTTCTATGAGCCATGTGCCCTAATAATAAAACATTCTGTTATTGCATGTAGCCATAAAAACAAATCTTACCATCTAATTCAAATGCCTGCACGTATCAGAGCAAAATTGAGTTTTTGAAACTATCAAGCCATAACGTACTAGCAGTTCTGATCTGCATGATAACATTGATTTAGACTTGTAGCATGGTACTTTAAAAATGCAATGCTTTTATACATATTGTTCTTCTATTAGAACATTATCAGTAACTACGCACCGTAGGGCAAGCCTAATAAAGACCATATGGAGCATGAGAAAACGTCTATCAAACAACAGCATCTGAAATGTCATGCAAGAACTTTTTGTGTCTTGATTGCTTTAGGAATTCCAATGCCTGGGTGCATGTTTTGCTTTAACTTTGTATGAACTTTTACTCATGATGTCTACATTTGTTTCATGACACGATTCCATAGATAACCAAGTATAATGTTATTTGTATTTCACTTTACCACTAACCAGTATTCAGGGGAAGGTCTGAGGACTTTTCAAAGGTCAGTACGATGTGCAAGGGTAAGAACATTAAAAAAGATGTATATATACAAAATAGCTCCAATCTACAGTGCGCAGAAAGAGAATACATCTTAAATTCAGGCAAAAAACATAGATTTAGGGCCCTATTTATGAGGCTTTGCGACACTTTTGTGCTGTCGTTGCTCTCACTTTTTGTGACGCACCGACGGCGTAAAAAATGCGCCATGTTGCACCCTAATTTCCAACGATGCATCTAAGCAGATGCGTTTGTAAAGCCCTGCGCTACATTACACCAGCGTCAGGTATAATGTATCCAATGTGGGTGTTACCACGTAAAAAGCCTCGAAGAAGTGACACCGTGAAATCTATTAGATTGTGTTAAAATCTTACATCTGCCTCACAGCACATGTAAGACTGACGCAGGCCCTTTCACATGGGGGTTCCCCATGTGAAAGGACACATTGCTGGAGTTGCGTCACTTTTGTGACACACTCCAGCAATGCGTCATTAATCCGCTTACAGATAGGTCAGAAATACTGACGTATCTGTAACTCCTTGCGACATGGAGCTCCGTACATTAAATGCGGCACATCCATTGTATCGCAGGGAGGATGCAGTGAAAATTGTTGCATCGCTGTTTTCAAGCAGCGATGCAACAGTTTTCATAAATGAAGCCCTTAGAGTTTAAACATTTGTCTGAAAAGCAACAGTAGCAGTGGAATCCAAAAGAGGAGAGACAAGTCCATTGCTAACAAAAGCAAATTGGGAGACTGTCATACAAAAGGTGTTTCAGGTGCTTTTGAATATGAAATAGAACAAAGGTTGAAAATAAACATCAGGAAATCAAAAGTAATTGTTTTTGGTAACCAGCGGAGGAAAAAGACCTTCGCCTGGGACCTGGATGAAATATTGGACATAACCAAGACGTATACATACTGAGGAGTAATTTTTGATTGTCGACTTTTCAAGTATTGAAACAAAGAGAAGTCCTCTTCTATCCACATTTAAATCACTGCAGACTAATTTGAGAGTTCCGACATTGCTTCCCTTTATCAAGACAATCGAGGCTAAATTCATACCATCGTTTATTTATGGATCAGAGATAATGGGTAGGCGTGACTCAAAGCTTTTGGAGACACTTCAAGAGAATATCTATAGACACCTTTTCAGACTGCAGCCCAACACCTCTCAGGCACAGTTTCGCTTGGAATTTGGCTTAGCAAGTCAAGGTTTGTCACACCAAAGTGCGTTTATTAAATTTTTCAAATAGATCACACGAGCAGAAGACCCTTCCTTGGCCTCTCTTATCTGGGCAGAATTTCGAACTGCTAAAAAAAAAATACTTAATTGGTAGAGTATCTGACCTCTGCATTGAGCACCCTAGGGCTTACTTCATTATGGGCCTCTTCCATCTCAGGCCTTCTTTAAAGCAAGTGCTAAACAGGTCAATTAGAGTTGTCTCACACTCGCAGGACAAAAAACAATTTGCCAAGAAAGCTCACGCATGGATGCTTATAAATTCTTACATCTGTCCATACTAGTCTTTCTTGAACACTTAGAGCCTGATTACGAGTTTGGCAGAGCGGGTGCATGACCGCCCAACTCCTGCACCGCCAAACCCAAGGTTGAACCGCCCGCCAGATTAGGAGTTTTCTCCTGGTCTGGCGTTGGTGCTTTGGCATTCCCACGGCAGTGCCTATGAAATAGGCACCGCAATGGGAAAGTCAAAATCAGTACCTGCACGGCATGGAATGATGCAGTCCATGCCCTGCAGGTACTGGGGTGCCTGCACACAGGGGTGGCACAAAATGTGCCCCCCCTGTATGCACCCCATGGCCCGGCGGCAATAGGGGGCCCTGTAGGGCCCCCTATGTTTCCTCTCTGCCACGGTTTTCATGGTGGTGGAACCGCCATGAAAACAGTGACCGAAAGGAATCTCATAATATGGTGAGACCGCCGTGTTCCGCCAAGCATATTGCGGCCACAAGACTGCCGCGCCACCACCAGGGATTTCTGATCTTTGGTGGTTGATGCAGTCCCAGGCCAACCCGACCTCCCTTGTTGTGATAGACTGCTGCATCCGCACCCCCACGAGTCTGGCAGTCCAAGGACCACGAGACTCGTAATTAGCCCCTTAGTATTCTTATTACATACAGTTAAAGTTCCTTATGTTAAGGATGGGTGTTCTTCCCACAAAATACATGATTCCACATTGGAAGCACACCTGGCCAACACAAACTTGTTGCATATGTTGATATAAAGAAGAATCGGCAATTCACATTCTATGTTTGCCCAAACTTGATTGATGCATGTAGACACTTTCTGCACAAGCACTTTAATAGCCTACAAATCTGATCTTGTAGGGCTTGTGGGAAGGACCCACAACTTTCGTGTGCACCTGCAACTCTCATGTAATTTTGTCAAATGTATGGAATATGTGTGTGCTAGGATGCCACTGCATTGAATTGTACTGACAGTTAATTGAATTATCCAAGTACACAACTTGGCAAAGCATATGATCTATGTGTTTCCCCATATTTTATTACTCTGCATTGCACATAAGGATTAAAGAGGTGGATACACGAATAAACTTATATAGAGTCTACACTGGTTTATATCAGTAGTCATATTTATACTACATATTTATGATAATCATGTTTTATTGGATTTTTTATGGTAAGAGCTGAATTTCGTGATGCATAACTTTTTTATTTCATTCAGTCTTACACTGACTGAGTTTGTAACCTTTGATGTAATTTGCAATGGTTTTTATTAAATGAAGCAAATACAAATAACTTGAAACATTAAAAAAAATAAAGAGATGTACATCCAGCACAGAGAGGGAGGGGTGGAGTTCCAGATTTTTGTGATGTAGCCTGAGAGAGAATGTGAAAGGGTGTGATGCTTCTTTAGTTTTGGTGTCTCCAGAAGAAGTGTCTCAGTGCACTGAGGTGATGGAAGCCTTCTACTGCTCCTGAGACATTCAATTTTATTTTAAAATAGAGGGGAACATTTCTTTTCAGACCTTCTCATAAAATAAATGTTGCGCTCAAAGGTAGCCATTGCAGGGCAATAATGAGGAAGAGGATGATGTGGTCAAAATATTACTTTCATGAAAGGCAATGGGCTGAAGAATGATTCTGAGGGGATGGGGTGCTCAAAGATTGGCAGGTGTTGATTTAATGTTGGCAAGAGTGTCTAATCAATACTGAACATGAATATTAGTAAAATGGCTGAAATCTGGTTTTTATGTGTCTTTGTATGGTAAAGAAAAGAATGTATCTCACGGTCAGGCAGAGATGTAATATCTTCCTCTGTGTTCATATCGAAGAAAACTCCTTAATCTGCAACTTTCAGATAAGACTCTTGTTAGAAGGTGGTTCCGGCACTAGGGGCCGCCCGGATTTTTTGCTTTTTGAGCACCTATGTGTTGAGCTTTTACTGTGGGAGAGCCTCATAAATTGGGACTCATCCACAGTGAACTCATGATGAAAGAGACTGCATGTGGATTTTACTGGTGTCCCCCTGGCTTGACTAGGCCGCTGCGCAGCAGCTGGAGTACGGGGCACCGGGCTGGTTACATGCAGACACCTGTGTACATGCGTGTGCACACGTGTAGGGGCTGCGCAGGGGAGATTCCTGGCGTGCGCAGTCCAGGAGCAGCTACAAAGTGAATGGTGTGGCAGGACTTATGCAGAATTGGGTGGTGACATGGAATAGGCTTTATACACTGGGAAGAAACATGCCAGGGAAAGTCAGTGTGTTTGACTGTGTTTTTCACTTCATTATTCCCCTATGGGGAAGTGGAGCCCATGGGCTAGTGTCACTTTCCTAAGGCCTACAGATTCCAGACACGCACTAAAGTCCACTGTAACGGGTGTGAGAAGAAGTATTCTGCAGAGGCCAAAGTCATATTTGTACTGCTTTTGGGTCATCCAGAAATGTCACATTTCTCTGAGTCAGTCATAACCAGGGCCAGGCTGAGGGCTGACCTCAGCTGGCTGGATTGATAACCTTTTTTTTCCACAAGCTAAGGCCTCCTCTCCACGAAGAGAAGATGGGTGGGGCTACAGGCCCATCCATCAGCAGCTATCAATGGTGCCAGGCACCAGGCTGCACCAAGGAGGGAAGGGCTCTTGTTTCAGAGACCATGTGGCCAGAGTCCCTGGACGACGCCATTCTGAACCAGCCCAGAGGCTGGACTAGAAGGAGGGAGCAGGGGCAGGGAAGTGATGTGTCGCTGTTTGATAGGATCAACAGAGACTTCCTGCCAGCCCCCTACTCAACTTTTAAAAAGTGCTTGCACAGGAAGAGAAGCTCTCTCTGGGGTGTGGTCTGCTGAGGCGGAAGGTGCTGGAGCCTGGCAATGGGCAGTTGGAAGGAGGAACCCCCTGACTGCCCCCCAGGGCCCTAACAGCGCCAGAAGAAGAGCCCAGGACTGGTGCGCAGAAGCAGGGGCCTCTGCACAGGGAGAAGAGAGGCCCAGGAGGAGAGCCAGGCGAAAGGCTGGCGCAGGGAGCCAGTGAAGACAGCTCCCTGCTGAATCCCCCCCTCTCAGAGACCCGGAGGGCAAAAGAGAGTGCTCCCAGTGGCTGGGGGGTGCCACCAGGAGCAATAAGACGTGAAAATGGGGCAGATCGGACCCGCAGGGGCTGAGATATGGCCCCCGGAAGGTAGGCAACCTTTGACAGCTGGGGGTGTTGTGAAATGTGCACCAAGGGATGAAGGTTTGAGTTGTGGATGTCTGGAGAAGGGCATCCCCTGGAGATGAAGGGGTGTAATTGCACCCGTAGTGCATTTACTAGTGTTATTTCTTTTAGGGGGACTGAAGGTCACATGTGTAATGTGAAGTACCGGTGTAAGGTAATGTCATAAGCAAAGTGGGGTTATGTTGCCAGACATTCTGTCTAGGGTGTTTGGCTGTATATGCGTAATCCTGTGATTTCATCTGTGATGCCTTTAGGGGCTTGAATTGCAATGCATTATAAGGATCAACAAATGTGATGTGTACTGTCATGCTAAAGTAAAGCTTAAACATGTATTCTTGCTGCTGCGCTTAAGTGAGGAACAACCCAGACTGTTAGCCCTGAAGATGTAGGGGTGCATACTGTATGGTCAACATAAGATGCTCAGTCAGGGTTATGTGTCACTAGGGCAGGTGAACCCATTTTTAATGCGTGTTGGGGTAATGGGGTGGGCCGCCACTGGGATGGTGCCAGTGTGCAGGGCCCTCGCTCCAGGTTATGTTCAACACACTGCATTAGGGGGCAAGAGGATGTGCATACATGGGAGTGGTGGTACTAGACCCCACCCTCTGCGGGAGGGGTGGAGATGTTATGCAATGTCACAAAGTAATTCCAACAGCTTATGTATATTTGTAAATTGGTGCATAGTATTGAGTAGTGTGTGTTTTTAATAAATGTACTCTTACTTTTATAAAGCAAAGTACAGCCTGGACAATCAATTATTGAGTGTTATTTCTGCGCACCTGCAATTGGCGATTACTAGCCCACACCACCTCCCTTGAGTAACCCTCAGACTGCTCTGCAACGCTACCCTCTGAGAGTCAGGCGCTACAATTGGGTGTTTGGTTCCCAGTGAAGGACAGATGTAGTCATGTTATTTGTGCAGGCCTCACAGATGCTGCCTCGTTTTCCAACATTGATGTCTAGCGGCGGGAAACATAGTATCCCATTCTGGTGCGCATTTATAGCATTTGATAAGTCCAGTTTTGCCACACATTACCTATGCAGCAATGAGCAAATGGAAGAGCGCAAGGCTCTGAGAAGGGTTCAAAGGTTTGGTTATGTGAACTAAAAGTATGGGAAAGGAAAGCCCTGCGCACATATGTCATGTGAAGATATTATGGTTTAAATGTAAACTGTATTGATATGACTGAGTTAAGTTGATTATCATGTGCTAGCGGGATGGTGCTTTCCAGGAAATGGTTGCATACAAATGTTCTAAGCAATATTGTACAACTTTGAACCCTAACACTACACGCACTACACCTGCATGAGGAGGGTGTCTCCTCAGGAGATAGGGACAGAAACTGATACCGACATCACAGGTGGGGGTGTAGGGGTGGATTGACCTTTGTGGGGGACAGGAGAGAGAGGGGGTCCTGGGAGATTCCAGCGCTTTTTAAGGGCAGGGAGGGTTTCCACAGAAGGGGCCCCAGGTATCCTTCCCCCGCTGAAAGTTTACTTGCCATTGGCGCAGGCCAAAACCACTGTAAGGGTGGGGCAGGAGGTTTCTTTACCCCAGGTAGTAACGCCCCAGGGGTTCCCATGGTGGGGGACCACAAGGAACGTTTCCCACGGTGGGAGGAGGGTGTGGTAGAGTTGGGTTTTCGGCAGGCCCCCCAGGTTAACTGGTGGGGAGGTGAGCGACCCAGGGGTGGCCCCTGGTAGTGGGTGGCCCCAAAGGAGGGTAGTTCTTGAGTGATGGTGTGTAGTGGTAGCCCCTAGGTACCCTAGGTGGGCTAGGTAACTGATCCAGTGGAGATCTGAGTGGGGGTGATGTACTCCCTGGTTTCCAGGTGAAGGGTTAGTGGCGGACCCTGAGGTGTCAGGGTCCGGTGAGTGGTTACCCCGGGGTGGCCCATGGTGATGGGTGGCCCCAAAGGAGGGGTAGTTTTCGAGCTTGGATGTCACCCTGGTGCTAGTGTGGTGAGCCTGAGGTGGTGGCTGGGGCGATGCCTGGCCAGGTGACCAGTCAGGTAGGTCCTAGGGGACTTGTATCCCAGGACTGGAAGCATGAGGGTGTTCCCTAGCTCGAGGCAGGAGGCGGACTTCTGCAAGGTAGTACCACCCTGAACACAGGTGGGGCCTATCTTAAGAGAAGGGACCCTGTGTTTCGCAAAGGGGTGGTGCAGGCCTAGCCGGGATCTTTAGGGTCCCTGGCTTGGTGTGGTAGTACTACCCTGAAGGCAGGTGGGGCCTATCTTAGGGAAGGGACCCTGCTCTTCAAAAGGGGTGGTGCAGGCCATCCAGGGACCATGTAGGTCCCTGGACGGTCTCCCAAGGCGCTGCTGGGAGACCGGGGAGAGCCATGAGAGGTGGGCCTGGGTCTAGCTAACTCGGGGCCCACAGGCTCTCTAAGGGTACTCCGGGAGGAGAGCGCACCCCTTGGAGGGAAGGGTGCATAGGCCCTGTTCTCGCAGCGGAGAACTAAGAAGGGGTCTAGGTCCCTGGGGTAGTTTACGTGTGGAGCTACTGACGGGGGAATGAGCTGTAGGGGGTCTGACGAGGCACCCTCAGTGTTCCTCCCTGGCACTGCCAGTGTGGTGGTGAGAGGTTCTATCAGGGAGCCAGGCCAGTGGCCAAAGGGTGCTTTTCTGTGTGGGGAAAGCACAAGTGGCTGTGCTTTCTTTAGGGAAGCCAGTCATCCCGAAAGGGTGGTGGCAGCAGAATGACCTCAGCGGCAGGCTGAGGGTGAGGGTCCAGAGAGGTTGCATCTTTGGGGTGCAAGGACCAAACGGAGGGAGGGTACTGGGTGGAACAAACTCCAGAAGGGAGACCAGCTAGTGACCCAGGGGATGGGATGTAGACCTATCCCAGAAGACCGCATTGGTGATGAGGCACTGAAGTGGTAGGCATAGTGTTGCATGCCCAACGGCAAAGGAGGGCCTAGTTAGGATGAGTCCATGTAGACCATGAGTGACCTAGAGGTATCTAACCTAGAGCACGGAGGGTTCTTAGGGTAGTCTGGGATCCCTGTCATGGGTGGAGATTTCATGGATGGGAGGAGTAGGTGGTCTGAGCGGATAACTGGTGAGTAAGGGGGGTCTGGTCAGAACCCCTTATAACTAGTTATCGCTGACTACGGGAAGAATACCCATGTAGAGTGGCTACTTCTTCCCTGTAGGAATCAGCTGGGCGCGGCGTGTGTTAGAAGGTGGTTCTGACACTAGGGGCCGCCCGGATTTTTTGCTTTTTGAGCAGCTATGTGTTGAGCTTTTACTGTGGGAGAGCCTCATAAATTGGGACTCATCCACAGTGAACTCATGATGAAAGAGACTGCATGTGGATTTTACTGGTGTCCCCCTGGCTTGACTAGACCGCTGCGCAGCAGCTGGAGTACAGGGCACCGGGCTGGTTACATGCAGACACCTGTGTACATGCGTGTGCACACGTGTAGGGGCTGCGCAGGGGAGATTCCTGGCGTGCGCAGTCCAGGAGCAGCTACAAAGTGAATGGTGTGGCAGGACTTATGCAGAATTGGGTGGTGACATGGAATAGGCTTTATACACTGGGAAGAAACATGCCAGGGAAAGTCAGTGTGTTTGACTGTGTTTTCCACTTCATTATTCCCCTATGGGGAAGTAGAGCCCATGGGCTAGTGTCACTTTCCTAAGGCCTACAGATTCCAGACACGCACTAAAGTCCACTGTAACGGGTGTGAGAAGAAGTATTCTGCAGAGGCCAAAGTCATATTTGTACTGCTTTTGGGCCATCCAGAAATGTCACATTTCTCTGAGTCAGTCATAACCAGGGCCAGGCTGAGGGCTGACCTCACCTGGCTGGATTGATAACCTTTTTTTTCCACAAGCTAAGGCCTCCTCTCCACGAAGAGAAGATGGGTGGGGCTACAGGCCCATCCATCAGCAGCTATCAATGGTGCCAGGCACCAGGCTGCACCAAGGAGGGAAGGGCTCTTGTTTCAGAGACCATGTGGCCAGAGGCCCTGGACAACGCCATTCTGAACCAGCCCAGAGGCTGGACTAGAAGGAGGGAGCAGGGGCAGGGAAGTGATGTGTCGCTGTTTGATAGGACCAACAGAGACTTCCTGCCAGCCCCCTACTCAACTTTTAAAAAGTGCTTGCACAGGCAGAGAAGCTCTCTCTGGGGTGTGGTCTGCTGAGGCGGAAGGTGCTGGAGCCTGGCAATGGGCAGTTGGAAGGAGGAACCCCCTGACTGCCCCCCAGGGCCCTAACAGCGCCAGAAGAAGAGCCCAGGACCGGTGCGCAGAAGCAGGGGCCTCTGCGCAGGGAGAAGAGAGGCCCAGGAGGAGAGCCAGGCGAAAGGCTGGTGCAGGGAGCCAGTGAAGACAGCTCCCTGCTGAATCCCCCCCTCTCAGAGACCAGGAGGGTGAAGGAGAGTGCTCCCAGTGGCTGGGGGCGCCACCAGGAGCAAGAAGACATGAAAATGGGGCAGATCGGACCCCCACGGGCTGAGATATGGCCCCCGGAAGGTAGGTGACCTTTGACCCCTAAGAAGACCGACGGCGAAGCACGTGGGGCTCCGCCGCTGGTCTCAGAGATGCCCCCGGGGTGGGTCAGGTCCCGGGGGCTGCCCTCAAAGAGAAGTAAAGCCGGGGGGGCGCCGTCGCGCTCCCCCTGTGAAGGTGCCCTGCAGGGGGACCAGGAGCCCACCCTGGCCCCCACCGAAGATGAAGACAGGGGAGCGCCATCGCGCCCCCCCGCGAAGAGGTCTGGAGGGGCCCGGGACCCCATCCCCGGGCCCCGAAGCCAAGCCGGGGAGCGCCGTCGCGCTCCCCGTGAAGATATTCCCCTAGGGGGCCAGGAGCCCACCCTGGCCCCCGCCGAAGAAGAACCGACAGGGAGCACCATTGCGCTCCCCGTGAAGAGGAGGAGGAGGGGCCCGGGACCCCATCCCCGGGCCCCGAAGAAGTAAAGTCGGGGGAACGCCGTCGCGCCCCCCGCAAAGAGGTGCCCAGGGGCCCGGGACCCCATCCCCGGGGCCCGAAGAAGTAAAGTTGGGGGAGCGCCGTCACGCCCCCCCGCGAAGAGGTGCCCAGGGGCCCAGGACACCATCCCCGGGCCCGAAGAAGTGAAGTCGGGGAGCGCCGTCGCGCTCCCCGTGAAGATGTGCCCCGTGAAGCCCCGAGGGCAGGAAGGAGGAGGGGGGAGTGCCGTCGCACTCCCTCGCGGCCTCGCTGGGCCGGCGGCAGTCTCCGTGTCCGCAGCGGGCGGACCAGAAGAGAAGTGCCGGCTCCCGCGGCAGCACGCGAGGGTGCTGGCCGGGCAGGGAGCCGGCGGGGGCAGCCGGGGGTGGGCTCCCAGGGCTGCCCTCCAACGATGGAGCGGTGTGGGCACCCCGGGTGGGACCTGGGCCCCACGAAGTACAGAGGAGGAGCCAGGGGCCCGGGTGGGACCGGGCCCCCGACAAGCAGCAGAAGTGGCCGGGGGTGTGCTCCCCGAGCCGCTATTCCTTACCTGGGGGGCTGGGTGGGACCGGGCCCCCCATCAATGGCCTGAAGATGCGGCGTGAGGCTGCCAATGGTGCCATCGCGGCTCTCCTCAAGCAGCAGGGGAGCCGCTGCTATGTTATGCAGGAAAAAGGAGGAATCACCCATAATGCCTTGCAGGCCTGAACCGGCCTGCAAGGGAAAAAAACGCTGTTTCTCTGTTTGTGGTGGCCCCCGGAGAACGGGGTCACCACCAAGTGCATGACAAGGTGCCGGGGGAGCTGCTGGAGAAGCGCAGTCTCCCCCCAGCACGAAGAAAAGTCCCACCCTAAGTCTCACGGGGACTTAAAAAGAATAACCCCTCAAGGGCTCAGCCAGCATTTAAACATCTCCTGGGCTGGAACTTTTGTTCTACAGCTGGGGGTGTTGTGAAAAGTGCACCAAGGGATGAAGGTTTGAGTTGGGGATGTCTGGCGAAGGGCATCCCCTGGAGGTGAAGGGGTGTAATTGCACCCGTAGTGCATTTACTAATGTTATTTCTTTTAGGGGGACTGAAGGTCACATGTGTAATGTGAAGTACCGGTGTAATGTCATAAGCAAAGTGGGGTTATGTTGCGAGACATTCCGGCTAGGGTGTCTGGCTGTATATGCGTAATACTGTGATTTCATCTGTGATGCCTTTAGGGGCTTGAATTGCAATGCATTATAAGTATCAACAAATGTGATGTGTACTGTCATGCTAAAGTAATGCTTAAACATGTATTCTTGCTGCTGCGCTTAAGTGAGGAACAACTCAGACTGTTAGCCCTGAAGATGTAGGGGTGCATAGTGTATGGTCAACATAAGATGCTCAGTCAGGGTTATGTGTCACTAGGGCAGGTGAACCCATTTTTAATGCGTGTTGGGGTAATGGGGTGGGCCGCCACTGGGATGGCGCCAGTGTGCAGGGCCCTCGCTCCAGGTTATGTTCAACACACTGCATTAGGGGGCAAGAGGATGTGCATACATGGGAGTGGTGGTACTAGACCCCACCACCCTGCGGGAGGGGTGGAGATGTTATGCAATGTCACAAAGTAATTCCAACAGCTTATGTATATTTGTAAATTGGTGCATAGTATTGAGTAGTGTGTGTGTTTAATAAATGTACTCTTACTTTTATAAAGCAAAGTACAGCCTGGACAATCAATTATTGAGTGTTATTTCTGCGCACCTGCAATTGGCGATTACTAGCCCACACCACCTCCCTTGAGTAAGCCTCAGATTGCTCTGCAACGCTACCCTCTGAGAGTCAGGCGCTACAATTGCGTGTTTGGTTCCCAGTGAAGGACAAATGTAGTCATGTTATTTGTGCAGGCCTCACAGATGCTGCCTCGTTTTCCAACAACTCTTCAATGAGATGTTCACATCCAATCGTGAAATCCTTCAGGAAAGCACCCCTTCAGCTAATCAGATAATGTTTGTTGATATTAACTGTTGCCTCTCCATAGTCATCAGTGCTATCAAGTGGCTATATGTTACAATCCAAAGTTTTACAAAACAATTTTGAGTGTACACACCAGTTGAAAACAATGTGGTGCTCTGAGGCTACCACAGGGAATAATGTAACAGAGCATATCTATAAATTATTGTGTAAATAACATTATATATCGACCTTGCTATACCATTTGATTCACTTTCTTTTGCTGAATCACATTAAAAGGTTAGCCAGCTCTACGGATCAACATGCATTCAGTTCATTCTCATTAGCGTAGACAACTTTGCTAGTCCTTTATGTGATGGATGCTTCCATATAAGAGACTATTACCATGGTTTCGTAGAACTAGTTACGTAACTGCAATATTTGTATATGAGAGGAATATGGTAATCACAGGGAATGAGGAAATAAGAAGACAAGCTGTGGGAAGAGGTGTTTCAGTGCATTCAAATCAACAACCAACCTGGCTGTAAACGAAATAACATGCCTCAAGATACAAATCCATTTTATGTCAAATCATAAAGTTTAATAAGGAAAATGCTGTGAAAATTGAGAAAGACAGGTCAGGGCATCAAAAGTTTTAGAAAATCTAACCTTTCCATAAAAATACATAGGCAAAGAAATTTCATAGTAAATCTATGGAAGCGGAACGAATCAACAAAGTCCCATCAGGAAACTTCAAGATAAATCATTGTAAAATCATATGTGCACATGGCCAGCCTAAACATATGTCTTTTGTCCAGACAAAATTATATAAGCACACTTGTCTGGCTGTTTATTTGACCAAGTCAGTCTTTTCAGGAGGCTGTATTCATTGAGGTGTACACAAGGGTATTCAGCATTGGCTTAATACCTCAATCAGTGTCCTTTGTAGAGATGAAAAAGAACTAAACATGATAAAGATACTATGGTATGCAGCAAGTTTGCATCTTTTTCAAGAGGTTGTTTGTGCTGTCTCTAAATATTGTACCAGACACACCCTCAGTACTTGTGGTCACTTCATACTGATGGTGCTGGCAATGGCAGCCACCAGCCCTATATGAATTATGAGATTTGTGGGAACATTGTGTATATGTTTGCCGCATGCTTTCAGCAGACAAAATCTGTTATTGAAAGTCTAGGACAAAATAAGTAATAACTTGGCAATCAGACTCACAATAACAACTTCTCTTTTAACTTCTTCCTTCTTAGTGGACATCAGGGTCTAGTCATAATTGGCTGAATATTGTTTGCCCCCAGAATCACCAGTACTTCTTGAATTGGTAATTCCGGGAGTGGGGAAATACAGGATGGGGATCCTGAATATTGACTACATAGACTATAGTGGAATGCTAATATCATAGACAGAATGTTAAGAGACAAAATATTGAAAGTAAAGATGTTCTATACCTAACTCCACATCCATAAACATTTAGATACAAAGATGTGGTGATGGAGCAAGGTTTCAAAATTGAAACTTGCTTGTATGCAATCCTCCTCATAGTATTAATTTATTAAACTTGTTCTGTCAATACTAATCTTTGCATTCACAAACACAGAAGGGATAGACGCTTGCCTATGTGTTTTACTAATGAATAACGCTTGTCTATAAACCAAGATGGCCGCTAAAAGCACGGGACTTCATTGCGCATGTCGCAACCTGATCACATGGTGTGACGTCTTTCTTTGCTTGGTGGGAAATTTCTGCTTCTGCGCAGTGTGCATTAAAATGGTTGCTAAATGTTTTCACATGCTTAAGCTTGCTCTCATGTCATTATTAAATTGTCGTTTGATTAACGCTACTAATGCAGGATAGTACTATGATTAAATGGGAATAGAGTAGGGAAAGTGGGTATACAGTGAAACTTTTTATTTGTGATTTTAATATTTTCTTCTTGCACTTTTTAGTAATTCGTAAACTTGGGCCTGGGTTGGTGTCTTGAAACTCGAGAGACAGAGGGTTCTGCGCATGTGTCCTGTATGCCTGCCAAGTGAAGTCAACTTGGACGTCTCCCAAGGCCACGACCTATTGGCCGAAGATGATGTACCCAATGTTTCCGGCGGACAAATTCTTACTTTTCTCCTGTAAAATATATAACATTTTTCATGAGACGGGTGGGAAATAAAGCGAATGTATTAATTTGAAGGGGAGGGAACGTAAAGACAATAGGCTTTACAATTTAGGCCAAATCGATATGGTGCGAGAATCCACCCCCTGTCCCTGTCCAATCAGAAGTAGTGGTCCCATATTTTAGCAACATTAAGGGGAGGTACATGGGCGTAGAAGAGTATAATAGAATATAGCATTAGTAAATTAGTCAGAGCATGCGTTCATGAAGAACAAGGCGTCCATACTGCCAGAGCGCTCTCAACTCCAGACTGCCCAGCTGATCGGTTGCTGACTGAATTCCTGTCCAGAAGAGGTCCTGAGGAGGGGGCGGCGGAGTCCATTAGACGGGAGAATCGAGAGAAGTCGAGTATCAGAGAGGGGAACGGCGCAGGCGTCGTTGTAGCGAGGTTACCGGTCCTGTCCTGATCCTGGAAGAAGTCTTTGCTCTTCATCCTTCCTGGGTCCTATCTTTTCCAACTCCTTGGCCAAGGGGCTTGGTTCTCGCATTTAGGTAACTATATTGCAACCTTTAGTTGCGCTGCTGTCTCTATCTTCTCCTCTTCCTTAAACACCGTCATTTATTAGCAAAATCATTTCTATGCTTTTTCTTGGGTATTTCAATCAAGTACCGTGTTTTCTGTATTTTACTCTGCTAAAAACTTTAGATAAACATTTTTAAAAACTTCCTGACTCAGTGGTTATTTCAGGATAATGTACTAAAATGAATGTCACTCATTTTAAACTTCCCAATTAGCAAAGGATCCATTGGTAAGTCATTACTCTTCAATCAGAAGGTAATTGGTAGCAGGGACTTTGATAAAAGAGTACATCTGACACCCAGCGTAAGTATTAGTGTAGTGTGAATGTATGGGCCCAAGAGAGTATATGGTGTATGAATGTTGTTGGGTAATATAGCGCTGGATCAGTTTTCTGGTAAGCAGAGGACGGTTTTTGTTACTCTTTGTTAATTGGTTAATGAGAATTTTATTTGTATTTTTATGAACTAACATCCGCTTATTTTTGAGTTTTTGTTATATGTTGTCCAGAATACCCCGGGGGAAAAAGAATAGTGGGTGGCAAGTGGAAGCCATACTGCAGTGAGGTTATCTGTCAGGCAGAAATAGTACTGGGAAGTTAAGCAGGACTTCAAGTACTCGTTAGGGACTCTATGCGTGTGAATAATAGCAAAAAGGGTACGCTGATAAAAATTTGATTTTATATCACCTAGTAAGGGTAACATTGGAGAAGTAACAGGTACTTCTGGAGCTTGGGTGAAGAGTAGACGGAAGTGTTTTACTCGTAGTGTATGTATTAGTAAACGGAAAGGTTTTACTAAAGTGTGGAAGAAACTATCCTTTTCAAAATTAGTGGAAACTGGCACGATAGCGAATGTTTTATGTTGTTACTGAAATTTACTTAAGATTTATAGAGAAAATAAGTTTGCGTAAATTTTTGTAAAGGGAGGGTCAGTTGCCGGAGAGGGAGCTGACGTCACAAAACGCCGCGCTGTGGTAGGTTGAAACAGCGGGTGTGGAAAAACCCTTGTAAAGGAGGGGTCAGTAGTCAGGAGTAGTACTGACGTCAAAGGAGCCGCGCTGGGATTGGTTAAACCAGCGAGGACAGAAAAGAGCAGATTGTAAAGGAGGGGTTGACAGAGAAACATCACCAAAAAGGCCGCGCAAGGATTGGCTCGGAAATAAAAGATAGCAGACATTTGATTGGTCGAAAGTATAGAAGCAAAATTCTTAGTGGATAAGGATTACATGTTAAAACGCGATCCGACTTTAACAGGAACTCGTCTGGATAGGAGATTCCTAGGTTTTGCAGAATATAATTTTGTACACAGAAGATTAGATAGACTGTACGGAGAAAAGAGAAAAATGTCATTCTTACAAAAGATGAAGAATTATTTTAAAAAGGACAAACCAATCAAAACTAGAGAAGGACTTATTATTCCACCAGCTAAAACGCCAGCATCATTTATGATGATGGAGAGAGGTTATCATACTTGTGTATGGATGGAGAATTGGATAGAATACACCAAAAATGATGGAGTATTAGCATTTCCCGAGAATGGTACCTTCAATGGAAGAATTCTTCAAAACTTGAGATTGAGGATGAATGATTTAGAACCCAGACCTAGATTAACCCAGTACGAAGCTCTAGAAGAATGGGAAACCGAGGCATTTGAGCGGGATAGATCTAGAAGTAATAGGAGTTACCCAGGATTTTACCCCAGATATTTACGTGAGTCAAGAGAGGGTCAGATGAAACAATGGAGAAGGGCAATGATTACAGAGGGACTGTATCCATTATTCACAGAAGGAGAAAAATCAGGAGGCAAATGTACAGAAAAGACAAAACATTTAATGAGAAATGAGGATTCAGAAGACGAATTTATGGAAGAAATGTTAAGAAATCCCCCACCATATCAGGAAGGGACAAGTGGATGCCCTCCTAGTGCACCACCACAAACTCCAATGGTACCAAAGGTAATGCATGAATTCACCCCGACTAGAATACTTCATGACAAAGAAAAAGAAGCCCTAGAAAAGAACAGAGCAGAATTAATACAGAAAATAACCCAGATAAAAGTACATCCTGATTCGTTGACCATACCTGTAACAATTGGTCCAGTAGTTCCATTATATGGTACTCAGGGAAATTGTCCTCAATCCATACTTGCACCTACTCCTGTGAGTAATCCCAGACCTGAAGCTCCAGTTATAATTGAGGATCAATTTAGTGACTGTGAATCCACAATATCACTTATGGACTTGCCTATTCGAGGTTCTGTAAATAGTACTCCAAGAAAAGATGTACCTGGAGGTTCAAAAGATGTAAGTTTAGTAACTTCATCAGGAGCAAAAAGTGCTACCATAGTAACACCTGAAGATCTAGAAAGATGGGTACAAGGGTCAGTTAAACAGTGCACACCTCCAAAAGTACTGGATATCCATACATTGAAAGTCGAATTAGAAGAAATAATAGCAGGAAATGTAGGAGTAGAACGTTTGAATACCTATGATGAAGAGGAATTATTATTCTTGTGCAGGAGTATCACTAGAAATGTAAAGATATTCCATGAAAAATTGTCCAATTTAGCACTACAGATGGGAATCGAAATAGGGAGATCAAAAGTATTACAGAAACCATATAGAGCAGAATTTGCGGACAAAGATTTAGAAAATATAAATGCATCTGGAAGAAGACTGCAAATAAGAGAATTAATGTTAGTTTTACAAAAATGGGGAGATCTAGATAAATGGAGATCTAGGTGGGCCAAGAAAAAGGAAGAAGCACGAACAAGTAGAACAGCATCAGAATATGTGATGAAGGAAGCAGGAAAAGCAGACCAGATGTATCCAATGCGAGAAGTTGCGGGAGGAGGATATGTACATGTCCCATGGAGCAGACAGGATATTTTATCATTTACGAATGATTTTCCAAAGCTGAGGGAAAAGCCAATTGAATGGTACAAGCAGGTTGAAAGGTTTGTGAAGGTGTCAAAGGTATTGTTGAAGGATTTGGATGGTTTGTTTGACATAGTGGTACCCGCCGATTTGTGGACAGATTGTAAAATTACAGTTGATTGGCCTAGTGATGAATATCCTAGAGATCCGAAAACAGGTGCCCCGTCAAATGATGTAATGAAAAAGTATCAGCAGGTGATAACATACCTGAAAGGGAAAATACCCCGAAAGAAACAGATTGGGTGAAAATAGATCGAACAACCCAAGAAGCCAGTGAAACAGTACATTCCTATTATGAGCGTTTATTGCAGGTGTTTAAACAGTATAGTGGATTCGAGGACATTGGAGACAAAAACATGAGTCAGTTTGTGTATCGGTTTGTTTACGGTCTGAAGCCAGAGATTTGCCAGATGATTAAACAACATATGCTGTGTTGGCAGGGAAAGCCCATAGATGAGATTCTGAAGTATGCAAAATATTGTGGAGACGATATTGAGGATAGACACAAGAAATTACAAGAAAAGGTGATGTGGGCACAGGTGAAAATGGCTGAGAAACAGGGAATTAATTTGGAAAATCCGAGTGAAAATCAAGGAAAAGATTCTGGAACGAGTGGTGATACAGGAAATGGTGGAAAATTTAGAAGACGAATGAGTAGAGAAGAAGCTAAAAAGAAATTTCCTTGTCATGGATGCGGAAAATTGGGGCATTGGAAGGATGAATGTAAAAAGATTCGGAATAATAATGGCCCAAATCAAAACTTAAATCCACAGACGCAGAATGACTCACAACAGGGTGTAAATCCCCAGAGTCAATTACCACCTCCACCTGTTCAGGGTAATGTAAGCAGAGCAAAACATGGTTCAGACATTGGTTACCCAGGAGGGAGTGGTAAGAATGATTATATGACATCACAATTTCTTTTGCAGGACAATTATTGTAAATTCGACTCATGACGGTGCCTAGGAGATGGGAAGAAGGAGTGCATACTTGGCGAATCCTTACAGGTAGATCAGTCTGGTCCATATGTTGAAGGAAATGTGAAAGGTAATGATATTACTTTCCTTTTGGACACTGGTGCTACCAGGTCTACTGTGAGATCTGCAGACATCCCAGACCTTCCTCTCTCTGGTGAAGATATCCAAGTAGTGGGGGTAGCTAATCAAAGAATTAGAACACCTCTTACAGAACCAATGGAAGTCAAAATAGGAAACTTCAGAGAAATGCACCAATTTGTAGTGTGCGATTCTAGCCCAGTGAATTTATTAGGTAGAGATTTATTGTGCAAAATGAACTGTACAATTTTCTGCACGCCGGATGGTGTGGCAGTTCAGACACCAGATGAGGACCATGTATATAAAATTATGGTTGCAAAACAAGGTACAGAAATAGATGAAATGTTTTCGTTGATAACAAAAGATGAGTTGCCAGAAGAATTAAAAGGTACAGTAAACCAAATAGTATGGGATTTCACCGGAAAAGAAGTAGGACTTATGGCAAAAATAGATCCAGTTCAAATTACAGTAAAAGAAGGTGCGATTTTCCCAAATACTAAACAATACAAAATGAGTGCAGAAGTAAAACCAGGAGTCATTGACGAAATCAATCGAATGGTAAAACAAAACATCCTAAAAGAAGTAATGAGTAGCCCATGTAATTCACCAATCATGGGACTAAAGAAACCTAGTGGAAAATATAGGATTGTTCAGGACCTGCGTAAAATAAACAAGATTGTGGAACCATGTTGTCCCATAGTACCAAATCCTGCAGTAATTCTATACCAGATCCCTTGGAATGCAGGATGGTTCACAGTAATTGATTTGTGTCAAGCATTCTTTTCAATACCATTGCATCCAGACAGCCAGTATCTTTTCTCATTTAAATTTGAGAACAAAGTCTATGTGTGGAACCGTGTTCCTCAGGGGTTCACAGAAAGTCCTTCAATTTTCAATCAGATACTGAAAAAGTGCCTTGAAAAACTAGTGATGCCAGGAAGCTCAGTTTTAGTTCAATATATCGATGACTTATTAGTTACGTCGACCACCAGAGAAGACTGTGTTGTTGACTCCATAGCATTATTAAATCTTTTGGCTGAGGAAGGGCATAAAGTCTCACCTGAAAAGTTACAGTTTTGCAGGACAGCTGTTAAATATCTGGGACACCAAATTGAGAGGGGAAAAAGAAGAGTAACCTCTGAAAGAGTAGAATTAATAAAAAGAATGCAAATGCCTGTTACCCAAAGACAAGTGAGAATGTTCTTAGGAATAGTAGGATACTGTCGACAATGGATACCAAATTTTTCCATGTTGGCTAAGCCCTTAATTAACATGACGAAAAAGAAAGCAAAGGACCCTGTTGAATGGGAGGATGAAAGTGTAGAAGCTTTTGTAAAATTGAGAAACGCACTTTGTTCAGCACCTGCCTTAGGCATGCCTGATTATAAAAGAGAATTCGCATTATTCTGTCAAGAGAGAGAAAATTGTGCACTTTCTGTCCTAACTCAGAGACATGGACTAGACAGACGTCCTATAGCATATTTTTCTGCTACATTGGACCCAGTAGCAGCCGCGTTGCCAGGATGCTTAAAAGCAGTGGCAGCAACTTGTTTGAGCATTGAACAAAGCGAGTCAATAGTGATGGGACATCCTGTAAAAGTGTATGTTCCACATGCAGTTGTGATTCTGTTGACAAGAACACGAACTCAGCATCTTACTCCTAGTCGGCTGACTAAATATGAGAGGATAATTATGGGTGCTGAAAATGTGACCATGGTAAGGTGTACAATAATAAATCCAGCAACTTTATTGCCGGACCCATATCATGAAACAAATAAAGATGATGAAGAAGACGAACATGATTGTGTACAAATTACAGAATTGTGTACAAAACCACGCCCAGACATAGAGGAACATCCTCTTAAAAAGCCAGATAGGGAGCTATTTGTCGATGGTTCATGCCAAAGACATGAAGATGGTAAACTAACTGCTGCTTATGCGGTATGTGAATTAACTGGAATAGTCGAAGCATCCTATTTACCAGGAGTCAAATCTGCACAAGTAGCTGAATTGTTTGCTTTGATAAAAGCTTGCAAAATTGGGAGGAATCAGAGAGTGACCATATTTACAGATAGTCAATATGGTTACGGGGTTGTGCACTATTTTGGCCAACTGTGGATGCAGAGGGATTTCATGACTTCTTCAGGATCCCCCATTAAAAATGGACAATTTGTAAGGGAATTGCTAGAAGCAATACAATCACCAAAAGAATTGGCTGTGGTGAAATGTGCCGCACACCAGTCAGGAGATGACTGGGTGGTAGTCGGCAACAGATATGCGGATCTGGTGGCTCAACATTGTGCCAAAACCAGAACGTCAGTCAATAAGAAGGTGGAAAGAATGGGAATCAGCTGCCAACTTATGTTGTATATGCCACCAGAAACTTGGGATGAAGTAAAGAAATTGCAAGATGAGGTTGAGGAAAGTGAGAAGAATTTGTGGATCAAAGTGCGTTGCTCCCAAAGAGGAGAAGATGAAGTGTGGATCAGTGCAGATGGCAGACCAGTCATGCCAGACTGTTTACTCTCACAAATGGCTAGAATGCACCATGGAGACTCACACATAGGGAGAGATGCAATGATTAGGCTGTTCAGACAAAATTGGTACAATCCCAAATTCAGGGCTGTTGCAGAGAGTCTTTGCCAGAGATGTCTAACTTGCCAAATGCATAATTCAGGCAGGAAAACAATAATTGGGTTTGGAAAGATTGGAAAGGCAGAGGGCCCATTTATAAGACTCCAATTCGACTTCATACAGTTACCGCCATGCAGAGGACTAAAATATGTACTAGTTATAGTGTGTCTGTTTTCAAAGTGGGTGGAGGCTTACCCTACTAGGAGAAATGACAGTATTACAGTTGCAAAACTGTTGTTACGTGAGCTCATACCTAGGTTTGGTTTCCCAGTATCTTTGGAATCAGATAGAGGAAAACATTTTAACAGTGAAGTAATCAAACTAATTTGTGAAGCATTTCAAATTAAACAGAAATTGCACTGTGCATATCGCCCAGAGGCTTCTGGAGTGGTTGAACAATTGAATGGCACTATAAAGTCAAGATTGGGAAAAATGTGTGCATCAACATCATTAGAGTGGCCAGATGCATTGCCACTTGTCCTGATGGGACTCAGAAGCATACCTGACAGAACAACAGGATTGAGCCCCCACAAAATAATGATGGGAAGAGCAATGAGACAAACACATGTTCCCACAAACAAATTAGTAAATATATCTGATGATATGGTTCTGGATTATTGCAAAGGATTGGCTGACCTAGTGCGTTCTGTCTCTCATCAGGTTGGAGAAGACACAGTTTCCAGGCAGCCTGAACTAGAACATGATCTGAATCCTGGTGATTGGGTGGTAGTGAAGAATCACACCAGAGAAACGTGTCTATCACCCAGGTGGAGCAGACCTTGTCAAGTCATATTGACCACCAATACAGCAGTGAAGTGTGCAAGATTTCCTAATTGGATTCATGTAAGCCACACAAAGAGAGTACCAGAACCTGAAGAAGAGAATCTACAGACAACGCCAATCACTGAAGAAGCTGAAGGTTGCCCAGCTGAGGAATCTCAGGCTAGAGGTTCGAGAGAAGCTGACGGAGAACAACCGAGCACAAGTCAGGATTGGATACCAGTGGTAGAAGTTCCTGAAGTATACCACAGAACAAGAAGTCAAGCGAAATTGGAAGAAATTGAAGAAGATCAGATAGGTGAAGAAGAAGAAGTTCATGATCAAGAAGAAAAGATAGTAAAAGATCCTGAACAAAATAAGATAGGGAAAGAAAATTGGACTCAAAACAGTGAAGATTTAATTGACTTTACACAGGGAAAGACAGGTTTAGAAGAATCAGGTCAGGCTGCAGAAGTTCACAGTGCAATAAGCCCTGATCAGAAGCAGTTAGATCAAGAAGAATTCACTAAAGAAAAAGGGGTAAATACAAATGAACATAAAGAAATAAAAAAGGAACAAAGCCAACATTTTGAAAGTCATTGTGGAGCTGCTGAAAAGAAACCAATCAGACCTGAAAAAGAACAAACAAAAGAGGCAGTAATCAAAGAAAACAAAACAGTATTAAGCAGTGAAAATAATGAGATCTTTGAAGACGTAAACAGAGAAACAGTGCCAACAAACAAAACAAGAAAAGGAGATCATTGGCCAAGTGTCATTAAAAGAGTAAAATACCACATAACAACCAGAAGTGAAGATCCAGAACAAGTACCTGAAGTGACAAGTCAAACTGAACAAGAGAAAAAGTCAGGAAAAAGAAAAAGTAAAAGACTGAGACTTGTGAATAACAAATTCAAGGGTCCCGATTGGACTTATATCATTCTTGAAGATTTTGAAAGCTCAGAGTCAAGTGACAGTGGTGGCGAAGGAACAAGTGCAGAACTAACATACGAAGAAGAAACAAGACCACCCTGACTAAACAAAAGAATCATCTAAAGAAAAGAAGAAAAGATAAGAAGAGCAATCTTCCTTGTCGAAAAATGCCTGATGATAGAGTTACTGGGAGACCAAAACGAAATTGTTGTAGGAGATGCTGTGCAGTCTGCATATGTAGTCTAGTATTGGTGCTTATAGTATGGTTAGTCCTGATTGTAGCAATTCCTTACCTTATGATAATAGATAAGAAGATTAATAATGAAACTAAAGGGAGGACAGCAAACATGAAGGGCAATAGAGTAGAATTAATGGCAGAAGATGAGGCAGAAATTCATCATGAAATAGCTGATAACGACACTAGTTTAAATGTTTTCACAAAGTTATTGTTTCAGTATGTAGACACAATGGAAGTTAGTAATTGTTATGTCTGTATGAAGTTACCTGAATCAGTAGCGGAAGGATTAACATACCATCACTTACCACTGACATATGGCATATCATGTAGTGTTTTATCTAGTTTATTTTATAGAACAGGGAAACTTAAGTATTATTATTCAAACTTAGATGTGATATTTTCAGAGGTTCCGATTCGCAAGAATATGAACCCAGGGGCATATTTACGTTCCCTGGCGCATCCCTGCATATCAGCAGGGATGCGCCAGGAAAATGCATCACGCAAGCTTACCCTTGCGCACGTCCGATGCGCGCATTTACAATGCGGCGCATGCGTGGCGACAGGATAAGCAGATGCGTGACGCATGCTGCCGGACGGAAGGTTGGCGCAGCGCTGAAGTTGTGTCTCGAGCGCGACGCAACTCCAGCACTGTTCCAACCTTCCCTATCCCTAACATGGTGCGGTCAATCACTTGCGCCTGCTTGACAGCAGGCGTGAGGATTTGACGCACCAGCGTCAGAAAGGTCGACTGCGTGAAATCTTGTAGATTTCACTACGTCAGCTTTTTACCGAGGCGGTCCTAGTCGCCGGAACGCCCCCTGCGCGCACGGTACGCCCAGCATGAAACCTGAGCGCAGGTTTCATCGTGGCGCAGGGGTTGACTACGTGACGCATCTCCCTAGATGCGTCACGTTGTAAGCATAGCGCAACGCGGCGCATGGTTTGCGTCGCCTAGCTCGCGTCGACATGCGTGACGCAACAGCGGCGCAAAAGTGGCGCAAGGGGCTTGTAAATATGCCCCCCAGTGTTTACTAGTCAAGACGCACAGTTTATGGGAGAGTTTTTCTTAACAATGAAATCGATAGACATAACACAGGCACATAGACACAATCTAACATGTTCTTTACTAGAAGAAGAAAATATATTTTTGAATTTAGTAGAAGATAGAAGACATGATTTTCAAAAGAAAGCTTCAGAGCATAAGGCTCAGTTGCCACCTTGGGCGGAGAAAGAAGGGAGTTATACACCTGGTAAAGCTCAAGCTGCAATGGCTCTGGATTTCGTAAAGAAAGGGAAAATTTGTCTACATAGGTTAAAGACTGATTATAACAATGTTTTCATCGGTACCAGTGAATGTGAACACAATTTTTTAATTATTGGAGGTTGGGGACTCAAAGGAGGAACAGATTCAGTTTTTCCTGGAATCTATTATGTATGTGGGAATAAGGCTTACTTTAGGCTTCCTGCAAGATGGTATGGAAGTTGTTATTTTGGAATAGTTTTTCCAAAGATATACCACGTAAAAAGAAACACTGGAAGCAATGAAAACAATAATGAATTAATACGTAGTAAAAGAGCTAGTTTTTCAGAAATTGTAGGTGATATATTTAGTGCATTGATACCTTCAGTGGGAATAATTCTGAACTCAAGGAAAATATGCAAATTGTCTACAGTGGTTGATCGTTTATCAACGGATACTGCTGGAGGTTTTCTAATGATTAATACGGAGATGGTTGCGATTAGATCTATGGTGATGCAAAATCGACTTGCTCTTGACATTCTATTGGCAAAATAGGGAGGAGTCTGTAAATTATTGAAGACGAAACATTGTTGCACTTATATTCCTGATAAGAGTGCAGAAATTGGAACGTATATACAGAATATAACAAAACTTGAGAATGAACTTAAACCACTGGAAGTTGATAGTGTATGGGAAAGATTGACAAATAGTATCTCGTCAATTGGAACCTGGTTTGCTAATATAGGGAAAGGACTTATAGGTCAAATATTAGTACCCCTAGCAGGGATAGCAATAATAATTTTAGCAATAACAATATGGTGCAAATGCTGTAGAAAGAATGGAACATATGAAGTGACAGGAAAAGGAAAGAAAAGAAAACTAGATGAAATCGAACTAGAAGAATGGAGAAGTGATTTATACAAGAAATTAAAAGGAGAACTGTAAGAATAGAAAAAGTAAAAATGAGAATGAAACGAATTGCTAGAAGTTGGCATCTGATTGAGGGTAGTATTTTTTGATGGCTCAGAAACGCCATCAGAGAGGGGATTGATGGAGCAAGGTTTCAAAATTGAAACTTGCTTGTATGCAATCCTCCTCATAGTATTAATTTATTAAACTTGTTCTGTCAATACTAATCTTTGCATTCACAAACACAGAAGGGATAGACGCTTGCCTATGTGTTTTACTAATGAATAACGCTTGTCTATAAACCAAGATGGCCGCTAAAAGCGCGGGACTTCATTGCGCATGTCGCAACCTGATCACATGGTGTGACGTCTTTCTTTGCTTGGTGGGAAATTTCTGCTTCTGCGCAGTGTGCATTAAAATGGCCGCTAAATGTTTTCACATGCTTAAGCTTGCTCTCATGTCATTATTAAATTGTCGTTTTATTAACGCTACTAATGCAGGATAGTATTATGATTAAATGGGAATAGAGTAGGGAAAGTGGGTATACAGTGAAACTTTTTATTTGTGATTTTAATATTTTCTTCTTGCACTTTTAGTAATTCGTAAACTTGGGCCTGGGTTGGTGTCTTGAAACTCGAGAGACAGAGGGTTCTGCGCATGTGTCCTGTATGCCTGCCAAGTGAAGTCAACTTGGACGTCTCCCAAGGCCACGACCTATTGGCCGAAGATGATGTACCCAATGTTTCCGGCGGACAAATTGTTACTTTTCTCCTGTAAAATATATAACATTTGTCATGAGACGGGTGGGAAATAAAGCGAATGTATTAATTTGAAGGGGAGGGAACGTAAAGACAATAGGCTTTACAATTTAGGCCAAATCGATATGGTGCGAGAATCCACCGTCCCTGTCCAATCAGAAGTAGTGGTCCCATATTTTAGCAACATTAAGGGGAGGTACATGGGCGTAGAAGGGTATAATAGAATATAGCATTAGTAAATTAGTCAGAGCATGCGTTCACGAAGAACAGGCGTCCATACTGCCAGAGCGCTCTCAACTCCAGACTGCCCAGCTGATCGGTTGCTGACTGAATACCTGTCCAGAAGAGGTCCTGAGGAGGGGGCGGCGGAGTCCATTAGATGGGAGAATCGAGAGAAGTCGAGTATCAGAGAGGGGAACGGCGCAGGCGTCGTTGTAGAGAGGTTACCGGTCCTGTCCTGATCCTGGAAGAAGTCTTTGCTCTTCATCCTTCCTGGGTCCTATCTTTTCCAACTCCTTGGCCAAGGGGCTTGGTTCTCGCATTTAGGTAACTATATTGCAACCTTTAGTTGCGCTGCTGTCTCTATCTTCTCCTCTTCCTTAAACACTGTCATTTATTAGCAAAATCATTTTTATGCTTTTTCTTGGGTATTTCAATCAAGTACCGTGTTTTCTGTATTTTACTCTGCTAAAAACTTTAGATAAACATTTTTAAAAACTTCCTGACTCAGTGGTTATTTCAGGATAATGTACTATAATGAATGTCACTCATTTTAAACTTCCCAATTAGCAAAGGATCCATTGGTAAGTCATTACTCTTCAATCAGAAGGTAATTGGTAGCAGGGACTTTGATAAAAGAGTACATCTGACACCCAGCGTAAGTATTAGTGTAGTGTGAATGTATGGGCCCAAGTGAGTATATGGTGTATGAATGTTGTTGGCTAATATAGCGCTGGATCAGTGGCATTAAAAATAGAAAATCTATACCTCCCTATATGCACTTACCTTTCGATATTTGCCCTTTGATGGTTTGTCCGTAATATCAGTATGCCATTATATTCTTGTATTCGATATTCCACGGTACAATTGAAATGCAAAAGCATTCCCGAGGCAACTCGTACTGAAGACCAACATTTTTTAAAGGTCCATGTAAAAACTCTATGTTTCAGCAAAATGTGAAAATTAAGGTTAAGAATATTTCCAACAATTTTTAGTACCCATATCTTCACGAATGGTTCCAGTGACTGCATCTGATAACAGTTACACAATTTCCCCCCAGTTATCCACCAGTTAACCAGCATTCCCTTTTGTGGACATTCACCTGCTTAATAAAACAGGAATGCGACTCCTGTGGAGTATAGAGACAGTACCGAGACAAACCATAGCTGAATGGTCCGACTTAAAGAAACCTTTTCACACTTACATGTCAATTTCAGTCAAAGCCCAGATCAGGTTCTCCCACTTCTCCATCTCACGTGAAGAAGGCCTGTGAATCGTTGATGACTGAGGTTGGGCACTGCAAACTCATCTGAATTGTTTAATTTGAATCTCTCTCCAGCCTTGGGAGAAATTAGACTTACCTCACCTTAGTTAGATGAAGCAAGATGTTGCATGTCTCATATCTTGAAAATGATATATAGTATTTAAGAGCTGTTTTCTGATTTTTTTAAAATAATTTCAAAAGTTCACGCCGGATCTATTAATTTATTGTACCCGATGCACCGTTTTGTGAGAGACGTTATTAGCTGTAGGGAACATATACACAAAGCCAGGTAATGCATCACTCATGTAACTGAACAGGGTCGCTCGTAGCTGTATGGATTATTTGTAAAGTTCTAGTTATTAACATCTTAGGGGCATATCATCAAGGGCCTTATCTCCGCTTTTTTGGCTTTAAAAGCCAGAAAAGCGGAGATAATGTTTTCGCCCTATTAACAAGAGGGTGCTAAAATGCATAATCGCATGTTAGCACCCTTTTTCCCCTACGCTCCCTTTGCATCTCTAATGAGATGCAAGTGGAGCGTTCCTTCCCAAAATAACTGGAGAAATGTCGCTAACCGACATTTCTCCAATTATCAATGGGCACGCTAACAAGCATAGCGATAAGAAAAGTAGCGCTAACCGCGGTTACTGCTACTTTCCTTACACCTGCTTTTAGTTTGACTTAGCCATGATATCCAATGGAAGGTGGATATCATGGTTAAGTATGCCCTGCCCTATCAACAACGTAGCGCCAAACGTTGTGCGATTATCGCTGGAATCCCAGCGATAATTGCACATTTGGCAGCTAACTCGGTTATTTTTATCGCTCTGGAGATAAGCGTCGCTGATAGCACGCTACCTCCGCGATAAAAACAAGCGATAGCCGGCAATAATTATCCTAGCGCTAAGTGCGCTTAGCGATGATTATCGCTGGTTGTTGATGATATGCCCCTCATATCCTCCAGTATCAAAAGGGTGACTGAATACTACACCAGTTCAAACCCATTGTAGAGAGGGTTGAACTGGGGGTGAAGGTAAGACCATTTACACAGAACTTGTAGTGACTGAGGCCTGGTCAGTGGACCTCAGTCACTATAGCAGATAAAACATTATGGGGCATATTATCAAGAACGGCGATAAAATTATCGCCGCTTTGGCGACAGAAAACTGCCGCTAAAGCGGCGATAATGGAGCTTGATAATATGACCTGGAGAATTCAATAGAAGCCCATGTTCACACCAGAACATGGACTTCTATTGGAATTCTCAAGGGCATATTATTAAGCCCATTATCGCCGCTTTAGCGGCAGTTTTCTGCCCCTAAAGCGGCGATAATTTTTAACGCCATTCTTGATAATATGCCCCTTAAAGCGCCAAAAAACAGAATTTATCTTGTGATCTTTCAGCGCCATCCATCAGTGATGGTGTAGCTCACAAGTACTCATAGTACGGCCCTCGGGCCGCCAGCGGCCCGGCAAGCCTTCCTTGGCGGCCCGCGGACCTTGCAGACATCGTACCTGTGTTTTTTTAAATTTTTTACAGTGTGTCAGCAAACACAGACTCTGCTTTATGGGGGCCGGGCGATTCCGATAGTCCGATAGTCCGAGTGGAGCTGCAGGGGCGCTAAGAGGTGAAATACAACAAAGCCTCGTTATCATGCAAATGGTCTTTTAAAGACCTGTGAAGTACTCGGGTGCGGCTGTGTGCGCGCCCGGGAAGCTGTCTCAGCCCGGGCTGCCACACACGCGGGGTGAGGTGACAGAGAATGATAGAGGACAGCAGGGTGTGAGAGCCGGGTGAGGTGACGGAGGGCAGCAGGGAGTGAGAGCCGGGTGAGGTGATGGAGGGTAGCAGGGAGTGAGAGCTGGGTAAGATGGCAGAGGGTTACAGAGGGCAGCAGGGAGTGAGAGCCGGGTGAGGTGACGGAGGGCAGCAGGGAGTGAGAGCCGGGTGAGGTGACGGAGGGCAGCAGGGAGTGAGAGCCGGGTGAGATGGCAGAGGGTGATAGAGGGCAGCAGGGAGTGAGAGCCGGGTGAGGTGGCAGAGGGCAGCAGGGAGTGAGAGCCGGGTGAGGTGACAGAGGGTTGCAGGGAGTGAGAGCCTGGTAAGGTGACAGAGGGTAGCAGGGAGTGAGAGCCGGGTGAGGTGTCGGAGGGCAGCAGGGAGTGAGAGCCGGGTGAGATGGCAGAGGGTGACGGAGGGCAGGGAGTGAGAGCCGGGTGAGATGGCAGAGGGTGACAGAGGGCAGCAGGGAGTGAGAGCTGGGTGAGGTGTGCGTTAAGAGCCTGTGATGTGATGCTTCCCGCCAGCCTGTAGTCAGAGAGTTGAGCCAAGGCCAGGGAGCTCAGGCCTGGGAGGGAGACAGAGAGGGAGACAGAGAGAGAGAGGGAGACAGAGAGAGAGGGAGAGGGAGAGAGAGGGAGAGGGAGAGAGAGAGCGAGGGAGAGAGAGAGCGAGGGAGACAGAGCGAGGGAGACAGAGAGCGAGGGAGACAGAGAGCGAGGGAGACAGAGCGAGGGAGACAGAGCGAGGGAGACAGAGCGAGGGAGACAGAGCGCGAGGGAGACAGAGAGCGAGGGAGACAGAGAGCGAGGGAGACAGAGAGCGAGGGAGACAGAGCGAGGGAGACAGAGCGAGGGAGACAGAGAGCGAGGGAGACAGAGAGCGAGGGAGACAGAGCGAGGGAGACAGAGAGCGAGGGAGACAGAGAGCGAGGGAGACAGAGAGCGAGGGAGACAGAGCGAGGGAGACAGAGCGAGGGAGACAGAGCAAGGGAGACAGAGAGCGGGGGAGACAGAGAGCGAGGGAGACAGAGTGGGAGGGAGACAGAGTGGGAGGGAGACAGAGTGGGAGGGAGGGAGACAGAGTGGGAGGGAGGGAGACAGAGTGGGAGGGAGACAGAGTGGGAGGGAGGGAGACACAGGGAGGGAGACACAGGGAGGGAGACATGGAGAGAGACAGGGAGGGAGACAGGGAGAGAGAGGGAGGGAGACAGGGAGGGAGACAGGGAGACAGAGAGAGAGGGAGGGAGACAGAGAGAGGGAGGGAGACAGAGAGAGAGAGAGAGGGAGACAGAGAGAGGGAGGGAGATAGAGAGGGAGACAGACAGAGGGAGACAGACAGAGGGAGACAGACAGAGGGAGACAGACAGAGGGAGACAGACAGAGGGAGACAGACAGAGGGAGACAGACAGAGAGGGAGACAGAGAGAGGGAGACAGAGAGAGAGGGAGACAGAGAGAGAGGGAGACAGAGAGGGAGGGAGACAGAGAGGGAGGGAGACAGAGAGGGAGGGGGAGACAGAGGGAGGGAGACAGAGAGGGAGGGAGACAGAGAGAGGGATACAGAGGGAGACAGAGGGAGACAGAGGGAGGGAGACAGACAGAGGGAGGAGGAAGACAGAGGGAGGGAGACAGGGAGGGAGACAGGGGGAGACAGGGGGAGACACAGAGGGAGGGAGACAGAGAGAGGGAGGGAGACAGAGGGAGACAGACAGAGGGAGACAGACAGAGGGAGGGAGACAGAGGGAGGGAGACAGAGGGAGGGAGACAGAGGGAGACAGACAGAGGGAGGAGGGAGACAGAGGGAGGGAGACAGAGGGAGGGAGACAGAGGGAGGGAGGGATGCAGAGAGAGGGAGGGAGGGAGCGAGGGGGAGGGAGGGAGACAGAGAGAGAGAGAGAGGGAGAGAGGGAGAGAGAGATAGAGAGAGGGAGGGAGGGAGACAGAGAGAGAGAGAGGGAGACAGAGAGTGAGAGAGGGAGGGAGACAGAGAGAGGGAGGGAGGGAGACAGACAGAGAGAGAGAGAGAGAGAGAGAGAGAGAGAGAGATGTGTATGCCGGGTCCGGTGGCTCAGTGGACGAAGGCGTCCGCTGCAGGGGCCTGTGTTCCACCTCATGGTCACAGTTATGTTTTGCTCTAGCCCCGCCCCCTCCCCCAATGACCCCGCCCCCACAGGTGCGGCCCTCGGCCACAAACCACACTGTAAATTTGGCCCCCAAGAGAAAGTTTGTGAGTACCCATGGTGTAGCTGATCTCATTCGTAAAGCACTGTTTGGTATGATATAATGTGTGATGTTTGAAGCAATGCATTGATAGGGTAAGAAAAGAGTCGATAAAGCATAGGATCCCGGAGGATTTTGATCTGATGTAGTACTTTCTTTGAATGTAGCTTAGTGTACACATCAAGTTCTCTTTTTCCCAAATGTACTACAATTATTTTATCTTCATTTAAAAAAAATTGAAACAGCGCAAATAAATGGCATGTTTAATTTGCATCTGACTCATTAACTCTATGGCCACATGTCCCCGTTGCAAATGAGCCATTTCCACAAACTATCAGAAATTAAAGAATGTAGTGAAACCACTTATTTATAGGTATCACAGTGCAGCTAACAGCTAGACGAGCACCACTTAAACAAACTTTTAGATTGAGCGAGGAGGTGAAGGTTCTCTTATTGTTTTCTAGCAATTTGTCACGATAAATGTAACACGTTTAAATGCGCTGGCCTAGAAAACAACATATTTGAATTGAACATTTAAAAATTAGCACTGTTTGAATTTTCTCAGTTTGGAAAGTTTGCTTCCTATTAGAGGAATGAAATCAACTTTTGGTATGTTATGAAAAAACTATGCTGCTACTATAGAGATGCAAAAAACAAGGAATTCTGCATTATTATTTTGGCAAATCCCTCTAAGGGCAAAGGGAGCATTAACTACGCCCTTGGGAACATTATTGGAAACCCTATTTAATACTACACTAACAGTGCAACCACTGCAGGTAGGGGGGCATAGCTTTTAAGTGTACTTCCTGATAAATGTTTAATATTTTGATTACGTTCACACTTATTTCAGTGGTCTCATGGACTGAACACAGTGGGCCGTACTCACAAAGGTCTTTCCGTCCTCTACCATAAGTTACGCTTGCCAGTCAGACACAAAAGGATTCGTGGCAGGTGTAAATTAATTCAATATTCTACATTTCTCTGCCACATGTGTGGAGAAATCCGCTGTTGTAAATCCATGGGGTGGGAAGTGGACTTAACTAGGCGAGGCTAGCCTTGTAAATTTGTGAACATCTGCAAATATATAATTTTGTGGGTTTTCACAAACTTCGATCTGACCATTTACACCTTGAAAATGGTCAGAAAATTACAGACCGTGGAGGAATGGAACTGGGTCAGCCCTAGATTTGCTGGAGATGTAGAGGAAGGGCTTTTTCCAGGGCCAAAATAATTCCTCCCAAAAAAAGAAAAACAACTGCATCTGCACAGCACGCTCCATTCTCCCTGTGCCGAAAGTTTTGCTTTATAGATATATGCACAGAAGATATTAGAGCCCCCGGGAGATGCGACAATGACATTCCCAGAAACATGCCTGGAAAACCGTGCCTGGGTAGCTTTCCATGTGTACTATTGGGAATGTTTGTGCTTTAGAATAAAACATAATAGTATGTACAGGTGGAGATGTAAGTTTCCATTCCTACTTTTATCTTTTTTCTTGGATCGAGCAGAGTATTTTAAAGCACAAGACTCATAAACAGAAATTTAATTTTGAACTCAGATTCTAAACATGATCTACTATATTAAAGAGGACCATTGAAGATACCAGTCACAAAATACGCATGTACTGCACAATTAGGTTTTTAAACATAGTGACCTGATTGACATAAAAAAAGAACAACAATACTTTAAAGGAGGCATTCTGCCAAGACAAAAAGCATTCTCTTTATCTATCAAGTATTTTCGGTTCAAAGCATTGTCCTATGCTGATGACACCCAAATCATCATGTCTATCTCAAAGGAATTCAATGCAACTGCCTCTAATTTTAGAAACTCCATGCAGGCAGTGGCCACTTGGATGGAGAGAAATTACCTACAACTGAATGGGGACAAAATGGAGGTCTTGTTCTTTGGCGGGCAACCCTCCGTGTGGTCCAATGTGCGGTGGTCTGACAGGCTGGGGGCCTTACCTGCTCCAAATGATTTTGCAAAAAATCTTGGAGTACTGGTTGACACAAAATTATCATTTGACTTACAGGTACCCAGGACAGTTGCTACCTGTTTTTGGATAATTAAATCCTTGAGAAAAGTATTTCCCTTCTTTCCTCTTCAGGCACATAAACAGGTGGCTTTGGCACTTGTTATGTCGAGACTGGACTACTGACTACTGCAATGCCCTTTATCTGGACATCAGTAAGACCGTCCTTGCTAAATTGCAGTTGGTCCAAAATGCAGCTGCTAGACTGATTCTTGACATCCTAAAATCCCAGTCTGTCTCTAAAGGGATTCGGAAACTTCACTGGCTCCCTGTTAACAAGCGAATTACCTTTAAGGCTCTCTGCCTGGTTCACAAAGCCCTTAACAACAGAGGCTCTCAACAACTCAGGAATCTATTTCAAAGCTACAATCCCTGTAGAAAGCTTTGATTTTCAGGCAAATATCTTTTAATTACACCTAGGTGCAGGAGATCAAGATGGGGAGGTAGAGCTTTCTCAGTGGCAGCATCCACGTTGTGGAACTCTCTTCCCCTATCAATTTCCAGCCTTCAATCTCACACCTTATTCTGTAAGGCCTTAAAGACCTGGCTGTTCACTCTATAACAGCCATCAGCTAGCTCCTTTTATTTTTACCCTTCCGAAGACTAACTGCTATTAGCGCCTTGACGCCTTTTGGCATTTGTTGCACCTTATAAATCTTTTTTATTCATATATAAATCTTTTTCATTCAAGTCCGTCATCAATAACACACACAATCACTAAAAATAGCTATTCCAGAATGTTCCTCTGGTAGCTTGGCACAGAGTAGTCAAGCTTAAGTTAAAGGCAATGTGTAAAGTATTTGTGCAACACTTCAAACAGTAATACATTGTAAGCACAACAAAAGTACAATCCCACACTACATTAGAAAAAAGTAAAAACGAGACCAAAATGACAAAAATCCAATCAGTAGAAACAGAGATATGCTGTTTTAAAGATTTAAGCTAAAATAGTGCCAAAAAGCCCATACTGTCACTCGCTGCTATCTGGGTGTGCGAGACCGAGGACAAGGAGAAGGGAGAGTGTTGCGGTTGTCCGAAGTAGCACGAATAGCCAGCCAGGCGTCACACATGGACGTTGTTGTAGCTCGAAGATCCTGTAGGCTTCACAGACGGTTGGGGATGGAGCTTCACGTTGCTGTAGCAAGAAGAGTTGGTTTGCCGGGATTTCGCGATAGTGACCTGCGTGGACGGCAAGGTCTTGGCATGAATGGGCCAGTTCGAATTCGTGAAGTGCCCAAAATCTTCCAGGGAGCTCAACTGAGCCACACTAAGGGCCCCGGACGTAAGAGGCACCACTTGGGGGTCAGAAACTCACTCCAGCAAAGGCCACCAGGGTTTGGGCAGGTCCTGTTGCAGGTTTAGGCTGCAGGCGGCTGGGCAGTTGCAGGGAGCCTCAGGAGGAGCTTGGTATGTCCCTGTAGCACAGAACAGGAGGCCAGCTGGCTGACCCTTAGAGTCACTTCATCCTTCTCAGCAAGCAGGACAGTGGGTCAACAGAGTAGCAGGTAAGCAGAGTGGCCGTCCTTCTGGCAGCAAAACAGTACAACAGTCCTTCTTCTGTCATAGCCACAGGTCCAGGAGTGTATGGAAGAGTTGGTGCCTGAGGTCCAATATTTATACCAGGAGCCTCTTTTGAAGTTGACAAATCTTTTAGAGGTTTCCCTTTGCAGTGCACATATTTCCTGCCTCCCCTACCATGGCTCTAGACTAACTACAGGGGATATGCAGTCATTTGTGTGAAGGCAGACACAGACTTTTAAGGTGTAAGTGGGGCTGTGCCTAACTCCCCCTCCCCTCCTGCCGGTGATGGCCCATCCAAGCACACCAAGCTGTCTATTGCATGTGGCTGGCTAGGAGGAATACACAAAGACTGACTGTCAACTACACCTAGCCATGTGACCCAGAGACAAGCTCCAAGCACTAAATGGATAAGCTTCTGTACCCTCACTGGCTCATCGGCATACGCAGACGCAGGAGAGCACGCATGCGGAGGAGGAGGGGCCACGCGAGAGCACGAGAAACGAAGCCGCTGCACTCGCTGCACCCGCTCGGCCTCCTGGCCCCCCAAACCCCGGCCGCGGTCTCCTATAATCTTCAGGACTACATATTAGGCATTTGGCAGTGACTCTAGCAGATGCCAGTGCCAACGAGACGAAACACAGGCAAGCGGCTGAACGGCAGGCGGCAAGTGGCAGCGGCGGCGGGTCTTGCCACTGTCGTAACTGCGGACTGCGAAGGAGGCGCAGTAAGACCAACAAGTGCAGCTGCCGTCAGACGGCAGCTGCTGAGAGTGCGCCGCAGACGGACGCGGAGGCAGCCCGGTTAGATCCGGGTGCAGCCTGCGCTCGCTCTGCACGCCCCACTCGGGCCGGCCCTTAAGATCCTGCCTCCACTTGCTGATACGGAGACTGCCGTCTTTGCTGCCATTACCGGTTTGCCATCATCAATTTGCCCCTGCCCTGCCCGACGCAACCTGCAATCTTCAAGGCTCCAAGGTACATACCGGGGGGGTTTACCTCGGGGGGCACCACCTAGCGCACATTGCGTACATTTCCACCGTTGGCTATTGGGGTACCTTGGCCCTTCTCGGTCACAAAGGGAGCGCACAGAGGGAGAACACAGGGCGAGAGGGGGCACTCTCCACCTGCGACTAAAGTGAGGACAACCTGCTCCAAGGCAAGCAATTAAGTCCTCAAAATATCCCGGTTTAAGTCAAATAGCGGGACAGTGAGAGTAACCAAAGCAACTAGATCCGTGGGATTAGAATAACAAACAAATAAACAAAGACCCCCAGCTCAACTACCCCAAACGACATCAAATAAATTCCAGGAAAGTACGGAAAACAGAGCAAACAGAGTATATAGGAGAGAAGCAACTAAAGATAAAGAACGCAAACTTCTGGCATATAGCTGGAAACTGGTCTATAAACTACCTTATAAATTGGGGGATAGGACCGCACAAAGAAATCATAAACAAGCTTGTGCGTTACAGGGGAGGAAAATGACAAAGAGGAGGCCAGGCATTAAAATGAGTAAAATAAGCAATACTGGTACTATGATAATGCCGACCACGGAGATCTAAGCCCGGCTAGAATCCACCCCCATCGCGCACTCAAATTCAAATGCTATGACAATCTGCAAATAGTTTATGCCAATGCCATCCGGACCGAGAACACTGGGGAAAGGGGAGTCTTGTGGCAATGCATCAAAGCAGGCGAAGCAACAAGCAAACGACGGCCCGAACCAGGAACTAAAACTAAATCTACATCACCATGAGAAACCGGTTAACGTGAATTTTATCCCCCCTCTGAACAACGGAGCAGATTACTGTCCATCCCAGGAAACGCTGCAAGATGCGATAGGGCAAGGAAATCCGGAAGTCTTAGAAATATTATCAGCAGTGGACTCCCAAAAGAGGATACAAAAAACATGAAAGGGAAAAGCATGGTGACCCTGCAGGCAGGAGGCAGAGGCTCTCAATACGAATTGTCCCTGTCACGGAGCCTGTCAGCAATTAAGCTCTTCACTTTTAATCAAAGCTCACCTTTGCTGGGACTGGGAGATTATAGCTCCCTGGGGGAACAGAACTCTCACCATTTAACCGCCGAGACAAAGCGCACAACTCAAAGTGGGTGCTACAGTCAAAACTCCTTGCTATCTGTAATAAACTCTACATTAACGACTGCAATTAATGCCCTTGCTTGGCTAACACAAAAACTCGAAATTCAAATGGATACCATGCAGGCAATTGCAATAGCTATGACCAATATTGAAGCCAAAATCGACAACCTAGTGGAAAATCTGGAATTCGAAGTTGTAGCCAACTGTTAGGTGCTCTTGTCTCCCAATTGTTGAGAAGCTCAGCTCTCTCCCAGAAGTTCTAACATCGATAGTCATAGAACTAAAGCAAAGACAACTAATGACCACAGATTATCTAAACCAATGTATAGCAGAAAGAGCTCTAACTCATTCAAGAAATAATGGAAGTAATGCCACAGCTGGAGAAGAAATCTTCCCCACTCTGTCACAGCGAACAGCAATGAGGAGCTCTAACCACACCTTACAGAATCCATGTTCAGAAGCCAAGTCCCCTACGTATATCAAGATTCAAGTTAGCAAACATACTTCAGGACCAGATACTCTTCCAACATCCTCGCAGCTGGCATCAGCGAGGAGCCAAAACATAACTAAACATGATGAGATAGCAACGGGCAAAATTCCGCTCCGGAACACTGACCCGGCAGACAATCTTGAAGAGGCCGCGGAATCTTGCAAATCGCTATCCAGGAGAGCAAAAAAATGCTTGAAGAAGCAAACCAAAAACATCAAACACTGGCGCCGTGCAAAGGAACTACAGCTGCGCCTGGCCACAGTAGACGGCAATCAGGGCCGAAAAATGAATCCAAAGGAGGTACAAGTACAAAATGGCCCGGAGTCTCAGAAACTCTATCTAATTTTTCAAAAGGCTAGGCTCGGTGTCAGGCCAGGGAATGACCAGTTAATTACAGCACCAGTACCACAACTAACTATAAAAAAAAAGCTGTGGGGATGACCAGGTCAATGAAGAGAGGAAGCAGCTCTCACAGGGGACTGAATTCCCACTACAAACAGACAGCAGAGGGAGCTGCCATATAGTACGGCACTCAAAAAGACAAGAGCATGATGAACTGCCACTCATTACAGACAGAGAAAGGACACCTCTCCCTCTAATAGATAGCACTGGGACATCGGGGAACAAGGCTGCCCACAAAGACAACAGAGCAAATACAACAAATGTCCACTGCTCGGAAACATACTCCTCCACCACAAGGCAAAGGGTTCACGCGCAAATGGAATTGGAGGACAACATCACAATCCTCACACCTGAATACACATCCCTCGGAAGTTCTGATACACTAAATAGGGCTAACATTCAGATTCAGATTCAGAATACGCTTTATTCGATTTAAGAAATATTAAACCATAAAAGCACAATACGTTAAAAGCAGAAATACATCAAGAAAATGTATATAAAAAGAAGAATCACAAGCAGTTTAAGAGAGAGAGGGGCCATCCATTGTCTCCCTATATCTGACCACCCCTTTCAAATATTTAGCTATGTGATCAGTAAAAATTTCATCATTTAAAAATTGTAACTTTATAAAAGCAGGTCGACATTGTCTCAGGCCATACACTTATAAAATGGGCAAAATCCATCTTTTCCTAACTAAGATATAAAACTTGCAAAAAAACATAACATGAATTGTGGATTGTGCAGAAATGTTGTCGCAAGGACATGGGCATAGGGAACGAGACCAATCGTTTATATTTGGAAAAGTGACCCTAATATGAAAATTGCCAAGGTGTAGGCGGATTAATAACAGCCTATCATAAGTTCCTAATGTATTTATCAGGTAGGGTTGCGTCCCTGGGTGGGTCAGGAGCAATGATTTGCTCTTACAGATGGTTTCATAATATTGATAGACAATATATTGGTCTCCAGATGGCCAATACATAACAACTTTAATTCCTTCCTAGTGACATGATTCAGACTATCAGGACTAGCAAAGTACTCGGGATGTCCTAGATCATTTGCAAATTTATTAACATATGCATTCCAGGGAATACGATCTACCCCGTGCAGAGTCAGACAGTCATTAATCACGTCCCGATTTAGACCGGAAGTAATACCGGTCCAAACCTTGTGCCATATTAGGATCGGCTGCATTTTAATCAGGTCGGACAGATATAACAGACCCAATTCAGCATGGCAGATAAATGTAGCTGTGCCATTTGGTACAGCTAGGAGGTATCTTAGGAACCTATTCTCTGCTTGCTGTAATGGCTCAACATTAGCATAGCCCCAAATACCAGCTCCATACATGGCAATAGGAATACATTTTGTTGTATAGATTGTCAATAGATCAGCAATTGGACGCTTTCCTAAGTTTCTGGCAAAATTTATCAATGCTCCTATGGCTTTGCAAAATAACAGTTTTCTAGAGTCAATAGCTTTGGCCCATGGACCCCTTCTTTCAAATACAATACCCAAATAAGAAAAATGGTTGGTAAAATCGAGTTTCCTATTGTTTATAAAAATATCTCGACACTTGACATTGGGCTTACTGCATTTCATGGTAAATGTTTTGTTAATATTTACATTAAGGTCTAGATTTAACATATAGGCAGCAAAGCTAGATACTGTTTTCTGCAAGCCAAGGGGAGTACGGGCCAAAAGAACGGCATCATCAGCATATAACAATGCTCCAATTGGCCGTTTGCCAATACGTGGTAAGTCCTGGCATTCCCTTGACAATGTTGCTTCCAAGCCAAGCTGTTAATGTAAAGAGTGAACAGAAGGGGGGCTTACACACACCCCTGCCGCACCCCCTTCTTAACAGGGAAATTGTAACTGAGTTCGCCACTTCTCCCATAACGAACCCGGGCCCGAGCATCTAGATATGACTGTTTCCAAAAATTTATAAGTGGCGGATCCACCCCCATGGTCTCTAGTATGCTCCATAACTTCTGGTGGTTGACGCAATCAAAGGCTGAACTCAAATCAACAAAACAGAAATATAAACTCCCCCTTTTGGCCTGTAGATATTTTCCCAACAGGAGGTTTAGATTTAAGCTCTGTTCCACTGTGCCCAGGCCTTGGCGAAATCCATACTGTAAATCTGAGATAATGCCCTTGTCCTCAGCCCAGAGCTGCAATCTATTTAAAACAACACGCCCGGCCACCTTTACAAAGGAATCCAAGAGTGATATGGGTCTGTAACAGGCCGGGTCATTGCGATCACCTTTCTTAAAAATGGGAACAAGTATGGACTCCGTCCAGGTCGCTGTAAATCCATGAATACAACAAGTCCTCAGAACCATGGTTAGAAGTGGGCCTCACAACAAGGGGCAAGATTTGAATAAATCCACAGGTATGCTATCTGGTCCCGGGGTTTCCCTCCCATACTCGCATTAAGAGCTAAAATCACCTCGTTAACATTAAATTCAATATCGATTGGAAGATAGCTTTAGGGGTTTATTCTCGGGGCCTCATCATTTTGAAAATCTGCCGAATTACAATAAAGGCTAGAAAAATGAGTCACCCATTGATCCTCCCCTATTGTTATTTAGATGCTAGGTTGTTTTCTGGTAGCCAGAAATGGTGCATTCACTAAATAGGGCTAACATTCTACAAATCCTTCAACACATCCCAGAGTTATCATCCACCACGACTGAAGATCTAATTCAAGTACAATTCAAGGTTCTAAGCAGCAGCACAACAAGAGAGTCGACATTATTAACATGGAAAAACAATACGAGAGTCCAAAAGATTATGAAAGAAAAGGACCAATTTTGCGAAATGGGGGATCAGTGTATACAAACCAGAAGAGGAAAAATATCCATACATTCTAGGAGGTGGGCTTAATAACAGAAAGACACAGATGCCGAGAAAGTCCATTTTAAGAGGGACAAACCCAGTTTTTTGTGCCACGTCGTTCCTCAGTTTAAGAATACACCTCTCGCCTAACTCTAACGCAACAGGGCGCACAATCTCAGAAAGAGGAAAAAACGATCAATACAGATACCCCCAGGATGGAGTCGCAATGATTCGATCAAGTCAACAATCAAACTGCTCCTAGCACAAAGAGAAACAACTGACCTGTGAGCAGAACGAATAAGATCATAAAAGTAATTTCATGGAACGTGTATGGACTAAAAACTACGCTACAGAACAGAGTTGCATTTCAATTTTTACAGACTGGGGACCTGCTGTGTCTCTAAGAAACTTGGCTGCTTGCTCCATTGGTCATCCCAGGTTTTAAGGAATTCCAACAGCCGGAAAAAAAGCAATGTATTTGGAAGGCCGTCAAGGGGGCTTATCTATATATGTAAGAATAGGCAGCAATATAACATCAGCAAAATCTTCAATAAGCATGGATATGGTCCAAGCTATATACCTGCAAGGATTGAAATTGAACGGCTGTTCAATAACAATTTTACTCCTGAATGTTTATTTCAACTACAAAGATACACCGAGACATGGCAAGATGAGGGTTCTGGTGGAAACACTCTAAGAGCTGTTCAGTAATCACCCAAATTGCGGGATTATAATGGCCGGGGACTTCAACACTCATAACCTGGGGACAGTAACAGATGTTCCACCTCCCAGGGATCGCACTGGAATTCAACTGCATACATTCTTAAGCGCCTACAGATTAAGGTCAATACAAGAGACACAATTCCCCAACCTCGACATGACTGAAGACTCACAGGGAAAAAATAAATCTTCGATCGATCATGTTTTTATGTGCAATCGCTTGTATGAGCAAGTGGTAGAATTCCAAAAACCAGTGCAGCAGACCAGTGATCATCTCCCACTGGCCACAGTCATCTCTCTGCAAATGGTCAGTCTTCCGCACATCACCCCCCTGGGTTTGTCTAATGGGGAGGAAATACATGCACTCTTGAGAAGACTAAAGTGGAACAAAATAGACATATCCGGTATGGCAGCCTGGAAAAACAACTGGTCTACACTTGCTCAAGATTTCACTGCATGTAATATATCAGAGAACTGGACAAAATTGGCGCCGGAGCTGTATCGCCTTCTGCTAGACAAAAAACCAAACCATCGGCCAAACCACGGAGAAAGGGTGTGCTGCCAATTTGAACCGAGGTGCGAAAAAATCGAACTAAGCAAGCGGGGTCTGAGACAAGCCAATCGCAACTACAAGCGAGAGAGAGACGACAGAACACTCCAAAATCTGCTGACAGCGAGGAAAATACACAGAAAAAATGTATGGGACCTTAAAAGGCAACAGGAAGAATCCAAATGGTTGCACATTTTCAGTCTGTTAACTCCAAGCAGACAGGCTGAATTTTGGCTATATATCAATAGGTTGTCCGGGCACGGCCACGACCGGCACAATGGGGTCACCAGTCACACATGGATTAACCATGTGAACTCATTGTACTGCAGATCTTCTGATAATATCCTGCCACACCACCAACGACCTTTTACAAGCATTAGCACATTTAACGCCAATCACACAACTACTGAAGAAACAACTGAAACTTTTGACGTGGGCAATCGTGTGGCATTAATATTAAAGAACATCAGAAGGGATGGGGCTCCGGGACCCAACGGCCTACCTGGACACCTTTTCAAAGAAGACTGTGAATTTTGGAGAACTATATTCACTCCGCTATACCAGTACTGCATGGCTAACTCAACGATCCCCAATGCCTGGAAAAGTACCCTGGTACAACCAATTCACAAAAAAGGTGATACCGGAGAACCAACCAACTATAGGCTGATAGCCCTTCTGGACATCGAGGCAAAGGGATACGCAAGCCTCCTCTTGCAAGATCTGCAAAACAGGGCCAACGACAATTAAATCCTGCCAGTTTATCAATCTTGCTTCAGGGCAGGAGCATCAACACTGGATAACATCTTAGCCCTCGCATATCTGGTAGAACAGTCTACCCAGAAAAAACAGCACCCGCTTTTCGCATGCTTTGTAGACTATTCGGCAGCATTCGACTGTGTTAACAGGAATCTGCTTTGCCAGAAACTACAGAACTGGGGGATACCGACCATGCTGCTGAAAGTCATCATTGCCCTCTACACTGGAACCTGGGTACGGGTGAAATTATCCATGAACACAGCAACAAAAAAAATCTACACGGATCGAGGGCTGAAACAAGGCTGTGTACTGGCGCCCCTGCTTTCTTAATTTATACACTGCAGACCTAGGCAAAACAATATCAAAAGCCAACTTGTTAACTCCTAAAATTGGGTCGACTAGTCTGTTCCTACTGCAGTATGCAGAAGACATGCTGCTAATGGATCATACTAAGACGGGAATGCAAAGAGCACTGGATGCATTAAGCATCTATAACAACGAAAATGATTTAACAGCAAACGCAGGCGAAACGAAGGTAGTAATTTTTGGGAATCACGCTAATAAATTCAAACAACAATGGAGAATGGGCAATTTGTAAATAGCAACAACAACTAAATACAATTATCTAGGGGTTTGGATCATGAGCAATGGCGAGCCCACAGCACACACCGCATCCATAGAATCAAAAGCTAAGGCGGTGACGTACGCCCTATGCAAACTGAACTCCAAACTGTGCAGCCCGACAACTGAGCCCATCCGAAAGGTCATAAGAGACAAGTTACTTCCTTCAATCACATATGGCCACCTATGGGGCCAAAAAAAGTACAAAATGGGGAGGGGGATGCACACCCCTTTCCCTGTGGTGGTACCCACGCAAGGGACCCCAAATCCCAGCGTGTGATACTATACAGTGTTCATGGGAGCCCACCCCTGGGACACTGTGGTTCCCTGCCCGGAAGAGTGAGGGCATACCCTGCCCACACTATCCCAGATAGGGAACTCCACTTTGCTCCCACCTGGTGGGAGGAGTTTGAAAACGCTGCTCCCACCCAGGCGGGGGCAAAGGAAAGGCCAGGCCCTGTGGCCAACCCCCCTGTGCACTGCACAAGATTGGCTTTCTTAATGGTAATAAAATAGAAATTCACTGACAAAAACAAAGGTGAAAGTGATTTTATCGTTAAGGGAAAATTTCTGTGACATCTTAACGTTTTAACCTAAAACAAAACACTGAAATTCACAAGTTAATGTTAACTCTAGCAACTATAACTCATGTCCTAAGGTAGCTATTACTTGCACCCTTGCCAACATTGGCAACTTACAAAAGCAACAGTCAGATAAACAAAGGCCACCCCAAAATGAATTTACAGCACCATTACCAAGAGACAGGAACAGAAAAAGAAAGAATATGTCCTGTGTCTAACATAGAAGAGCTGGTAGAAAGCATCCTGTTGGTATTAAGACAGAATATCGGAAACAGAAATATCGTAGACCAAAATATCGTGCCAAGAATATCGAGGACACAAATATTGTGAAGGTAAGTTTCAATAGGTGAGCAAACGTTTACTATATATAACCCCACATCTTAAGATATATATATCTTCAAGGTACTTAGATGTGGGGTTAAGACTAGTAAATCTATACTTACCTATTTGCACTTACTGTCTTGATACTTTGGTCCTCGATATTTTTGACACAATATTATGTCCACACAAAATTTCTGTTTCTGATATTCTGTCAGTTATCCACTGAAGAGAACATCCTTGTGTACGGGTATGCTCCTTGAAAAAATATCATAATGCAGTCATTCAAAGTGAAGTTACACAGTGGCTGAAGAAGACTGACTCCCTGCCCCATGCTGTGTGCTGTAGTGGGTGGATGCAAAACGTGAATGAAACAGCAACAGAACAATGGATGAAAACATCTGGCAGAAAGTCCCTTTAAATAAGAATATTACACATATATTTTTTTTAAATCAAAAGGTCTTGGCTACTGCTAGACCTAAAAATGTAACAGGGGTACAGTCCCACATTCATAACTAGGAGTCAAAATTGCATTTGCAATTGAGAATTTGTTTTGGTTTCTCCACACAGAAAAAAATGTCCCCATGAAGTGGTGTCCCACATTACTTCACCTTTAAACATCTGCATGCTTATTCTTCAATCACTCCCTGAAAAAGCTTTTGCCCATGCCCGAGGCAGTCATGAATATGTGACTGTTTTTAGGGTGCAAATCCCCCTGAAAATGTTTAATGAAGACTCCTAAAAATGTGAGCTTATGATGTTCACTTACCTGTGCTTGTGAACCCAAATCCAACCCATTAGTAAATTTGCTCACACAAAAAATTAAACAAAACTGCCAGAATTTGTGTGTGAGAATTCTCATTTGTGAAGGAATCAGAATGAAATTGTGAGCCTTTAAACCACTTAACAACAGCGTAATGCCTAAAGCCACTCTGAAAATATTGGAGAGTAAGGGGGGTAAATACTATGGGGCATATTATCAAGAACGGCGATAAAATTATCGCCGCTTTAGCAGCAGAAAACTGCCGCTAAAGCGGCGATAATGGGCTTGATAATATGCCCTTGAGAATTCCAATAGAAGCCCATGTTGACACCAGAACATGGGCTTCTATTGGAATTCTCAAGGGCATATTATCAAGCCCATTATCGCCGCTTTAGCGGCAGTTTTCTGCCGCTAAAGCAGCGATAATTTTTAACGCCGTTCTTGATAATATGCCCCTCTGTTCTGTCGAATTTGCAGTAGCAAATGGTATTGCCAGAGCAAAGGAAGAGAGCGGTCTATAAAGGTTTCATTCATCCTTCTCCCACAGCTCTTGATGTCAATGAATATCAGTTGTTATTGTGGACTATGGGGCATATTATCAAGAACGGCGTTAAAATTATCGCCGCTTTAGCAGCAGAAAACTGCAGCTAAAGCGGCGATAATGGGCCTGATAATATGCCCTTGAGAATTCCAATAGAAGCCCATGTTGACACCAGAACATGGGCTTCTATTGGAATTCTCAAGGGCATATTATCAAGCCCATTATCGCCGCTTTAGCGGCAGTTTTCTGCCGCTAAAGCGGCGATAATTTTAACGCCGTTTCTTGATAATATGCCCCTATGTCTTTTAGTTGACACCCTATGTAATTAACTGTTTCCTAAATCAAAAAGAAACACAAAATGGTATCAGAATTAATATATTTAAATATTGCGAGGAATTTCAACAGCCTCTGGCCCTTTTGCCTCTTTCTCCTCCTGTGGCATGGACTTGTCTTCCTGCCCAACTCAGATGGATCCTAACCTGGATTACTCCCCTGCAGCACCCACCCGATTATCATCTTCAGCATAGCAATCTCCTTGCTTATACTTCCCAGCCGACCCGAAATTCTTGCACTGGGACTGTGCTCAACAACAAAAAGCTTGAGAGGGTCCATTTTCTAAACAGAATATGTGATCAAAATAGAGCAGACAACACGAAATTGGAAATTACACGTTGCAGACATTAGACATTTTATGAAAAAAATGATGAGAGTAGCAGAAACATCGTAAAAGAGTGTTTTAAAACAAATATAAGAGTACATGCAAATTTATTCAATTACATATAAAAAGGGATAAAATCTGTGCAAGAATAGACATGACCTAGTGTCATTGAAGAGTATTAAGGAGAAATTTCATTGCATAAAAAACTTAGGTGGTATAGCTATTAAACAATGAGTTATAAGCTTAAATCTTTGCAGACTAATATAAAGAATTATATAGTTTATGAAACAATATCGATAACTCAAAATAAAAAAACATGCATTTATGTAGAATTACGAATTTTTGCAGTAATCAAACATTTCAAGGCATCATTAGTGTGTTATGATGATATTTCATGAATATTAACGTTAATTTGATAGTTATTATCTCATTTTAGTAATGTTCAATAATACACTAAATGAAGTAAATGTGAAGTAAAGATAAAGGCTTCATGATAGGACATGTCTATTGTTGACCTTTACTCTAAAGTTTACAATGGTTTTGTGATTTAGAAGAATGTTGCATTTCATATTGCAATTGTGCATTCCTTGCTTTCTGTATAATACATTCCCATGGAAACAGTAAGACCATGAACTGTGTTATCTACTATCCTGTGTGTTGCTATTATGTTTCTTTTTGACAGTCAATGTGGACTCATGACTGTCCGTTCTCATGACAAGCATGAGATACTATGCTCATGTTTCCATTCTTTCAATGAATTCATGCATATTCTGAACTGATGATGTTCTTTTGAAGGTGATGTGACACCACATGACTCAGACATTTCATTATGAATTTATAAAAGAAGAAACTCTGGAAGAGGGGCATCACACTCAAATTATTTTTCTTAGTTGCAACACACTAAATACATTTTTTTTGCTACACTCTTAATTTATTTTGTTTGGAGAGCGTTTAATTCTTTCTTTATGGGGTGCACAGTGCACTCTATTCTTTCATTTAATTTCCATGCTAACTGACTTTTGACGATTCAAACAATTTTTGTTTCTGAATCTTTGTCAGCAGCAGATGGTTTGAGGACTTTCTTGCTGAACTAGACCTCTCCTGCTTTGCTTAAGCTTTATGCTAAAAGGAAATGTCCCTAGAAACTTTAAATCTTTTTTACCTTGGTCAGAGTAGGCTGTTTCTGTTAGTTTGAGAATCATCCTACTATTTCATGGGTAGCAGGACTTTGTTAACTCTTAAAGTGGATTTAGATCTATTCTTACGGAAATGCTGAGTGCTTTTATTAAAATTGTCATATTACTAACTGAAATGTTTAAAAGTGACTTTCTTAATTAATTTTGAATCTCTAATACAATAATTTACGGAATCTAAATTGATTGAGACTCTCTTTGTGACATATGTTTCTTTATTGAACTGTGCACTTGGTGGGATTTGGTCTATGTTGAGTAGATAAAAGAGATGACTCGAAATTTCTAGAAACCCCCCCATCCCCCTCCTATCATTGAAATAAAGGTCCATCAGGAATGCCTACACAACTGGGTTATGGACCAGGATGTTAGAGGGATAGGTTCCAAGGGAGAGTTTACTCTAATCGTAGTAGTGCCCAGTGCTGTTAGGGTAGACTAAGAAAATGTGTACATGCTTCCGCTATGCGAGTTATAAATAGTGGATAAAAGAAGAGAAAAGACAAATCTCCAACACGCTGTAGCCTCTTCCTTTCCCTACGAGACACAATAATAGGACCTATCAAACAGAAGGGGAACCTACTTCTTCACAGTGCCCAAAAATCCACCTTCCATTGGGCCTGGTTTAAACGTCTAGCGGTTGGGCTACATGCTTCAGGCATCTTGTATGGGTTTGTGAGCTATGTCTGGGATTCCTCTATTGTTCAAGGCTCCTATGCAATTGTCAGAACCAGCAAAAGAAGTTAAACATTGATGTTTAGGGTCATGTGAAAGGTGGATCACCCACCTAACTCAATAGTGTTACATGGTACCCTACGTCCCATAATGTCACTAAAAGAAACTAGCCCACTGCCTGCCAAGCCCGAGTGCTGCACTCTGGGTAAAATTAAAAATGTCAACTTATTCCAAAGTGAGGCACATCTCCCTTAGAGAAAATCTCCCTCTTACCTCCGGCCTTCCTGTTCACTTCAAAACTATTCAATTGGATCCAATGCATAGAAACATATAGGGCCAGATGTACGGCCCTAAATTGCATGCGCAAACGGGTTTGCGACTCGTTTGCGCATGCAAAATGGCCCAGGGCCATGTACAATTCCTAAATAGCGAGTCACAATTTATTTGCGAGTTGCTATTTAGGAATTGCGAATCGCAATTAGGAAGGGGCGTTCCCTTCCTAATTGCGTCCGCAAAGCAATGTATGAATGTTTTCTGACCACAATTGCGGTCGCGAAACACTCGCAAATTACCTCCCTCTTCACCCTCTTTAAGGAAAACGGGCGGCATTTAAAAGAAAAAACTGCTTTATTGAAAAGCAGTCCCAGACATGGTGGGCTGCTGAGCCCAGCAGGCCACCATCCCTGGGAGGGACTGTCATTCCCAATGGGGTCGCAAATTGCGAGAGGCTCATTAATATTCATGAGCCTCGCAATTTGCGACCTCATTGGGAATCGCAAACAGTGTTAAACACACTGTTGTACATGCCAAATAGCGCCTCGCAAACTGCGAGTCGCAAATGAGTCACAATTTGCGAGGCGCTATTTTGCAGGTCGTACATCTGGCCCATAGAGAGGTTTGGACCCTTCCATTGTTAACTCCTGGAAGCATTCCTCCCACGGAAGCAGTTGTAGGAGATTCAAAACCCAGCACCTTTGCTTCAGCATGCAATGTTTAATTCTCCTGGAATGGTGCTACTATCTTCTGAGGTCTTTGATCTGCCAGCTGGTGGAGCAGAGGAATTAACTTACTAAGCAAGGTGGCTCAAAGGATCAGTTCCACTAAGAGCTGGCATAGAGAACTATGCCAATATCTTGTTGAATCACAAAATGTCAAAAACAACCTTGTACGTGAATTCAGACACTATAATGTATACATCAGTCAGTAAAGCTGAACATTCTTCATGCTTTAATCTGGAGTTACAGATTATGCACAATTTAATATATAAAATGCACAGTGAGAATATTGCACACAATACAGTTTATCCAAGAGACAGGGTGCAATGCCCAATGTCTCTAATTAAATTCTAAAAAATAGACTGGGCTCCATTTGCCACTGTGCAGCCTGTGCACAAATGCCAGGCTGAATCACAAAACATTTTCCTTGTTTGGCCTGCACGTCTGCACACCTTGTGCACCACCTGACCCTGTTATACCAGCTGTTCGCAACAGCTGACCCTTTCAAAAACCAGAGGTCCACAAATGAAAACTCTGGGGGTTTCACAAGTATAACTGTTTCTTCACACTCTGAAAATGTATGTTTCAGAAAACATCACAACCATCCCAATGCCACAGGAGTCACTGAATAGTATTTACAAAGGTAAGTGAGTAAATGCAAAAGTGTAAGTTAACTTTTAGGCTTTTGAGTAACTTTACTACTTTTGATTATTCATTATTTATGAGTGTAAAGTTAACCCAAATGTTTAGACATATATGGGGTGTAGCCTAAAATATGAATGCAAAGTAACTACTTGTAACTTTTCATATGTAGGCGGAGGTCTCCACCACCAGGTCAGAGATTTTTCTACAGTAAAGAGAACAGTTTAAAAGTTTGTTAAATGTGAGAATAAATTACTAATTGTTTTTTATATTAAATGTAGTATATTAAATGCTACAACATTGTAAACTTCATTTTAAAATAATTTTTTTTTTTTAATACATTCAATTAAATTAAATACTGTTCTTAAGATTTAAATTAAAAAACTGACATACCCAATAACATTTATATTTAATTTTCTGCAGTAAAAATTATTTACATTTATATATAGAATTAATTTAAAATAATGTAATTTTTTAGTTAGTTACATTAATGTTTAAATTTAAAAAAAGGTATTAACATTTTTATGATAAATTAATATTTAATTTGTATTTATATTTTTGGAGTTCCTGCCTCTATTATTTTCTATTGGAGTTTGTGACCTGACAAAGGCAAGCTTATAAAATAACTAACCCTGATGACTGTTACATGTAAACCAGATCATTGGTGCAAGGGCCATAACAGCCTCAGCGTCCAATAACAGTATAAATCAATGCAAACATCTTTTTAACCTTATTTGGGTAACCTGTATTAAATTAAGACACCTGGGTTTCAACCAAGACAATTTTATACAAACCCAGTCCCTACAATATTAAGGGCTCCCAGAGCCAGGAAGAGCCTACTCAGATGTACCATCATTTTGGGTGAGGGACCCAAGGAGGACGCATGCCAAGTAATATTCAAGGGTCAGTGTCCCATTATAATCTAAAAAGTTTGTCCTGTCAGAGTTATGGAACTGTACATCTTTTTTTTCAGTTAGATAAGGGTACCTTATCCTTTTTTTTAGGATTTGTTTAGGATTCTACTAAAAGGAGTTTGTAAACCCCACTAATAATTCTTCTTATTTTTTGTTGTTAAGGAGGGCATTGCAGTACAAGTAGCTGGCCATTTGTGGTATGGATCATTGTTCAGCTCTGAGAAGGAGCATATTTACAACTGTGTTGGGTGTATCACGACTATTTGTGTGATGTAAAACATATACCAACATTGACATGATACCAGTGCACAGACATCATATGTGCATTGATATACTAGGAAAAATAATGGAAATTAGTTTTTTTGAATGGGGCTTGGATGTGCCATCAACAGAGAAAACTTCTTCACCAGGCACTCCTTTAACTGCTGTTTCCTGAAGCACAAGGAGGACCACGCCAGGATGTCCAACAGCTTTGTCCTGGCAATACTGCCGAGATTTAAACGCCGTCGACCATTCAGCGCATCTCTTGGCGCTTTGGTCGTTGCATAAAGATTGAAATAATTTTTTGCACACTGTAAAATATACTGTTTTGTAACCATCTTCTGTTGATATTTTTTATGCACCGTCTATTTCGTTGTTTTCTTCACATTTTTTCACGTGTCACTACTGCCGATCACTTCCTGCACAAGCACGTATGCGCACACACTTATTTGGGTGACACCCACATGCATTGAAAATAGTTCTGATACAACTATTGATGTATAATAATCTTATAAATACAGACCGCTGTAAGTATTCAAAGACCATCCTTGTTTGTCTCACTTTTTTCAGTGCTGCTGTAATTTACATGTTTTAGTTTATAAATCTGTCTATTTAAATGTGACCTGTTCAGACATTGTTGATTGTAATAGCCGAGATTTTTCCAGCACCTGCTGACTTCTTTGACTTTTCGAGTGGAGACAGCAATATGTTGCCAAGCATGCACTCCGGCTAAGTGAAAATGCCTAAATATATAAATGTTTGAATGCTCTCTCTGGCCTCTCCTCATCCATTAATTGGTAATCTGAATTGAGCAACAGCAGGATGTGATGAATGCTGCTCGGTCCACTAACTGGTTTAGGAATGTCTGATTTTGCACTTCCATGCTGTTCACTTTAGCATATGCATAGTATGGAATATATACTCCCTAGGGTGCATGTACAAATGCTGCACAGAACACAAAAAAGGCAAAATCCAGTGACAGGCAGGAGGGATTTGTACAGCAATTCTTGAAGCACAGAGGAATCCCTTAGGATCCAGTCACAGACTTGATAGCCCACTACATCTATCACATATACTGAATAACATTGCTCAAAGCATTACATGTAGTCTGTGTATGTATACACCATTGTCATACTATGGAAGATGATAATCCCTTATCAGAAGGAAAAACTGTAAGTGGGTGTGACAGATGTTGTCAATGATGTCTTTCACTTAGAATACCAGATGTGTGTATTTCTTTTAACATGGGTGTTTTCCGAATAATTTTTATGACAGGTGTATATTTTTCAGGGTTACTAAATGTGTCCATTATTGATCTTCTTTGTTTGTTTTGTGCGTTCAAGGGGCTGTAGTGTTACTGGGCCCAAAGCGAAGATTTTTATTTTCCTTTTCATTTTGTTCCATTTATACCACTCTCTTGGTCCTTCAATGGACCTAGTTTTATGCCAAGAGGGGTCGGATATAAAGCGTCCCGATAGTCATCCAATGAGGACCAGGAATTGGATCACTGGATTACAAACTAGAAATTAAACTCATGTAACTTACTCTCAAAAACTGCTGTAAAGATAAAAGATTATCACGGCAAGCCCAACTCTCCTGAAGAAACATAGATGAGCCAAAATCGTGCATACTAAGAGCTCAGTTAAAGCTGTACAGAATAATAGCATAATAGCATTAGTATTTGATGCTCTGAGATCTCTCTAATATGATCCTCTGGTCATTAGCAATCCCAAACTAAGAATGAAAATTCACTTGAATAAAACAATAATCATGATATCTGAGCCACCAGGGAAACTTTTAAATAGTTTATCAAAAGTTAGGGTAAAATGAGTGCATCAGTATACTTTGCATCAGGTTATAAGATAGATTTGGTCAGATTCTAAAAGGACATATAAGATAGGATTCCAAAACTCAAGAGTTCAGGAATGAACAAGAAACATGCCAGTTCAAGTAGTCTCCCAGAAAGGAAGAGACCACCATGCGCACACAGCGTATGCGTCAGTTCAGGAAGGAAAGCCCGGAATGTCTGCATCAGGCAAGTTAAGATTGCCAAGGAAGTTCCGCAAAGTCTCCACCACAGGATTTGTTTGACAGCATGCGTGCAGAACTCCGTAAGTAAAGAAATAGCAGCAGCAACTCATCCATCACCAACACCACCAAGCAAGCTACGTACACAGGTGGTTAAATCAGACAATATTAGATTCTTAAGGTTCCGAGAGTAACACCTCCTGGAATCACCTCATCTGGTAGGACCACTCAGTCCATTGGTCAGTTCGTATAGAATGAGTGTCAGAAGTCAAAGAAGACACAAAATGTAGAGAAATAGGTGGGACAATTATGCAGTCCTTAAGCAATCCAGTATGTGACACATCGGAACAATGCTCCTTTAGCAAAAACACATAAGCGAGTTCAAGAGGACAGTTTCCCAGGCGGTTGTTCAGGATTGTAACGAAAGATGTTTCAAAATGTCTTGTACAATGCATGAGTATTCAGGAAAGAAAACACGTTTTCACATTATTGGTTATACTGAAGAATTCTCTCACGAACAGTAGATTCAGCATGTCAAGAGATGTCCCATATGCAGTCAAGCCTACAATAAATTGACATAATATAACGCAAAGTATACGTGATTTTTAAGCATGCATTCATAGAGAACATAAAGACGTTGTGATTCTAGTATACCTTTGATGCACTTTAAATCATTTAGTATGATTACAAATAACACGTGTCAGTATGGTATACTTCTGCTTTTGAATGTACTAAAGTGTAAATATATTTAAAGTCTTATTACAAAGAATTTGCTATAGGTGTATGACATTAGTACACATATGAAATACAATCTCTGAAAGTTTCATGAAGGCATCTTAAATTAGGAATGTGTAACACCTATTTTGTCTTGTCATTTCGGTGTACACGTCTACACACACAAAGAAAGATTTTAATAAAATGTGTCATCATAATCAAGTTAAATCTTAATGTTTGATTAATTCTTTATTAGTTATACATACTCATAAATGATAATAAAGAATGACTAGAGCAAACTCTTAACGTGAGAAGTTAGCATTTACATAATTCAAGCACACATTAATGAAATATAGCACTTTGTCACTTAGTAAATCACAATCTATATTATTTATAGGAATGATACCATCTAGGCAACATCTTTTCTGCATACTTTTATGATGTACTAACATTTTAGCATTCTGTCATGTTTTCTTCATTGTGTAGTTGGTGCACGTTTATTAATTTTCTCTCAGAAAGTGCCATAATCGGGTTTCTCATGCTAATACAAGTTTACATTTAGTTCCCTCTCCGACAAAGGTGACTACCTGTGAATATTTTTGATAAATACACTGTTATATTCCATATAGGTACCCTATATAGGCGCAGGTAACATTGGAACCTTTCACCTATATTCTTCCCTACATTACATACATAACGGTTCTTAGGGATGGACCTTTTACCTAAATACAACACTGCATTCAGAACGCGGGTTGTTTCCCCTCGATCGAATCTCATACATTATGCATGAGGCTTCTTGGAAGCACAGCAGGACTAACATCTCCTGTATAATATCTCTGTATAAAGTTCAGGCCTGACGTCATCCTTTAGGCCGACACAGTAACACAGCAAGGTAGGACTCCTGGGGAGACCTATGGGTATATATACATCACATCTTGCTTAGAGGGGAAGAGGAGACTGAGACTTCCCGGCTGACACACTGACCAGAGACGCTGAGGTTCCTGCATGCAGACACTCCAGCCCACATTGGTCTAACATCCCTCGCGGGGCGTCCAACTCGAGACCAGGATGGGGTCCCATATTCTCTCATTCTCAGGTAATGGGTTTGACTAGATCCTAGAGGGATTCTTGGCATACCACCTACACATATGCTAGGTACATTTAGGTACATCTAGTTAGGAAGGCACCGTAGGAGTAAGCACTGTTTATCATGTGTTTTATGTACTTTTATATATTCATGATTACTGCAAGATGGTAGAACTTTACCATCCCTTTACTTTCGTAGTACTTCTAATCATATATCTCTGCTACTGTCTAATGGTTGTTACAGCTCATCTATTCTACACTATAATAACAACTGTTCAATAAATACTTATTGAAAACGCCCAGCCTGTTTATTCTGTGTACCGCTCTGAGACAAACTAAGTAAGCACGAGTGACTGAGCGAAAAGTAGTATACTGTTTCCATGATTCTGAGGGATCAGGGTTGTCATGTTCTGAGGTTGCCAGAATCTATTCTCTCCTTGGTAAGAGGAGATTATAGTGGCTCTGTGAGCTAGCTGATACAGACAGGCTAACATACCCGGTGGGGGTGCACTGAATCAGTCTGCCACCAATCCCACAGTTTATGTTATCCAAATGCGCAGATCCTGTATAGATTATATAGGAACTACATGACAATACATGTAATATATGTTTGAGTGACACTGTTATCCAAATGTGATGAGCTACTTCTTTGCGTATATGTTTGGGAATACGACTTTTGACATTTGCTGTTTATGTACACTTGGCGCACTATTTTGCATGTAAGCAAATGGCTTTGTAAACTGGGGCTGTAATTTTCCATCCATCAAACATGGTGTAGGCCTTTCTTCAGCTGAAATCTCCTTCTTTTTCCAGAGCCACACTATCCCATATCAATTAGCTTCCAGAGAGTCCAATGTTTACATTTAGTGTTGTTGGTGTGCCTTAAGAGAGACAAGGTAGTTCGACACCATTATTTGTAGTCATGATAAGCAGAGAGGGGCTTTATGAACATTTTAAGTATCGTAATGTCCATGTACAAAATGGGATCTTTTTATTCACTAGTATCGGGGGCCAACAAATGTATGTGATATGGGGTTAGTCTAATGTCTATTTAATATTCATAGAGAATGAGAGCCGGTATGATTTCTTTTAAGTAAAGTTCTTGCAGCCAAACCCAGTGGCAAAAGTTAAGGCTAGAAGTATAAGGATTAAGCAGACAGAGGAAAACTTCTATAATTTTTGTTATGGATGCTTTCTTTCTCTAATGTATTTAAAAAATGCCCATGTGGAATGTTGACCTTGGACAATATGAATATATTCTAACAGATTAAAGTTTTAGTCAGGAATCCAATAAAAAAATCCTCACCCAAGAAATTTTCCCAGAGTATAAAAGCTGGACAAATTACTCCATCCTCAAAACAAAATCAGATTTGATCAGGATCTGTTATCTTACTTTTGAATGGTATCCAACCTCCCATGTCAAATCACTTGAATACCATTATTGCCAAGGAACATCCACATGCAACTACTATTATGACTTTCACCCTGGTTTCAGCCACATTGGTAATGCTAGATGATGTGGACTATGTACTGGACAATACAGTTCCCTATTAACTTATACTTGATCAGCTTTTATTACAGTTGAGCAAGGTAGGTGTACACATTCACTGATTCGACAAATCACATAATCGCTCCGGTATTGTTAAATACAGCAGGTCTCATTGCTTGCAAAAAGGACTTTAATAAATCTACTATTTATACTTCCCTACAGTCTTCACATGCACAAATTAATACTAAATTCAGCTGCCAGACTGATCACTGCCATAAAAATATATGACCCTATCACCCTATTTCTTCATGTCCACGGTGCTGCAAAGGCTCCAAAGCATTTCATCTGAATAAACCCCCATACAGAGTTGCCCTTCTTTCTTGCTTTCCATATCCTGCAGCCTTAGTGGATCCAGAAGTCATAACACTCTAAATTAGAAATGAGAAGATTCATAGCTTATTTTGCCCTGAATCAGTCAGTCAGTAAAACTCCTCCCTGAAGTCCATACCTGCTTCTAGACCTTCAAAGAAAATTCAACTTTCACACTTTCAGAAACCACTAAAAACACACCTTTTTTAAGCTATTACTGCCTTCAATCCTAATGCCTACATCTGATCTACCAAAATGTAATTCAATCAATCAATCAAGTGGCTTGTAAAGTGTGACTACTCACCCGTAAGGGTCTCAAGGCGCTGGGGGGAGGGACTGCTGATCTGTCGCAAGGCACTGTGGTTCAGTCAAAGAGGCAGGTTTTGAGGTCCTTCCTGAATTGGGGCAGTGACGTTGATTGCTTTAGGGGGAGAGGCAGGGTGTTCCAGGTCTTTGCTGCGAGGTAGGAGAAGGATCTTCTCCTGGCCATGGTCTTGTGGATACGTGGGATGGCGGCCAGGGCCAGTTGGGCAGAGCGGAGGTCTCTGGTGGGTCGTGGAACGAGAGGCGGTGGTTGAGGTATGCAGGTCCCGCGACATGTAGGGCTTTGTAGGTGTTTATGAGGGCTTGAAAGTCATTCTTTTATTGACTGGGAGCCAGTGGAGGTCTCTCAGGTGGCTGGTGATGTGGTTGCGGTGGGGGATGATGAGGATGTGTCTGGTGGAGGCGTTCTGGATGTTTTGCAGTTTCTTGAGGAGTTTCTGGGTGATGGCGGTGTAGAGTGCATTGCCGTAGTTGAGTCTGCTGCTGATGAGTGTGTGGGTGACCGTCTTTCTGGACCCTGTGGGAATCCATTTGAAGATCTTTCAGAACAGGCATAGCGTGTAGAAGCAGGATGATGAGACGGCGTTGATCTGGCTTTTGACATTTCGTGTTTTGTCATGGTTTTTTGCAAAATTATATATTTCAGGAAGCTACCAGGTGTTTGTCAATCTAAAATAAAAAATACAAAATTTAACAAAAGGCAAAAAAGGTTTTGGACTTAAAAGAGCACACATTACTATAGTACTCCCTGGCACTGAAGGGCACAACTAGTTTTTGTGTGGATGTGCTCATTATGAAAGAGAAGCATGCCATAACTCATAATGAAGTCAGCCAATGACTGAAGTGGGCTGATGCATTACCCCAATTTGGCATGCTTGAGTGGGTTGGAGAAAATGTGAATGACACAACTGCAGACAAATGGATGAAGTGTGGCTGAAAACCCCTATAAGTAACTATGCCACACAATCTACTTTTGGTACTATCAAATGGTTTTGGCTAACTACAGACCAAAAAAAGCCAATCATTTTGCATTGACTGCCAGACACTTGACTTTGAGAAAGAAAGAAAGAAAGCAAGAAATAAAGAAAGAAAAAAAGAAAGCAAGAAAGCAGCAAAGAAAGCATCAAAGGATGAAATCAAGAAGTAAAGAAAGAGAGAAGGGGACAAAGAGAGAAAGAAAGCAAGCTGGGAGGAAAGATTGAAAGAACGAAGGAAGAAAAGATGAATGTAAGAAGGAAAGACTGAAAGAAAGAATTCAGGAAAAAGCAAGCAAAAAGGAAACCAAAAAATAAAAGAAGGCAGGAAAGAAAGATGGAAAGGATACAACGTTGTAAAGAAGACAAGAAAGAAAGAACAAAAAAAGAATAGAAAGGCATTAAGAAGGAAGGAAAGAAAGAATGCAAAAGAGGATAGAAATGCGTGAAGAAGGAAGAAAGGAAAGAACAAATGCAGAAAAGGATAGAAAGGTATAAAGAAGGAAGAAAAGAAAGAAAGCAAAAAAGGATAGACAGCCATGAAGAAAGAAGAAAACAAAAAAAGAATGCAAAAAATGATAGAAAGGTGTGAAGAAGGAAGAAAAGAAAGAAAGAAGTAAAGAAAGAAGAAAAGAAAGAAAGAAGTAAAGAAAGAAGAAAAGAAAGAAAGAAGAGAAGCTATAAAGAATGCATGAAATAATAGAATGACAGAAAGAAAGGAGGAAAGAAAAAAGAAAGAAAGAAGAACAAAAGAAAGGAAACAGGTAAGAATGAAGGAAAGGATAGAGAGGCAGAAAGAAAGAAGGAAAGCAAGAAAGAAAGAATAGAACAGTGGAAAGAATGAAGTAAGGAATGAAAAATTAATGGAAAGAAAGAAAGAAGGAAAGGAAAAACAAAGAAAGAAAGAAAGAGAAAAGGAAAGAAAGAAGGCAAGGGAGAAAGAAACAAAGAAAGAAGGAAATTAATTTTAAAAAGTGTTACAAGTGCTGTAAATTAAACATTATAAACATGATAAAGTTTGGTTTTCTTCCTGGGCAAAGTTTATTAAAGAACCATTGGAGAAAATGAGTCCAAAATAAATGTATTCTGAATTCACATCTATAATGTAGTTTTCTATTTGTGTACTGCATGCATAGCAAAAAGAAAATAAATAAATACAGAACATTTCATAAAGTATCAAATGTACACGATCGAATATGCCGTGAAATACCAAGAGTCAGAGAAACAAAGGACAATGCAAAAGGAATTTACAACAGCATTTGCAGGAGACAGGAACTGATATATGGGTGGCATGAGGCCTGTGGCCTGTGCTCACATCTTGTAGAAAGATTCTGCTTTCACCTCAGGCTCAAAACACGTAGACAACACTAATAGAATTATAAATAAGGCTGCCGGTTTTCTGTTTAAACTGATTTTTACATATAAATACGGCTGGAAAACTATTTTTGCTCTGTCTGTATGTATAAATATAAATGGAAAATTTCTGACATCCAGCTATATGCTATATATAGTGGCAGCAGAATGCGGGGTGAAGTATGCTAGGGCGCTCCACCACAAGGAGACACCAAGTGGGGATCTGGCACGAACCCCTAGCACAATGTGCCCCCCTCACACAAATGAGTGAGCCCAAATCTGCCCCAAGGTGGGAAAACTATCACAACCAAACTGAAAGCATCACACTCCTGCTGCCTTCAAACTGCCTTCAAACTGCCGCTCTGGAGAGGGGTGAACAAGTGCAGCCGGGAGCACCCTGCCTGCAGAGACCCTTCAGCACCCCCCCCCCGCTGTGGAGCTTCCCTAGTGTGAAGCTCGGGCGCCCATTACACACAGGGATCAACCTGTCCCTGGCAGCGAGCACTAACAGAAACTGCACCCACTTTCACAGAAGGCTGGCACGTGTAAATATTTCAATGCACACCGATCCACATGATATTGTCTGCCTTCCAAAAACTATAAGAGAAGTAAGAAGTAAGTACATCCAGGCTAAAATACAGTCTGTTTTACAATCCAAGCATATTCCAGAGGCTGGTTATGTATATATTGAAAGTTTCGGTTAAAAGGTGTTCAGCAGTGGAAAGTCATCAAACACTAGAATCAGAAGATGGTTTCCTAAGCACTTAGGGGCATATCAACAACGATTAGAGATAAACATCGCTAAGCGCGTTTAGCGATGTTTATTCTATCGCTGGATTTCATCGCCGTGATAGCGCTGTATCAACAACGCTTTTCACAACGGCGATAAGAAATCCAGCGATAGCGGGGGAAATCGCAGTTTTGCAGGGAACATCGCTGGTTCCGTTTTCGCCAAAATCTAACGTATGCTAAAATCCTGTGGGCTGCCTTGTAAATATCGCGATGTGAGCATCAGCGATATTTGCAAGGTAGACCATCCGGGGTACGCCCAGTGACGCCCACTTTGCATCTCATTAGAGATGCAAAGGGAGGCGTTGGGAGAAAGGGTGCTAACATGCGATTATGCATGTTTGCAGTTTGCACCCTCTTGTTAATAGGGCGATAGTTTTATCTCCGCTTTTTTGGCTTTAAAAGCCAAAAAAGCGGAGATAAAGCCCTTGTAGATATGCCCCTTGGTGCACCAATCACATGTATTCTTTCCACCTGCAAGGTGCGCCAGCCCCCCAGCCAGTTCAAAGCCAAAGGTATGTGCCCTTGTGCAATATACCTGCTGCACAGGGGTGAATAGGTATCGTTCCCATTTCCTTTAGCCACCTGGCCATTATTTTGTAGCCTCTCATAGCTTCTTTCAGTTATTGCGTCCAGATATTGGAGGTAGAGTAGATACTGAAAACTCAGGCCTGAAGCCTCGCTCAGCTCGAGGTCCGGTTGGAACCTCAAGCCCACAGGAAGCGTCTGCCTGTTACGCTTCCCCTTCCCATGGTGTGGCATTAAGGGCAGTCAGTGCATGGCAACTTTTGTAACTGGGGAGACAGGCTCGAGTCTCGGCTCACCATCTTGTGTTTTTTGGGCAAATCACTTAATTTCCTGGTGCTTGTAAAAATAAAAGTGACTTTGTGTAATTAAACTGGTGCTCATTTAAAGCACTTCAATACCTTCGGTGTGCGCTCACACTAATCAAAACTGGCAAAAAATGCACAGTAAGGTAAAACAAAGCCATAACCCATGGTGTGGCATTAAGGGCGGTCAGTGCATGCCAACTATTGTAACTGGGGAACCATGGTCGAGTCTCAGTGGCGGCTCACCATCCCGTGGTTCTGGGCAAACCAATTAATTTCCCCGGTGCCTGTAAAAACTGAAAGTGACCTTGTGTAGTCAAACTGATGCTCATGTAAAGTGCTTCAATACTTTTGGTGCGAGTTCCCTCTAAAACAAATGGAAAAAATGCACAACAAGGTAAAACAAAGCCTTAGCTTAAAAAGGGAGGCACATATCGACACCCACTCAAATTAAGATCACATTCACTCGTTATAAATTGACCTTTGTTTGGGACCTAGAAAATCTTTCATCTATCCTTCTCTTTGGTCCCTAGGATGTACAGCCCCACAGTAAAGGTTTATTTAATGCAAGTTATTCAAGGTCTGTTTAGGCCTAAGTTCTCTTTAAATTATTTTGTCACTGTATTGTATTTTAACTGTTTGCCTTGCCCAGTACACAGCTCCACACTCACATAACAGTAGTGCCAGAAAATGTACAATCCTCCAGGTTAGCTCAAGCTGGCACTGCTGAAGCTGGTTTCAGGGACACCAGACATGTTTGGACAGCAAGTCATGTTAGTTTAGAACACAAGCATCAAAGGGGAAAAGAGTATTGCAGGAAGCCCACATCATTGGCCTTTTACCACACAACTTCTTTTCAGATGAATGTATTGTGTTTACTTAATTTGGCGTATATGTAAATATATCTAAACCTATAAGATCTGAGTGCAAATGGGCATTGTCTATTTAAATAAATGTGAAAAATACTAGCTGCAGCATCTTCTTTTGCGCAAGATGTACAACGTAGGGGTTATTTGTGAAGAAGGACGGCGAGGTGGAGGCAGGAGAGCGGCCATGTAGAGGAGGAGGCAGCCACGGGGCAGGTAAGTACCTTTTAATTATTTTGGGAGGGGGGAGGGCGGGGAGCGGAGCGAAGTTCCACGGAGTTGCTTTCCAACTCTGTGGAACTTCGCGTAGAGGCACTACGCCTGCTCCACCCAGGCTTAAAAACATCGGAAAATGAGCTCTCTGACAATCAGATTGAACAGCCCTTCAAAATTGTTTGCAGTGCTACCCTTCACCCAACCCTCCAGTGCATCACAACATTCTTCCACAAACTCCCCGAAGACTGGTGAGGCAGTTTCCTACTGCCCCTGAACCTCAGCCTATACTCTTCAGGTGTGACACCCTCCTCCTGGGAACTAGGTACCATGTTTAACCAAAGAGAGGGAAACAAGGGCAGTTATTTACTTAGGTCCAGCATACATGCCCAAAATGATATCTCTACAATTAAGTTATGCAGTTCCTAATATTAACAGCAGGTGGTTATAATCAATCAAAAAGCTCCACACGATAGTGTAGAGCGTAACTTAGGAGGAGAGTCTCCTCCTGTTGGAAAAAGACCCTCACACACCCAGCCAGCTAGGTGTCTTGCTTCATCATCGGGTCTGCTCCTTATCGGGTTGGCGCTGCAATACCCGATCGGCGCCCGAGATGGGGCCTTCTTGGCGGAGATCTTTATTCCTTATGCCGTAGGGTGTAGTGCGTGTGAGGGCCCTAAAAACAGTGTAGGTGATAATGATGTGTGAATAAGTGTAGTTTAAAATAGGAAGTGGTGGTCCCCGTATGTTTGCCCAACATATTACCTCAATCAGTTAGCATTACATACGTGTTGATTCCGACAAGGAAGAGCCCCCTTCATACAGCTTAATCTAGTTACTAACTCGGACCTTTTACGAGATACACTAGTAAGGTTGGGCCCCTTCTATCGTTCGCAGCACCACCATCATTCCTGTCGTGCATGACACTATTTACACAGGTTTAATCACCAATTTTCCCGCCCATACTAGATTATGGCAACGAGTCAATAACTTTCAGGTGTTTTGAACCCATTCACCTTGTCATGTTTACATAATACAAGACTTTGCTAATGGCGCCCACGATTGCTGCTGCCTGGAGTGTGTGTCTCACATTAGTTGGAGGAAATCCAACATGGCGCCCTAAACAGGGTTAGCGCTCCAGTCGTAACACCGTTTCAGCCGGGAAGTACCGGAAGTTCCGCCTCCACGCTCCGCCGGCCGCTGGTACTTGTGTGAGATCCTTGATCTGTTCGTTACTCCCGGACCGGCTGAGCGAGGGATAGGAGCACTTCCGATCCGCCTCACACGGAACAGTAAGTAACATAATAGTTAGCTCCCTGTGTGTCCCTCATTGTTTTTCATTGGTTTGGCTTGAAGGGCACCACTGTGTTCCTTCAGTGAGTTATTTAGTTCATGTGTGGGGTCTCGTTGACCCGTACGCTTGCCAACATACCGGTTTCACTACCATTTTCAACGGAGTGATGTTGGTAAGGTCGGCTCTCAATTCTCCCACATCTTGAGTTGTTGTTTCTCACTTGTTGTTGATACCAGAGGAGCGTTGTTCTATTTACCACGACGGGCACCAGGTGCGCATTTGACGCTGAACTTGGTCAGCGTCGGTATTAACTACCGGGAGACGCCGACTGGTTAATCTACGCCCTCTGCTTTTTCAATTGACATGGACGGGCCAGTGTGTTCGCCTGAGAGACCCATACTGCTAAACATGATTACGATACAACTGGGTACTGTTATGTTGTGGCTTCCTCATCTGCTTTGCTTGATACACCTACAGGTAGCTGTATCTGGCCGTTTAATCTCCTAGCACTTGTTCTCTGTTTTTACTCCTACAGGACACTACACTCTAGTGTCCTCACCAGCCGGTACCGATGCCGTGCGTCCTCGACCCAATTTGGGTAAGTTAAAAAACGATGCTCACTTCAGCTGCCATTTTTTAATATGTTGTTAATTTTTCCTCACCAACTGTAGCTCAGACTTATCGCATGCCATCAGTCACCCGCGTTCGGCATGCGGTTACTGCACCATGGATTTTGGTTGAGGCACAGGGTCCTTGAATTACCAGAATATCCTTACATGACAAAATTAATGTTTCTTATTCTGTTTTATTGCAGGTTGTTTTTAGATCTACAGGTATCACTTTTGAGGGTGCTGTATGAGTGGTTATTACCTCACTTAATGTAGTTATTGACCACCACCAAAAGTGTAGGTAGATCCTATTTTGGTCCTGAGGAATTGCCATCTACTAGGAATAAAGGCAAGAAACATGTTGACCTATGTCATAAGCGTATAATCTCACAACTTTAGAGTGAAGATACGCGTTTTCTCTTTCAATTTTTAATTAGGGTGATGGCCACATTTCATTAAAATTGTTCTGAGTGGACCACCACTTTCTATTTTAAACTACACTTATTCACACATCATTATCACCTACACTGTTTTTAGGGCCCTCACACGCACTACACCCTAAGGCATAAGGAATAAAGATCTCCCGCTCAAGAAGGCCCCATCTCGGGCGCCGATCGGGTATTGCAGCGCCAACCCGATAAGGAGCAGACCCGATGATGAAGCAAGACACCTAGCTGGCTGGGTGTGTGAGGGTCTTTTTCCAACAGGAGGAGACTCTCCTCCTAAGTTACGCTCTACACTATCGTGTGGAGCTTTTTGATTGATTATAACCACCTGCTGTTAATATTAGGAACTGCATACCTTAATTGTAGAGAACTAGGTACCATGCTCTGGGAGTGAAAGTTTCTGCACTGGACACAAATTGCTGCCACAACTGGTGAATCCAGAACACTGAAACTATGCTCAGAGGACAACCTATCCTCAAGAACTAGTTTCTCTTTGGTGAATGCCCTCTCTGCCTTTGCCATCCTCTCCTGAACTAAGGATCTCTCCACATCAGACTTTCTCTCCTCCACAACCAGCTGCGCTAGCTCCTTGGCATGCTCCAATCTGAGCCTTTACAATTCCAGCTGGTGGTCCCTTTCTTCCCTCCTGTCCACCAACTCCTCTGGGGAAATAGAAAGGAAGGTGACACTACTCCTGGCAATAGACCCAGCAAGGGACTCCCTCTCCACGGGGTAGTCTCTACCTACTGGTGTCCCTGCTCAGTCATTTCCTCCCTCCTGTTCAGACTCTCCAGGGCCACCGCCCCCCAGGGGTATGGACTGGGAACCCTCCCACTCAGAGTCCTGCCTAATCTCAGGGTCTTCCTCAGGGTCTCCCTCAGAACCACCACCCTCCTGGATCTCTGTTGCCACCTCTTCAGGGAATGTTTCAGCATAGTACTGGGCCCTATCATAGTCCTCACATTCCCATTTGTACTCTTGCCACCTGAGCTTGACTTTCTGAAGGCATAGCTGGGTGTCTTCTGCAGTCACTATAATTTTCCTCTCCCTGCAGAACCGCTTTAACTCCTCCAGATTGTATTCCAACAGATCATGTATGTCAAAGGTAGACTCCATTTTGGCAAGGCACTCAGGGGTATATTCACAAGAACGTGTGTTAAACATCTCCAAAAAATGTTAACGCAACTTTACACATCGCAGCCCATCGCGGGAAAATAACCCCGTGTTAACGTGGAATTCACAACACGGCGGTACCATGCGATAGTCTCCCGAAAACGCAGACAATGTCCGTGATACAACCACCTCGACGGAGATAAAAACACAAACCCCAACACCCAAAAACATGCGATGAGCCCATTCGCGAGGAGGAAAGCAGCGATAAGCAGCGCAAGGCCCGCAACACATATACGGCATGCAGGAATAAGCACAACAAAAGCAGGAAAAAGAAAGACAAACCAAACAGAAAACAGCGAAGCACAATGGAGGCAGTCGGAGCTAGCACACAACCCCACAAGCACCATTGGCAACAAAACATTAGACATGGCAGGCCATCGTGGACAAGGTGAATGCAGCCGGAGAGCGGAGGAGGACAATGGCAGAATACCAGAACAGCTGGAATGATGCGAAATGCACTAACAAGCACAAACACGCCAGCAACCAGAAGGCAGCAATGCACACCGGAGGTGGGAGTCCAGTGCCACACCAGGAGCTGGATGACATGGAGGAAATGGTGTCCACCACATTAGTCTGGAGATGATGGCAGGAGTTGGGGACCGGAAACTGCTCAAAATCAACAGACACAACAGCAACAGGGAGAGGAACGACTAGGGACTGGGGGACGGGGGGAGATGGACACAATGGCACACATGCACAATTAAGAACAGCAGAACTGAAGACAAACCATGCCCAAGAGGAACAACACCAACCAGGAGCACAAGTCACACAAGTCGGCAATATCACACCACTGAACAAGCACATAAGTAAAAACCACACTGCCTGAAAGGGAGAAGGGTGAGCCAAATCAGAGCTGAAGGACATCTCACACACAATGCAGCACACACACATAGGAAGCAGAGCACACCAACATCCAACAAAATGTGGTACAAACACCAACATCTGCACAACCGAACACAGGACACAAGTGCACCCGCTTGTGGCCGGTAAATGGCCATACGCATCTGGCAAAGCACGAAACAGGGACATGATAATGCACAAGAACCAACCCACAGCCCTGATGGGGCAGCAATGCATGTAAGGCAGGGACCCAGATAGGCCGTGACACACACATTGGCATACAAATAAACACACAACACAGTTGGAGACAAGTGAACGTGCGGAAACTTTATCAACAATTGCGTGTCAGTACGGCCAAGGGAAGTGCCACGACATGCAGACCAATGCAGCAGCATGTCTGAATGAGGAACGTTGGAAAGCGCCCATGTCCACCCCGGGGGAGTCCATCACCAACACAGGTCATTGCCAACCCGCGTATGTTGTCCGCGCATGGATCAGGAGTCCAGGCCAATGCAGCCATGTCCACTGTCTCCTAGGGACATGTGACCAGATCCCCAACATGCAACCAGGCGTCGGGACACGTTCAATGGGTCACATGCAGTCCTGGCTGCAGGTACCTTGTCACTCGTCCATGAACGTGAGTGCAGCAGCGTAGGCCAACATTTCCAATGCGAGATCGTTGTCCACCACATCTGACATGTCGGCGACGTAACCCATCAGCTGTTCCGGACAGATGTGCTCACTCCAACCCCTGGCCCCAATATGCACGAAAGCCCAATCAGGGAGCGGCTCAATGCGGTCACTGCACACGACGACTCGTGCAATCTCCCAGGTCCAGTTCCCAGCATGCATGCCAAACATCCAGGCATGCCATAAACGGGCATCACTGTGACACTCCTGATCGTGGTCCAACAGGGGGCACACACACACTTCGAAATCCAGGTCAGCTACCGTAACGTTGGAGAGGCAGACATCCATGGACCACTCGAATATGCACGAGCGACACAGGCTGAACGCAGGTGACGTTGGCAATGCGGAAGCTCAGCCTGTAACTGATCCGCAGCACTGCCAATGGCAGTGCCCCCAGTACATGCAGCAGACGTGCACAGTACAGGTCCACGTGACTGGAGTAGAGCATGTGTCCGGGATGGTCTGCCATTGCGTCAGTGGCTCTGCTTGAAGCGGCACTCTGAGGACCTGCGCCAGTCCTGTGGATGAAACGCCACAGCTCGGAGCAATGATCAGTGTCTGTGTGCAATGGGTGCAGGCCTGGGGTGTGGTGGGAGTACGAGTGAAGGCCATTTCACGCACGCAAACCACGACCAAGGACTTCTGCGTGTGGGATGTGTACACGTTGGCCTCACGTCTGGCAGTGCGTAGTGTGGGAGTCGCCTGGAAATGCTATCCTATCTGTCAGGGGGTGCTGGGCACATGCAAGTCACATCTAGGAGCTGCAGATATGCTACCGCCCGATAGTGCAGACAAAGGGCCATTCATCCCTACAGTAACTTCACCATCTGCATGCATACAGGAGATGCACAGAGGCCTATCGTGGGTGGGGTGGGATGTTTGCGACCTAGGGAATCATGGTTGACATGCCTAGCACGTGGCACATGAGCGGCATCACTGTGTGTCACTTTGCCTCACAGCTGCTCCTCCCTCCCACGAGCCTCCACACATGTGTACGCTGCGCGGTTGTATCACGTGCACTCCTATGGCACACCTTTGTCATGCCTGTCCGCGCATGTCCAGCGGCATGCCAACAACACCTGTAAGCTGGCCGTTGAGGGTGTGCAGCCACGTGAGTGTAGGCCAATGGTCTGGACAGGGTGGACACAGGTGTACAGTCCATGGCTGGCTGTGACAGCGCCGCGATTGGGGCCAGACACCTGACTCATGCAGCCGCAGGACTGATACACATAACACTTGGCATGCATGTGCCAAGACCCCGAGCGAGCTTGCGCTCCTACATTTCCCCGTACGTGCGGGCCCGCCCTCCGGGTGCATGCTACATTGCAACATCGACTACTGTGGCCCTGGTGGCGACAACACCCCAACACAAGCACACACTTACCTCACATCCTGTTCAAGGCCAGACCAGAGCCATGCCCTGATCCCCCTGCCGAATCAGCACACCCCTGTGCTGACCTGACGTACGCCGGACCAGCACACGCCCCTTGTGCATGCAGGGGGGGCGGGCGAAGCTACATGTCCAAGGTCTCAGCCACTGCTGAGGTGACATGGTATCCTCCGCTGAAGACAGCACACTGATGTTGCAGGGCTCCGGCCCATCATGCTGACATAATGACCACACGGACACACTTGCTTAGATGTTTGGAATGGTCACGGGCACGTGCGCCTGGCCACTTTTATTAGCAGGCTCACATGTCGAGTGACACCTGTGTTGGATGTGTGTGGGGTGTGTGTACACCAGCCATCATGGAGTGCCTGGTGCAGTCAAAAAATGACAACAGTGTACATCGTAAAGAACCCATGACCTGAGCTGCACAGAGTTAGTGGCCCCAGATGCACAGGCCTACCGCCACGGGCCACTGACTTGCGGTGCACTGGGACAGGGTCACAAGTAACCCTGGGCGTAGTACTACGCTACGCTCACAGAGCATGCGTGGTTTGTGTTACTACACACATTGCACGTAACACAGTGCAAAAACTGTGCTAATTGACGTAGCATAGCAGCAAAACCATCAACACCAACAAATGTTTTGATAAACGAATTTTAGATGCTAAAAAAAGCATATAACCAATTCACAAAAATGAACTTTGAGAATGAAAATATCAGGCAATGAGAGAGGTGATGATTTTGGGGTCCCCCCTAACCTAGGGGGAGGACCAAGCAGATGCCTTGAACACAAAGAGCATATTATGCTGAATGATTCAGTGGTGGTCCCTTCCTCCTAGGACCCCCCCCCAAGCACAGTTATGGGCAAAAATACAATCCCAACCAAAGGCCCTGCAAAGCATTATGGAACGAGATTAGCAGTGGGCAGTGAATATTATAGTGTCCAATATCAAAATAATTCTACAAAGAGCTGCAGTTCAACTAGTCGTTACTAGATGTCCCTCACGAGTCAAATGCAAAAGCATTGAAATTATTAATAACATCAAGCTGCAGTTCCACTAGTCGTTACTAGATGTCCCTCACGAGTCAAATGTAAAGCATTGAAACCCTTTCATGAAGCTTTTGCATTTTGACTCGTGAGGACATCTAGTAGCGACTAGTGGGACTGCAGCTTGATGTAATAATAATTTCAATGCTTTGCATTTGACTCGTGAGACATCTAGTAACGACTAGTTGAACTGCAGCTCTTTGTAGAATTATTTTGATATTGAATACTATAATATTCACTGCCCACTGCTAATCTGTCCCATACACTTTGCAGAACCTAGTGATTGTATTTTGCCAATAACTATGCTTAGAGTGGTCCTAAGAGGATGGGATCACCACCGAATCGTTCAACAAGATGTGCTTTTTGTTTTCAAGGCATCTGCTTGGTTCTCTCTCTAGGTTAGGGAGGATCCCAAAATCATCACCTCTCTCACTGCTTGTTAATTTATCGTTTTCACTTTTGTGAAATGACTGTATGCATTTTAGCAGAGATACTTATTTTATCTTAACTTGTACTGTGTAAGATGCTGTTGGCAATTATTGCATAGTGCAGACAAGCACACAGCTGCGCACTATGCACTTTGTGTAGCTACATGTAGTTCAAAGTGTACTTCGCGTAGCTACGTGTAGTGCTACTACGCAAACTGCGCCCAGGGTTAGTCACGAGAGCAGAGCAGGTTCCCGCAGATGACTAGGGGGGTTGTCACAGAGTGTCTCGGTGGACAGTGGAAGGTGTACCCCCAGGGCATGATGCCGAGGGCAGAACCACGCAGAAACAGTCACCATGGTGGAGATGAGTGGAGCAAACACATGTCGGACACCAAGTCCGTCCCAGCCAGATGATGATGCAGACAACCCCCAGGCCATGGACTCAGATGCCACCAAAGTTCAACCAGAGAGTGGCCATGAGTCATTGCGCACAGAGTTAGTGGCACCAGTGCTGATAGGGGATGCCGCCTGCGATGAGGCACGAACCAAAAACAGGCGATAAGCCGCGGTAGCAGCAGGGATTTAACACCTGCCTTCTGCTGGTGTTAAATCCAATGGTGTGGACTCCTCCATATCTTACCCAGGACACTGTTCCACATGTGTGGCCTACTGGGCCGCAGTGTAGGCCTGAGGCAGCGGCCAGCAGGGGCCATTCACCGAGTGTCGCCGGCTTAGGTTGAATGGTCCCACCGGCCTGCGTAGTTCAGGTTCAGTGGCACCACGGGACGCGGACTTGCGTTGAACAGGGTTAGCGGCACCACGTGTCGCCGGCTTGCGTTGAACAGGGTAAGTGGCACCACGTGTCGCCGGCCTGCGATATGGAATTATGCCTCACTGATCGAAGAGAGTCTGGTGCTGTGGCCACGGACTTGGGGTCACTGCCATTCATGACTCAGGACACAGTTCCACATGTGGGACCCACTGGGCCGAGGAGGACGCCGGTGGAGTATGTAAATGTAAAAGGAGTACTGTGAGCTTGCGCCGTGGAGGCCAGCGATGGTCTGCGGAGGATGCAAAGGTCGTGGGCCTGGGGCCTGGAGCTTGCACCGGCACGTGGCGGGACCTCTTTGACACACGCCGGTGTCGGCAGGTGAGCGGAGCCTCATTGGTGCGCTGGGGCAGGCATGACGGGTCTGGGGCCCAGCGGCCCGGGGTGCAGCAGGCGCACAGGGATGCAGGCCCCGCCGCGCTCGGCGCAGGACTCGTGGCGGGCTGAGAGGCGCCGCCCTGGCAGACGCGTTGTCCATTCCGAATGAGGACCACGCCCAGTGCGACAGGCTTTTTGTTCACACCCCTACGCAGGCCTGGCATACGCAGGTCCAACCCACTCCGCCCGCGCATGCAGGGGGGACGTAACGTGCAACATTTCCGCGTTCTGCCCCACAGCCTGTGGGGACATGGTAGCGTCCACTGGCCACTACACTCCATGCACCAGCAGTTGATCTCCACATGGCCATTTCCGTGATTTGCATGCTGTGGTCTGTCCGGCATCTCCATGCCATATCTGGCATTGGGTAGGTTCACATTCCTTAGTCACTTGCCGCTCTCGCACATGCCTGCTCCATGCCTCTCCTCACATCCTGCTATTGTGTGGCTGTGGTGCCATGCCGTGGCTGGGTTGTGGGCATGGCAAGGCCAAGTTCCTAATGGAGTCGTGTTGTCGTGTCTGGTCGGTTGGCATGTTGTGTGGCATGTTGAATGTAGTTGTGCTGCGTGCCCATTGCCAGTGTTGTGAGTTGCATGACTGTGGGCTGGAGGTGTGTGGTGTGTTCATTTGGTACTTACCAACGAGCACTGCGTTGCCATGGGTGCGATCCTGGGAGCGCTGGGTGATGATGGACTGTCGGGAGATGTGAGAATCAGGCACTCTGCCTGGGGAGTTGGCCACGACATTGTTGAGGGGTCCCGGGCAGTCCACTATTGCCTGCACATTCATGGGATGCGTGTGCTTTCTGTTGTGGTAGTTGTGTGCACTGTCGGCAGGGGGCACGAGGGGTACATGTGTGCAGTTGGCCCTGACACATGAGGGAATCCAGCTATGGCGTAGGGGCCTTGCTTGGTCTCCAGCTGCTCCTGCACAGTGTGGGTGAAGTGGAGGGGCTGGGGTACCAGGCTGATATTGGCATCCAGGACAGGTGTGATGACCTTGGATGGGGCTGGCTGTGTGACTCCTCCGACTCTGGCAGTTGTGGGTTGGATGGTACCAGAGGCCGATATGTGCTGCGCAGCCGGCAGCTTTGTTTTGTGAGGGATGTTGGGTGTCCGCTGGGTTGGTACCGTCAGCAGGTGGGGGATGTGGGTGAGGATGCGGGAGTTGGTTGTCCTTTTGGCCTGTAGTGGGCAATGTCCTCCTCTGGCGTTGGGTCTGGGCGGCAGGTGCGTTTCAGGTGGGTCCGCTGTCTTTGTGTACGCTGCCTCTGTGGTGTTCCCAGGGGGGGCGGGACGGGTGCTGGGGGTGGTGGCGGTGGGTGTTGTGTGCCTCATGGGTCTCGGAGCTGCATGATCATTGTCTCCATGGCATCTGTGGGTCTTCCGATGTGGCTCTGTGCTGGGCTCCCTTTCGTACTGCAGGTAGTCGTCCTGCTTAACACCAGCAGAAGGCAGGTGTTAAATCCCTGCTGCTACAGCGGCTTATCGCCTGTTTTTGGTTCGCATCGCAGATCTGGCAGTTCGTTGTGAAAGTGGTGTTGTGGTGTTTTCGTGTGTTTTTGCATGGGAACGCCTACTCTGCATCTCATTAGGGCTATTTGGTGGTGTCCACCGTGGAGATACATTTTGGGGCAGTTATCTCGGGAATACTGGCGATGTCTGCAGTTTGCACCCGCTTGTGAATGGGGTGTTAAATATATCTCCACTTTTGATGAGCTAAGGTGGAGATAAATCGGAGATAAGTCCTTGTGAATATCCCCCTCAGTACACAAGTGCAACACAAGATTCCTTAGTGCAGGAGCTGGAGCAGGAGTACACAATAATAATAAAAAATGACTAATGAGACAAAATCAGGAGAAAACCAAAACACGTGATTGTCTAAGTGCAGAGTTTGTAGTGTAACAATGAGTCAATGTGGTACTGCCCAAACGCAAGTCCTATCCTCACTTCTGACAACCAATGTTAGAAATGAGGTTTCTGTTTGGATAGGGTATGCACCTAAGCCAGGCAGAACCAACCACTCTAGTCAGGGCAAGGGAGTTACACACCTAAGATAACCCCTGCTTACCCCCTGGGTAGCTTGGCAGAGCAGTCAGGCTTATCCCAGAGACAATGTGTAAAGCGTTTGCGCAACACAAACACACACACCAGTGACACACTAGGCACACCACAAAAAGAGACTCCACACAAGGTTATATAAAAATATCCTTTGTATTGTTCATAAACCACTTTAGGCCACACTCACATAAATCACTGTGCCACTAGGAACTTGTCATGACGTCACACAGATTACACAATCACTTTGCCAATCGGGCAATTGTCATAACAACACCAGAAGTGCAAACAAGTAAATGCTTGTAGATTGCGCACATTATAAAAAAAAAAACATCATCACTGTACATAATCAGCAGTTCCTGCTATCAAAGTACTGGCTATTCCCACACGGGACATACCACTACATACATTTATATTTCAGGGCATTAAATGACCCAAAGCACCACCTCAGGGCATACGAAAATGCAGTAGTCACAAATTACCAGGAACCCGCATGGTCGTGTAGGTATTCCCCGGCTATGGCGCACTTGCACTTCCCTTAACGGTTTAGACGGTAATTGGCACCCACCATAGGTCACAGGCCTGTCTGAACGATTCCACTTGATTCAGTAGAAATGCGGCGATCCACTTGACCCCCAGCATGAGGCCTCCAAATCAGCCCCAAACGCAGCCAGGAGTGCAGCAGGCTCGGGCTACCTGCCCAAAGCACAATGAGGGTGGAAACCCGACACCCAGCTGTGTGGAGCATGATGCAATCCGGCTGGCAACGCAACAACCAGAGCTCAGCAGGGGAATCATAGCACTCCCTCTCACCCGTGCCCCCCCTTTTTGGGACCAGTGAGCACTTGGGAGGGAAGATGTCCCCAACAAAAGAACCCGCACTGTTCAGTGCACTAGAGGTCCAGAGGACGACTCCTCTGCCTCAGAGAGCCGGCGCCGACTGTGGCGTCCTCGCTCAGAATCATTCCTAGTGTGGGGAGTGTGGACAGACAACCATTAGGAGCCCCTCAGGCCTGTAGAAAGAGGCGCGCTGGTCTCCAGGGCACCCGGGAGATTCCCCGGGGAGATGCCGCATTGTGCCCCCGGGGGACTACTGAATGCACGCCATGATGGAAGCACTCCAGTAGGTACCTGCTGGTGACCCGGGGGCACTGTAGAGGAAACACTCCACAGAAAAGCAGAGAACAACCCGGCTGGCTTCTACAGCACGGCGAGATCGATCGGCACCTCGGCACGACCTCGCGAAGCCAGTATGACAGGGCATAAAGCACCCCCCCTTTGTGCTGGGTGCAAGAAAAGGCAGGGAGCAGCTCTTCACGCACTCCCCTGCCAGAGAACCTGTCACAGACTTCAGCACAGGCTTTTTGGGCACCAAAGTGAAATGGAGATAAAGCGCTCACCATTCACTCTAGTGTACCAAGACAAGGGGTATAACAGCACTCCCTGGAGAGCACTGGGGTCCCACCAGCAAGGTGCAGGTTGGCAGGCCAGCACAAGGGTCCTCAGGGCAGAGCGGCAGTCCTTCTTTTAGCCCAACAGGCAGCAGATCAGCACCCCAGAGGAGTCAAGTCCCAAAGCAGTTCCTCCTGGCAATCCAGCAGCCCTCTGTTAGTATGCAGAGCAAGCAACATCGGACTACAAGTCCCACACAGTGTTCAAATTCATGGGCTCAAAGCCCCTGTACTTATAGTCAGAAAGTCTTTGTTCTGGGAGGCACTTCAAACTCTGTTTAGAAGTGCACAACACCCCCATTCACATTTCAAGCCCTGGCTCCAGACACTACAGGGGGCGGACACAGCATTGTAGAAGGCAGGCACAGCCCAATTCAGGGGCAGGTGCAACTCCTCCCACCACTCCAAATGCAGACCAGGCCTATTCAGGTGCAAGGTAAACTCCTCCTGCTACTCTAAATGCAGCTAAAGTCTATTCAGCCTAGCGCTGAGTCACCCAGGAAAGGCAGGATACACCTCAACCCCCCTTGTGACTGTCTAGAGTGAATGCACATCCCCTCTCTCCTGTCAGCCAAAACCAGATTGTGAATACACATCCAGGCAGGGCACAAAAACACATAAGCACACAGAAATGCCCACTTCTAAAAGTGCAAAAACAACAATTGATGGACAGAATGCAGAACAATGTCATACATTCACCCCAGTACAGAGATCTGGGCCTAAATCCATCATTTTTTTGCTCACCATGCCATTCCAGTTTGGACCCAGCCATATGCAAATCAGTCTTGACCCTGCGCCCAATGGGAACAGTCCAGCCCGAACTGCCAGGCCAGGTCCTCCCTGGACTGGAAACAAGCATCCTAGGACCGGTTTCGGGCTTTCAGCCCTCATCAGCCAGGATAGCTTGACTCCAGTGGCATGGAGAGCACGGGACCCACGTCTGGGCATACCTGTCCCACTCGGGAGTGACAAATGCAAAAACAACAATTGATGGACAGAATGCAGAACAATGTCATACATTCACCCCAGTACAGAGATCTGGGCCTAAATCCATCATTTTTTTGCTCACCATGCCATTCCAGTTTGGACCCAGCCATATGCAAATCAGTCTTGACCCTGCGCCCAATGGGAACAGTCCAGCCCGAACTGCCAGGCCAGGTCCTCCCTGGACTGGAAACAAGCATCCTAGGACCGGTTTCGGGCTTTCAGCCCTCATCAGCCAGGATAGCTTGACTCCAGTGGCATGGAGAGCACGGGACCCACGTCTGGGCATACCCGTCCCACTCGGGGTGACAAATGCAAAAACAACAATTGATGGACAGAATGCAGAACAATGTCATACATTCACCCCAGTACAGAGATCTGGGCCTAAATCCATCATTTTTTGCTCACCATGCCATTCCAGTTTGGACCCAGCCATATGCAAATCAGTCTTGACCCTGCGCCCAATGGGAACATTCCAGCCCGAACTGCCAGGCCAGGTCCTCCCTGGACTGGAAACAAGCATCCTAGGACCGGTTTCGGGCTTTCAGCCCTCATCAGCCAGGATAGCTTGACTCCAGTGGCATGGAGAGCACAGGACCCACGTCTGGGCATACCCGTCCCACTCGGGGTGACAAATGCAAAAACAACAATTGATGGACAGAATGCAGAACAATGTCATACATTCACCCCAGTACAGAGATCTGGGCCTAAATCCATCATTCTTTTGCTCACCATGCCATTCCAGTTTGGACCCAGCCATATGCAAATCAGTCTTGACCCTGCGCCCAATGGGAACAGTCCAGCCCGAACTGCCAGGCCAGGTCCTCCCTGGACTGGAATCAAGCATCCTAGGACCGGTTTCGGGCTTTCAGCCCTCATCAGCCAGGATAGCTTGACTCCAGTGGCATGGAGAGCACGGGACCCACGTCTGGGCATGCCCATCCCACTCGGGGTGACAAATGCAAAAACAACAATTGATGGACAGAATGCAGAACAATGTCATACATTCACCCCAGTACAGAGATCTGGGCCTAAATCCATCATTTTTTTGCTCACCATGCCATTCCAGTTTGGACCCAGCCTAATGCAAATCAGTCTTGACCCTGCGCCCAATGGGAACAGTCCAGCCCGAACTGCCAGGCCAGGTCCTCCCTGGACTGGAAACAAGCATCCTAGGACCGGTTTCGGGCTTTCAGCCCTCATCAGCCAGGATAGCTTGACTCCAGTGGCATGGAGAGCACGGGACCCACGTCTGGGCATACCCGTCCCACTCGGGGTGACAAATGCAAAAACAACAATTGATGGACAGAATGCAGAACAATGTCATACATTCACCCCCGTACAGAGATCTGGGCCTAAATCCATAATTTTTTTGCTCACCATGCCATTCCAGTTTGGACCCAGCCATATGCAAATCAGTCTTGACCCTGCGCCCAATGGGAACAGTCCAGCCCGAACTGCCAGGCCAGGTCCTCCCTGGATTGGAAACAAGCATCCTAGGACTGGGTTCGGGCTTTCAGCCCTCATCAGCCAGGATAGCTTGACTCCAGTGGCATGGAGAGCACGGGACCCACGTCTGGGCATACCCGTCCCACTCGGGGTGACAAATGCAAAAACAACAATTGATGGACAGAATGCAGAACAATGTCATACATTCACCCCAGTACAGAGATCTGGGCCTAAATCCATCATTTTTTGCTCACCATGCCATTCCAGTTTGGACCCAGCCATATGCAAATCAGTCTTGACCCTGCGCCCAATGGGAACAGTCCAGCCCGAACTGCCAGGCCAGATCCTCCCTGGACTGGAAACAAGCATCCTAGGACAGGTTTCGGGCTTTCAGCCCTCATCAGCCAGGATAGCTTGACTCCAGTGGCATGGAGAGCACGGGACCCACGTCTGGACATACCCGTCCCACTCGGGAGTGACAAATGCAAAAACAACAATTGATGGACAGAATGCAGAACAATGTCATACATTCACCCCAGTACAGAGATCTGGGCCTAAATCCATCATTTTTTGCTCACCATGCCATTCCAGTTTGGACCCAGCCATATGCAAATCAGTCTTGACCCTGCGCCCAATGGGAACAGTCCAGCCCGAACTGCCAGGCCAGGTCCTCCGTGGACTGGAAACAAGCATCCTAGGACCGGTTTCGGGCTTTCAGCCCTCATCAGCCAGGATAGCTTGACTCCAGTGGCATGGAGAGCACGGGACCCACGTCTGGGCATACCCGTCCCACTCGGGGTGACAAATGCAAAAACAACAATTGATGGACAGAATGCAGAACAATGTCATACATTCACCCCAGTACAGAGATCTGGGCCTAAATCCATCATTTTTTTGCTCACCATGCCATTCCAGTTTGGACCCAGCCATATGCAAATCAGTCTTGACCCTGCGCCCAATGGGAACAGTCCAGCCCGAACTGCCAGGCCAGGTCCTCCCTGGACTGGAAACAAGCATCCTAGGACCGGTTTCGGGCTTTGAGCCCTCATCAGCCAGGATAGCTTGACTCCAGTGGCATGGAGAGCACGGGACCCATGTCTGGGCATACCCGTCCAACTCGGGGTGACAAATGCAAAAACAACAATTGATGGACAGAATGCAGAACAATGTCATACATTCACCCCAGTACAGAGATCTGGGCCTAAATCCATCATTTTTTTGCTCACCATGCCATTCCAGTTTGGACCCAGCCATATGCAAATCAGTCTTGACCCTGCGCCCAATGGGAACAGTCCAGCCCGAGCTGCCAGGCCAGGTCCTCCCTGGACTGGAAACAAGCATCCTATGACCGGTTTCGGGCTTTCAGCCCTCATCAGCCAGGATAGCTTGACTCCAGTGGCATGGAGAGCACGGGACCCACGTCTGGGCATACCCGTCCCACTCGGGGTGACAAATGCAAAAACAACAATTGATGGACAGAATGCAGAACAATGTCATACATTCACCCCAGTACAGAGATCTGGGCCTAAATCCATCATTTTTTGCTCACCATGCCATTCCAGTTTGGACCCAGCCATATGCAAATCAGTCTTGACCCTGCGCCCAATGGGAACATTCCAGCCCGAACTGCCAGGCCAGGTCCTCCCTGGACTGGAAACAAGCATCCTAGGACCGGTTTCGGGCTTTCAGCCCTCATCAGCCAGGATAGCTTGACTCCAGTGGCATGGAGAGCACAGGACCCACGTCTGGGCATACCCGTCCCACTCGGGGTGACAAATGCAAAAACAACAATTGATGGACAGAATGCAGAACAATGTCATACATTCACCCCAGTACAGAGATCTGGGCCTAAATCCATCATTCTTTTGCTCACCATGCCATTCCAGTTTGGACCCAGCCATATGCAAATCAGTCTTGACCCTGCGCCCAATGGGAACAGTCCAGCCCGAACTGCCAGGCCAGGTCCTCCCTGGACTGGAATCAAGCATCCTAGGACCGGTTTCGGGCTTTCAGCCCTCATCAGCCAGGATAAGCTTGACTCCAGTGGCATGGAGAGCACGGGACCCACGTCTGGGCATGCCCATCCCACTCGGGGTGACAAATGCAAAAACAACAATTGATGGACAGAATGCAGAACAATGTCATACATTCACCCCAGTACAGAGATCTGGGCCTAAATCCATCATTTTTTTGCTCACCATGCCATTCCAGTTTGGACCCAGCCTAATGCAAATCAGTCTTGACCCTGCGCCCAATGGGAACAGTCCAGCCCGAACTGCCAGGCCAGGTCCTCCCTGGACTGGAAACAAGCATCCTAGGACCGGTTTCGGGCTTTCAGCCCTCATCAGCCAGGATAGCTTGACTCCAGTGGCATGGAGAGCACGGGACCCACGTCTGGGCAGTTCGGGCTGGACTGTTCCCATGAGGCACAGGGTCAGACTGATTTGCATATGGCCATGTCTGAACTGGGGTGGTGGAGTGAGCTAAAGAATGATGATGGATTAAACCCAGATCAGTTGACTGGGGGTGAGTGTTTGATTTGCTCAAGCGCTCCGTCCATCATCCCCTTTGGTATCACTTCTAAAAGTGGCATTTCTAAAATAGTAATGACAAATCCACTTTCACCAATAAGCAGGATTTATCACTACTATTCCAAACATACCAAACATGGTCACTCTAACCCTCTCATGTCAGAAATTACCACTGAAGCACAAATCAGGAAATCTCCAATGCAAACCTATCAGAGGGCAGCCTCACAGCAGGGAGAAAACAAATAGGCTGTTTGTCACTACCAGGACATGCCACACAATTAATGCACATGTCCTACCTTTTACTTTCACAGCACCCTGCCCATAGGGCTAACTAGGGCCTACCTTAGGGGTGACTTATATGTAGTAAAAGGGGGGTTTCAGACTTGGCAACCACTTTGCATGCCACGTCACTGTGGCAGTAAACTGCGCTTTTAGACCCTGCAGCGGCAGAGGCCTGAGACAGGTTTGAAAGGCTACTTTGGTGGGTGCGCAAGCAGCACTGCGAGCCCACTAGTAGTATTCAATTTACAGGCCTCGGGTATATGGGATACCACTCTACAAGGGACTTACAGGTAAATTAAATACCAAACAGGTGTAGATAGTGGCGGCTGGCATGGCTCGCGGGTGGCGGAGCGGGGGTGTCGCAGGGGGAAGTTGCGTGGGGGGAGTCGAGTAGGGGGAGTCACGTGGAGAAATGGGTTGAGTGCACAATATTAAAAAAAACGTACTTTGCCTCCGGTCCCGCGTCTCTGCTCCTGCTCTCCTTGTCTTGGAACAGGAAGCACAGCCAGGCCCCACTGACCAATCACAACACTGCAATGCAGCGTTGTGATTGGTAAGCACCCAGGCTCCCCTGACCAATCACAAAGCTGCAATGCAGCGTTGTGATTGGTCTGAGTGCTTTGACAAGGGGTTCAGCCAGGGGCTGGAGGGGTAGGCATGTTCTCCATTCAGGCTGTAATGCACCCTGCATAGAGAACATGGAAAGTGCGCATGACTGGTTTGGGCGGCTCAAGAGGGCCGACCAAACAGTCATTGCGCACTTAGGAGTGGGCAAACCACTCCTCCCCTGCCCTGCTCCAAGAGCAGAGCAGCCCCGCCCACCTGCCCGCAATAAAAGCACGAAGCATAAAATGATAATACCACAGAGTTATTATCATTTTAGCTTTCGTGCTTTGCACTGCTCAAAAGCAGTGGGGCAACGCTCCTCCATCATAGCTGAGGAGCCGCCACTGGGATAGACCAATCTTACCATGTTTACAAGAGAGAGCACATGCACTTTAGCACTGAACAGCAGTAGTAAAGTGCCCAAAGTCATAAAACCAACAAAAACGGGTCAGAATAAATACAGGAGGAAGGCAAAAAGTTCTGGGATGACCCTGCAAAAAGGGCCAAGTCCAACAACGGGGCTGAGAGAAGAACCTTGCTGGACTCCGCATATCAATTTATTGGTCCCTGATGTGAAGGGTGGCAGCCTGACTCTTTCGGTTCTTCCCGTGAGGATTTTAAGAATGGATTCTTGTATGCCAATCTCCTGGAGTCTTCAGATGAGGGTGTTGTGGAAGACAATGTTGAAGCCCATGGAGATGTTGAGCAGAATGAGGGCCACTGTTTCTCCTCGGTCCAGTTTGGTTCAAATTTCATCTGTGGCTTTGATGAGTGCTGTTTCAGTGCTGTGGTCCTTTCTCAATCCAGATTGAGTGCTGTCTAGAAGATGGTGAAGCTTGAGGTGGGTTGCGAGTTGCTTGTTGATGGTCTTCTCAATCACTTTGGCTGGATAGGGGAGCAGGGAGATGGGTCGGAAGTTGCTCATTTGACTTGGGTTAGCTGTGGACTTCTTGAGGAGGGCATTGATTTATGTAAGTTTTCATTCATCTGGGAATGTGGCGGACGAGATTGAGGTTTTGATGATGTGGGTCAGGGAGGTGCTGATTGGTGATTTTCCTAATTTGTAGGTGTGGCAGAGGCATGGGTTCATTTGGGCCCCTGAGTGGATGGTCTGCTGATTGCTGCAGTGTCCTTTCTGGTGACTTAGGACTGCTGTGGAGTATCACTGAGTGGTGACTGGACCAGGGTTCCTGGTGCTGGGTGCGGTCCAGGCATGGTTGGGCACAGACAGGCTTGTCAGTAAAATCAACAGGTCTTGGCTAATGCCTGACCTAAAAAAGAGGGTTTGGGACCAGAATTAATAAAAGGGAGAATTTTCAGTTTTTATTAGAATTTGAATTTATAGAGCGAAACATGTGCGCTTCTGCCTTAAAAAGCAAAATGCTTGGGGGCTCTTTGAAGAGCAACTAAATTGCAGCATCAGCATAATCATTTAAGATACATTAATGTTACTTTATTAGGTATGTTTTCAAAAATAAAAATAGCATGATACAATTTAAATTGGCAGCTTCTGCAAAATATAAAACTACTATAAGAAGAGCATATAGACCAAAAGTAACATAGGAGGTGAAACAAAATAAAAGATGCTCACAAAGGCTGGTATTAACGGACTAATGGGGTAATGATCCCTCTAAGCACATCCAGGCGCTTCAACAGAGTTACCTCGTCCTTGCAGAAAACATTTGTCTCAGTATCTTTCCTCCCCATTCACACAGTTTCCCTCCACACTGATCGCACTTTGATGACGACTTTGTCATATGGCATTAAGAAATTGGGAGGTAAGGGTGATCCGCAAGTTGGAAGAATGCATTAAAAATTACACATCTCATCTCTTGTTTTACCAATAAAATTGATATTTATGTCATAATATGGCTTTCTCTTTAGAATATTGGATTAGAAATTTAGGGGCATATTATCAAGGGCTTTATCGCCGCTTTAGCGGCACTTTTACCGCTAAAGCGGCGATAATTTATCAGCCCTATCAGCAAGCTGTCGCTAACAGGCGTTAGCGACAGCTTTCAGCGTTAGCGGCCGATTTTACCATCGCCTTGCATGCCAGCGATATTTATCGCTAATGACATGCAAGGTAGGCGTTCCCCACTAAAGCGACTGATAACAGTCGCTAACACAACTAACCCCTATTAACAAGGCAGGCGAGCGATAAAATAAATCGCGCTAAGCGCGTTTATCGCTAGATTTTAACACCTGCTACTGAGGATGACTTACCTGTTTAAAGTATAGGAGGTGGATTGTCAGGCTGAATCCATCCTTGCGTTAATGCGAGAATATCGCTGCTTTTCCAGCGATATTCTCACATTTACCGCTATCGCTGGAAATTTTATCGCTATGGAGATAAACCTTGTTAATAGGGTGTTATCTCAGCAATATTTTCCAGCGATAGGCAGCGTTAAAAAATTCGCGCTAGGCTCGGTTAGCGATAAATATCGCTATTCCTTGATAATATGCCCCATAGGGGCATATCTACAAGGGCTTTATCTCCGCTTTTTTGGCTTTTAAATCAAAAGCGGAGATAAGCTATCGCCCTATTAACAAGAGGGTGCAAACATGCATAATCGCATGTTAGCACCCTTTTCCTAACGCCTCCTTTGCATCTCTAATGAGATGCAAAGTGAGGCGTCACTGGGCGTACCCGGATGGCCTACCTTGCAAATATCGCTGATGTTCACATCGCGATATTTACAAGGCAGCCCACAGGATTTTAGCATACGTTAGATTTTGGCGAAACGGCCGTTTTGCTAAAATCTACGTCTGCTAAAATCTGACTTACCTATGTTTGACATAGGGGTGGATTATGCTGATACGACCACAGGGTTCGTATCAGCAAGATTATCGCCGTTTTGCAGGGAACATCGCTGGAAAACCAGCGATGTTCCTGCAAAACGGCGATTTCCCCCGCTATCGCTGGATTTCTTATCGCCGTTGTGAAAAGCGTTGTTGATACAGCGCTATCACGGCGATGAAATCCAGTGATAGAATAAACATCGCTAAACGCGCTTAGCGATGTTTATCTCTAATCGTTGTTGATATGCCCCTAAGTTCTTCTAGCCGGCAGATTTCGAGCATTCTTCGCAAGTGATGCAAAAATATCTACAATTACAACCCTACAGGTTACTTCAAGTATGGTGTTTGTTTTTCATCTTCAGGTGCTTTCTTTGATCTGCACAGCCCCGTATGGTTAATCATTTACCTTGTCATTCATTGTATCTACTGGCCCTCTCTGTTTGCAGAACATCGTCTTCTGGGGGTTGCTTAGCTGCAGGGGTCATGACATCAAAGGCATTCCTTCGGTACTTTAAGGCCTAACGAGGAAATAGGTGCTCTTGTAAGTGAGTTTTCCGCTTGAATACAGCTGTCACCTTGTGGCAACAAAAATAAAATCTGAACCTAACTATAGGTATTTGTATATCGTGGTTAAATAATAAGATTTCCTCTCGACAAGAGGAAGTGCCTTTTGTTTATTTTGTTTAAAAGTACCTCATTTATTGAATATGTTGTGCAAAATATTACACACTAACAATATACCCTTGGATTTGAACTAACGCCGTATAATACATAGGTCTTATTTATATGCTCTGACTTCTGCAAACGATTCAGTGTAACATACACCACCATGATTCGAACGCATTATTTTGTTATTTCAAAATTATATGATTCTCTGTTGTGATTAACCGCCACCCGCCCACACACACGCTCTAATATACAAATATTGAACTGACAATGCATGAAAGAACACGTTATTCTTTTTCACTTCCAAATGTTATGGTAGATCGGATATTGCCGAATAGCTTTCGCACCTCCTACACTGAGGAACAAAGACTGAATCGTCATTCCATGAATGAACACATTATTCCTTTTACGACAGATCGGATATTGATGCATATCCTTTCTTCTCTCCCGCAGCTGCTGTACAAATAGGAAACACAATTGCATGATTGAACATATTATCAGGCTTTGTAGCTTCACGCAGTGTTCACGGAGTTGGATGTTTACACAGAGGCATAGTCAATAGCCGTAAAGTAGGGCTAGATTTATATTTAATTTTGGTTAATTGTTAGTATAAACTAAAGGATGCTTCAAGGCTGTCCCAGAAGTGATGTTGAGGGAAGTGGAATATCCAGCGGAATACATCGAGTTCTTGGAAGTAAAGAGGTGTTTTAAAGTATATGGAATTTTCTGAATTCAGCTTCACATCAATAATGCGAAGTAGAGGATTTCCATGGCATTGGGAGAGCTGGAATTTATATTGGCAACAATGGTGAGAGCAAGGAGTTAGAGAGGGTTACGTCCGTCTCCCCAGAATATAGTCAATAAACAATGTGGACGTACCCAGTACCTGGATAAATACCACTGGGAACTCACAGTGCAGAGGAACCTAGGTTCCTCTGCACTGTGAGTTCCCAGTGGTTTATCCAGGTACTGGTACATCCACATTGTTTATTGAAGCTGGAATTTCCCCATATCATTTGTATTTTACAGTAGCAGTTCAAAATTGACCAGCGGAACCAATTGAAGGTGTCCAGTTGGGTGCTTTGGGAGAAGTAATTCGGGGAGGTTCTCAGAGCAATCTTATGCAATATCCTATGACCCAAGCAAGGAGTTTTAAATATGATCCTTTGTTTGACTCCTCGCCAGTGTAGGCAGTGACAGCCGGTAATTTGAGCAGGCGTGAGGGAGAATGGGCCACACACGCACACACATGCATGCTCACCCATCTGCATGCACACTCACTCACACCCATACATTCACAATCATGCACACATACACACACCATTCACATGCACATACGCATGCATCCACACTCATCCACAGCAAGCGCTAATACATATACATTCATACATACATACCTACATGCACACACTAAACATTAAACAAAAAGAAAATCTTACCAGTCCACAGCTGTATTCTTGAGTGGCAGGAGGGAAGCCTCCAAGGGTCTTGGAGAGTTGGGACTGCTGCCTCCTCTCATTGACTGACTGCTGGGGTCCTGATGCTTTTCAAGATTTCTCTCTGAACATAGCACAATAGGACTTTGTCACTTATTCTGAGCTGTGGGGGTCTCCGCGCGGGACAAAGCTGAAATCCAAAACAATGCTGTGGAACTGCTGATCGAATATTTTTTCTAGTGGGTCCTACTCGCTCTCGAGGAAAAGTCTTTCAAAGTTTCCAAATATTCGTCTGGTGCGCTAATCACCACAGGAATCTCAGTTTCTTAGACAGATGTCAACAGCAAAGTCCAGTGCAAGTTCCAGTTAGCTGGGAATTTCCAGGAAAATTATACAAAAGAATTGCCCTGGCATCCTGTTTGTTCCCTTTCAAGAGTGCCAAAGTCTTACATGTGGCTAGAACAGACCTGGCAGGAAGGATTTGACATTGCTGTGCCAACAGGATGGCATGCCCATGCCATTCTGCTGAGCTCAAAGGAGGCATCCCTGCCCATTAAGGTCAACCTGCCAATCACAGTGATCTATTGTGTAGCTCCTGGGAGGAATTTCACACCTCAGTCACACCTCTGTCACACCACATTCAGGTCAAGTACAGGCTTTGAGTTGCTTGAGGGTTAATGTGAATTCGCCTCCAGGAACTTCAGGCAGAGAAAGAGTAACTTTTTAAAGGTTTCTTTTCCTTAATATTTATTAAAATTCTTTCATTGAATTGCATAATCTTATAATTATTATAAAAAAGTGGTTTAATTAATTTTCTAGCTGGTCCAATTCCCAATATAGGATATTAGTAATTTCATCTGTACTCTGATTTCTACATAGAGCAACTTGGCCTGCCACATTGAAAATACTTTTTAGGGCTTTGTCACTGTAGGGACATGGTAATATTAATTTTCTACACGTCCAACTTTTAAATGCCATCCACCCTACCTTGTGGGCTACTAGCCTACATGGTGGGTGACTTAATAGTAGTTCAAAGGGAGGTTTTTACTTGTCAAATTTTAACAGGTCACACCCCAGATTTAAACTGCAGCAGTCAGGCTGTCAAGGATTAGCCAAATTTTACATGTTTAAGTGGTCAATGCTCATATGCTGGGTACTGGACAGAAGTGTTACAGAGTGCAGAGTCTAACAACCACAATAATGTTCATCAAAATATGAAGGTGACCCGGAAGAAAGGGCATTTTCTCACACTGTCGTCCCAAAATACAAAATTAACCCATATGAAAAGTGCTACTTCTATTCTAAAATCCACAGGTATGCCCAATACAATGCAAGCATTCACTTTGTCCTGGTTTGATCAGCTCTATAATCATGACTGCATACACTTTGCACAGGTAAGGACACAACTATCATGCTCAACACCAAATTGCCCTGATATGAGAAGGCCCATTTTTGAGGAGAAACCATTTCCAGCATGATAACAACCTCATCTTTCACCTCCTCCTCACCCTGTTACTCAAAGGATTCTGGTTTATGAAAGTCCTTAGTGGCAACAGAACCATAAACTTGGATATACACATGACTGTCCTGAGTGCTAACTGTCTAGTATCCTAATGAAGACATAAAAAGACAGTGCTCTCTTCCTCTGTAGTACTTCTGATTTTGCTCCTTGTGGAAAGGCATCCTGGTTCAGGCTCCTACTTGGCTCACCCATTAAAACATTCTATGCATATGTGCACGCACATCTGCTGAAGCACCGTTCTGTAAGTCATTTGATATTCCAGCCCTTGGGTACTTTTAGGGCTGTAATAGCAACAATTCCACATACATCCAAGTTACAAATATCAGAATACTCATTTGGCCTGTTCAGTCCTACTTTGTCTATTGATGTCTTAGCCATGAAATGGTGTTCTTCATGCTAGCTTTGTAAAATTAATTAGCAACCACTTGCTGGTCATTAGGCCTTTTTACATCTTGCTTTAGCTGTCTGGTGTGAGAGTTCTTGTCATTAATACAGCAAAAAATGATTAAAAAAAGTGTAGAGAGCTTGCGTGGGCTTTGGGACAGTCTTCTTCAGCCATTGGCTTCAATGTGTTTTTCAGGGTTCACCTCTGTTTGGATTTGCTGTCAGCCATGGCAATGGCATTTTAAGGATGGTAACATTGTCCAATTTGTGCTCTATTAGATACTGGTGATGGGCTCAAGTAGTCCTTATGTTAAACTGCAGCTGCAACATCACGCATAGCTTCAAAATAAGACCCAGATTGTGTTTGTTGATGTATGTACTCTGCTGGCCCAATGACTATTTGATTGCTGATTTCTCGGTTTAATGCTTTGTGTTTGAAAGCCATGATAAAATGTTTTAAAGTTTACAGATTTTTCTGTTCACAAAGCAAACAAGTGTGAGAATTTTTTCTTAAAACGCCACAAAATGCTGACCCTTTGTCAAAAGTATCTACTGTACAACATTTTGTAGCTTATGTCTTTCAGGTTTATCATTTTCAATGCAAACATCATTTTATTTCCCGATTGTATAGCACTCTCCTTTGAGGGTTTAGTTTAATTATGATAATGCAGTCTTTGCAGGAAAGCCACCTTTTTAAACTTTTTAATATTATCTTCATTATTCTTATTCTTAATATTATTTTTAGTAGCAGTAGCAGTAGTAGTAGTAGTAGTAGCGATAGAAGTGTGAATAATTTGCTTAATTTGGTTTTGTGTCATTTTATGAAATTTTGAGAGAATTATGTGAAATTGTGAGTAATTACATGAAATGCAAATCTGTCATTAAGAGCTATATCTTAGCACAAAATTCGCGCTGTCATCATTTTTTGGCACAAGAATAAATTTTGCACTAAAAAAGTGTGAAAAACATAATTGCTGCAAATAAAAGTTGCACTCCTTCATATAGTCCCTATGCTCCCAATCTATAATGTTGCAGCGAACAGCAATGTAATTACACAACATGGCATAATGACATAGTTTCAGGAATTTAGTGTAGCAAGCATAACACATAATTTCCAAAATTACACGAATGACACCAGCATAATTTACATTTCTCTGGGTCAAATTATTTTCATTATTGTTACTAGTAGCAGTAACAGCATTTTACTTATTCACTATGAAACATACCGACATGTCATTGTATAAATAAAGCATTCTTTTCTTTTCCTTCAGGATTGGGATTTTTATATTTCACGTTGTGAATTTGTAAGAAATTAGCAAAAACAATATACTATATTTCAAGAAGGAGGGAGTGAGAAGTGATACAGGGTTCGCTCACCTTCCCAAACATCCCAACATACAAAAACCACAGGAGGGATCCCCTACCGTGCTTAGGCTATCTCTCAATATCAGCATGAGGGGATCACCCTATCGTATTAAAAGCCCTCTCACCCACTGGAATTCCAAGTGGCATGCTTCATCATAGAGTCCTCTTCTAGATACCTACAGATTCTGGATGGGCTCAACATTGGTACCTAGTGGGAGCTCTTTTGTTATTGGGTGGGATCCTAGATTTAAAATAGTCTAGGGTGTACAGAAAGTTAAATGTATTTTTAAAGGGCACCCTGATGAAGTTAAAAACAGGTGGGGATGCACTTATGAAATTAGTATCCTCTGTATCCCTGGGTCAACATGTTTCAACCATTACACCATTGCCCCATCAGTATCCTATTTCTGTACATTCAATTGTGAAACATCCATTCACCATATTCATACATGCCATACATATAGACTCATTTGGTCTCTATGTTTGCATTTCTATGTAGGTATGGGAGAGATAGAGATAATTAATCAAACACAACATCATTACATATATCTGCGTGTATCCTTAAACATTTCACCATGTGATCCCTGTGGTTATTTTACATCAAACAGGACCAGTTTGTAAGCAGTACAAAGTGTGAGTCTCCATCACAGTTACTTTTAAAATGTGCACATATTATGCATGCACTAGGTTGGTATACAGTGTGCAAGTATGAAATTTTGTGCAAAAATGTCTGAGAAGGTAAAGCTCAGCGGGACAAAGCTGTAAGCATGCAGGAGGAAGAGGCGTTGTCGTGAAAGAGTCGTTGGACACAGTTGAGATAAAGATTTCCATGTTCGATTAATTTTTTGGAAGTCAAAAACCTCCTGCGGAATGAAGCTGCAAGCTCTAGTCGACACAGGCTCTACAAGGCAAATTACGCCTTCTGCGAATGATAGCTGAAGAGGATTTGCTGCTGTGCAAAAGTAAATAGTGGGAGCTGTCGCAAAGTCAGGCCAACCAACGATGCACCTTGGGTAGATTGCCAAGAAAGTAGTTCCAGTCTCCTCTCGGTTCTCAGAGCAGTGTTGAACCAAAAATGTTTTAAGTCCTACAATTTGGATTGTGGCTATCTGGGCACCTTTAGCACCACTCCCAAGGGTCCAGGACTGGTTGGGCTTCACTTGGAGGGTAAGGAGTCACTCAAGCTGGGTCCAGGTGCATGTTCAAGAAGATTGGAGCCTTTCCTGTCCCTGAGTCTCTGATCAGAAGGCCAGCCAACTTGACCTTGGAGTCTCTCTGGTAGTCCTATGTTCAAGCAGTGGAACAGAGCTCAAGCAGCAGGCTTCTAAGGGTTCAGGGCAGGCTCCAGGCAGAAGAGCAGTTCTTCCAGGAGCAGCAAAATAGTCCTCTGAAGAAGCAGGCCATAGCAGCAGGCGGTCCTCTGAGAGTCCTTCTACAGGTCCAGTTACTGAACTGAAGAGTTGGTCTGAGGGTCCGATTGTTATACCTGGTAGCTTATTTGAAGTAGGGAGAAGTTTCTAGAGTTTATATTTGAAGTGCTTGGAATTTCCTGCCTCCCATGCCCTGACTCGAGCCTGGCTGCAGGCACAGTGCACTAGTTTGAAGTCCTCTGTGTGAAGACAGGGCACAGACTATTGATGTGCAAGTGGGGTTGTGCTTGGCTCCCCCCTATCCTGCCAATGATGGTCCATCCAGCCACACCAAATCCCTCTATTGAATGGTAATCTAGGAGATATATAGAAGGCCAACTACACCCAATCATGTGACTCAGGAATAGGCTGCAGGCACCAAATAGCTAGGGCAAGAAAATGCCAAATTTCTAAAAATGCCATTTTCACAATTGTAACTTAAAATCCAAATTTAACATTTAAAAGGATTTCAAATTACAATTTCTTGGACACTAAACATGAAAACTTTACCTGTTTTCAATCAAAAGTTAGCACTTATCAAATGTAATAAGGCAAACTCATGTTATCCTACAGGAGAGGTTGTCCTCAAAGTAGTGAAAAACAAATTTGTGAGTTTTCATTACTAGGACATGTTAAACTAAAAGGTGCATGCCTAACCTTTTAATTGCAAGGCACCCTGACTTATGGGCTACCCAGAGCCTACTTTAGGGGTGACCTATATATAATAAAAGGGAAGATTCAGGCTTGGCAAGAGGTTTATTTTGCCAAGTCAATTGGCAGTTCAAAACTGCATTCAGGCTGCAATGGTAGACCTGGGACAGCTTTTAAAGGGTGACAAGTGGGTGGCACAATAAGTGTTGCAGGCCCACTAGTAGCATTTAACTTACAGACCCAGGGTATACGGTATACCACTTTACTAGGGACTTACAAATAAATTACATATCTCACTTAGGTTTATGCCAACTTTACCATGTTTTTGAGAGTGAGCACAAGCACTTTAGCATAGGTTAGCAGTGATAAAGTGCACAGAGTACTAAGGCCAGCAAAAATGAATTCAGAAAAATAGGGGAGTGATCACAAAAAGTTTGGGAGAAGACCATCCAAAGGCTGGCAGTTTTAACAGGTTATAATGGCATTGTTATTTTTCACACATACAAGTGACAGACGCATGGTTCGGAGTGGTACATAAAGCATGCATTGACAAAGCCAATATAGAAGTGATGGCTGCCAGCCTTTTGGCTCTGTCACTGCTTGTTTTGTTTTTGTTATTATTGAACTTTGTTGTTTGTGGAGCTGCCGGACCCTTTCCTTTATTAAAAAACAGAATTACCTGAAACAAAAAATATTTTTTGGTCTCTAAAAGCACAAATTGCAATAGCAGTCTCTAGCCTTAAGGACACTACTTTGTGTGCGGATGTGGTAATCGTGAAAGAACTAAATGCTGTCACTTAGTGTGAAGTAAGCCATTTGCTGAAGTGGGCTGACCCATTGCTCCATACCATAGAGGGTGGAACAAAAAATGTGAATGACGAAACAAAAGGCCAATGGATGATGAAGGGCGACTGATAGCCCCTTTAAGCAAGTAAGCAAGTAAGAGAGAAAGAGTGTGTGCATGTGTGTACTTTATTAAAATGAAAAGGTCTTAACTGATGTCATATATATAAACGAGTTATTATGAAATAGCATTCATGCTATTATGATATATATTGCATGCTGCTATGTTATGCGATATTCTGTTCTATAATGTTTGAACATCAGCAGGAAGATTTTCAGGCGGGGCAAAGGCCTGGTAGACGCAATAGTATGTGGCGCAGTTTCATACATATTTAATGATTCTGTTTATATTGTACTATGAAAGAAATGGCAACATAATGCTATGTAGCAGGAAGGTATTCCCGCACTGCAAGCAACAGTTTATATTGACATTCAAGTCAGTCCCCTCTAGCAAAGAGTATCACTTCTAGCTCATTTTTTTCACCCCCATTTATTTTCTTCATTTCAGTTTTACATCTTTCCCCATGTTTTTCTGTTACCTCCCCGCTCTTTCACATTCTTCTTAATTTATTTTCCTCCAAATCTCTCTTTTGGCAGGTACTCACTCACTTTAGCCAGCCAAGGCCGTAGTGGGAACTAAAAACAGCCCTGGCAAAAATATTCAAACCAGCCCTGCTCTCTTCTTCGTCTCTCATCTCTCTCCATCTCTCTCATATCTCTCTGCTTCTCTCTGTCTCTCTCATTCTTGTAGCCCCCCTGTTCCTTTGGTAATTTCCTAGGGAAGCAGCAGAAAGTGTCAGATGCACCTGCGGCGGCCTTCTGCATTTAATACCATGATCCAATGGCTCCAACCCATGGGGGAAATGGCCACTAAAAAGGGCAGTCCGAAACCACAGGCAGCTCACTCTGGCCTTTCTGTCTTTCTCTTTCACTTCATAATGCTGTTTTTTTTTTCATTCTCGTTCTTACCTTCAATAATATTACTACTGAGCAGTAACATAGCTCACATCACAAACTTAGCTCGTTGTGAGGCTCAAATGATGGAACGTATTGCTTTTATTACTTCCAGACTGCCGCCTGCTTCACTCGCCCTGGTGGGACTCGCTGCCCCAGGGCACACCGCGCTGCTCCTGCAAGGGGGAGGCGCCACTAATGCCCTCAAAGTGCTGCCTTGACCCCTGTGGCCCGGACGGAAGAGGCTGGGCTGGGCCCCCCCTCGTGGTTCCAGCAATGGAGGAATACCGGTAGTCAATGGACTCTGTAAGGTACTGTCTTTTATGACCTGCATCATTTACACAAATCAATCTCATCTGTTTAAATTCTGCATATAAATTGCTTGTCCTCTCTGGATTTTTTGGGAATAATTACAGCACAGGTTAATTCATTGTGGGATGGGGAAACTCAAGACAATCTCTGCGCCTCCAACTCCTGGTACTACTCTTGATGGGTTTCTCTAACGGCTGTTGGAGTTTTGAAGAAGTAAATAACTGGCAGAACGCAGGATGTCTCTTTCTTCAACCGGTATGGGCCCAGACCAAGAGTTGATAAGGGAAGGGATCGATGATAGCCAGGAGTCTCATCTGAAAGTCCCCCTCTCTCCCAAAGTACTTTGTAATCACCCTATCAGTCACCATCAAACTGTAACTGGAATACAGATTGAGGGTATAGTCAGTGCTTTAAATGGAAAAATAGAAGTGTAGGTACTCTGTACCAGAGTGCCTGCTTGTTTCTGAGAAGTGCCGGTACTCTCCAATTAAAAGTAGTCCATCTCTCTTGAGAAGTGCCGGTACTCTCACTCTCAAAATAAAAAAAGTGCCGGTACTCCGTACCGGACAGTACCGGTCCATTTAAATCACTGGGTATAGTTGAAAATACAAAGGCCAAAGGGGGCAAAAGAAAAAGGGCTGAGTAACGCCTGAGTAATCAAAAATGAACACCTAGTCCATCTCAGGATGGAAATATCTCGCCGACTGGTCAGGGACTACAAGTAGTTTTTGATGAATTTTATCCTAAGATCACTAACTTTATAACATACTCTCTGAAACCTATATTGTTTCGCTTGGGGAAAATAGAAGAAGATCTTGCATCCCTAGTGGAAATACAAAAAAAGGGCAACAAACAGAACCTTACTGAGAGAGTCCGATTACCCAGGTCCCAGTTCCCCTCCCTGCCAACAAACCTGAATTTCAGGTTTGTCCTCAACAGCCGCAGGACAACCCCCCAGATCATATTTCAAGGGGCCTGATGCTAGCACCTTAAGCTGCGACTATAATCAAGGGTCAGCAGAATACAAGGAAACCTCTAAATCAGGTGTTAATTCCCAGATTCAAAGAGATAGAGCAAGTTCCACCTTGGGAATAAACAATGTGTCACGCCGACAGCAGACGGTTTTTATGTCCCATCCTCTAGAAGCCTCTGACAGCCTCCATCTACCTCCAGAGAGCACCCCATATACAATGGTTTTCATGGGAGCCCCCTCCTTAGCGAAAGACACACAGGAATTCTGCCAAATTCTTATTAACAAAGTGTAGGAGAAACATAGACTGTGATATTGTTACCGTTGATAAGATTATCATGGCCCGCAAAGTATTTTGAGTTGGCCCTTCTGCAAAGTATGCTGAAGGACATTGTATAGTCTTAAATATAAAGGACCCAGAGCTTGTTCAAATTTTGCTATCTCTCCTGAACTCTGCAAACTTAACTTCTAGCAAGATAAGGGCCTACCCATTGAGGTTTTTTTACCCACCCCATCCTGGTTATTCCCCTAACACCTGGACTAATCAATGGAACAGACCTTCTCTAAATATGCCCCCTAGGGTGAATTATGCTCACGCCAATCGATTACATTAAATGATTGACTTTTGAATCGGACAAGCCAACTGGGGGATTTCATCCAACGGGAGCCTGCTACTGCAGAGCCACTTCTCGATCCATCTAAGTACACTCCAATGAAAGCAGAGTCTGACCTTGTGAGTGGGCCAGGCTTTCAGTTCCAACTGGGGGATTCCATCCAACAGGAGCCTGCTACTGCAGAGCCACTTTTTGCTTCACCCAAGTACACTTCAACGAAAGCAGAGTCCAACCTCACGACTGGGCCAGGCTTTCAATTCCTTTCATGGGAGATTGCCAGCTTTAGGAGTAAATAAAAAAATGAGGACTGACTGATGTTCCTTCAAAACGATGACATTGTATGCTGTATGGGAAACATTGGCAGTTGATTTCCATCAATGGATATAAATCATACTGTTCACTAGCTACTAAATCACCAACAGGGAAGACAAAAGGAGGCCTAGCTATTTTTGTTTCATGCGCTATTAAAAATATTTCAGTCAAAGTCATAGTCACAAGACCATGGTACCAAATCCCGATATTGGAAGTGAGACATTTTTAAAATTGATTGTTGTAAACTAATTTTGTAACTTTTTTCTACACCACCTGTGGAGAATGTACATGAATTGGGGAGGTCAGTGTTAGACTCTGTGGAAAGAAACCAGAACAGTGCAATTTCAATTATGTGGATAGGGGATTTTAATATTACTAAATGCCCTTATAGTGGGAAATGCAACTGCAGATTCCTAAATCTACGAGGGGATGTTGTGAACCATTTTAAACACACAGCCTATGGTGCATCTTTAAACCAGTTAATTTTAACACATAATCTGGACTGTGCCTCACACTATTGCAACCAGGGTGAGACAAGCCATCCAAAGTTTACAGGGAGAGGATAAGGGAGCATTATAGATTTTGTATATCTTACAGCTGACCTAGCAGATCAACTCACACACAATGAGGTGTGATAGCTACCGTTTCGTTACCATAATCCTGTTTCGTTAGGTTTTAAGTTCAGTCTGTCATTATGGAGACCGGCAACCAACAGGATCCCCGAAAATTACACAATAAACAAGGGGGTCCGAATTAATTGTAGGAACATAAGTGCAGACAAGTTATTCCATAATATGACTAGTAAGGCCGTTATTGATATTACTAACTGTCTTTCACAGGATATTGCCCCAGAAAAGATCCTGGAGGGTTTTACATCCGAATTGCAGACACCCAAGCTAGTGAAAGAATGCCCGGTTACCACTTTGGTTTAGTCCTAAGTGTACAGCAGCTCTAAAATCTTTAAAACAATCAATAAAGTGCCTCGAAACTTAGAAAAAACTATAGGACAACTTTGGAAAAAAAGAGACAAGAGAACAGAACTAAGGCCTGGGACGACCTGAGAAATAACAGATTGTTCTGGGAGGTGGTAAACCAGGCTTTTTTTGGATAACTCTTTTAATGGTAGGGAGAATCACATCCTTGAACAGGACTGGATTTAATGACTTCTCTCTAGTTTTTAATTCAGAACAAAGGAATTACTCATGATAGGGCGACGAGGCTTGACCAACAGCCAATAACTGAGGAATGGCTAGTTGATCTGTCACCGTAGCCAATTATACCGCAGGAAGTGGTAAAGTCCCAGGCCCTGATGGGGTCCCAGTTGACCTTTTTAAGCATAATACTGACTTCTGGGCCCCTCTATTAACAAATGTTCTGAGGGAAGCAGTGAGGGGTAATCTAGTCAAGTCCTGGAGTGAGGCCATAATTATCCCAATCATTAAAAAGGGCGACCGGAGTTCCCCAGTCTGCTATCGCCCAATATCACTTATAGACAGTACGGCTAAGATTTTAGGGTGGGTTGTTTTAGAAAAATTGGAGAATTGGGCAGACTACACCTCCTTTTTTTCACGTCTGCAATATGTTTTTCGACCATGTTTAGGGACGGTAGAACAAGCTTTAACCCTAAATTTGTTTAGGGAAAGTATGTCAAAGCCAGGAGAGGTGCCCTTCATATGGCATTTATGGACCTCTCCTGTGCTTTTGATTTAGTTGATAGGGAGAAACTATGACTGTTAATGGAATAGGCAGTGTGGATTTCCCATTGTTGGATCTGATTAAGCGCATGCATTGTGACACAACTATCAAAGTACATACATACATTAAATGGGGATATTACCAAACCAATAAAGGTGAACAGAGGAGTGAGGCAGGGATGTTCTTATTTTTATTATTTATAAATTCTCTGGACCCTTATCTAGGGGTCTGTAGCAAAGACACAGTACCTGTTCTTTTGTATGCAGATGATGCAGTTCTTTTGGGGCTAACTGCAAATGGTTTACAAAGTTTATTAAACGGCTTTAATGATTTTATGAATACCTTAAATCTTAAGGTAAATCACCAGAAGTCCTTTATAATGACATGTGGCCCCAAAAGCACGAAGACTAAGCACTTTAATATTGGAGGAGCCCCAATAGAAAAGGTATCTACCCTTAATTATTTAGGCCTTCTGATTGATACAAAAGGGTCCTGGGATAGTTTGCTTAATCAGAGATCACAAAAGATGAAAGTAGCTGGGGATATGATCCTGAGGTTTGCAAACAAAAGAGACACAAACCTATTAGGGAGATGATACAGCTGTATAAAAGTAAGTGTTTATCTCTTGGTTCCTAAGGAGCAGGAGTGTAGGGAAATACAGCTGCAAGGAAGCTACAGATTGTAGAAAATACATTTTTATGCAGACTTCTAGCTTTACCAAAAACTACCCCAAATTTTATCACACATGCAGAATTAGGGATGGGCTTTTTAGAAGACTCTATTGGTATAGCCCTCTTATTATTATGGGTAAAAGTATGATGCACCCATCGGACTGGCTTTTCTAGGGAAGTGCTAAGGGATTGTTTAAACCTTGATAATACGAATGCCATCCCATGGATGACTTACTTTTAAACCCTCAATCAATCAATCACAGAATTTGTAGAGCGCACTACTTACCCGCGAGGGTCTCAAGGCGCTGGGGAGAAAAAAAAAAGGAAAAAAAAGGGGGGGGGGGTGCTGCTACTGGTCGAACAGCCAGGTCTTGAGTAGCCTCCTGAAGGTCAGCAGGTCTTGGGTCTGTCGTAGGCTTAGTGGAAGGGTGTTCCAGGTCTTGGCGGCGAGGTGGGAGAAGGATCTGCCGCCGGTGGTTGTTCTTCGAATGCGAGGGACGGTGGCGAGGAGAGGTCGGCGGAGCGGAGCTGGCGGTTGGGGACGTAGAAGAAGAGTCGTCTGTTGAGGTAGGCTGGGCCAGTCTTGTGGAGTGCCTTGTGTGCGTGGATGAGGAGTTTGAAGGAGATTCTCCTGTCGACGGGGAGCCAGTGCAGGTTCCTCAGGTGGGGGTGATGTGGCTGTGGCGTGGTACGTCGAGGATCAGGCGTGCGGAGGCGTTTTGTATGCGTTGCAGTCGCTTGATGAGCTTGGCCGGGGCTCCCGCGTAGAGGCGTTCCCATAGTCAAGTCTGCTACTGACGAGGGCCTGGGTGACTGTTCTTCTTGTATCTGTCGGGATCCACCTGTAGATCTTGCGAAGCATGCGGAGGGTGTTGAAGCAGGAGGAGGAGACTGCGTTGACTTGCTTGGCCATGGAGAGCGTTGATTCGAGGATGACTCCCAGGTTGCGTGCGTGGTCGGTGGGTGTCGGGGCTGCTCCCAGTGTCGTTGGCCACCAGGAGTCGTCCCAGGCTGAGGGGTTGGAGCCGAGGATGAGGACCTCTGTCTTGTCCGTGTTCAGCTTTAGTCGGCTGACCTTCATCCAATCGGCGACGGCCTTCATTCCTTCATGGAGGTTGGATTTGGCGGCGAGGGTCCTTGGTGAGGGAGAGGATCAGTTGAGTGTCGTCGGCATAGGAGATTATGTTGAGGTCGTGCTGTCTGGCGATGCGTGCGAGTGGGGCCATGTAGATGTTGAACAGTGTTGGGCTGAGGGTTGATCCCTGGGGTACGCCGCAGATGATCTCGGAGGCTTCGGATCAGAATGGTGGGAGGCGGACTCTCTGGGTTCTGCCGGCGAGGAAGGAGGTGGCCCATTCCAGGGCCTTGTCTCGGATCCCTGCGTCGTGGAGGCGTGCGCGTAGAGTGCAGTGGCAGACAGTGTCGAAAGCGGCGGAGAGGTCCAGCAGGATGAGGGCTGCGGTCTCACCGTTGTCCAGCAGGGTCCTGATGTCGTCGGTGGCGGCGATGAGGGCAGTCTCAGTGCTGTGGTTGCTGCGGAACCCTGATTGGGATGGGTCCAGGATGCTGTTTTCTTCGAGGTATCGGGTTAGCTGTTTGTTGACGATCTTCTCGATGACCTTGGCTGGGAACGGAAGCAGGGAGTTGGGCCGGAAGTTCTTGAGGTCTCTCGGGTCCGCCTTGGGTTTTTGAGTAGGGCGTTGATCTCTGCGTGTTTCCAGCTCTCTGGGAAGGTCGCGGTCTCGAAGGTGAGATTGATAACGTTGCACAGGTGGGGTGCGATGGAGCTGCTGGCTTTGTTGAAGATGTGGTGCGGGAAAGGGTCTGACGGGGAGCCGGAGTGTATTGTGCTCATGGTCTTGATGGTGTCATCGATGTTCACGCTGGCCCAGGCTGGCAGGGGGTCTTGGTCGATGGTGTGCGGCGGGTCTGGTGCATCGATCTTAGTTGGGGCTGTCTGGGTATTGAAGCTGTCGTGGATGTCGGCGATCTTGCGGTGGAAGAAGGTGGCGAGGGAATCGCACAGGGCTTGCGACGGCGGGATGTCGTTGGTGTTGGAGCTGGGGTTGGAGAGTTCCTTCACGATGTTGAAGAGCTCCTTGCTGTTGTGTGCGTTGTTGTCGAGGCGGTCTTTGAAGGAGATTCTCTTGGCGGACCTGATGAGGTGGTGGTGGTTACGGATGGCATCTTTGTGGGCTGCGTGGCTGTCCGGTGTCTTATCACTGTGCCATTTCTTCTCTAGTTTCCGGCAGGTACGCTTGGAAGCTAGGAGTTCCGGGGTGAACCAGCTGGCTCTTTTGGTGGTGTCACTGTAGGTGAGTTTTTTCAGCGGGGCGAGGGTGTTGGCACAGTCGTCTATCCATCGTCTGAGGTTACAGGCAGCGTCGTCGGTGTTGGATGGGTCGGAGGGAGGGCTGAGAGCGAGGTTTGCGCGTAGTTGGTCTTCGGTGACTTTGCTCCAGCAGCGGCGTGGGATCTGTTGGGCACGGTGGTGTGTGGTGGGTTTCTGGAAGGTGAAGTGGATGCAGCGGTGGTCGGTCCAGAGGAGTTCCGTGGTGTGGCTGAAGGAGACGTGGGAGCTAGAGGAGAAGATGGGGTCGAGCGTGTGGCCGGCGGAATGGGTTGGTGTTGTGACAAGCTGTCTCAGTCCGAGGTTGGCGAGGTTGTCGATCAGGGTGGTGGAGTTGCTGTCGTTGTTGTTCTCTAGGTGAAAGTTCAGGTCTCCGAGGAGGATGTAGTCGGTAGAGGTCAGGGCGTGCGTGCAGATGAAGTCGGCGATGGAGTCGCTGAACTGGGGTCGGGGCCCAGGGGGTCTGTAGACAAGGGTGCCTCTAAGGGTGGTGTTGGGGTCCGTGTGGATCTGGAAGTGCATGTGTTCGGCGGTGCTGAGAGTGTTGTCGGTGCTGGTCGAGACCCTGATGGTGTTCTTGTGGACGATGGCGATTCCTCCTCCTACTGCGTTGATGCGGTCTTTGCGGGTGATCTTATAGCCGTCTGGGATGGCTATGGCGATGTCGGGTGCGGAGGAGTCGTTTATCCAGGTCTCTGTCAGGAAGGCGACGTCTGGTGATGATGTGTCGAGCAGGTCCCAGAGCTCGACGGCGTGTTTGCGTGCGGAGCGGGTGTTCAGTAGGATGCATCGGAGGTGGTTGAGGTCCTTCTTGGCGGGCGCTTCGGTGGCTCTGAGGCTGGTGTAGCTGCAGTTCCGGCAGGTGAAGGGACCATGAGTGCGTTTGGGCGGCCTTGAAGCAGTTGTGTGTCCGTCCGGGGTTGAGAGCGTGGAGTGTGGTGGCATCGTATCGGCGTCGGTCCTTGAGGCTGGAGCGGGGGGCGCACAGCCCAGGGGTTCTGGCACTGGGCGCGGTCCAGGCGCAGACGGGCGCAGACGGTGCGCCAGCAGCGCGGCCGCACAGCGGCCGCCATATATGGGGAGGTGGGAGGGAGGAGCAGCTGGGAGGCAGGGGCAGCGAATGGGCAGTCAGGGGGGCGGGGCCGCAGGGGATGCAGCGGCGGGAGTGGAGAGAGGCAGCGAGAGGGTACAGAAGGCAAAATGGACACAGAAAAATGGGGGCAACGAGGGAAACAGAAGGCAAAATTGGGCACAGAAAATGGGGGCAACGAGGGAAACAGAAAGCAAAATTGGGCACAGAAAATGGGGGCAACGAGGAAACAGAAAGCAAAAATGGGCACAGAAAATTGGGGCAACGAGGAAACAGAAGGCAAAATTGGCCACAGAGAAATGGGGGCAACGAGGGAAACAGAAGGCAAAACGGGCACCGAGGCAACAAGCAGAGGGGCGAAGCTTACCAGCAGCAGCAGCGGGCAGGACAACACAGGCGGAGCTGTGTGGCGGGGAGCGACCTACCTGGCAAGGTCAAGGGTCGCTCTCCTCACCGGCAGCGGCCGCCATATATGGGGAGGTGGGTGGGAGGAGCAGCTGGGAGGCGGGAGGCAGGGGCAGCGAATGGGCAGTCAGGGGCGGGGCCGCAGGAGGCGCAGCGGCGGGAGTGGAGAGAGGCAACGAGGGTACAGAAGGCAAAATGGACACAGAAAAATGGGGGCAACGAGGGAAACAGAAGGCAAAATTGGGCACAGAAAATGGGGGCAATGAGGGAAACAGAAGGCAAAATTGGGCACAGAAAATGGGGGCAACGAGGGAAACAGAAGGCAAAATTGGGCACAGAAAATGGGGGCAACGAGGAAACAGAAGGCAAAATTGGGCACAGAAAATGGGGCAACGAGGGAAACAGAAAGCAAAATTGGGCACAGAAAATGGGGGCAACGAGGAAACAGAAAGCAAAATTGGGCACAGAAAACGGGGCAACGAGGGGAAACAGAAGGCAAAATTGGGCACAGAGAAATGGGGGCAACGAGGGAAACAGAAGGCAAAACGGGCACCGAGGCAACAAGCAGAGGGCGGAGCTTACCAGCAGCAGCAGTGGGCAGGACAACACAGGCGGAGCTGTGTGGCGGTGGAGGGACCTACCTGGCAAGGTCAAGGGTCGCTCTCCTCACCGCGCAGCAGCCGCCATATATGGGGAGGTGGGAGGGAGGAGCAGCTGGGAGGCGGGAGGCATGGGCAGCGAATGGGCAGTCAGGGGGGCGGGGCCGCAGGGGACGCAGCGGCGGGAGTGGAGAGAGGCAACGAGGGTCTACAGAAGGCAAAATGGACACAGAAAAATGGGGGCAACGAGGAAACAGAAGGCAAAATTGGGCACCGAAAATGGGGGCAACGAGGGAAACAGAAGGCAAAATTGGGCACAGAAAATGGGGGCAACGAGGGAAACAGAAGGCAAAATTGGGCACAGAAAATGGGGGCAACGAGGGAAACAGAAAGCAAAATTGGGCACGGAAAATGGGGGCAACGAAGGAAACAGAAAGCAAAATTGGGCACAGAAAATGGGGGCAACGAGGGAAACAGAAGGCAAAATTGGGCACAGAGAAATGGGGGCAATGAGGGAAACAGAAGGCAAAACGGGCACCGAGGCAACAAGCAGAGGGGCGAGCTTACCAGCAGCAGCAGCGGGCAGGACAACACAGGCGGAGCTGTGTGGCGGGGGAGCGACCTACCTGGCAAGGTCAAGGGTCGCTCTCCTCACCGCGCAGCGGCCGCCATATATGGGGAGGTGGGAGGGAGGAGCAGCTGGGAGGCGGGAGGCAGGGGCAGCGAATGGGCAGTCAGGAGGGCGGGGCCGCAGGGACGCAGCGGCGGGAGGTGGAGAGAGGCAACGAGGGGTACAGAAGGCAAAATGGACACAGAAAAATGGGGCAACGAGGGGAAACAGAAGGCAAAATTGGGCACAGAAAATGGGGGCAACGAGGGAAACAGAAGGCAAAATTGGGCACAGAAAATGGGGGCAACGAGGGAAACAGAAGGCAAAATTGGGCACAGAAAATGGGGGCAACGAGGGAAACAGAAGGCAAAATTGGGCACAGAAAATGGGGGCAACGAGGGAAACAGAAAGCAAAATTGGGCACAGAAAATGGGGGCAACAAGGGAAACAGAAAGCAAAATTAGGCTCAGAAAATGGGGGCAACGAGGGAAACAGAAAGCAAAATTGGGCACAGAAAATGGGGGCAACGAGGGAAACAGAAGGCAAAATTGGGCACAGAGAAATGGGGGCAACGAGGGGAAACAGAAGGCAAAACTGGCACCGAGGCAACAAGCAGAGGGGCGAGCTTACCAGCAGCGGGCAGGACAACACAGGCGGGGGAGCGACCTACCTGGCAAGGTCAAGGGTGCCCTAGGTCTGAGTGCCCTTTTTTAACTCCCCTGAAAATATATGCTCACAAATGAAAGGATGGGTTAAAGAGGCCTTTGCATCACATAGAGAAGAAACCAGAATTAAAAAGTCTTTTACTTCTAGAGCTATCACTAATTACATGCACATTTTTATTACCTCCGGAACTCACTCCTATTTATCTTGGATAAGCAACGCGCAACATAGATTTTATCTGACGAGATTGCAACTAAACCTAATTCATCATCTAGTTGCCTTTCCCCTGGCTGGTTCTTGGGTTAATCTGGATATGAAGTGTCCGTGTGACGCTGATTCCACTCAGTCCACTGTGCACTTTATGCTGTTTTGCACATTGTATGGCTCGATGAGAGCTCGGTTCTTATGCCCAGTTCTCCTGCACAGTCACTTATCCTCACATCAAGAGGGATTAAGATCTTTACAGTCCTTGGCTACCTCAGAAATCTGATATGCTACACTCAGTTACATAATTGCTGCCAAGAAAATTAGGAAATTTTATGCGATGTAAGCCTATTACTGCAATTTTAGATTTTAAAAACAGACTGCTTTTGTTGGTTTTTTATATTGACTATGAATTTTGTATTTATTTCTGTGCTTTTATGATCACTTTGTTATTACCCTCAGCAATGCTAGTCTTTTATCAAACTTGCAATGAGGACAGGCATTTGCACCACCAGGATTAGAACCATCAGACGCTGGCGCGCTCCCTGCTCAACGATCACCTCTGCTTATATCTTTGCTCTTCCAATGCCCTACCTTACTCTTTTGGACTCACTCAGACATACCTAGCTGTGCGAACAACAGAACGTGCTGGGTTGAACTTTAAATTCTGAGTTCTTCGGAACAGGTGAAATTCATCTTGGCCGAGCCATCAAAAAGATGGCCCTGTTCACCTATAAATATTTTTGAGTGTTGACTTAAGCTTTAATTTAAAGTTCATTAGTGGGAGACCGTTATGTTCCTTCAAAGAGGCTGTACCTTAATTGTCAGTGTGGTTAGTGTTAAAATTGTGTACACAGCGTCTCATATGTCATGCCACGCTGCCACACACCTGCCCCCGACAAGAAAATATAAACAGAGAGTCGGCATAAGACTGACAATTGCATATTGAATTTCAGTTTTCTGGCTCCTGTTTTCCATTGTGCGTTCCTGTGCCGTTGCCTTATTGCAAAGTGTAGTGATTTACCATATATCAAAGCTATTTGCCACTTAAACCAATAAAGAAAATCATCAAGTGAAATTGAGATTCCCCTATTACCATGACCAGAGAATCTGGATTTCATTAAAGACACGGAGGCTAACATTATGCATTATACTTTTAATGCAACTTCAAGCAGCCATTTTAAAGTTTATACATCAAAAAGCAAAGCTCTAAAATACTCATAGGTTACAATGGCAACAAGGCTAGATAGATCTGCCTCTTTTAAATGTAATGAAAAACAAAGTTTAACTAATATGAAAAAATAAAAACTTCTTCTTTAGAAACTGATGAATTCCAAAGGAACAAGAAATCGCGATGCCGAGACTTGCTTGGAGGGAAGAGGAGGAAATCTTTAAACTCCAGGTATGATCGTGCATCTTGAGGAGGAACCATTTAAGTTGAATTATCTGAAAAGGATAAAATATTAAAACTTTGCACTAATAAGCCCTATGTAAGAAGGGGAGAATATTGAGGATATTAAATAGTGCATTAATAAAGCATAATACAAAAAAATAACTGAGTTGTTTCATCATTAAACATTTATTTTTTATTCTTTAAATTCTAATCTTCAAACAAATGCAATAAAGTAAAATATTAACATGCTAGCTTAAGAGTCCACTCCCGGGACGGGAGGGTTGGGATAATGTTAGCCTCCGTGTCTTTAATGAAATCCAGATTCTCTGGTCATGGTAATAGGAGAATCGCAATTTCATTACAAGACCGGAGGCTACCATTATGCATGTTGGTAGTCAAGTAAAACTACATCAGACATGTGTTCAACAGGTTTGCAGTAATGTTTCGCAAAAGTATAGGAACTGGACCAGTCGGCCGCCTTAAGAATATCATCTAACTTACCTCCTTTCCAAAAAGATTGGCTGGCCATAGCACCTCTTAAAGAATGTGTTTGAAATCTTTGGAGGTCAATGCCTGCCATTTGCTTAGCTAGTTTAACCCATCTAGCGATAGAGGAAGAAGAGACAGGTTTGAAGGGTTTATCAAAGGAAATAAGAAGCTGGTTTACACCAGCGGTGTGATGTTTGTTCATCCTTGCATCATACTCCTTCATACAATCTACCACGCACAACTTTTGGCAAGCTTCGAATCTTGGGTAAAAAATCATGTCGGACATGGTTTTTGTTCTTTTGATAATTTCAAATCTGACACCGAAGGCGTCATAAGATCTATTAGTTATTTCCAGTGATTTAACATCCGATACCCTCCGACAGGATATTGACATAGGAGAGAAGCAAGTTTAATAGAGAGTTTTTTATTATCCAGCAGGTTATTTTGGGGCCAGTTACAAAATAGGTCAAGTAATAATTTCACGTCCCATAGTGTTTCGTATTTAGGCTTAGGTGGTCTTTTAAGCAGGCCTGGGCGTAGTTCGTGGAGTTTTGCTACGCGGAAACTCCGCGAAGTTACAAAAAAACTCCGCGAAGTTTCGCGTGTGGCGGAGTGCAGTGCGAACTGCAGTTTGTGCTGGTATTCCTGCTGCTCGGGTAGAAATTCTACCTGAGCGGCAGCTCGCGCTCGCAAACTTACCGTTTGCAATCGCGATCTTACCGCTGCACATTGCAAAGCGGAGTTTTCTGCACTCCGCGAGCTCCGCGGAGTGCGGAGTGCAGAAAACTCCGCAAACTCCACGAACGGAGCGAAGTTCCCCGCCTAGGCCTACTTTTAAGCCTAATGCTTTTCATAATTCTACATATTATTGAATTTTTACCAATAGATCTATAGGTAAGACCTCTTTCAAATTGTTCAACAAGAAAGTTGGCTACATGCACGATAGGAGCCTCCACGGAATCCAGGTTCCTTTCCAAGCACCAATGAACCCATCTTTTCCAGATGCTGTTGTATCTATAGTGTGTACCGGGGCCCAGGATTCTTTTAGGAGAGAAGAAGCCTGTGCCGAAAGGTCAGAGATTTCATTGGCTCACCTGACACTTTCCAGGCAAGAAGGTTCAAAGTCCCGCTCTGGAGTAGGGGGTGTTCCAAACCGTCTTTGTCTCTTAGGAGGCCTGGTGAAGCTTGGAGTAGAAAGGGTATTTCGTAAGCTAATTCCAAGGTCGTTGGAAACCAAGGTTGGGACGGCCAAAAGGGTGTTATTAGGATTATTGAACATTGTTCCATTCTCACCTTCTGCAGGGCGCGCTGGACATTGCAAAGGGGGGAAATGCATATCCCCGAATCCCTTTCCAAGGTTGAAGAAAGGCATTCACTGCCAGAGCACCCGGGTCTGGCATCCAGCGGAAGTATTTGTGTAGTTGGGACGTCAGCCTGCTCGCAAAGAGGTCTACTTCTAAGGGACCCCAAAGGTAATCAAGTCTTCTGAAGACATTTGTGTTCAGTTTCCAGTCGGTGTGATCTACTAGGAATCTGGAATTCCAATCCGCCCAAACATTGTTTTTTCCTGGAAGGTATTCTGCTATTAACGATATTTTGTGTTCCAGGCAAAACATCCACAGCTTTTTTGCTAGGTTGGAGAGGTCTGGCGACTTTGTGCCCCCTAGGCGATTTATGTAGGCTATGGCTGACATGTTGTCCATCTTGAGAATGACTGACCTGCCCTGAAGGGATTGCTTGAAACTCATTAGGGCATAAAGCCCGGCGGTTAACTCCAAAAAATGTATGTTGTGCATACTCTCCAAATAGGACCATAAGCCTCCCGTGTTCTGACTATGAAAGCAAGCACCCCAGCCATGAAGGCTGGCATCTGATTCCAGGACAAATTCCGGGGAAATGCCAAATATGGCTTTGCCATCCCAAGCGTCCAGATTTTCTAACCACCAGGTCAGTTCTGTCTTGGCTTCTGTGTCTAGGCGAATTTTGTCTCCGTACCATAGACCAGATCAAAGGGCTCTGCCCTTTAGCCTCTGGAGGGCCCGATAGTGTAAAGGACCCGGGAAAATAGCTTGGATGGATGATGAGAGGAGGCCCAGGAGTCTGGCTAGTTCTCTTAAGGTTAACAGATCGAGTTTCAGAACATGACGTATCTCTTTTCGAATCTTGGTTATCTTTTTCGGTGGAAGTAACAGCATAGACTTCACGGCGTCTACTGTGAAGCCCAGGAACTCTAGAGACTTCGAGGGAGTCATGATTGATTTTTCTCTGTTTATAATAAAACCTGCACTCTCTATTAAGCTTACGGTAGTATTTAAGTCTTTCAGCATTTAAGAGTGATCTTGAGACATGAGGAAAATGTCATCTAGATAAATTATAAGGCGGATAACCCTTTCTCTCAAGACTGAGGCGATGGTCCTCATAACTTTGGTGAAGCACTAGGGGGCAGAGGGTAGACCGAAGGGAAGAGCTTGGAACTGGTATAGGTGATTGTTCCAAGCAAATTGGAGGAAGGACTAGGATTCTTGCGCCATTGGAATTGTAAAGTAGGCGTCGTTTAGGTCTAATTTCACTAACCAGTCTTTCTCTAAAAGCATGTCCCTGAGGAGATGGATGCCTTCCATCTTGAAATGTCTGTAGGTGAGAGATTTGTTCAGTTCTCTGAGATTTATTACCGGTCTCCACCCTTTGTCCTTCTTCTCCACCAGGAAAATATTGCTCAGGTTGTTCAGGCGTTCCCAGGGGACCTCTACAATTGCTCCCTTCTCTAACATAGAGTTAAGTTCCTCTGCCACAATAGACCGTTGTTCTTGGGTCAGGTTTAACACTTTTGGTGTTGTAACTTGTTTGGGTTTTTCTATAAAATCTATTTTGAAACCCTGAACAGTCTCTAGAACCCAAGGATCTTGTTTAATTTGTTTCCAGATGTGTAAAAAGTGTTTTAAGCGACCCCCCATTTTCCCTGTTGAAAAGGAAGGATGAGGTGAAAAGGTACTTACTTGAAGTGTTGGAGGAGTTTTGACCTCTGCCCCTGAAGCCTCTTGAGCGGAAGGGTCTTCCTCGTTGAGGGTAGAAGGAGGGATTGGTCTGGTAGGGATGACCAAAACCCCGTTGCATGAAGAAGGGTCTTTGGTAGGGACGGCCGGTACAGCGACCCCTTCTGCCGGCCCTGGCAAAAACACTAGGGTTAAAAACTCTGCGCATGTTACTTTGTGCCTTATCCAGAGCAGTGAATGTTGCCACGTATTTGCCTAGTCCCTTGATCATGTCCTCCCCAAAAAGAAGTCCGTTTGAATTGACAGAGGGTTCCTTTTCGGCCATGTCACAAAGTGTAGGGTCAATTTTAGATAAGACAAGTTTCCTTCTTTCGGTATTTATTGCTGCATTAGCGTTGCAGAGGAGGATTAGTGTCCTCTGGCTCTATCCCCTCAATAAGTCAATGTTTGGGGAAGGGCCGTTAATGTGGCTCTCTTCAATTAAATCAATCAATCTGCACAAGGGACCTAGCATGTCGAGCATGCGGTCTTGGCAAGTTTTGAGGGAGTGCTCCATCCCCTTCCTAGGGTGCTTGCCCAGTTTAAATAAGACCATAATAAGTTCAGGGTCAAGATTTGGAGTGAGACAAATGTTATCTTGGACCATAGGTCTTGGGCATTCAGCTTTTAGGATATTCCTTGTGTCTCTTTCATTGGGGTTTCTTATCCACCTCTTGATAAACTTGGCCATGTGGTTCTGAGGCCACCATTGGGAACTCCTAGGATGTTGAATGTTATAGGGGGAGAACATTTCCCCACCTAAGGGATCAATGATTATTTCCTTAGAGGAAGAGGGGAGTTCATCCTCTGAGAGAGCAAAATCGGGATCATTTTCATCTTGGTCCAGATCAAGGATATGTTCAGCCAAGGACTCAGTTGTTCCTTAATCATCATCAATTAAATAGGGGTCAGATAGAGCACTTGGGTAAAGTGAGCCGCTTACGGCATCTGGATAGGTTGTGCTGCTATGGACACCTGATGTTTTTGGGGTGCGTAGGCCTCTCTTAGTGTTTGAGGCGCTTAGTCCTCCTTTAAGGTGTGAGGTGCGTAAGCCTCCCAATAGGTTCGAGGTGCTTGGACCTCCCAGTGTGCTCAATGTGCTCTCCCTTTCTAAATTGTTGCTTTTTCTTGACCTTTTGCCCCCACATTTATAAAAATCCTCAATGTGCCCTCCTTGGAGAGCAGTGGGGTTGATAGTTTCAGGTAGGGGTCTCTTACCCGCAACAATTTGGCTGATTGTTTCCCTCATGCATGCGCGCATCTCTTTTTGTATTCGTTTTTTAATAAGCTCCTCATTAGGGTTGGGAGTAGGAGCCTGAGCTTGTGAATCATCTGATTCAACGTCGGACATAATAAGTGGTTGAACCACAAAGGGTTAAGTCTTTAAAAAGGTGTTAACACCAATAAACTCCCAGGTAAGGGACTTAAAAAATAGGTATTTAGGTAATTAATAAAGTAAATATATGCCCCAAGCGCTGTGATCCCTTGATTAATAAGTATAGACTGCCCTGATATTGATTAAAACAATATCTTTACCTATTGTTATAATAGGGGTAAAAATTGCCCTGAAAATATTAAGGTAGTAAGCTAACCTGTTTATAGGTTAATTAGAAGAAGGAGGGGCAGTTTAGCGTTGTAAATAAACGCTCCAAAACAATAGAAAAGGACTCAGCTGATCGCTGGCGTCCCAACCATCAGGAAAAAGGTTGAAAATGGACAGCGCAAGCGATCAGCTGCTTGTGTATGCGTTGCTAGGCAACGCGGTGGAAACACTGTAAGTAGAGGCCTCACGGGACCACCCTGACGTGCGTGGGGGGAGCGTAGCATGTCATCCAGTGCCTGCCAAGGGTCTCTCCTCTAAAACAGGAGAGACCCCTTGGCTGCAAAGGTGAGGCAAAGCGGAAATAAAGTCCGGGACGGGCCGGGGGAGAAGACGGAGAAAACCGGAGAGCTCATGAGCGAATAACTATCTCTGCGCGGCCCACACTCCATAAATTGGAGTGCGAAGGAGGGCCGCGCCCAGGCTGCAACGAGTGTTAACTCTTGCGGCCATAAGAAAAAGCTGTGAGCCTTAATAAGATAAAAGCGGGCAAGGAGGAGCGGCGTTTCTCTTCCAGAAAGGTCGCAGAAGTGTCCGTCGAAGAGCTGAAAGCGCCAAGGTACGTTTGAAACCTTAAAAGGTGCCAAAAAATAAAACAACAGCATATAATGGTAGACAAGGAATGATCACAGCATACTATAGCATATGTTAAGATCAACAGCAATACAGATGGTCAAAGAGAAGGCCGACAAAACAAGAAGGCATAGAGAGTAATAGAAATACAACTTATCTGCTTGAAGCCGCATTTAAAAGAGGCCGATCTATCTAGCCTTGTTGCCATTGTAACCTATGAGTATTCTAGAGCTTTGCTTTGTGATGTATACATTTTAAAATGGCTGCTTGAAGTTGCATTAAATGTATAATGCATAATGTTAGCCTCCGGTCTTGTAATGAAATTCAAATGTCACCCTTTATATGTCAATGCAATGTTTCTTTTTAAATAGTTTGCTTTCTTCGTATATTTGAAAAAGACTATACAAGATTTGCAATGGCAATTTAATTGGTCATAAAACTTCAAATCAACTTCATAAATAGTCTTCAATGTGTCAGTTAATATAATGCCTGTCAACAACCAGTATTGCAATGAAATGATTTTGACAGCTAAATTAAAATACACAAAGAATTATTATTGTTTCAAGTCATATCAAATGCCATTTGGTGGATAGCAGTTGTTGAATAAGCCTATTTTTCTCTTTAGGGCACAAGCAGACCTTTTTCTTATTTGCTGCAATAACAGCAACCTTAAAACAGATTCCATGATTTAATATTTAGTCATTCAGAGAACCTGAAGTAGTCAGTCATGTGCAACTTTCAATTACCGTTTCATTTCCTTATAAAAAAGTTTTACCAATAGGCTATTTTATGTTCGTTTAAATGCCCCGTTTAGAGTCGTTCCGGTTTAATGCAGTTCAGAGCTTTTTTTTGTAAAATGTCTTCAAAGCAATAACGCATCTTTGCTAACCACGTGCTATGGCATCAATGTGTATTTTGTTTGTGTAAATGGTATGTCACCAATATATATTCTTTCATATCATACACTACAAAGGTGTTTCTTCTGCATCAAAAACACAAAAATGAGCACTACCACCATATTCTTTTCTAAATACGAGTAAATGTGAATTTGCCACATTTGCCACATAATCCACAATTTGCTGCATAACCTGCAGATTCAAACAAAAAAATATTTCTAATTTATATGGCTTCAAATTTGTAAAAGTTGCTGTGTAGACTGTGCTACTCTGAGATATACACTACAAAATTTAGCAGTTACTTTTCAGCTGTTGATTCCATTTAAAGTGGCGACACATTTAACCAAATAGTGTTAATATATTTTAGGTTTATGAGCTGGGGAAGACTACTCCCTGCAACATGAAAAAAACGTAAATACTTACATATCATTAAAAAAAGATGGAAAGAATGAGTCCTTCTTTGTGATGAAAATGTTTTGCTTCACTGTTCACACCAATTTATGTCTACATCAGGCTCAAGGTAGAAGGCATTTCAAGAGGGCATTCAGAATCTAGAAGAATCCAAAACATCAAATACACCCTCTTTAATCCTTCAATACCTTCTAGTAAAACAAGAACATAATAAATGCAAAATGTACTATAACGATTTCTACTGCTTTCTCTTAATGCACAGTAGCGGCTCCTGGAGGGAGTGCTGCGGGGCGGTGGGGCGGGGGAGGGGCAGGGTGGGGGGTAGTAAACTCCGGCATACGGCCGATCGGAGGTAAGTACATAAATAAATAAATAAAACGAATTACATTGCACACGCTGCATCGTCATTCGGCGTTGCAGAGTGGGCAATGTAATTCGCTAGAGCAGTGGTGATAAAATTGTATTCTTTTGCTTTCTTGCAAGACAGAATTAATATCTTTATGTAGCTACACAACGTTTTACCTACATTTGTTCTACCTTCCTCTACATAACAGTTCTAGCACTGATCTATTACCCAGTTATGTGCTGAATAAATGTTGATCAGTTTATTTATTATGCATGTGGATTCTTAGAAAAGTCCTTGCACATGACGTACATTACAGCATGAACATAGTCTGTGTAAAAGTCATAGTCATCTTCATCCTAGGGCTGTTCTCGGCTCATTTGCATAATCATACTCACAACATATCGATTGTGTAAGGAGGCTATCTTTATGCTATGTAAGAACCTTACCAAAGCTAGATATGCAGAGGAGAAGCTTCAATGCTGACACGCAGTGGTCTGACATCCCTTGCGGGGTGGCCAACTCAAGACCAAGACGGGGTCCTTCGTTCTCTCCCATCAGGTAATGGGGTTGACTCTTTCCTAGGGGATTCTTGGCTTTACACCCACATATATGTTAGGTACATTTAGGTAGGGTTTGCATTGTAGGAGTACGCTTGATTACCGTCATGTATCTATATGCCTGCAAATATTCACTGTTTTATCACCATGGTAGAATTTTACCTTTCATTTACTCTGTTGGTGCTTGTAATTTTATACATCTGTTTCTGTCTAATGGTTGTCGCTGCACACATGTTTTATACTAGAATGATGCTGGTTGAATTAATGCTTACTGATAACGTCCCATCGTTTATTCTGTGTATTTCTCTGAGACTAAGTGAGCACGATTGACTGAGTGAAAAGTACTATACTGTTTCCACGATCCCTGAAGTATCAAGGGTTGTCATGTTCAATATTGCCAGAAACGATTCGCTCCTTGGTAAGATTAGGGGGCTTATGGTGGCACTGTGAGCTAGCTGGTCTAAAGGCTGACATATCCTTTGGGGGTGTCTGGAATCAGTCTGGACACCAATCCCTTAGTTTATATTGTCTAAATGTGCAGATCTGATGTATTTGTAGGAACTACATGACATGGTGCCGCCAACGTGGGTTTGGTTCTTATTTAACAGTCAAATCTGAGTAGTTCAGTTGTACTTTCTCAGAGACCCCTACTCACATTTAACCAGAGACGTCTGGAGTGGGAAGGAAAAATCCGCCGCAGCTAAATAGGTATATCCTATGTATTGGCTGTAGCTTTGTTTAAGCTTGAAGGATTATAATTCCCTACATTGTGCATAACCTTATCTCTTTTTCTTACAACTTCCTTCTGCAATGTCTGTCCAAGACAGTGGTGCGAATACAGGGGAAGAAGAGCTGGAAGGTGCTCTTAACATTTCCAAAAATTGCAGACATGCACTTACTACGCAATTAGCAGATTATGGCGGCCCATCAATAGGTGGGACGGTTACCTTGGTGATTGAGGCACACAAGGCATTCAGGACAGAGGTATTCTATTTTTGGATTAAATTCCCACCTGTAGATGCACGCACACATGTGTTTCATACTTACATTCCAGATGAGACACCTGAAGAATACTCTCCATAAGAGGACATAGAAGTACCATTAACTTACAAAGAGCATATAAATTGGTTTAAAGGCGCCCTCCCCATACCACAACAAATGTGAGACTTGGTCAGCTCAGCAGAGAAGGAGTGACCTGGCCGGTCCTAGCTGCTTACACACAGCATCCGGAGATTGATACATTGCCAGCAGCAGACTTACATACACTTTACAAAGAGATAGTAAAGCTATACAGAAATCTTTGTAATGCTAACACTTACAATTCAACCTTCAAGGGTCACTCAAGATGGTCAACCGCAAGGGGCTGCGACAAAATTTAGCCCACAAATGCTGAACGCGATTATGGGACGAATACCCACCAGACATGAGCAGATGCCATTCTGGATAGCTCAGAAAATAGCAAAGCTTGAGTCAGTGTTTCCCCACACAGGCCCACAGGAAAAACACAGAATACTAACAATTTGCTAGCCAATGGGAAAAGCTCCCCCAATAGAGGATTGTACCACTTGGGGTACAGGTTTCACTGCCATTTATACCAGAAATTATGGTACCCCCTCAATAGCAGTCATACCAGAAGTATTGAAACAAATACAGAATGAGTGCGGGGCAGAACCTGCCCTGAACTTGGGAATGAAATTGATATCCACAATTATGTTAGCTAACATAAAAGCGGAGGCAGCAGAGGTGGCTATACGCCAACTCCTGAGGGAAGTGACTCCTGCACAACAGGAGCGAGAACTACCTAAGATTATCGAAGAAACCAATGCTTCGCTTGGTAGAGATAACTTGGGGGCTAGACCTATGAAACCATAAGTAGCGAGTAATTCGGAAAAGGATAACTCGAAGCAAGCACCCGATTCTTCTAAAAATAAATGGGATAACAAACAATAAAAAAGTAATAAGCAGAATACATCACAATCACAGGTTGGGTCTCCTCAACAGGAGCCCTTTGATAGAAAATACAACCTCAGAAACCGTGATAATTAAAAAAAACCTGACAGGTATCAGGATACTGATACATGTTCCTCTCGATCCTCTCATTCCTTCCAAGGTTCATCAAAAACTCAGAGAGGGAAGGACGGTCAGAATGCAGATCAGAAGAGCGAGCAAAGCCAAGAGACACACATCGCATTTCAGACTATATTATCAAACAAGAAGATAAACCCAAAAGTAAACCTTAATTTAAAAAGAAGGTAGCTGAACTTAAAATACGAAATGCCCAGGCTACTAAGGACTCTACTACTGAACGGGGAATGGGCTCTGACGATGCTAGACAGCGCAGCAGAAGTAACAATTGCTCATCAGAACCTGATGGAATTTCTGGTGACAGCAGTGTTGAAAGAACATATCATGGTGGAAACACCTGATACAAGGGTAAGTGTCCCACAGCAATTACACAAAATCGCCCTCCAGATGGAGGGGAACTTACCCAGAAAAGTGAATGGTCTCTTTTGAGAGAACCTGACATGTGGATATGATATCCTTCTGGCTGAAAAAGATTGGCCACCTGAGTTCGTCATGGATTGCCCACAGGGGGAAAATGTAATTTTACCGGCTTTCTCTGACCTCGTTCCAGAGTCACTAAAAACATTCATACTCGCAGGAGTGGGTGTGAGCGCTAGCTCCTGCACTTTACCGCAATCATGTAGGGTGGGATGCTGAGTCACCTCACCATGAAATCCCATTAAAAACTACTCCTACTCCACAGAGGGAGTCCGCTGGAAAATATGACACAAAGAAACAGGTCTGGGAGATCTTAGATCAACTTGAATACCAAGGTGTGATTGAAAATTGCACCTCCTCCATGAATAATCCTTTGTTTCCCGAAATGAAACCCGACAATTCATACCGTCTAGTTTTACAGGCATTTGAACACATGCACAAAAACATTTGCAGTACAAAATGCACACAGTGCCGCATTAATGAATAACATTGTGCGGAAGAAATACAAAACAACACTAGATATCTGAAATGGATTCTTCTGCCAAAATATAGTGCCTGAAAGGGGACCACAACCTTTGGCCCAGTTACAACCAGCAAACAACAAAATGAAAGGATTCAGGGAACAACCATTGGTTACCAGGAGGATGTTAAGCTATTTTGTATAAATAGTATTAAACAACAAATAGTCAAGGGGAAAAAAAGAGGGAGCTCCAGGACCCAATGGAATTCCGTCTGCCCTTTTCAAACAGGATGCAATATTTTGGGCAGACACGTTAGACCCACTTTTTGTCAAATTAGGCAAACAAACCAATTTCCAGTGTCATGGAAGGGCTCTGTCATTTCGCCAATTCATAAATCAGGCGATAAAGCCGCTCCAAAAAATTATTGACTTATTGCCCTGCTTGATATAGAAGCTAAATACTTTGCAGGTACTTTACTAGTGGAGTTACAAGAGTGGGTTGAGGCCCAGGGCATTATTCCATATAACCAGACAGGATTTTGCAAAACAACCGGTACAACTACCAACATCTTAACAATGTCACTTTTAATCGACAAAGCCAGGGCCACAAAACAGGCTTTGTACCTTTGTTTTATAGAGTTCAAAGCCACTTTTGACCATATTGACCAAGCAAGGCTGTGGAAAAAATTGGCCAGTTGGAACATCCTGAATTTTCTCCGGGAAATGATAATTCAATTACACACTGATACCTGGGTGCAAATAAAGTTGGGCAAAGGTACACATCTATTGAGGCGTCTTCCCACGTCTAACGGACTTAAACAGGGCTGTGTGCTTGCTCCAACTTTATTTAATTTGTATGTAGCAGATCTCAAGCAATCTCTAAATCTACTAAACGTACACGCCCAAAGGATCGGTTGTAAGGCCTTGCCCAGTATTTTATACACGGATGATGTGGTGCTGATCAGCCAAACAAAAGTAGAGTTGGAACACCTCCTGCACGCACTAGAGAAATATTCCACAGAAAATTTCTGGAAGTAAATTTTAATAACACCAAAACCATTGCTATAAAAAAATCGCTAAAAGGCTCTTATGCTCGGTACTTCGGCAATCCTTTGTTTCCCGAAATGAAACCCGACAATTCATACCGTCTAGTTTTACAGGCATTTGAACACATGCACAAAAACATTTGCAGTACAAAATGCACACAGTGCCGCATTAATGAATAACATTGTGCGGAAGAAATACAAAACAACACTAGATATCTGAAATGGATTCTTCTGCCAAAATATAGTGCCTGAAAGGGGACCACAACCTTTGGCCGAGTTACAACCAGCAAACAACAAAATGAAAGGATTCAGGGAACAACCATTGGTTACCAGGAGGATGTTAAGCTATTTTGTATAAATAGTATTAAACAACAAATAGTCAAGGGGAAAAAAAGAGGGAGCTCCAGGACCCAATGGAATTCCGTCTGCCCTTTTCAAACAGGATGCAATATTTTGGGCAGACACGTTAGACCCACTTTTTTGTCAAATTAGGCAAACAAACCAATTTCCAGTGTCATGGAAGGGCTCTGTCATTTCGCCAATTCATAAATCAGGCGATAAAGCCGCTCCAAAAAATGATTGACTTATTGCCCTGCTTGATATAGAAGCTAAATACTTTGCAGGTACTTTACTAGTGGAGTTACAAGAGTGGGTTGAGGCCCAGGGCATTATTCCATATAACCAGACAGGATTTTGCAAAACAACCGGTACAACTACCAACATCTTAACAATGTCACTTTTAATCGACAAAGCCAGGGCCACAAAACAGGCTTTGTACCTTTGTTTTATAGAGTTCAAAGCCACTTTTGACCATATTGACCAAGCAAGGCTGTGGAAAAATTGGCCAGTTGGAACATCCTGAATTTTCTCCGGAAATGATAATTCAATTACACACTGATACCTGGGTGCAAATAAAGTTGGGCAAAGGTACACATCTATTGAGGCGTATTCCCACGTCTAACGGACTTAAACAGGGCTGTGTGCTTGCTCCAACTTTATTTAATTTGTATGTAGCAGATCTCAAGCAATCTCTAAATCTACTAAACGTACACGCCCAAAGGATCGGCTGTAAGGCCTTGCCCAGTATTTTATACATGGATGATGTGGTGCTGATCAGCCAAACAAAAGTAGAGTTGGAACACCTCCTGCACGCACTAGAGAAATATTCCACAGAAAATTTCTGGAAGTAAATTTTAATAGCACCAAAACCATTGCTATAAAAAAATCGCTAAAAGGCTCTTATGCTCGGTACTTCGGCAACGTCAGGATTCAGAATGTCACAAATTATAAATATCTAGGCATAGTCATCGACAACGGTGGGCGATTTTCCACACAGCTTGAGACAAATAGAAGGAGAGGCTTGGGCCTAGCAATATCGCTGAAACATTTAAAACCTAAGCTGACAGGTCCCAGGCTCTCCTCTTTACTTCAAGTCAGCCAAGCAAAAATACTACCGACCATTTTGTATGGAAGTGTTGCTTTGTGAGGAAGGGACTCTAAGATGGTCGACAGACTGGAATTTGGGCTCGCCAAGCAACAGCTTGCAAGACAAGGGGCTTACCTAACGAGCTGGCACAACATTCGAGAAGCCCTGAGAGCACCCTAAACCATTTATTATGGAAGGAGATACAGCTTACCTCTCAGCGGCAGGCCTGGAACTATTTAAAAAGTAGCCTTGTAACTACAGGGCTCTCCCAGCTCTGGGATATACCAACCTCGCATATCCTGTTTAAGAAAGTAGTACGAAGCACAATCAGGTCCCTTTCACTAATTGACGATAAAGCCGCATTTGCAAAACAGAGCCATGCATGGATGACCATTAACAGCTATAAAACACGTAACCCTCAAACATACTTTAGCCTAGGGTATGCAAGGTGCATAAAAGAAATTTCTCAAATACCGACTAGGAAAGCTGCCATCTATTTTGCACCTTCCACCATGGTAGAGGGAGCAAGCATCAACTAATTGTCGTCTATGCAGAAATGGAACGGAGGACATGGCCCATTTGATTTGTACATGTTTGCAACTAAAGCAAGAAAGGGCTAGAAAACTTAAAACAGAATCTAACATCTGTGGGATCCAGACACAATGGCAAGCAGTGATAGATTCTTCAATGCCAATGACCCACAGCTGAACTGTAAATTAGTGAAGTTCTTAACTACGGAAGACGACAAAATTGAAAAAGCGAAGCTATCGGGGACTCTCATGGCCAGCTGAAAAGAAAGAAATATGTATCCCAAAATTAATCAGACTAAGATGAATTTATAAATCTTAATATCTTAACTCTAATTTGAAAGGTTTATGCACTATCTGTTTATATAAATTGGATTCGATTTTATGAAAGATGAATTTTATAAACAAATTTTGTAAACGGTTTTTATTAACTATATACAATAAAGATTTATTATTATTAGCACCTGAAAGCAGACATTTGACAGCATTTTCAGTGCTTGGCTCTCAACGCCAATTCTGTAGACTACCCAAGGGTATAAGAACAGCCCCGGGTTGTTCTCAGCAAGAGTAACAGAGTTACTTCAAAATTGTGATGAGGAGGTATTGTCCTATGTAGATGATATTTATCTGACAGACGATGAGTTATTGGATCACTTGCATAGAATAGAAAATCTACTTAAGCGGCAGCAAATCTACTCAAGAAGCAGCCCTATGACCTCAACTACCTGCGTTAGTAAATTGGCGCTAGGAGATGCCAAATCTCATTCATGTTCGCATTCCTGGAGCCTCACAGAACAAAATTCCACCATGCAGTGATTGGCGAAATTCGGCAGGAACCCTGTGTTACGAGAGTAATGCGGGGTTGCCGAACTCCATCAATTCCGCTGTCTCCTACTATGTATCAATTTATGCAATGTTTAATACTAGTGTTAGGCTGCTTCTACAAGCTCTTACTTTACTTTTCAATAACCAGTGTTCCCCTACAGACTCCTATGAGACAGTTCTTGGATTGTGTTAAATTTTGGATAAGCTTCAGGTGTAGAGTCGTGGTTAGGCAAAGAGCAGGTTCAAAGAAAAAGTTAGGGTAAGGGGTGGTTAGCAAAGAATAGTGATGGTGACCAGTGCTTTGCATGCCTTTAATGCAAAGCACTGGTCTTTAATGTGCCTTTAATGTGACATGTTGATTTAGGGCCCCTTGTGCTAATAATAACAAAGCACCTCTTCTGCTAGGGGTGCTGTGCTGCTAGAAGGGCTGTGCTGCTGAGTTTTGATACTTTCCATGCTAGAATTACTATTCTACCAGGAAACCTTTGCTGCCATGGATGTGAAACTGTTGGCAGTGCTTTACTACTGGAGGTGTTATACTGGTGTGAATGCTGTACTGCCAGGCCTTCTGCACAGTAGGGTGTTAGGCTGATGTGTTTCTAATGCTGCTATGCTATTTCAATACATACATGACTTCAAGGGTGCTTTTATTGCTAGATGTTCTGTGCACCTGGGGTTGAAGTGCTAAAACAGGTGATTTGGGGGCGTGGCCAACCATCATGGCCGAACGGATGTAACACCGCTCGGTTCCGCGCCAGGCCCGGACAATTTAGTCAGTTCAGAGGTGCTTGACACCCCAAAAGTGTGTCGCCTGGGCTGCCTATTCACCCAGGCAAGAAGGGGCCCCTGGTTGGCACTGCTGGCGGTGCGGAGGATGCCTGCGGGGATCTAGCGTGGTGGAACCCAGAGCCGCGAGGCTCAAAAACAAGATGGCAGTTTTTCGCGGGATGGGGGTCGGCGGCAGTGCTTGTTGCGCCCGGCGGGGCTGAGCTGAAGATCGGAGGCCCACTAATTACAGCGAGTGGGGGCTCAACAAGCATACTGGAAAAACGCCCTGTGAGCCGGTCTCGCTGTTCGCTGGACGCGCCCCACCACCGCTATGAGACTACTGAAGGACGCGGGGCTGACGTGTGGACCCCCAGGTGAGGAGCGGGGGTCTGCAATTTGAAGAGGCGGGCTCTGGGGGAGCCGTATGTGGCGTACTGATCCAAGGTGCATGGGGGCCCCGGGACCTGAAGACTATACAGAGGAGCCCTGGGACTGAGTTGCCTGACCCTAACATGGCGTCGGTCAGGCACCTCCTCGCCTGAATGCAGCCTTGTGTCAGGGCCTCCAGCCGGGTGCCCCGGATTTCCTCACAGAACCCAGCCCGCGTGTGCCATCCATAAGCCTGAGAGGGGCCCAGAGCAAGCTAAGTTCGTGCAATCAGGGCACTAAGCGCCCCAAGCGCCACGCGGCGGGGACCCTAGCACTAGCTCTCAGGGACAGGATCTCAGTGCCCTCCCGGTGGGGCCCGTGCTGCTCTTTGTCACTTTGCTACAGGGAGGCCCCGGGCTGACATCGTGCCTTGGTCCCTATGCCACCAAAGAAAGCACAGTCCACCAGAGTCTCCAGCTACTTCAACAAGCACAGGGTGGACAAAGAGTGGAAACATGGCGCTCACAAGGGAGGACCTGATGGCGTCACTAAGAGAGTTCAAAAAAGGAGCTGCGGGATGACATCAAGGCAGACATGGGAGCCTCGTTTGACGCATTTAAAGCGGAGATGGGGGACAGTTGGTGACCCTACAGGCAGATGTGTATTCGATCGGGGCCCGCACCCTGGACCTCGAGGCGAAATGCCAGGAACCGGCTGACTGTATGCAACCTCTTGAGGACAATTCTGTTGACCTGCGTAATCTACTTAGGGCCACAATACTCAAGTGCGAAGACCTCGAGAACCGTTCAAGGCGAGACAACATTCAGGTGAGAGGCCTGGAAAAAGGCTGTGAGGGCCCTGACTTGGAAGCATTTATGGTGGGGCTTTTTGCGACAGTGCTGGGAGAGAATGGCCCGGAGGTCCAGCTGGAGAGGGTCCATAGAGTGGGGCCGCAACTATCAGGAGACTCTAGGGACGTGTTAGCAAAATTCAGCTCCTTCAAGATCAAAGAATGTATTCTTCAGAAAGCAGGAGCCCTCGATAAAGTAACATTCCAGAATGTGTCCTGGTCTTTGTTCCAAGACGTGGCCCAGGCCACACTAGCTCGTCGCCAGCAGTTCAGGCCGATCACAGAAGCCCTGAGAGATCGCAAAATAAAATACCGCTGGACTTATCCCTTTGGCCTGGCCTTCTTGTCAGACAATAAGAACTTTCACTGCACGGAGATAGAGGAAGCAGCAACCATCTTGGGCATTGAGGTTTCCACTCCAAAGCAGACGATGGGAGCAGGGGGAGCAGGAACGGACTCGCAAATGGAGAGACGCGGTGGGGGTCCTTGGCTGCAGCAGAAAAGAGGCAGCAAGAAAACGTCGGGATGCCTCATGAAGAGACTCTTTGGTCTGGAAAAGTTATGAACTGCTCGAGCAGTCTAGCAAGGAACAGTGGAGATAAGATTTAAAAGGGGCCCGGCCCCATCCACAGTAGACACTGATAAGCTTAGCTTTCACGAAGGCGTTGGGGGTAGTGAGCGCAAGGGGAGTGAAGCCATGACTACAAGATAGACAATGAACAATGGCTAATTCTCAAATCATGCTAAGTAGCTGTTAAGAGGGCCTTGGGAGCGGAATTGGATCCGCCCCAGAAGATGCTCAAGTTGAGGTTCTCTTCTGAGATAGAGTGCCTCGGAGCTCAAAGTTCTGGTTCGTATCTGTTTCTGTTGAATATGTTTTGGTATCACGGTGCTTATCGATCTGATTTTAAGGTTATGGTCATGGTGGGGGGCGAGCTGGGGGAGGGGGGGAATCCAAAGATCTCACGGGCAAACTCAGGAAAGCATGTGGGAGGATTCCAAACTGATTAATGGCGGTTAACTGTTTATCTTGGAATGTGAGGGGCCTTAATTCCCCCAATAAGAGGCACAGCATGTGGAAATTTATGTTGGACCACCATGTTAAAATAGCTGCCCTGCAGGAAACCCACCTTCCAAAAAGAGATGAGCAACAGCTGAAGCATAGGGCCTTCCCACAGGTCTTTTCCTCCTCAGCACACACGAAGCACAACGGGGTGGCTATCCTCTTTCATTCCTCCGTCCCATTTCTCCTCCAGGCTTCCAAATCAGATAAGGCAGGAAGATTCCTGATGGTCAGGGGTGAGCTAAGAGGAAGGTCATGCACTATTGCTACGGTCTATGCACCCAATGTGGGCCAACAAGATTTCCTGAGCACATTTCTAACCACACTAGAGGGGTTCGCCATGGGCGACTTACTGCTACTGGGAGAGTTTAATTCAATATGGGACCCGTCACTAGACACAACCCACCCACACAGGGCAACAGGGGGGGTGTTCAGCAAGACGCTTAAAGCGGCTCTACAGGGGCTGGGTCTCCTAGATGCATGGAGGGGTCTTCACCCTGCGACACAAGGCTATTCCTTTTTCTTTCACTCTCACAGGACCTACTCCAGAATTGACTATGCATTCATTAGCGAGTCTCTATTTCATACACTCTCAGGATGCCAGTTCCACTCGATCTGCCTCTCGGACCACGCCCCTCTGGAGCTGGTCCTGGACTGGCCCGCCCCGAGCTCTAAGCATGCTAGGTGGTATTTCCCCAACTTTCTCAGTAGGGATCGTCTTCTCAGGGACGAATTGAGAAAGGCAATCACAGAGTTTTTTTACATTAATGATCCCGCTCTGACTTCTCTTGCCAATAACTGGGATGCCTTCAAGGCGGTCATTAGGGGGAAGTGCATCGAATTAGCTACTATGCTTAAAAACCAACGCAAGGGGGAGAGATTGCTTTTAGAAGGGGAGTTACAAAAAGCCAAAAATGCTCACAAGGCCAATCCCTCTGTTCAGACCCTACGGAAAGTCACACAGCTCAAGGGGAAGTTGCAAGCCAACTACACTAATGGGGCGGAAAAAACTATCCTGCGACTGCAAGCCCAAAGTTACGAGGGGGGAAAAAAGTCGGTGCCCTACTGGTGCGACAACTCAGAGCGAGGCACGAAAAAGAATATATTGCACATATAGTAGATAATGACGGTGTCTCTCAGAGAAGTGAAGAGGGGAAGGCCAGAGCCTTTGGGGAATTCTACCGCTCCCTATATACCGCTGACCCATTGGAAGCTGTGGATCAGGAGAAATATCTAGAGGCACTTGATCTGCCACAGATACCAGCCTCCACGAATGAGGACCTAAGCAGACCTATCTCCTGTGAGGAGGTGCAGAGGGCAATAGACACACTTAAATTGCAGAAGGCACCTGGCCCAGATGGGTTGAATGCTCACTTCTATCGTACTTTCGCGCCGGAGCTGGTTCCCCACTTAGTGACCCTATTTAATGATATAGCAGCCACACAGCGGGTGACCCCCACCATGGGGGAAGCGTTGATTTCCGTCATCCCCAAACTGGGAAAAGACCCTACAAGTTGTGCCTCCTACAGGCCTATCGCACTCTTAAACCTAGACGCCCAATTATACTCTAAAATACTAGCCACTCGCCTAGAGAATGTCATGCCATTTCTCATTAAGGCAGATCAAGTGGGTTTCATTAAGGGTAGGCAAACCCATGATAATTTGAGGAGGGTGGTACACATTATCAAAAAAGTGCAGAAAAAAGACATCCCAGCTGCCCTTCTTTCGCTAGATGCAGAGAAGGCCTTTGATCAGGTCGATTATGACTCGAACAATGAGACAGTTTGGGTTCAATGAGACCTTTATAGGTATGGTGCGGGCCAACTATTCCGCTCCTAGATCTCGGGTGCTGGTGAATGGGGTGGCTTCGGAACCCTTCGGACTCTCGTGGGGAACTAGACAGGGATGTCCGCTGTCGCCCCTGCTTTTTGCCCTCAGCATTGAGCCCCTAGCGGAGCGAATCAGGGCCAATTCTGACATAGGAGGGTTTCTTTCGGGACAGACGAGCACAAGTTCTCTCTCTTTGCAGATGATGTGCTGCTCCCAGTCACAAAGCTGCTGTCCTCTCTTCCGGCCATCCAAAAAGAGCTCACCTCTTTCGAAAAAGCCTCAGGGTTTAAAGTAAATCTATCAAAGTCCTATCTCCTCCATCTGACACTGCCCAAGGAGACTATGAGGATCATAGAAGAGAAGTCCCCTTATTCAAAGCATTCACAAAGACATCACATATCTGGGCATTAAACTTACCCCTAAGCTATTGAATCTTTATGAGGCTAACTATACTCCCTTGTTGCGGCAGCTTAAAGTGGACTTGGCCAGGTGGAGAACTTCCTATACTTCCTGGATAGGGCGTATCGAAGCCATCAAAATGAATGTTCTTCCTAGGCTGCTTTATCTCTTTCAAGGCCTACCGATACCGGTTGAAAGAGATCTCTTTGCCGACCTGAAAAAGATGATCACTAAGTTCATTTTGCAGGGTCAGAGGGCACGTTTGTCCCACCGTTTATTAACCAAGGCTCGAGTGGAGGGGGGGTTGGCCCTTCCGGACTTCCTGGGGTACTACAGGGCAGCTCAACTCCGAGTGCTCACAGATTGGTCCCACCGTGAATCTGAAAAACTCTGGCTCCATATGGACCAACAAATAGTGGGCAGGACGATTTGGGATCTCCTATGGAAGCAGAAACAAAATCGGCCGTTAAATACTTATATTAGCACCCCCACAGCTACCACCCTGCAGGTATGGGATGACCTTACCAGGTCGATGCCCCTAACCACTTTCCCTTCTCCCTACACTCCCATTCACTTTAATCCCGAGTTCCCACCGGCTCACCAAGAGGGGCCGTTCGAAGGATGGCGGGAGGGGGGCTGCCGTATGATCTCTGATCTTTATAAAAAGGGGAAGTTAATGACATTTGAGGAATGCGCTAGAACATTCAAGCTTCAGCCTTCTGAAAAATTCCACTGCATACAACTTAAACACTGGGTACAGCAACCTCAGGTACTGCTGGCCGCAACTAAAGACTTGCTCCCAATCAATACGTTCGCACAATCGGGGGCATCCACAAAGGGGACCATCTCCTTACTTTACTCACTCATACGGGCCCCGAGACACCAAAAGTTTTGGGATTCCATTCTTGCTACTCCTCTGGGGGAAAAACAATGGGGCTTCTTATACAAGGACATTTCCAAACACAACCGTTCCATGTTCTTAAGGGAGGCTCACTATAAAATTATGTATGAATGGTACTTGCATCCCCAGAAACTGCACAAAATATTCCCTAGCACCTCAGATAGATGTTGGAGGGGTTGCAGGCTCCTGGGGGACTTCAGGCATATTTGGTGGGACTGCCCCTCAATCCAGCCCTTCTGGAAATAAATTGTATCCCAAATTACATTGATCCTGGTTATCCAATTCCCGCTACAATGGAACACACTCTCCTGGGGATTTGGAATCCCAGCTTGAAACGTCAAACGCAAGGGGATCGCTCCGTAATGTGGCTGTGTTTGGGGGCCTCCAAGATGGCAATAGCTGCAGCGTGGAAGAAGGTGGAGGCTCCCTCCCTTACGAAATGACATGCCAGGTTATGGCGAGCACTGGCAATGGAAAGAATGGCGGACATAGTGGAGGACTCGAGAAAAGGGTTCGACTACACCTGGGCTCCCCTGGTATAATACTTGTCGGAGGGTTTGCCCCTATTTGCTTGTGGTCCCAGACTGAGGGCTCTCCACCTCTTTCATATCTAATATTCCGGATGGCCGCCACTCTTGGGTCGGGAGGCTCGAGGGGCTCGGTCTGGGCCCTGCCCACATTAGACCGTCCTCACTTATGACCAATCTTGAACTTTTGCTGCCGTGATACTATTGTTTGTTTAGTTTTGTTTATCTTTGAGTTATTTGGGAAGAATGGGTTTGGTGGGATATGACCCACAATGGGAGCTAAATGAGATGTGGTACATGGCAGGCCTAGAAGCAGCCAGCGGGGGGACATGGAAGGTGATGTCAATTCAGGTCGAGACCTAGTACACAAGATGAGTATTTTACTTGAGATTCCTGTAACTCTTGATCTGTAAGCTATGCTGGTGGCTCCCACCATTGTTTGTCTTGTACTGTTCTAAAACTAAACCAATAAAAACATTTTGAAATAAAACAGGTGATTTATTCATGCCAGAGTTGGTGCACCGAAGAGGATTTGGAGCACTGTCTGCATGGTCTAGTATGTGAACTGGTGTACTGAACTACTAGGGTAATGTGCAGTCAAGATTTCATTGCTGCTTGATGTGTTAGCGGGTGTCCTGTTGTAAGAACTGTAGTGTTGATGGCATCATGCTGCACTATGTTCTGTATTGAGGTGGTGAGAATGATCTTTTGCTGGCAGTGCTCTGCTGCTATGGGTGCTGTGCTATTGGGAAGCATTATGTTGCTGATGATGCTCAGCTACTGGGGAGGTGGGGAGGCTTGGCCTTTCTGATGAGTTTTATGTGCTTCTTGCGGTGTTGTGTTGCTACTATGCTGTGTTTCTGAGGGTGATCTGCTGACACAATTACGTTACTGCTTGGGGTGCTATGCAGGGCATGTGCAGCTTGGTGTATTTTACTGATAATGGCACTGTGCTGCTAGATAGTCTGTGTTACTCATGCACTGAGGTTCTTGGTGTGGTGTGCTGCCGGAAATGTCGTGGTTCTGAAGGGGCTGTGCTCCTTGAGGGTTTTGCTGCTGGATGTTATCTGATTCGGAGGGCACTGTGGAGCCAAAGTTGCTCTGCTCCTCTAGTGATGTGCTTCTGGGTGTGCTCCTGTGCGTTTGATGTACTGCGAGCGTCCTCAGCTGCTGAAGGAGCTATGGTTCTGAGCATTGTGCTTCTGTGAGGGTGTGCTTTTCAGGTACTGTAATGCTGGGTATAATCTGGTACTCCTGGTGCTGTGCATCATAAAGCCCAGCCCAACTAGCTTCACTTGACAGAGTTTTTGTCTAGAGAGAAAGCTGGGTAATTTGGAGAAGAGGACCTTGCGGGAGCCTAAGAGCAAGCAAGATTGTTCAGCTGTATACGAGGTCTAGCTATACCTGGCAGCATGACCCACCCCCACTGGGATAACTCCTTATCAGTGTTAGGCAGTGTTTCTTCTGCTGAATCTGAGGATCCCTGTTTCCTGCATCACACATCAGTTGCTCGAACTAGGCTGTGACTGTCAGTATTTCTATTGTCAGCACTGATAATCACTTGTCTCTCCCCCAAGACTGAGAGGCTAAGCCCACAATACTGGACATCTGCATTCTGTCAGAGATCTCTTTATCTGGTGTGCACTGCATGATTTAGCACTTTCCAAAGAATTCTGTATTAAAAGCTGTAGTAAATCACAGACTCCTCTGCAAAGTACAAGCTGGTGTTGCACACTGTACCAGAACGCTGGTTTTCTGACCCACCATGGCCCTTCCTCCCAGGTCCAGACGTAGGGGTGAAAAGATACTGAGACAACAAAGTTCTCTCGCGGCATATTTTTTCCCTATATGATGCCACATTATGGAACTGAAAATCGGCACAAACAATGATTGGAGGTGTCAAGGGCAGGAGGACTTCATACTGAGGGGAAAGGAGAATGTGTTAGTGAGAAGCAGGTTCCACCTAGACTTTTTAGGTGGTTGATGATCCTGTTATTCCACCTGAAGCAAGTGCTGCTAAATAGATAGCAGAGGGGAGGAATCTAAGGCACTTACTCACAAAGGTAAATGTATTCATGTATAAATCTACTACAGCACCTAGTAGTAATTTTACAGCTTTTGCTATGCACCATTTCTCATTGTAAAGTTGCTTCTAAGTGCAGACATAGACGTCTCCACTCCTAAATGAAGACTAAAATGTCTCCAGCCTCCTATACCAGGGTTTATGAGTGTAAAGCTACTAATCCTATCTTTTCACACATAGATGGAGACATCCACCACTGTGGCGGAGGACTCCCATGGAAATGTATAGGGAAAATTATTAAAGGTTATTGGGCCATATGTATCAAGCAATTTTTCGATCGCAAACACTGCGATTCGCAAAAATACAGTGTTTGCGATCGCAAAATTGCGTTTTGCGATGTATGAACGCAAATCGCTGTGCAAAATAGCAAATCGCAAAAATAGCGATTCGCAGAAATTTGCGAGCATGAAACTGCGAATAAATTAGCGAATTCGCAGTTTGCGGTACTTTAATAGCGAATTTCGCAAATAAAGTATTAGCAAATAGCGAATTGCAATGAAATATATCAAATATTCGCAAATAGCGAATATACGAAATTTGCAATTTTGCAAATCGCAATTACCATCAACTCTGAGCAGGTGGTAACCAGGTGCAACCTATATAAACTGACCCAGAATGCCACAGGGCCATTCACAATGGCTGCGCTGTACATCATCGCTAGGAGACTGAGGATCAGAGCTGCTGCCCAGGGAAGGAGACGCCAGGAGAGGATATTCAGGGCCCGCATCACCTTATTCCAGCAAACAGAGGAGGAGGTCCATGAAAAGTACAGGCTGCACCCAGACAGCGTCCTAGAACTCATTGAGGAGCTAAAGCCCATGCTGGAGCACACCACACGCAGGACATGCACCATCTCCACCCATGTGCAGGTCCTGTGTTCACTGCAACTGCTTGCGTCTGGGAGTTTTCAGGGGGTGATAGCAGCAGCAGGAGGGGTGACACAGAGTAGCCTGTCGCGCCTTCTTCACAGGTTCCTGGATGCCATGATGCAGAGGATGCATCACCACATCCATTTCCCTAACACGCAGCAGGCACTCGACCAAACCAAGCAGGGGTTCTATCAGATAGCCCAATTCCCCATGTAATTGGCTGCATTGATGGGACCCACGTCGCCCTGTCCCCCATCCCAGACAGAATATGTGTACAGGAACAGGAAGTCCTATCATTCCCTGAATATCCAGGTAGTCTGTGATGCCACCCATGTCATCACAGACATAGTGGCAAAGTATCCTGGTAGCACCCATGATTCCTTCATGTTCCACCACAGTGGGCTATACCGTCGCCTCTTGGCTGGGGAGTTTGGTGAGGGCTACTTGCTAGGTAAATACATGGCTCACATTCACACATACAGTGAAGCTCCTGATTGGGATGACAGTGTGTAACCCATTTATTTTGCACCCTGCAGGGGACAGCGCGTATGCAGTGCGTGATTTCATCTTGACGCCCTACCTGAATCCAGCCACTGCTGCGGAGCGCCGCTACAACAATGCCCACAAGTCAACCCGCAGTGTGATAGAAAGGACTTTTGGCATCCTAAAGAGCTGATTTAGGTGCCTACACAAGAGCGGAGGTGCCCTCCAGTACAACCCACAGACCTGCTGCAAGGTAGTGGTCGCATGTGCAATGCTCCACAACATAGCAACCAGGAAGGGCACCCCAGTGGAGCTGAGCGGATCAGAGTCCTCTGATGATGAGGGACCAGCTCCTCGTGCAGGACCAGCATGTGGTGTCGGGCGGCTGCCAGATGCCAGAGGCGGGAGGAGATCACGGGCAACTATTTTTAGGTGAGGAATAATGACACAATGCAATGTATTGGTGCACAACTGTGTTTTTATCCTTGAATAGCAGGAATATATCTGGCACACAGCCTGACGCACACCTAATGTGTGTCACACATATTTGCAAATGTTGAAGTCACAGAGCAAGGATGTCCAACACACTCCAGTCCCCAGCAATGTGTTACCTGACTCATTGCCATGCTTCCCTGATGCCACCTCATCTCCTGCGGGCACGGCCTGTTGCACCGCGCTGTGGGTGCACACTGCTCTCCCCCGGGTCATCCTGTGTTCTCCCCTGCCTCCCGCTCCTCCGTCTGGTCTTTGGGGGTGGTGGGGTCATGCTGCTCCTGCTCCACTGATCCTCACTCTCCCCTGTGCCCAGGGGTCCTATCCCACCTGTGCCAGCCGCCTGCATCAGTTCCACGGCATGTGTCACCTGCACCAAGATCTTGGCCACATCCTGGCTGTTATGTGCCATTTCCACCTGCATGCCCACACACCGACGTGACAGCAGGGACGTGACGGTGCACAGGCGGTTGACCGCCTTGCTGTATGTGTCCATGCGGGCGTTGGCTCTCCTCTGCACGGCACACAGTTCGCATATAGCACTGGTCATTTCCCTGAACCCATCCCTCATGTCGCTCATATGATGGTTTAAAGAGGCGAACTGGCGCTGCATTGACCGCATTGATCTTGCTTGCAGGCGCTGCACCCTCAGCATGGTGCCCTCCAGCCCGGCGAACACGGACTGCTGATCCTCAGCACCAGCACTGGTGGATGCCCTTGACCTGCGCCTGTTCCCCCTCCTTCCCTCTGGGGGTCAGGGGACTGTTGCCTGCGACGGACTGCACAGTGGGCCAGGACCGGCTGCGATTCCTCTCCGCTGTCGTCTTGGTCTGCCTCCATCTGCGGTAGTGGTGGCACAGTGTGGCGCTTTCTGCGTGCTACAGGGATCTCAGGGGTCTGTGCCTCCTGCTCCTCATCCCCTGCCTGCTCATCGATGTTGTCTGCCTCCTCAGCCCCTGCACTGCCCTCCTGCCTTTCCGGTGGTGCTGTGGAGACAGGAGCACAGACATTTGTTTTGGTGTCCTGCAACTCCTTTTGTGAGAGAATAAATCTATATCTTATTTGCATCACCTGTGTACCCTCTGCCTGATTTTACCCTTCCCTAACTCACTGGCATTGTTACTACCTTGCTGTGTCTCATTGCAACACTGTTTGGTGCACGTGACTACATCTCCCATGATGCATTTCAGGGTGTACACAACAACATGTACGGGAGTTGCACAACTGTTTTCCTACTGGGGGGTCCTGACTGTGTGGGTGCTATTGGTGGAGTGGCAGGGGACAGATGGCATGCATCTTACCTTGTCTGGTGGGAGGTGGGTCGGAGCTGTCCAGGTCAGCCACTCCACTGACACTCTCGGGTTGCAAGGTGGACTCCACCAACTGCTCATGGGGCGTGGAGTCTGTTGCAGTGGATGTTCCGCCACCGGTCTTCTTCGACTGAGCCAACCTGGTTGCCACCTTTTCTTTTGATCTTTGGCGCATATCGTACCACCGCTTGCACAGATCCTCCACTGTGCGGTGGGTTACGCCAATGGCATTCACCTTTTCCTGTATGGAATCCCAGATCTTCCGCTTCCTTGCCTCAGGCACACGCAGGGATTTTTTGCCAAAGAGGAGTTCATGGCTGACTACCATTTCCTCTATAAGGACTTCCTGCTCCCTCTCACTGAACTTTGGCTTTCTCTTCCTTCCGGCATCCTCCTTCTCCTTCTCCTGGGGATTCATTTCACCTCCCTGGATGGCAGTGCTGTGCTCCTTCACTCTCCTCCCAGCCTCTGACTGAGCTTCTGGCAGTCAGGTGCAGCTGTGCAGTCACACTTCCTGGTTGTGATGTCATCAGGCTGCACCTGAATGGCATAATCCCGATTTTGCGATTCCTTATTTGCGAATTCGCAATTAAGGAATCGCAATGTGGGGGTTCGCAGATGAATCAGCAAATTTTAGCGATTCGCATTGGAATTGTGATTTGTTTCATACATCCGATTTTGCGATTCTCAAATAGCGATTCGCAAAATTCGCTATTTGAGAATCGCAAAACTTGGGAATGATACATATGGCCCATTATTCATTAAAAGTACAAATATTTTAATATAAAATATGCATGTCAAATAATAGTATATGTTTATTTTTAACCTACTGTTGGAACTGGCCCTTTTTGCAGGGTCATCCCAGTACCTTTTGCCTTCCTCCTGTAATTTTTCAGACCTGTTTTTGTTGGTTTTATGACTCCAGGCATCTTACCACTGCTGATAAGTGCTAACATGCATGTGCTCTCTCTTGTAAACTTGGTAAGATTGGCCTACACCTGTTTGGCATATTTAATTTACCTGTAAGTCCCTTGTACAGTGGTATCCCATATACCCAGGGCCTGTAAATTAAATGCTACTAGTGGGCCTGCAGCACTGCTTGTGCCACCCACCGAAGCAGCCTTTCAAACCTGTCTCAGGCCTCTGCCACTGCAGGACCTGCACGTGCAGTTTACTGCTGCAGTGACGTGGCATTTAAAGTGGCTGCCACATCTGAAACTCCCCTTTTACTACATATAAGTCACCCTTAAGGTAGGCCCTATGGGCAGGGTGCTGTGTAGGTAAAATGTAGGACATGTGCCTTAACTGTGCGGCATGCTCTGGTAGTGACAAACAGCCTATTTGGTTTCTCACTGCTGTGAGGCTGCCCTCTCATAGGTTTGCATTGGGGATTCCCCAATATATGCTTCAGTGGTAATTTCCGATAAGAGAGGGGTAGCGTGACCATGTTTGGTATGTTTGGAATAGTAGCAATAAATCCTGCTTATTGGTGAAAGCAGATTTGTTATTACTATTTTAGAAATGCCACATTTCGAAGATAGCAAAACCAAAGGGATGATGGACGGAGTGTTGAACATTGCAAGCACTCACCCCCAGTCAACTGATCTGGGTTTAATCCATCATCATTCTTTAGCTCACTGCGCCACCCCAGTTCAGACATGGCCATATGCAAATCAGTCTGACCCTGTGCCTCATGGGAACAGTCCAGCCCGAACTGCCAAGCCATGTCTTCCCTGGACCGGAAACAAGCATCCTGGGACCAGTTTCTGGCTTACAGCCGTCATCAGCCAGGCTATCTTGAATCCAGTGGCAAAGTGAGCAAGGGACCCACGTCTGGGCATACCCTGCCAACTTAGGGCGAACATAGCAAAACCAAAGGGGATGATGGACGGAGTGTTGAACATTGCAAGCACTCACCCCCAGTCAACTGATCTGGGTTTAATCCATTATCATTCTTTAGCTCACTGCGCCACCCCAGTTCAGACATGGCCATATGCAAATCAGTCTGACCCTTTGCCTCATGGGAACAGTCCAGCCCGAACTGCCAAGCCATGTCTTCCCTGGACCGGAAACAAGCATCCTGGGACCGGTTTCTGGCTTACAGCCGTCATCAGCCAGGCTATCTTGAATCCAGTGGCAAAGTGAGCAAGGGACCCACGTCTGGGCATACCCTGCTGGACTGTTCCCATAAGGCACAGGGTCAGACTGATTTGCATATGGCCATGTCTGAACTGGGGTGGTGGAGTGAGCTAAAGAATGATGATGGGTTAAACCCAGATCAGTTGACTGGGGGTGAGTGTTTGATTTGCTCTAACGCTCCGTCCATCATCCCCTTTGGTATCGCTTTGTTCGCCTAAGTTGGCAGGGTATGCCCAGACATGGGTCCCTTGCTCACTTTGCCACTGGATTCAAGATAGCCTGGCTGATGAGGGTTTTGAACCCGAAACCGGTCCCAGGATGCTTGTTTCCGGTCCAGGGAAGACATGGCTTGGCAGTTCGGGCTGGACTGTTCCCATGAGGCACAGGGTCAGACTGATTTGCATATGGCCATGTCTGAACTGGGGTGGTGGAGTGAGCTAAAGAATGATGATGGGTTAAACCCAGATCAGTTGACTGGGGGTGAGGGTTTGATTTGCTCTAACGCTCCGTCCATCATCCCCTTTGGTATCGCTTTGTTCGCCCTAAGTTGGCATGGTATGCCCAGACGTGGGTCCCTTGCTCACTTTGCCACTGGATTCAAGATAGCCTGGCTGATGAGGGTTTTGAACCCGAAACCGGTCCCAGGATGCTTGTTTCCGGTCCAGGGAAGACATGGCTTGGCAGTTCGGGCTGGACTGTTCCCATGAGGCACAGGGTCAGACTGATTTGCATATGGCCATATCTGAACTGGGGTGGTGGAGTGAGCTAAAGAATGATGATGGGTTAAACCCAGATCAGTTGACTGGGGTGAGGGTTTGATTTGCTCTAACGCTCCGTCCATCATCCCCTTTGGTATCGCTTTGTTCGCCCTAAGTTGGCAGGGTATGCCCAGGCGTGGGTCCCTTGCTCACTTTGCCACTGGATTCAAGATAGCCTGGCTGATGAGGGTTTTGAACCCGAAACCGGTCCCAGGATGCTTGTTTCCGGTCCAGGGAAGACATGCCTTGGCAGTTCGGGCTGGACTGTTCCCATGAGGCACAGGGTCAGACTGATTTGCATATGGCCATGTCTGAACTGGGGTGGTGGAGTGAGCTAAAGAATGATGATGGGTTAAACCCAGATCAGTTGACTGGGGGTGAGGGTTTGATTTGCTCTAACGCTCCGTCCATCATCCCCTTTGGTATCGCTTTGTTCAACCCTAAGTTGGCAGGGTATGCCCAGACGTGGGTCCCTTGCTCACTTTGCCACTGGATTCAAGATAGCCTGGCTGATGAGGGTTTTGAACCCGAAACCGGTCCCAGGATGCTTGTTTCCGGTCCAGGGAAGACATGGCTTGGCAGTTCGGGCTGGACTGTTCCCATGAGGCACACGGTCAGACTGATTTGCATATGGCCATATCTGAACTGGGGTGGTGGAGTGAGCTAAAGAATGATGATGGGTTAAACCCAGATCAGTTGACTGGGGGTGAGGGTTTGATTTGCTCTAACGCTCCGTCCATCATCCCCTTTGGTATCGCTTTGTTCGCCCTAAGTTGGCAGGGTATGCCCAGACGTGGGTCCCTTGCTCACTTTGCCACTGGATTCAAGATAGCCTGGCTGATGAGGATTTTGAACCCGAAACCGGTCCCAGGATGCTTGTTTCCGGTCCAGGGAAGACATGGCTTGGCAGTTCGGGCTGGACTGTTCCCATGAGGCACAGGGTCAGACTGATTTGCATATGGCCATATCTGAACTGGGGTGGTGGAGTGAGCTAAAGAATGATGATGGGTTAAATCCAGATCAGTTGACTGGGGGTGAGTGTTTGATTTGCTCTAACGCTCCGTCCATCATCCCCTTTGGTATCACTTTTGGAAGATGGCATTTCTGTGTGCTTATGAGTCTTGGTGCCCTGCCTGGATGTGTATTCACTGTGTGGTTTAGACTGACAGGAGAGAGGGGATGTGCATTCACTCTAGACAGTCACAAGGGGGGTTGAGGTGTGTCCTGTCTTTCCTGGGTGACTCAGTGCTAGGCTGAATAGACTTTAGCTGCATTTAGAGTGGCAGGAGGAGTTTCCCTTGCACCTAAATAGGCCTGGTCTAAATTTAGAACGGTGGGAGGAGTTGCACCTGCACCTGAATAGGGCTGTGCCTGCCTTGTACAATGCTGTCTCCGCCCCACTGCAGTATGTCTGGGGCCAGGGCTTGGGATGTGAATGGGGGTGTTGTGCACTTCTAAACAGTGTTTGAAGTGCCCCCCAGAACAAAGACTTTATGAACTATAAGTACAGGAGCTTTGACCCCATATTGGAGAGACACTGCGTGGACTTGTAACCAGACACTGCTTTTTCTGTATGCTGCCCCAGAGGATTGCTGTGCTGCCAGGGAACCGCCATCTGGACTTTGTCTGTGTGCTGGCCTGAGCCTGCTTTCCGCTTGGGGCTCCCAGTGATTTCCCAGGGCTTGGTGGCCTGCCCTGCGTGATCTGGCAACTTGGCGTGTGGTGAGCGCTCTGTTGTTCATCTGCAGGCTTGTTTGGTTCTGGCTCTGAGCACCGAGTGTCTGGCACTGTTGTGTGCCCCTGGTTCTCTTTTGTCAGCAGGGAGAGTGCTTTTGACTCCCCCTGCACCAAGCGCATGGTGAGCGCCTAATTCCTGGATGTCCCTGTTGTGTTCCGTGGGCAGGGAACCTTCCCTGGGCAGGCACTGGGTCTCAGGACCAGGACCCGAGGCTCTGCACAGCACAGCACAGGCAGGCGGGGTTTTCCGCTGCCAAGAAGAGCTCTCGTGTGCCAGCCCTCCCTCCAGCGACGGGGGCTACCGAAGTGCCACTGTGAAGGGAGAAGAGCTGTCCATTGCAGTCTTCCGCGAGCAAGGTATCCGCCAGCTGGAAAACGAGAACCCCTCAGCGCAGCCCCTCCCACAGGCCTGCTGGTGGATTTGACACTGGGAGAAAGCCTGCGCTGGAGGAGCAGCCCCACCGAGCCCGCTCTGAAGAGGAGTCATCCTCAGCCGACCCCCGTGAGGGATGGCAGCGGGGTGATTTTTGGTCCTGGATTCCTCTTTGGTGGAAGCTCAGGTGGGGACGAGCAAGTCTGGTGGGGTGGTGCAAGAGGCACGGGCCCCTCCTCAGACCACATCACGCAGCCCGGTGGGCCTCAACAGCTTTTTGTGTATGGGCAGGTGGGTGAGGTCCACGCACGCGGTACTGCTACACCCAAGTTGCAACATTCCAGGCAAGTCCTCAGTGGAGGCACCCGGAGGAGAGTTAGCCACGGGTGGGTTAAGCTCAGTCAAGCCAGAGACTACCGCCTCACAGGAGCACCAATGGGCCAGGCTCAAAGGTCACAAGGAAGCCCCCTGTACAGGCCTGCTTTCTCGGTCCCAAGGGGCCTTGCAAAAATACACTTGGCTGCTTTTGCAGCACCAGGGCAACTAGCAGAATGCCATATGTAAAGTGATGGTGCCATGGTAACCTGTAATAGGAGTGCAGGTGCTGCCCTAGGTGTTATTTATGTGAGCTGTGGTATAAACTACTGTATTTTTAGACTCTGATGTTATGATTTATGTCGTTTTGCCTTACATTTGATAGGATAACAAGTATCACTTCAGGACCTGCATAATATGCACAGTGTGGTGATGATGTTTTCATTATGTGTGCAACCTGCAAGTATTTACGTGATTGCACTACCTACGTTGTTATGACCATTTCCTAGTGGCAAAGTGATTTTATGATCTATGTGACATCATGACAAGTGTCTAGTGGCACAGTGATTTATGTGATTGTGGTCTAATGTGTTTTTTATGAACAATATAAAGGATATTTTTATATAACCTTGTGTGGAGATTCTTTTTGTGGTGTACCTAGTGTGTCACTGCTGTGTGTGTGTTGCGCAAACACTTTACACATTGCCTCTGGGATAAGTCTGACTGCTCTGCCAAGCTACCAAGGGGGTGTGCAAGGGTTATCTTGGGTGTATAATTCCCTTACCCTGACTAGAGTGGTGGGCTCTGCCTGGCTTAGGTGCATACCCTAGCCAACCAGAAACCCCATTTCTAACACCTACAATGAATGAAATACATTAACTTGAATGTGTATTAAATAATTAGTAAACTTATATTTATTTATTTTCAAATAATATTTCTTACACACAAAATCCCATCTAGAGTCAGTTTTTAATTTTTATGTAATGTACATTAAAAATGTATCAAAATGTAATGATAGAATTCATCTATTCATGTAAATTTTTAACAAATGTTTAAAAATGAAATTTGAGAATCAAAACAAGTTTATTATACATTTTATAATAATATAAGAATGGTTTATTCATTATACATATTTATGTATTTATTTATTTTAAAAGTCAAAAGTCAAATAAATTGTATTTATTTAACAATATTTCCCATTTAAGCCACCAACACTGTTGTTTTCCATGGAAGTGTACTGCAGCACCTGTGAGTGTCCATGTGCTGTGCTGGTCTAGAGTACTTCTACTGCTGTTATGACAACTTTTTTTTCTGTAGCAAATTTTAAAGTGTAGTATGTGAGTAGTTGCATGTCACTCCCTATGCCCCTTTAAATACCTTAATACACCCTTACCCTTTTAGGCACAAATATTTCCCATTTTCCAACCACCGTGCCCTTTCCCTCCTACATTTATCACTAAAAAGTAAATCTGCGTGTGCAGAGATCTCTGCACACATTATGGAGACCTCTGCACAGAAAAGATAGGAGTGGTGGAGGTAGATGTTTCGACACATAAGTTAGTGATTTGCTCCTTGTAGCATATGAATCGCACTACTTCACATATTACGAAATATAGTTTGTGAATAGGTCCAGAAATGAGCAGGAAGCACCACTCTGTGGCTCTCATTTATAAGTTTCAGAACCTAGAAATAAGTGCAAGAGCAAAGCTCCTCAAACATCAGCATAATGTAAGCAGTGAAGGCCACACATTCCTTTGAAAACTATAAGTTCTACTGCTTCATAAGGGTTGTATGCAGGAACCACGCATGCCATTACCATGCATGCCTTTACAACGAACATCTTTACCCTGCATATGCCTTTACCACGCATGCCTTAACAATGAAAAGGTAAGTATTTATATATATATATATATATATTCACTGAAAAAACCATAGGTTTCAGGTACGTTATAGTTAAAAATTACCATTTAAAAAACCTTAGAAATTCACTGAAAAAACCATAGGTTTCAGGGACGTTATAGTTAGTTGGAGATTTCACTCATACAAAACCAGAGAAATTCCGCCGTTATAGTTAGTTCAGCTAACTATAACTCGTGCCCCCGCAATGCACTGCTGATGACATCACATATTACATCATTCATGAAATGGTCAGTGACATCACTGATGACATCACTGATGACATCTCAAATGACATCACTGATGACATCACTGATGACTTCATCCAGTGAATGTGTGTTTCTGTAAAGTTTAAATATGTTTTATATAGATATATGCTAAGGTGTATTGAAGAATGAGTGGGTATATAAGTGTCTGAATGAATGATTTAGTAGGTGCGTGACTGACTGTATAAGTGAGTGACTAAATGTGTCTTACTGAATGCATGGGTTAGTGAGTAAAGTGTGTAAATGTCTGTATCAGTCTGTCAGTTGGTGTGTAAGCGGCTGCATGAGGATGGAGAGTAGCTACATGACTGTCTATATGGGTTATTGTTTGGTTGTCTGAAAATCTTTATGGGTGCCTGAGTGTATGTGTGAGTGGGTGGGGGGTGGGTGTCCCTGTGCATAGATGTGTGAGTGGGTGATTCACTGGGTGTATGGGTTCCAGAGTGCCTCTGTGAAGGGCTGTACGGGTGGATGAGTGTGTGAATGGGTGTGTTGGTGAGTGAATGGATGTCTCAGTGGTATATGTCCAAGTAACTACATATGTAAAAGGCAGTGTATGTGAGTGTTGGAGTATATAAATGACTATATGTGAGAGTGAGTGATTGTGAGAGTGGCTCTATGGATGAGTGTGTGCTTGTGTCAGTGTTTGTATAAGAGAGTAAGTATGTGCTAGTATCTGTATGAGTAAGTGAGGTGGTGGGTGTAGAACTGTATAGGTGTGAAAATGGCAGTGTGATTTATTCTTTGCATGACTGACTAGGTGTGTGAGTAACTCTATGAATGAGTGGCAGTGTGTGAGTGTCTTTATAGGTGTATGAGTGCATATGATAGTCCTGTATTGATGAGTGACCGAAAGTAAGAGTGAGTGTATGGGTGAGTGAGTGGATGGGTGTGTAGACCTAGGAATCAGTGAGTGGGTATGTCGTTTTTGATGTTGGAGTGTCTATGGTTTTGAGAATGGCAGTCTGTAATTTAGAGTGGGTGTATCAAAGGTTATATTAGGGTGTGACAAGATGCTTAAAGCATAGATTGCGCAAATACAATCAAAATAGGACTCTGAGATTGAATCACCAGGGACTCCTAGCTATCCCCCGCTTTAAAAAAGCTAGACTGGGCGGTCGATCATTTGCTTATAAAACCGCCTCTCTCTGGAACTCCATGCCCGAGGATCTTCGAAAGGCTAACTCAGAACCTCTATTTAGGAAGACTCTTAAGACCTGGCTCTTTAGCCTTCCCTAGAACCTCCTCCATCAAGTACTATCACCCCGTAATCGCTGTCAGCGCCGGGACACCTCCGTTGGAGGTAGCCGTGCGCTTTACAAGATGTAATAATAATAATAATGAAGTCAACAGTGATGTCATCAGTGATGTCATTTGAGATGGCATCAGTGATGTCATCAGTGATGTCACTGACCATGTCATGAGTGATGTAATATGTGACATTATCAGCAGTGCATTGCGGGGGCGCGAGTTATAGTTTGCTGAACTAACTATAACGGCCGAATTTCTCTGGTTTTGTTCGAGTGAAATGTCCAACTAACTATAACGTCCCTGAAACCTGTGGTTTTTTCAGTGAATTTCTAAGGTTTTTTAAATGCTAATTTCTGACTATAACGTCCCTGAAACCTATGGTTTTTTCAGTGAATTTCTAAGGTTTTTAAATGCTAATTTCTAACTATAACGTCCCTGAAACCTATGGTTTTTTGAGTGAATTTGTAAGGTTTTTAAATACTAATTTCTAACTATAACATCCCTGAAACCTGTGGTTTTTTCAGTGAATTTCTAAGGTTTTGTAAATGCTAATTTCTAACTATAACGTCCCTGAAACCTATGGTTTTTCCAGTGAATTTCAAAGGTTTTTTAAATGTTAATTTCTAAGTGCAATGCCCCCAAAAAAAAATTCTTAGTTTTCTAATTCTTATAAAAATAATGTAACATTTTCTAAAAAATAAATATAGTTTTTTATTTGTTTTTTGTTTTTTTATATAAAAAGTGGTTTGCGTACGGATCGTGTACCTGTCTCGGTGGGTACGCGAATTCCAGCCACCATATTGGTTAAGTCGTGTAGGATGCGCGTTGGGTAAGTGACGGGTGCGTGGATCAGGCCCCGTGTAACATCATGTATGTAGTTCCGGGGGTCGCGCCGGCTGCGCGAATCCCTAGCAAATCTTCAAGTTTTAAAAGTATATGTGTATAACTTTATTATATATATTATACCAAGACATTATTTAAGATAACTGTAATTAGCATATATTTGTAACTGGAATAAAGATATATTATTGTTAAATATATTTTTGGGAAATCGCGCTGGGTACGCGCTGGTTGCGCGCCGGAGCGCGAATCTAGACCTTGCCTAACGTCATGTACGTATTTCCGGGGAGGAGTCGCGCAGGCTGCACGAATCCATCGCAAATCTTTAAGTTCTAAAACTATATATATATAACTTTATTATATTTATTATACCAAGGGATTACTTAATATAACTGTTAATATCATTTATTTGTAGTTGTTAAAAATATATATTATTGTTAAATATATTTTTTCAAATTCGCGTCGGGTGTGCACGGTTGCGCGCCTGGTGCGCGAATCCCATGTGACTTCAAAAGAAAGTATTTGATTGATTTAGAAGCTCTGGAATCTAGAACTTGAAGGACCCCACCCTATCTTTTTATTCTTTCAACTGCATCTCAGGAGTGACAGGTCTTCTGTTTTGCTCTTCTTCTTTGTTTTTTTTTGGTGATTTCTTTATCAAAAAATGGCTGCTTTAAATCCAGCAGGGCAGCTTCCCCCTGAGGATGAAGATGAGTTGGAAGAACCAGTGAAGGTGAGATACAAAAGTATCGTGTGGACTTTCTTCACATTTCCACCTGGTGAGAAGAAAGTTAGTGCTCGAAAGGTTTCGTGCACCTTATGCAACAGGGTCTTGTCACGAGGTTCTGACAAGAAGTACTCCTGTGGCACCTACTCAATGCTGAAGCACTTGCAGACTATACATCCGCGCCATCTTGCAAAAGAGCAGCACAGACGTGACCTGGAAAAACAATCTAGACAGGAAAACAGTGACCAACCAAGCACTTCATCTGGTTCGTCTGCGTCATCAACACCGCATATTGTACCGCAATTTGCTAGAGTGCAGCAGACTTGCATCAAATGCAAAGCAATCTTGTGCCATGGTGAGCAATCACTGAATGCTGTAGTGGTTGCAATTGAAAACCATCATTGTTGATTTTTTTTGTTTTTGTTTTTTGCAATGACTTTAAAATTGCATACTGTTTTGTAGCATTTCACCGTTGGTTGTGTTAATTTTTTTGTTCTTTTAAAAAAAACACCCAAAAAATTCAAAAAAGAGTTGAAAAAACAACAAAAAATACAAAAGAAAAAAAGAAGAAAAAAAATGGTTCTTTTCAGAACCGCCTATTTGGCTTAAAAATAGACACATTTGTAACTGTTGTATGAATTGTGGTAAGTGTAATATATGGAGTAATGAATGGGAACTGCATGTGTGATTGTATGAATGCATGTATAGTGCCTTGGTGACTGGAGATGTACAAGTGTACTATCTGAGTGATTACATAATTATGTGACTAATATTGGGAGATTGTAAGAGTGCACGGGCAGTGGGTGCATAATTGATTGCATGACTGCAGCGGTAGTGTCTGAGTGTTTGAAGGAGTGCATGAGTAATGCCAGGGTGCATGGAAGAGTACATGTGTAGTATCTAGGTGATTGTAGGAGTGTATAGATAGTGTTTGCATGATTGCATCAATGCAGGGGTAATGTCTGGGTGATTGCAGGTGTGCATGCGTAGTGCTTGAGTGATTGTATGAGTGGAGAGGTAATGTGTGGGTAATCGAAAGAGTGAATCAGTAGTGCCTGAGTGATTGGAAGAGTGCCTGGTTGATTCCATGAGTGCATGGGAACTGACTGGATGATTAGAGTACTGCAAGGAGAGTGCATGGTGAATTTAAAAGTGCTTGGGTATTGGCGGAGTGATTGGATAAGTACATGGTACTGGCTGGGTGATTGGAGGAGTGCATGGGTAGTGACAGGGTGATTGCTAGACTGCATGGGTACTACCTGGGTAATTGAAGGTGTGAATGAGTAGTGTCTAAGTGATTAGAGGATTGCATGGGTAGTGCACAGGGGATTGTAGCAGTGCTTGGTTAGTGTCTGGGTCATTGCATGAGTACATGGGTACTGACTGGATGATTAGAGTACTGCAAGGAGAGTGCATGGTGAATTTAAAAGTGCTTGGGTATTAGCGGAGTGATTGGATAAGTACATGGTAGTGGCTGGGTGATTGGAGGAGTGCATGGGGAGTGACAGGGGGATTGCTGGACTGCATGGGTACTACCTGGGTAATTGAAGGTGTGAATGAGTAGTGTCTAAGTGATTAGAGGATTACATGGGTACTGCACAGGGGATTGTAGCAGTGCTTGGTTAGTGCCTGGGTCATTGCATGAGTACATGGGTACTGACTGGATGATTAGAGTGCTGCAAGGAGAGTGCATGGTGAATTTATAAGTGCTTGGGTTTTGGCGGAGTGATTGGATAAGTACATGGTGCTGGCTGGGTGATTGGAGGCGGGCATAGGTAGTGACAGGGAGATTGCTGGACTGCATGGAAAGTTCACAGGGGATTGTAGCAGTGCATGTGTTAGTGCCTGGGTTATTGCATGAGTACATGGGTAGTGACTGGATGATTAGAGTACTGCAAGGAGAGTGCATGGTGAATTTATAAGTGCTTGGGTTTTGGCGGAGTGATTGGATAAGGACATGGTGCTGGATGGGTGATTGGAAGAGTGCACAGGGAGTGACAGGAGGATTGCTGGACTGCATAGGTACTTACTGGGTAATTGGAGGAGTGAATCAGTAGTGTGTAGGTGGTTAGAGGTCTGCATGGAAAGTGCACAGGGGATTGTAGCAGTGCATGAGTTAGTGCCTGGGTCATTGCATGAGTACATGGGTAGTGACTGGATGATTAGAGTGCTGCAAGGAGAGTGCATGGTGAATTTATAATTGCTTGGGTTTTGGCGGAGTGATTGGATAAGTACATGGTGCTGGCTGGGTGATTGGAGTAGTGCATGGATAGTGACAGGGAGATTGCTGGACTGCATGGGTAGTGCTCAGGGGGTTGTAGTAGTGCATGTGTTAGTGCCTGGGTCATTGCATGAGTACATGGGTAGTGACTGGATTATTATAGTGCTGCACGGAGAGTGCATGGTGAATTTATAAGTGCTTGGGTTTTGGCAGAGTGATTGGATAAGGACATGGTCCTGGCTGGGTGATTGGAGGAGTGCATAGGTAGTGACAGGGAGATGGCAGGACTGCATGGATAGTGCTCAGTAGGTTCTAGCAGTGCATGTTTTAGTGCCTGGGTGATTGCATGAATACATGGGTAGTGACTGGATGATTAGAGTGCTGCAAGGAGAGTGCATGGTGAATTTATAAGTGCTTTGGTTTTGGCAGAGTGATTGGATAAGTACATGGTGCTGGATGGGTGATTGGAAGAGTGCACAGGGAGTGACAGGGAGATTGCTGGACTGCATAGGTACTACCTGGGTAATTGGAGGAGTGAATCAGTAGTGTGTAGGTGGTTAGAGGTCTACATGGAAAGTGCACAGGAGATTGTAGCAGTGCATGTGTTAGTGCCTGGGTTATTGCATGAGTACATGGGTAGTGACTGGATAATTAGAGTACTGCAAGGAGAGTGCATGCTGAATTTATAAGTGCTTGGGTTTTGGCGGAGTGACTGGATAAGTACATGGTGCTGGATGAGTGATTGGAAGAGTGCACAGGGAGTGAGAGAGGGATTGCTGGACTGCATAAGTACTACCTGGGTAATTGGAGGAGTGAATCAGTAGTGTGTAGGTGGTTCGAGGTCTGCATGGAAAGTGCACAGGGGATTGTAGCAGTGCATATGTTAGTGCCTGGGTCATTGCATGAGTACATGGGTAGTGACTGGATGATTAGAGTGCTGCAAGGAGAGTGCATGGTGAATTTATAAGTGCTTGGGTTTTGGCGGAGTGATTGGATAAGTACATGGTGCTGGGTGATTGGAGGAGTGCATAGGTAGTGACAGGGAGATTGCTGGACTGCGTGGAAAGCGTACAGGGGATTGTAGCAGTGCATGTGTTAGTGCCTGGGTTATTGCATGAGTACATGGGTAGTGACTGGATAATTAGAGTACTGCAAGGAGAGTGCATGCTGAATTTATAAGTGCTTGGGTTTTGGTGGAGTGACTGGATAAGTACATGGTGCTGGATGAGTGATTGGAAGAGTGCACAGGGAGTGAGAGAGGGATTGCTGGACTGCATAAGTACTACCTGGGTAATTGGAGGAGTGAATCAGTAGTGTGTAGGTGGTTCGAGGTCTGCATGGAAAGTGCACAGGGGATTGTAGCAGTGCATGTGTTAGTGCCTGGGTCATTGCATGAGTACATGGGTAGTGACTGGATGATTAGAGTGCTGCAAGGAGAGTGCATGGTGAATTTATAAGTGCTTGGGTTTTGGCGGAGTGATTGGATAAGTACATGGTGCTGGATGGGTGATTGGAAGAGTGCACAGGGAGTGACAGGGAGATTGCTAGACTGCATCGGTAGTGCTCAGGGGATTAGAGCAGTGCATGAGTTAGTGCCTGGGTCATTGCATGAGTACATGGGTAGTGACTGGATGATTAGGGTGCTGCAAGGAGAGTGCATGGTGAATTTATAAGTGCTTGGGTATTGGCGGGGTGATTGGATAAGTACATGGTGCTGGATGGGTGATTGGAAGAGTGCACAGGGAGTGACAGGGAGATTGCTGGACTGCATGGGTAGTGCTCAGGGTATTGTAGCAGTGCATGAGTTAGTGCCTAGGTCATTGCATGAGTACATGGGTAGTGACTGGATGATTAGAGTGCTGCAAGGAGAGTGCATGGTGAATTTATAAGTGCTTGGGTATTGGCGGAGTGATTGGATTAGTGCATGGGTAGTGACAGGGTGACTGGAGGAGTGCATGGGTACTACCTGGGTAATTGAAGGAGTGAATGAGTAGTGTGTAAGTGGTTAGAGGACTGCATGGGTAGTGCTCAGGAGATTGTAGTAGTGCATGTGTTAGTGCCTGGGTCATTGCATGAGTACATGGGTAGTGACTGGAAGATTTGTAGAGTGCATGGGTAGTGCCTGGGTAATTTCATAAATGTTTGGGTAGTTGCAGAGTGATTTCATGAGTGCTTGGATACAAACAGAGTGATTGCAGAATATGGAATCAGTCAATCATTACTCATGTAGTTTTAAAATCACCTAGTCACTACTTTTGCACTCCTGTAATCAGTCAGGCACCTCTCAATAGTTCACTAACCATACATACAACTGTATAAATACAATCTGAACACATAGATGAGTCATTACATATTATCTAGTTAAGTAGTTAAGTACAACATGCCTGCAAGGGTAATATGTGGTGGTTTACTTTTGAGCTACATCTTCACCTTTGTATGTAAAATTATGTGGCATCATTCAACTATACCTTTTTCAGACTACAAAAGAAGCCTAATTAACAGCACCTTATTTCACCATTCTATCTTAAAATATGTGGCATCATTTAACTTTACCTTTGTACAAACCAATAAAAGAAACCTAATTATTAACACCTTATATGAACATCTTTCAAACAGCACAGTTGTGCTGCATCTCTACCAAACTATCTATAATTATGCAGTATCTCATTCAACTATACCTTTGTAGGGACAACAAAAAATGAAGCCTAATAAAATACACCTTATATGAACATCTTTCAAACTACACATTTGTGCTGCATCTTCAACCAACTATCTAAAAATATGCGGCATCATTCAACTATACCTTTGTACAGACTTAAAAACAAGTCTAATTAATAACATCAGTAATCATCTTAAAAATACACATATTACTGTACAGACTCTTTTAAACAACATTTAAGTACAATGAAACAAACTCCAATATACATCTCTAAATTTAATAATATATATCAAACAACACAGTTTTAAAATAATGTCAATTTTTTTTAAATAAACCTCACAAATTTATAACTTACACACAATCAATATAATGCACCAGACTCAGCAAGGTAAAACCAGGAATGGCAAGGTTTCCCTCTCTTTCTCTATACAAATACACATAAGCAACAAATGACATTGCTTCCCAGAGTTTTTCAAATTCTAAAACACATTTCCATTGGTTGCAGATAATAACCCTTATCAACTGACTTCTTCACCCCTTCTACTTAATGCCAGTTTCCATAGTAACAGGTCATGGAACATTCAACTTAACTGACAGGTCACAAGTTCACCACACAATGTTGCAAATGGAAACAGCAGGTGTGGTTGGCTTTGCAAAACATTACCTTATCCTTTTTACTGTACCTTTCAAACATTTTTACTGACCAATAACAAACATGCTTTTTAAAGAAAGTACCATGCACCCTATTTTACAGTGTACAATGTTCATAAACAGCCAATCAATTCTCTACTTTTTTAAAACAGCATCTTGTCCATCATTTTAGATACCTCTCATTCTACCAACTGACTACCTCAGCTACAGACATCTTTTGATTACTTTCAGACATCCCTTCAAGATGCTTTCTGTGTGGATTATTGGGCACAGCTATGTTTTCTGGTGCAAAAGGTATGCTGAACGCAGAGGTATTGACAAAGACCTAGCTTTGCAAAATGTAGACATTAAATGGATTGGACAGAGAGGATTAAAGTGGCATCAATTAATGCCTTTGGTTACAACCTTTTGCACCTCCAACCCCTGACCTCATGATTGTGCACTGTAGTGGCAATGACCTAGGCACATTGACTGGGGTAGGTCTGGAAATGCTGATAAAGGACACCTTTGCAGAATTGATGTTGCTTTTCCCCCAAACTCTCTTTGTATACTCTAACATATGCCAAAGACAGAAATGTAAGTGGTCCAATCAATTCTGTCCACAGATTGAGAAAGCTAGAAAGAATGTCAATAAAGCTGTTTCTGCTTACCTTAGAGACCATAGGATGGGCTCCATCTATAACAACAATCTTCATTTCAATATGGATGGCATCTACAGAAGTGATGGAGTACACTTCACTGATCAAGGCAACAGAGTGTTTCTCAACAACCTGAAGCTCTGCATCCGCACTTACATGTAGCTACAACAATCTCCCAATGAAAACAAGGGCTCTTTTTAGAGCCACTCAATGACCCAACATATAACCTAGGTTTATATAAAAAAAAATCTAAATTATTTTTGCTTGGAGTCGCGCACCCAGTGCGACTGACGGAGCCGCGCACCCCTCGCGTTCACACCAGGGGGCTGCACTGGGAGCCGCGCACCCCTCGCGTTCACACCAGAGGGCCGCGCACGCCTCGCGTTCACAACAGGGGGCCGTGCTGGGAGCCGCGCACCCCTCGCGTTCACACCAGAGCGCCGTGCACCCCTCGCGTTCACACCAGGGGGCCACGCTGGGAGCCACGCACCCCTCGCGTTCACGCTAGGGGGCTGAGCTGGGAGCCACACACCCCTTGCGTTCACACTAGAGGGCCACACTGAGCGCCGCGCTAGGGTCGCGACCCCAAACTTTGTGGGGAAAAAAACATCAATTTCCATTAATTTATACTCGCCCCGGGGACCCCATGCCCAAATCTTTTTATTTATTTTTTTTTAAAAGGGGGGACCGCACGGCCCCCCTCCCAGGCCATTTTTGGCCCCAGGGAACCCATCCCCCGGGGCTTGGCCTCACAGTTGGAGATGGTGGGGGGAGCACCAATGCCCCCACGGTCCCACCGGCTCCCGGCCTCCTGCGGGAGCCGGCATTGCTTTTGAGCAAGGGGAGCTGCTGACATGCAGCTCCCCTTGCCCAAAAGCAATCCTGCTTTGCTTCATTGAAGCGAGAGCAGGTTTTCCTGCTCTCACTTCAATCAAGCAGCAGCGTTTGCTATGACAGGGTGGAAGCCGTGCTCCCGCCCTGTCATAGCAAACAGCAATGTCCCGGGGTGGGCACCCTGGACATTGCAGGAGCCGGTCCTGGGGTGTGGCGCTCCCCAGGGCCACTATGGTCTCCTGGAGGGGGGCCACGCAGCCCCCTTCCTTCATTTCTTAAGCCCTGGGGAGGTGGTGGTCCCCGGGGCTTGGGGGAGCCCCCGAGCCCCCCACCCCTTATTTAATAACCCCTCACTCCGTTTTTTTGTGTGTTTTTTTCACCTGGAGTTGCGCACCCTGCGCGACTTCTGTTTTTTTTTTTTTTTTAGAGATGAAATTGGGGCCTTGGGGGTCCTTGTGGGACCCCAGAGCAGGCCTAGGAGGTCAGGGTGTTCCTACCCTGCCCCCTTTTCTTGTTTTTCATCCTTTTTAACAGATTTCTTCTGACTCGGTAACCGAGTCACAAAACGGCTGCCAACAGTTCCTGATTTGGAGTGTTGGCAGCCAATGAGAATGAAACTCGTGCTCGGAAGGGTTCGCGAACCCACCGCGCCCACAGATATCGATATTTTTTCTTTTTCTAATTTGTCAGGAACTACTGAACGGATTTACACCATTTAACAAAAAGGGATCTTTCTGAACCAAACCTACCTTTTTGCCAAATTTGGTGTAATTCCGTTCAGCAGTTCGGGCTGTAGCTTTGTCTAAAGTTTCCCATGGAAAATTATATGGGGAAAATGCGTTTGGGACCCCATTTTTCTCGGCCTCGCTTGATCGAATCACCTCGAAACTTTCAAGACAGTAGCTGAACAGAGCGCCCCACTAGTTTTGAAAATTTCGCGAAGATTCATCAACCGGTGCCAAAGTTATTGGGTAAAGAAAAACACTTTTTGAATAGAAACGAGGTCCTAACTATAACTACCTACTGGCAACTGCCAGTAGGTAATATATATATATATATATATATATATATATATATATATATATATATATATATATATATATATATATATATATATATATATATATATATCTACTGAAGAAACCACAGGTTTCAGGGACGTTATTGTTAGTTGGACATTTCACTCGTACAAAACCAGAGAAATTCGGCCGTCATAGTTAGTTGAGCTAACTATAACTCACTCCCCCGCAATGCACCGCTGATGACGTCACATATTACATCATTTATGACATGGTCAGTGACATCACTGATGACATCACTGATGACATCTCAAATGACATCCCTGATGACATCATCCAGTGACTGTTTTTATGTAAAGTTTAAATATGTTTTATATATATATAAATGCCAAGGTGTATTGAAGAATGAGTGGGTGTATGAGTGTCTGAATGGATGATTTAGCAGGTGCGTGACTGACTGTATAAGTGAGTGTTTAAACGTGTCTTACTGAATGCATGGGTTAGTGACTAAACGGTATGAATGTCTGTATCAGTCTGTTAGTTGGTGTGTAAGCGGCTGCATGGGTTGGTGAGTAGCTACATGAGTGTCTATATGGGTTATTGATCGGTTGTCTGAGTATCTGTATGGGTGCCTGAGTGTCTGTGTGGGTGGGCGGGGGGTGTGTGACTCTGTGCATAGATGTGTGAGTGGGTGATTGACTGGGTGTATGGGTTCAAGACTGCATGTGTGAAGGGCTGTATGGGTGGGTGAGTGTGTGTATGGGTGTGTTGGTGAGTGAATGGATGTCTCAGTGGTACATGTGTGAGTAACTACATATGTGAAAGGCAGTATATGTCAGTGTTGGAGAATATAAATGACTATGTGTGAGAGTGAGTGATTGTGAGAGTGGCTGTATGGATGAGTGTGTGCTTGTATCAGTGATTGTTTAAGAGAGTAAGTATGTGTTAGTATCTGTATGAATAAGTAAGGTGGTGTGTATATAACTGTATAGGTGAGTAAATGAGAGTGTGATTGATTCTTTGCATGACTGACTAGGTGTGTGAGTAACTCTATGGATGAGTGGCGGTGTGTGAGTAACTCTATGGATGAGTGGCGGTGTATGAGATTCCGTATAGGTGTATGAGTGCATATGATAGTGCTGTATTGATGAGTGACTGCATGTATGAGTGACTGAATAGGTGGATGTGTGTGTAGACCTAGGAATCAGTGAGTGGGTATGTAGTAACTGGTATTGGTGTGTCTATGGTTTCGAAAATGGTAGTCTGTATTTTAGAGTGGGTATATCAAAGGTTATATTAGGGTATGAGGAGGTGCATCAGATTATCACGTGGATGATGTCATCAGTGATGTCATTTGAGATGTCATCAGTGATGTCACTGACCATGACATGAATGATGTAATATGTGACATCATCAGCAGTGCATTACGGGGCACGAGTTATAGTTAGCTCAACTAACTATAACAGCCGAATTTCTCTGGTTTTGTACGAGTGAAATGTCCAACTTACTATAACGTCCCTGAAACCTGTTGTTTTTTCAGTGAATTTCAAAGGTTTTTTAAATGCTAATTTCTAACTAAAACAACCCTGAAACCTATGGTTTTTTCAGTGAATTTCAAAGGTTATTTAAATACTAATTTATAACTATAACGTCCCTGAAACCTATAGTTTTTTTAGTGAATTTCAAAGGTTTTTAAATGATAATTTCAACTATAACGTCCTTGAAACCTATAGTTTTTCAGTGAATTTCTAAGGTTTTTTAAATACTAATTCCGATCTATAACGCCCCTGAAACCAATGGTTTTTTTCAGTGAATTTCAAAGGTTTTTTAGATGCTAATTTCTAACTATGCCTACAGAGGCAGGACATGTGCAGAAAGAGGAAGAAAAGCGCAGAAAGAAGCAAGAGAAATGCAGAAAGAGGCAACAGAAGTCCAGAAAGACAAAGAAAGGTGCAGAAAAAAGCAAGAGATATGCAGAAAGAACCAACAGAGGTGCAGAAAGAGGCCTTGTTGCAAAGTCATCCTGTGCTCCCAACTTTTTGCTGACTGGTACTGGTGGTAACTGACTCTGACTAACCAGGCCCGGAGCCAGTGCTATGCTGAAAGACACTTAGAATACAGTGAAAACACCTACATACACTAAGGTACACTATGGGATGGGGTACCCATGTGATTGGCATGACCTCCCCTGTAAGGTTCTAGTACAAAATAGGGCAGGGGGATTAAAACTACCTCTAAGTCCCTAGCATATAATAGGGTTTGGCAGTTTAGAGGCCAGCAGCCCTTTTCTGCACTTGCATGTGTGCACTGCTGAGCCTGAGGTCAGCTTAAAAGTAGCCCTGTGTGTACAGAAAGAGGCAAGAGAAGTGCAGAAAGAAGCAAAAGAAGTGCCGAAAGAAGTAAGAGAGGTGCAGAAAGAAGCAAGTGAAGTGCAGAAAGAGGCAACAGAGGTGCAGAAAGACGCAAGAGAGGTGCAGAAACAAGCAAGAGAAGTGCAGAAAGAGGCAAGAGAATTGCTGAAAGAAGCAACAGAGGTTTAGAAAGAAGCAAGAGAAGTGCAGAAAGAGGCAAGTGAGGTGCAGAAAGAAGCAAGAGATGTGCAGAAAGAACCAACAAAGGTGCAAAAAGAGGCAAGAGGGGTGCAGAAAGAAGTAGGAGAGGTGCACAAAAAGGCAAGAGAGGTCCAGAAGGAGGCAGGAGGGGTACAGAAAGAAGGAATAGAAGTACAGAAAGAGGCAAGAGAATTGCTGAAAGAAGCAACAGAGGTGTAGAAAAAAGCAAGAGAAGTGCAGAAAGAGGCAAGTGAGGTGTAGAAAGAAGCAAGAGAAGTGCAGAAAGAGTCAAGTGAGGTGCAGAAAGAAGCAAGAGCAATGCGGAAAGAACCAACAGAGGTGCAAAAAGAGGCAATAGGGGTGCAGAAAGAGGTGGGAGATGTGCAAAAAGAGGCAAGAGAGGTACAGAAAGAGGCAGGAGGGGTGCAGAAAGAAGGAAGAAAAGTGCAGAAAGAGGCAAGAGAATTGCTGAAAGAAGCAACAGAGGTGTAGAAAGAAGCAAGAGAAGTGCAGAAAGAGGCAAGTGAGGTGCAGAAAGAAGCAAGAGCAGTGCAGAAAGAACCAACAGAGGTGCAAAAAGAGGCAAGAGGGGTGCAGAAAGAGGTAGGAGAGGTGCACAAAGAGGCAAGAGAGGTACAGAAAAAGGCAGGAGGGGTGCAGAAAGAGGAAGAGAAGTGCAGAAAGAGGCAAGAGAATTGATGAAAGAAGCAACAGAGGTGTAGAAAGAAGCAAGAGAAGTGAAAAAAGAGGCAAGTGAGGTGCAGAAAGAAGCAAGAGCAGTGCAGAAAGAACGAACAGAGGTGCAAAAAGAGGCAAGAGGGGTGCAGAAAAAGCTAGGAGGGGTGCACAAAGAGGCAAGAGAGGTACAGAAAGAGGCAGGAGGGGTGCAGGAAGAAGGAAGAGAAGTGCAGAAAGAGGCAAGAGAATTGATGAAAGAAGCAACAGAGGTGTAGAAAGAAGCAAGAGAAGTGCAGAAAGAGGCAAGTGAGGTGCAGAAAGAAGCAAGAGCAGTGCAGAAAGAACCAACAGAGGTCTAAAAAGAGCCAAGAGGGGTGCAGAAAAAGCAGGGAGGGGTGCACAAAGAGGCCAGAGAGGTACAGAAAGATGCAGGAGGGGTGCAGAAAGAAGGAAGAGAAGAGCAGAAAGAAGTAACAGAGGTGCTGAAAGAGGCGTGAAGGGTGCAGAAAGAGCAAGAGAAGTGCATAAAGAGGCAACAGAGGTATAGAAAGAGGCCTTGTTGCAAAGTCATCCTGTGCTCCCAACTTTTTGCTGACTGGTACAGGTGGTAACTGACTCTGACTAACCAGGTCCAGAGCCAGTGCTATGCTGAAAGACACTTAGAATACAGTGAAAACACCTACATACACTAAGGTACACTATGGGTTGGGGTACCCATGTGATTGGCATGACCTCCCCTGTAAGGCCCTAGTACATAATAGGGCAGGGGGATTAAAACTACCTCAAAGTCCCTAACATATAATAGGTCATGGCAGTTAAGAGGCCAGCAGCCCTTTTCTGCACTTGCATGTGTGCACTGCTGAGCCTGAGGTCAGCTTGAAAGTAGCCCTGTGTGTGCAGAAAGAGGCAAGAGAAGTGCAGAAAGAAGCAACAGAGGTGCCGAACGAGTCAAGAGAGGTACAGAAAGAAGCAAGTGAAGTGCAGAAAGAGGCAACAGAGGTGCAGAAAGACGCAAGAGAGGTGCAGAAACAAGCAAGAGAAGTGCAGAAAGAGGCAAGAGAATTGCTGAAAGAAGCAACAGGGGTTTAGAAAGAAGCAACAGAGGTGCAGAAAGAGGCAAGAAGGGTGCAGAAAGAGGAGAGAGAAGTGCAGAAAGAAGCAAAAGAGGTGAAGCACCGAGGGCAGAGGGATGCAGAAAGAGGCAAGAGTAGTACAGAAAGAACCAAGAGAAGTGCAAAAAGAAGCAACAGAGGTGCAGAAGGAGGCACGAGGGGTTCAGAAAGAAGGAAGAGAAGTGCAGAAAGAAGCAACAGAGGTGCTGAAAGAGGCATGAATGGTGCAGAAAGAGGCAAGAGAAGTGCAGAAAGAAGCAACAGAGGTACAAAAAGAGGCAAGAGTGGTGCAGAAAGAGGGAAGAGAGGTATAGAAAGAGGCAAGAGAGTTGCACAAAGAGGGAAGAGGGGTGCAGAAAGAGTCAAGAGGGGTGCAGAAAGAACCAAGTGAGGTGCAGAAAGAGGCAAGAGAGGTGCAGAAAGAGGCAAGAGAGGTGCAGAAACAGGCAAGAGAAGTGCAGAAAGAGGCAAGAGAATTGCTGAAAGAAGCAACAAAGGTGCAGAAAGAAGCAAAAAAAAGTGCAGAAAGAGGCAAGTGAGATGCAGAAACAGGCAAGAAAGGTACAGAAAGAGAGAATACGAGTGCAGAAAGAGACAACAGGGGTGCAGAAAGAAGCAAGACGTGCAGAAAGAAGCATGGAAAGTGCAGAATGAAGCAACAGGGGTACAGAAAGAGGCAAGAGAAGTGCAAAAAGAAGCAACAGAGGTGCAGAAGGAGGCAAGAGAATTGCAGAAAGAGGCAAGAGAGTTGCAGAAACAGCCAAAAGAGGTGCAGAAAGAGGCAAGAGAGGTGCAGAAAGAGGCAAGAGAGTTACAGAAAGAGGCAAGTGAAGTGCAGAAGGAGACAAGAGAACTGCAGAAAGAGGCAAGAGAAGTGCAGAAAGAGGCAAGTGAGGTGCGGAAAGAATCAAGATAAGTGCAGAAAGAAGCAACTGAAGTGCAGAAAGAGGGAAGAGGGGTGGAGAGAGAGGCAAGAGGGGTGCAGAAAGAAACAAGACAAAATGCAGAAAGAAACAAAAGAAGTGCAGAAAGAAGGAACAGAGGCAGAAAGAGGCAAAAACGGTGCAGAAAGACGGAAGAGGGGTACAGAAAAAGGCAAGAGAGATCCAGAAAGAGGGAAGAAGGGTGCAGACAGAGGCAAAAAGGGTGCAGAAAGACAGAAGAGGGGTACAGAAAAAGGCAAGAGAGATGCAGAAAGAGGGAAGAAGGGTGCAGAAAGAGGCAAGAGGGGTACAGAAAGAAGCAAATGAGGTGCAGCAAGCGGCAACAGAGGTGCAGAAAGAGGCAAGAGAGGTGCAGAAAGTAGAAGAGATTTGCAGAAAGAGGCAAGAGAAGTGCAGAAAAGGAAAGAAATGTGCAGAAAGAAGCAACAGAAATGCAGAAAGAGGTAAGAGAGGCACAGGAGGAGGCAAGAGTGGCTTGCACACCATTAGTACCAATTTAACACCCACATTTAGCAATAAGTAACAGGTGACCATTCTAGGTTTGCAAAGGGCCTTCCACCATGCTGTAACACTTGTAGCTGCATTCTTGGTAACTTTTGAGCTAGAAACAAGGCTTTTTTTGTTCAAATCTCCAGATTTGGGAGTAGATGATGAATTATGTGGCTTATGTGGAAAATGTATAATTGTGCGAAAGTCGATGCAGCCAAACAGTCGCATAATTCCAGTGGCCCTGCTCATACCTCTGACTAGGTCCAGAAGCACTCCTCAGTGATTCCTTCTTTTTTTGTCTCATTGAGTTCATAGTTGAGCTTCTATGGATAAGAGGAAGACTAAACCTGAGGTTACCACTCCACACCACAGACTACCATACCACATAATTACTCTCCATAACACATAATCCCACTCCACATAATTCCACTGCACAATTTACCACATAATTCCACTACACACAACTGAGCCCGATTCACAGAACTAACTTAAGACAAAATCCTAAACTTACTACCATTTGGTATTCACAGAAGGCAGTTACTCATTTTGGTATTCACAGAAGGCACTTACTTACTCATTTTGAGTAACTTACTCATTTGTGTAACTTACTCATTTGTGTAACTTACTCATTTTGGTGTTCACAGAAGGCACTTACTCATCAATGAGTAAGTGCCTTCTGTGAATACCAAAATGAGTAAGTTACACAAAATGAGTAAGTTACACAAAATGAGTAAGTTACTCAAAATGAGTAAGTAAGTGCCTTCTGTGAATACCAAAATGAGTAAGTGCCTTCTGTGAATACCAAAATGGTAGTAAGTTTAGGATTTTGTCTTAAGTTAGTTCTGTGAATCGGGCCTAACGTACATCCACTCCACTCCAAAAAAACATTATTAAAAAACTTTTACATTTACAAAGACAATAGCTCTAACTCTCGCAAATGCAAAACCTATTACATTGCAAACACTTCTTTAACTAGTAGTCGCGTTTGCAGAGTGGTAGAGAAAGGGTGCTGGGCCTCCGACCAGCACTCAGGAATTCCACTGCGTAGGACTTACAGGAGGTAGCAGGAGGGCTTCTTGGTCCCCAAAATCCCTCAGGAGTAAATTGGACTTCATCCCCCATCCCGTAGTCTGCCAGGAGTCGCGTTTGCAGAGTGGTGGAGAAAGGGGGGCATGGCCTCCGAAGACGTCTTAGCAATCCCACTGTGTGGGACTTACTAGAGGTAACAAGAGGGGTAATTGGCCCTCAAGGACATCCTTGGGGGCCAACTACTCCTCCTATTACCTCCAGTAAGTCCCACACAGCAGGATTGCTAAGTTCTCATAGCAGGCCACGCCCCCTTTCCCCACCACTCTGCAAACGTACTTCCTGGCGCGCTCTTGGATGGGATTAAAGTCCCATTCGCTGCTGGGGGTCCTTAGGGGCCAACTAGCCTACCTGATACCTCCAGTATGTCCCAGATAGTGGGATTGCTGAAAGTTGGACACAGGCCATGCCCCCTTTCTCCACCACTCTGCAAACGTGCCTCCTGGCGCGTTCTGGGTTGGGCAATTAAGTCCCCTTGAATCCTGAGGGTCCCTAGGGTCCAACTAGCCCACCAGGTACCTCCAGTAAGTCCCACACAGCTGGATTGCTGAGAGTGGTCCGAGGCCACGTCCCCTTTTTGCACCACTCTGCAAGCACGCCTCCTGGCGCACTGCTGTTTGGGGGATGAAGTCCACTTTAGTCCTCAGGTCCTCAGGACAGTCCTCATAGCAAACAGCAATGTTCCGGGGGTGGACACCCCGGGACATTGCAGGAGCCGGCCCTGGAGGGTGGCGGTCTCCAGGGCCATCTAGGGCTCCAGGAGGGGGGCCGCGTGGACCCCTCCCAATGTATGCAAAGCCCCGGGTTGGTGGTGGTCCCCGGGGCCCAGGGGTCTGCAACGGACCCCCGCATTAAAAAAATTAGTGCCTCAGGAGGTGGTGGTCTCTGGGGCAGTGTGGGGGGGCAGGAGCCCCCCCACACTTTATTTTTTTGATTTAAGCCCCGGGAGGTGTTGGTCCCCGGGGCTTGGCGGGGCCCGCGAGGCCCCCGCATATAATGAACAATGGCCCGGGGAGGTGGCGGTCCCCTGGGCAGCGTGGGAGGGGGCAGGAGCCCCCCATGCATTTTTTTACAAGCCCTGGGGAGGTGGCGGTCCCCGGGGCTGCGGGGGTCCGCGTGCCCCTGCATATAATTAGCATAGCCCCGGGGAGGTGGCGGTCCCCCGCTATACATTTACTCATTGTCCCCGGGACCTGGCCCACCTGGGGGCTTATAGAAAACAAAGCGCGGGAGACCGCGCTTAATTTTGTTTTTATTTTCTCTGCCAGATTTGCGCACCCAGTGCGAATTCAGCCAATTTCTTTTTTAAAAAATGCTTTTTTTGGCCCTGGGGGTCCTTGTGGGACCCCTGAGCAGGCCTAGGGGGTCAGGGTGTTTCTACCCTGCCCCCTTTTCTTGTTTTTCACCTTTTTTGTACTTTTTTCTTGTGACTCGGTTACCGAGTCACAAGATGGCTGCCAACGCATTCTGGTTTGGAGTGTTGGCAGCCAATAAGAAGTCAGGTCGTGCTCAGGAGGAGCCGCGACTCCTCCTTAGTGCTCAGATATCAATATTTTTTAGTTTTTTAATTTCTCAGGAACTACTGAACGGATTTACACCATTTAAAAAAAGGTCACTTTCTGAACCAAGAGCTACCTTTTTGCCAAAATTGGTGTAATTCCGTTCAGCAGTTCAAGCTGTAGCCTGTTCCAAAATTCCTATGGAAATTAACATGGGGAAAATGCGTTTTGGGACCCCCCTTTGTTCTCGGCCCCCGCTTGACGAATAACCCCGAAACTTTCAGGACAGGAGCTGACCTCAGTGAACCATTAGTTTTGAAGATTTCGCGAAGATTAGTCAAACGGCGCCAAAGATATTGGCAAAAGAAAAAATTATTTTTTAATAGAAACAAGGTCCTAACTATAACTACCTACTGGCGACCGCCAGTAGGTAATATATACATATACCACAGACCCTACAACAGCAGCACAGGCACTCGCAGGGTCAATAACTGGAATTTATTGATATTGAATGAGCAGACGCATTTCGGCGACCTTGCCTTTCTCAATGCTCATGACAACAAAACACACATCATTGCAGTTCATTTTAAATTTCATCAAACAGCGCTACTATTGGAGGATACAAATCAGGCAAAGGAAGAGGAGCACCCGCCTTAAGGAGTTCGGCAGCGTTTGGTAGAATGCTGTAGTGAAGTAAATGAAGCTGCCTGACCATTGCCTCCGGAAAGGACTTGGCTCGCGTCACACTGATGGACAGTCTGGGATAATTTAATCCGGAAAACAGTCATTGCATTTGTTTATTCCTGAGTCAGTGGGCCAGCGAATTACCGGATTTAAGGTGGCAGGTGAAGGGGTGCCTGGAAGATTGGAAGTATACCATCAGAAAAAGACACACGTGATTAAACAACGGGTGCACAGGATTATAACAGGGCCCTTGTTATGCTACAGAACTGCTCCTTTGAGGATCTGTGGCAAGCCCATACAGGGTTTTATTTTTAGTAGGAGGGAATGAGAATAATATATTAGCATTTAATATGAAAATGAATGTTGTGCTGACTTAATATTCAAATATTGATAACAGTTATCAAGCGATTAATGCGCTAAAAGAGAATCATGCAGTAAACACAACTTCATGCCATTGGGCATTTCTGATTGATGGACATGCTAATATGGCCGCCGTAAAAATATGAGTATCTGACTATGAAGGCTAGTCCCTCTACCTTTGCCTGATTTGTATCCTCCAATAGGAGTGCAGTTTGATGAAATTTAAAATGAACTGCAATGGTGTGTGTTTCGTTGTCATGAGCATTGAGAAAGGCAAGGTCACCGAAAAGCGTCTGCTCATTTAATATCAATAAATTCCAGTTATTGACCCCGCGCGTGCCCGTCCTGCTGTTGTAGGGTCTGTGGTATATATACGTGAGTTCCATTCCTCACGAACGGAGCACCCGCCTTAAGGAGTTCGGCAGCGTTTGGTGGAATGTTGTAGTGATATATATATATATATATATATATATATATATATATATATATATATATATAAACAACTTGTGGATATACCTTCACGGAGTTCCTCGTTTACTGAGAGCGTGCATATTTGTGGTTTTGACGATATATATACATACATACATATATATCCCTCACAACCTTGCTTTTAAAGTTCCATTCAGCATGCGGAACAAAACAGGAACGGACTCCACTTCCTTAGTGCAATTGTGTTTATTTAAGAATCAGCTCGCCGCCATGACGCGTTTCGGCCTTCGCAGGTCTTGATCACATGACGCGTCTACGAACCCTTCTCATTTTAAAGTGACATGTGCATAATTGATACGGAAAACAGACTTCCGACAAGTCCTTGCATTTCATTACAAATAGCAGCAAAATCACATTTGAATCACTGGCCAAATTCATAATCATTGTGCAAAATGCATATAAAAACATTTTCTGTATGAATACATTTTCTCATGAATCCTTAAAAACCGTAAGAAATAGATAATGTCGTTTAATACATACATATTGCAATTCTTATTTCAACTCCGTTTTTGTGTTGTTATATACAATTATCCAACTATTACCTACACAGTTAGATTTTTTTGTATGCCGGAGTTTGAGATTGTTTTGTAACCCTCCCAGTGGGCCTGCCTAAATTGCTAAAAATGTAAGAATGCATAATATGAAAGTGAAAAGTGCTAAAGTGCATTACACCTACCCCTAGTGTTACCCTGGGGTGCAAAAATCACCTCTCAGTGCCCATGTACATTACCATCTCTAAAAGAACTTTAAAAGAGAAAAAGAAGGTTATATATAGGGAATAGAGAATACTGCTACCTAATATATGTTGTGCAAATCTACAAAATTTAGAACGGGATTAATATTGTCAAACCATGCTGGAGATTTACCTATGATTGCTGTTATAACCATATGTAAAGATCTTCACTGGTATTTAACCCCTGTGGGTTTTTACTGTCAAGCTCAAGAATGTACCTGGTCTCCAATCTTTTGAGGACGGCCTCCCTATCGCCACCTCGTCTCATGGGGGGGACTGAGTCCACAACATAATACTTTAAATATTCTAGATTGTTGTTGTGGACTTCCCTGAAATGGCGAGCCACCGGATATGTAGAATCCATATTTGTGATGGCTCTTAAGTGCTGGAGAATCCTCTTGTGAACCCGTAGTTTCGTGATGCCCACGTACCGCAGTTCACAAGAGCACTCCAGCACGTAGATGGCAAATTCCGTTTTACACGTGAGAAGTTTCTGGATTTTGATTGGTTTTTCTTTGAATGGTGATGAGTAGGACGTTGTGTTTATGCCAAATTTACACGCACGGCATGTGGAGCATCTGACAAAACCCTTCGCTCTAGTAATCCAGCTAGCGCTTGTTGTGACTTCCGGACTGCTGTTTACTAGGAAGTCAATCGTGGATGGTGCTTTCCTGAACGTTATTGTCGGATGTTTTGGAAGTTTATCACCCACAATTGGGTCACTCAACACTAAGTGCCAGTTTCTCCTGATTATATTACAAATGCTATGCCTCTGTTTATTGTAAGTCAGGATTAACCTTGTGTTAGTTGCTTCTGGCGCTGTGAGGTTACTTTGTGAAGTTTTGGACCTGCTGTCTGATGTTTTAAATAACAAGTAATTTCTACACTGGCCCCTCGTTTTCAGAATAGCTGTGTTAATGGTTTTCTCAGAATATCCTCTAGCTAGGAATCGTGATCTACTGTCTGCTTGTGCATTAATTAGGTCTATCTCTCTGCTACATATTCTTCTCACCCTAAGCATTTCACCATATGGAATGCTATAAATGGTGTGCCTAGGGTGGAAGCTTGTAGCGTGCAGAATAGTGTTGCCTGCTGTCAGTTTGCGGTGTAGTTTGGTCTCTAGTCGGTCGTTAGCTATGAAGACTTCCATGTCCAGAAAACAGACTAATATTATGTGTAAAGTGCAGGTTGATGTTATTAATGTTAATGTTTGTAACAAACTCTACTGCACTTTGCCTGCTGCCTCACCAGATTACAAAAAGGTTGTCTATGTACCTTATCCATTTTACTACATGGTCCTCCAGTGTCTTGGTGTAGGTGGTATTGAGGATCGTTTCTTCCCACCATCCCATGTGGAGGCAAGCATAGCTTGGAGAAAAGCTCGCCCCCATTGCCACTGCCCTGGTCTGCTGGTATACTTGTTGTTGGAACATGAAATAGTTGTTTTCCAAACAAAATTTGGTCATACTGGTTAACATTTTGTTGTGTTGATAAAAACCTATGGCTCTAGTATCCAAAAAATGTAAGGCAAGGTCATTGAAAAGCATCTGCTCATTTAATATCAATTAATTCCAGTTATTGACCCCGTGCGTGCCCGTCCTGCTGTTGTAGGGTCTGTGGTATATATACGTGAGTTCCATTCCTCACAAATGGAGCACCCGCCTTAAGGATTTCTGCAGCGTTTGGTGGAATGTTGATATATATATATATATATATATATATATATATATATATATATATATATATATATATATATATATATATATAGGAAAATGAAGGTTGCCACTTCGTTGGGATGCACTCACTGGGGGTAAGCCAAACATCAAAGAGGCAGCACACTCAAAACCTCTCTCCACATAGATACTGCCAACGCGTTTCGGATAACCTCCTTCCTCTGGGCAGTTTGTAGAAAAAGGGAGAGGCAAACAACAGGCTAGCAGAACATCCCCTCTTTATTTCTAAAAGTCTCAAATGCAAGTCAGGTGAGTTGATACTTGCATGCTGGGACTGGTAGTCTTTACTCCCAAGTGGGCGTTGCCTCGCAATTTTCTCAAGTTTTATCGTGGGACAACCAAAGTTCCAAAGCGGCGCCAGTATAGCGAAGGCTCCCCCAGCTCTGCACCGCCATGCCAGTGCAAATGCCGGGGACCCGTCTCCCTTTATAGCTTGTTACTTTGTTGCTATATTTGCATGCCTTACAATGCATGCATGGATAAAATCCTTCTGCACCAATTTTATTTTTTACCCTTGGTACATCATCATCAAAGAGTGAACTCTATGAAATAATATACAAGATGTGAAAGAAATTATAATTTTTATTATATAAAAAACATAATGAATCGTATATATTTATGAGATAAAAATCACTGTATTTTTGTAAATTGTTTACGAAACAATGTTCACCTATGTGTAAGAGTTTTTAATTCACTAATGAGCACTTTAACACTTTTTTATGGCAGTATTGCTTAGAAATTTAGAAAGACATATGTTAAGATGGCCACCATGAATTTTAGCATTCAAGCTATGGAAGTCCGTCAACTATTTTTACGAAATATCATGTGACATTTGAAACAATGAAATACTGCCTGTTTCACACGGTTCAAACTGACATTGACAAAGCCGCGAGGCGAAACGCGTCTGTCGGTGCAGGGGGTCTGCACAATAAAGGACTTCACTCTAAAACGGCTCCCGTGTGTGCTTTCCACTTAGGCATAAGAAGGATATGCCTCTTTGTTTTAATTGATTGCGGCTCACCACCGCGGGAATAAGCACCCGGGGCGAGAGGAGCGGCGGCGGTGGCTTGCTGTTTATGGATTTAATGTGGCCGCTTGCCCCGAGACTGAGGAACGTAATTTGAACGAATGCTGGATTCTCGGCGTTTGGGAAGATCAACGCGAACCAGATTAGTAGGCTTCCAACTAGACCATGTGACGACGCGCACCCGGGTTGAGAGACACGGCGTTGCAGCGGTGTCCTGGCTGGTAAGTGAACGTCGAATTTTCCGTACTACGTGGACAACAACCATTCCAGTCTCAGCCCCGAAGGGGAGCGTAGAGTGTGCAGACCCCCGTTAAGCCTTAAAGAACTGTGTAATAGCTTTAAAAACTGATTGCGATGTCAAGTGTCAGGGAGAGGGAGGAGGCAGCAGCGGATATCTTTAAACCCGTGGGAGGAATCAGAACGATACATAGTAAAAACAGCAGTATTACGAATGCCCCCACGAACAACTTGGTGATACTGTTTCAAAATCTAGAAAAAGCTCAGGAACGCGAAATTCGCAAGTGGTGGGAGGCCACCTCTTTGCAAAGGTATTTGGACTGTGATCGTGTTCCCAGAGGTTTACGCATCTTAACGGTCCCATCCTATGAAAAGCCGGACCCCAAACTTTTGAAAGAATGGGCGGAACATACTGCAGGACCCGCGAAAGGAATGGTGACAATACTTGTCAAATATGCCTGGAGAGACCAGGAGAAATACCTGATAGAAATCCAAAAACTAGAAGAGATGATAAAAAAGGACAAAGATGTGAAACAAAGTGATGGACTAAGAGGAGCTATGACAAAACGTCTTAAAGACTATGAAGCTGTGATAAAACGTAGAAAACAGATAAAATTTCAGAGGGACGAACAGGATTATCTGACCGGCCGTATTTTAACTTTTGCACGTAAATTTGATGGCCCAAGAAAGAGGATGACACAACAAAGCGCCACAAGTTCTGTAAATAAAGAGACCTCCGAATCAGAGGTAGAGACCTCGGAGGGGGAGCAATCAGCATCTACAGAGGCCAGGGGAGGCAACAACGAATCACCTTATTTTCAGGAATATCAGTTAATAAGGGAAACCCGGCAAAGACCAATGCAAAGAACACATCCCCCACCACAAGGACAGACAAAAGGCGAAAAACAAGGAGGGGCAAGAGAGGTAGGAGAGGAAACACCAACCCCAAGAATGACGCGCAGTCGGGGCAAAAAGGGCAAATGGTAAATCAGGACGACCAGAGAACTGTAATCAATCTCTCGAATAGAGCATTAAACCAAGATGAAACTAAGGTTCTTAGAGCTCGGCCTGACCTTCTGTCCTACATCGGAATATAATTTTGTGCAAACCAGGATTGACTTGTTCAGATATACAAGGAAATTAAAACTACAAAAAATCTTTATCCTGCATCCTAAGAAAGAAATAACATCTGGGGGAGCAAGCCAAAGAGAACAGACCTCCGACTATCTAACCGGCCATGATTTGGAAGCTCTTATGGCTCTAGAAACTCTGGATACCAACAGAGATGGATATGTTGAAACGGATAATCTGGAAATACGCCTTGAAGAGGCGGGAATAACACAATCCAGTGGACATAGTAAACTTAAGAATAAGTCACGTGTAATTCCACAGTCTCCTTTTGATGCTATTGATGTTTTTAATGAGGCAGTATTGGCAGATCTCAAAAGCTTAGACAATTCTAAAAATAGAAAGAATTATCGTTACAATATTCCAAGAAAGCAATGGGAAGCCATTAAAACACTGAAAGCTGACACAACTATAGAAATAAAACCCTCCGATAAAGGAGGCAATATCGTTGTTTTAAATAAAACACAATATCACAAGGAAGCCATGAGACAGTTGGAGGATAAAGAATGTTACATGAGGATCAAGAGGGTGGAGTACTTGGAAAGCATTAGAGGATATCATGCCTTTTTACAAGGTTGGAAAGACGAAGGAATGTTGGACAATGATGAATTCATGTTCCTACACTGTGAATGTCCAGTTATTCCAACATTCTACCACCTCCCAAAAGTACACAAAGATCCTGTTAATCCCCCAGGAAGACCCATTGTTGCGTCTATCAGTAGTTTGTTAGAAAATACATCAATTTACATTGATTTTTTCCTTGCCCCTCTGGTTAAAGACTTGGTGTCTTATATTCGAGACACCCAGGACTTTTTAAGACTCATAGAGGGGATTGTATGGGAAACAGACATGCTACTCATCACTTTGGACATTACCAGTCTGTACACTTGCATAAACCATACAGACGGTGTAACAGCAGTAAAATGGTTTCTTGATAAAAGATCGCTCAAATTTCAAAAACATAATTTGATGCTTCTCCAAATGATTACTTACTGTTTAGACAATAACATCTTTCTGTTTGCAGGGGATATGTATAAACAACTACGGGGACAGCCTTGGGCACGTGCTTCGCCCCCAGCTACGCGAATCTCTTCGTGGGCTGGTGGGAGAAGCACGTGGCCTGGGGGGGACACCATGAGAAATGGATGGAGAATACAATATTGTGGGCAAGGTACATTGACGACCTTTTTATTATTTGGCGGGGGAGTCGATCCTCGGCTGAGGAATACATTACCTCATTAAATAAGAATAAATGTAATTTACAGTTCACGAGCCACATCAGTGACAAATCAGTGAATTACTTAGATCTAGAAGTATTTGTGGAACAAAATACATTACAAACACGCCTATACAGAAAGCCCACAGCAGGCAACGCTGTGCTACATGCAGCTAGTCATCACCCCAAAAGCCAGGTGAACAATATCCCATATGGGGAACTTTTGCGTCTCAAACGCAATTGTTCGACCAAACAAGATTTTCAGCATGCGAGGGAAGAGGCGTTGGGGAGATTTAAAAGAAGAGGTTATACCAACTCAATCTTGAAACAGGCAAGTGACAGAGTAGAAAAAGTAGAAAGAAGCAATCTACTGGTTGCCAAAGTACAAAACAAAGTTCAACAAGAAGAACCAGCCAGAATGATAACAAACTACAGTGAAAAATCGGGGGACATTGTTCACATATTTAAGAAGAACTGGCACATACTTAAAACAGATAATGTGCTTAAAAATGTCATTCCAACTTACCCCTTGATAACATATAAGCGAAGTCAATCTCTTAAAGATCATCTTGTCCATAGCCATTATGATGATGTACCAAGGGTAAAAAATAAAATTGGTGCAGTAGGATTTTATCCATGCATGCATTGTAAGGCATGCAAATATAGCAACAAAGTAACAAGCTATAAAGGGAGAACAGGAGATCCTAGGCCTCTAAGAAACATTAAACAATTCCTAAACTGCAATTCAGATTACACGGTATATTGCCTGGAATGTCCATGTTCCAGGCGATATATAGGAAGCACAATCCATACTACCAAAAAACGTGTTCTTGAGCACATGCGTGCGATAACAAATAAGGATAAAAACTATCCAGTTGCACGCCACTTTGAAAAGTTTCACAAAAGTAATCGAGATCAGTTGAAATTTTTCTGTATCAATAGGGTAGGAGTTGAAGAGAGAGGAGGTGATAGAATTAAAACTTTGCGTGTTTTGGAATCAAAATATATTATTGATCTCCAAACAAAGGCCCCTATAGGGCTAAACAACGATGAGGAACTTTGGGTACACCGTTAATAGGGGTGCGATAATTGAAACTGGAATTGCCCGCCCCCTTTTTCCTCATATCTTCCTCTTTACACCTCTCCGTACTCCTCATTTCCATCCAAAAACCTGACATGTGAATGCCCATTCAGGGCTTAATAAACACACAAAAGAGTGAACTCTATGAAATAATATACAAGATGTGAAAGAAATTATAATTTTTATTATATAAAAAACATAATGAATCGTATATATTTATGAGATAAAAATCACTGTATTTTTGTAAATTGTTTACGAAACAATGTTCACCTATGTGTAAGAGTTTTTAATTCACTAATGAGCACTTTAACACTTTTTTATGGCAGTATTGCTTAGAAATTTAGAAAGACATATGTTAAGATGGCTGCCATGAATTTTAACATTCAAGCTATGGAAGTCCGTCAACTATTTTTACGAAATATCATGTGACATTTGAAACAATGAAATACTGCCTGTTTCACACGGTTCAAACTGACATTGACAAAGCCGCGAGGCGAAACGCGTCTGTCGGTGCAGGGGGTCTGCACAATAAAGCACTTCACTCTAAAACGGCTCCCGTGTGTGCTTTCCACTTAGGCATAAGAAGGATATGCCTCTTTGTTTTAATTGATTGCAGCTCACCACCGCGGGAGTAAGCACCCGGGGCGAGGGGAGCGGCGGCGGTGGCTTGCTGTTTATGGATATATATATATATATATATATATATATATATATATATATATATATATATATATGCACACGCAATCCGCCACAGAATCCACCTCGTAGAAAGGACGGTACAGACCCAAATTCAGTGCAAAAAGTTTATTTTCTTTAACCACGCACTGCTGCCATGACGCGTTTCGGCCTCTGAAAGGCCTTAATCACATGACGCCATGAGGAGTGATCGTACATTTTAAAGTGACAGTGCAATAACCATGTGACCACGGACTCATAATAGACATGGAAGAAACTTCTAGTTGCGAATGCAATGTAACATTAAACAAAGCATACATTGTTAATATTAATGTGCAAATTCTGCAATTAAATAACAATTTTAAATAAATGCATATTAAAAATATATACACTTTAAAAATGGAAAGAGTATAGTTGCGAATGCAATATAACACTCAGCAAGGCCTATATTGTTAATATATATGTGCAAAACTCCGCAATTTAATACGTTTAAAAAAAATGCATATTAAAAATCATACACACTTTAAAACAGTTTCAAAGAAAGCGTAGTTGTTTCGCCTAGACCAATCGCAAAAATGCCCTCGGCTAGGTGACAGTGCCATATAGTGTTTATGCACAAATATAATTGACTAATACATTGAAGATTCATACTCTTGTTCATGTCATATTGTTAAAGAACACAGAACTCAATTACCAGTTAAGAATCTTGATAAAAATACATATGTATATATACAGCTTCAAAAATCATTGCTGAGCCAAACATATTACGGTGACCATAGGCCAAGAAGTACTAATGCCTATGTCCCGATTCAAGTCCATTGTGCCCAAGTGGGCCACATCTACCAAGGTAAAATCCTGATAATTAGACTAGTCCTGCAGGTAAGACACCATCTCTTACTAATGCACTTCTGCCTCTTACCCGATTGCATCACTGCTCGGTGGCAAACAATAACAAAAATATTTGGCCTTCCCATACTTCCAATAACTTGATCTATAGACTAAATCCACATCATAATATCTTATGTATGAAAACCGTGTTCTAGATAAGAACCATATATGTGCAAATGTGCATAAAAATATGTGTAGTGAATCCACGTGAGTTATCTTTAAAATTTAGGACGGGGAAAAATATTAAATATAAAATGTAAAAAGATCTAAAAAATCTGAGGAGGAGTTTGACTATAGAGATACAGAAATTGCTGCTCAACAATTTGCATGTTGACTCACAGACATGTATAGAGGTCATCACTGGAATTAAGCCCATTGGGCACCTTAGTATCTAATTCCAGTATATATTTTGTCTCTAATTTCCTCAATAGAGATTCACGGTTACCTCCTCGTCTCAGTGGTGGCACAGTGTCAATCACAAAGTAACTAAGATGGTCGAGACAGTTATCATGAACATCTTTAAAGTGTCGCGCAACAGGATATGCTGCATCACTATTTTTGATTGCTCTAATGTTCTGGAGTATTCGTTTGTGGACCTGCAACTTGGTACTGCCCACATATTGCAGGTCACACGAACACTCCAGCACATATACAGCATATTCAGTTTTGTAAGTTAACCTCCTAGATATAGTAATGGGCATGTCTTTAAATGGGCTGATTAAGGTGGTTTTATTCTTACCATATTTGCACGCTTTGCATGTGGCACACCGAAAGAAGCCTTTTACATTTTGAAGCCAAGATTTAGTTGTTAAAATCTCAGGACTACTCTTGACCAGCATATCACTCATTGATCGAGCTTTGCCAAATGTGATTGCAGGAGTTTTTGGAAGAGAATCACCTATTGTTGGATCACTGCGGACCACAGCCCAATTCTTGTTAATTAACTTACGTATCGTGCGATGCTGCCTATTGTAGGATAGAATCAGGCGTGGTGATTCATTCATCTGTTTAACACTATCAGACGACTGATTCACCATCTTAGGTTCAAGGGCCTGTGATCTAGTTATTATACCAGTTTTGCTGATGGCTTTATCCACCATCTCAGCAGTATAACCCCTGGCCACGAAACGTTTTTTGCTCTCCAATTGTGCTGAAATACATTCAGATTCTACACTACAAATCCTTCTGATTCGCAGCATTTCTCCATAGGGAATGCTGCGAATCAGATGTTCAGGATGATGACTCGTCGCGTGCAAGATAGTGTTGCCCGCAGTAAGCTTACGGTGCAGGGTGGTCTCTAATTTTCCATGTTTGATATAAACTTCTACATCCAAGAAATTGACTCTTTCTCTACTGACATGAGAAACAAACTGCAAATTAAGCTCGTTGTCATTAATTTGGTCAATAAAAGCAAGTGCTCCTTCCTCACTGCCCCTCCACACAAGGAACAGATCGTCAATGAAACGGTACCATCTAATTCAGGACCAGGACATCTTTAAATTTGTTGCTGAGGACTTGCTCCTCCCAAAGGCCCATATGAAGGCAGGCATAACTTGGGGAGAAGCAAGCCCCCATCGCAACCCCTCTCATTTGTTGATACACCTGATGATTGAACATGAAAAAGTTGTTGATTAAACACATTGAAATCATATTCAACAACATCTTATTATGGTTCAACATGCATAGTGGTCTTTTGCTTATATATATATATATATTCACTAAAAAACAAATGTTACCGGGACGTTATAGCTAGGTTGACATTTCACTCCTACAAAACCCGAGAAATTCAGCAATTCAGCCGTTATAGTTAGCTGAGTTAACTATAACTTGCACCTCCACAATGCACTGCTTATGACCTCGCATATTGCATCACTCATGACAAGGTCAGTGACATCGCTGATGACATCACTGATGACATCTCAAATGACATCACTGATGACATCATCCAGTGACTGTGAGTGTTTTTAAAAAGTTTATGAGTGTTAAATATATATACCTAGGTGTATTGGTGAATCAGTGGGTGTATGAGTGACTGTTTGGATGACTGAGTGGGTGCGTGACTGACTGTATAAGTGAGTGATTAGGTGTCTCAGTGAATGTATCGATGAGTGACTGGTTGTGTGAATGTATCTGTCTGTCAGTTGATGTCTAAGTGGGTGTATGAGTGTGTTGGTGGGTACGTGAATGGCTATATGGGTAATTGATTGGTTGACTATCTCTATGGTTGTCTGGGTGTCTGTGTGCGTGTGTGAGGTGGTGTGTGACTGCCTGTATGGATGAGTGAGTGGGTGAGTCAGTGCCTGTATGGGGTAGTGAGTGTGTGTGTGAGAAGCTGCATAGGTGAGTGAGTGTCTGTATGGTTGTGTCGGTGATTGAGTGCTTGTGTCAGTATGGGTCAGTAACTGTGTATGTGAAAGGCAGTATAGGTGAGCGACTGGGTATATGAGTGACTGTATGCATAAGTGAGTGAATGTAAGAGTGGCTATATGGATGAGTATATCCTTCTGTCAGTGACTGTATAGGTGAATGAGTATGCGTTACTATTTGTATGAGCAAGTAAGTATATGTGTATCTAACTGTTTGGGTTAGTATGTACCTGTATGATTGAGAGTATGGGTGAGTGTGTAGGTGTGTGAGTAGTTCTATGGGTGACTCACTCAGTGTGTGAGTGCCTGTATGGGTATATGAGTAGATATGTCAATGGCTGTATAGGTGACTGAGCAGGTGTATGAGTGGCAGTATGGGTGAGCAAGTGGATATGTGTGTAGATCTATGAATTAGTGAGTGGCTGTGTCAATGGGTTTGTGAATAGTTGTGTGTGAGTGGCAGTGGGTGTTTAAAAGATTCTATAGGGGTGTGAGTGGGTGCATCAGAGATGATGTGGATGATGTTATCACTAAGCCCGGAGTTGCTCTACGCGGAGCTCCACGGAGTTGGGCAAAAACTCAGTGGAGCTCCGCTCCACTCCACTCCGCGCCTCCACCCCCCTCAATAAATATTTATAAAATAAAAATTAAGGTAAATAAAACATACCTACCTTTATCGCGGCGTCTCTGGGCTGCCCTCCTCCTCCTCCTCGCCGTGGTCCTGCAGAATCCCCTACATCAAACGTACATTGTGTAGGACTGCGCGCGCATGTGCAGTCCTACCATGACGTATGTCTGACGTGGCCTCCGAAGACCTCTTAGAAATCCCAATGTGTGGGACTTACTGGAGGTAACAGGAGGGGTAGTTGGCCCCCAAGGACGTCCTTGGAGGCCAACTACCCCTCCTATTACCTCCAGTAAGTCCCACACAGCAGGATTGCTGAGTTTTGATATCAGGCCACGCCCCCTTTCTCCACCACTCTGCAAACGCACCTCCTGGTGCGCTCTTGGTTGGGGGATGAAGTCCCCTTTGCTGCTGAGGATCCTTAGGGGCCAACTAGCCCACCTGTTACCTCCAGTAAGCCCCACACAATGGGATTGCTGAGAAGTCATCAGAGGCCACTCCACCTTTCTTCACCACTCTGCAAACGTCCCTCCTGGTGCACTACTATTGGGGGGGTCCCCTTGCCTCTTGAGGGTCCCTTGGGGCCAACTTGCCCTTTTGTTTCCTCCAGTAAGCCCCACACAACTGGATTGCTGAGAGGTGGTCAGAGGGCACACCCCCTTTCTCCACCACTCTGCAAACGCGCCTCCTGCAGGGGACCTCATATCCCCACCAGCAGTGAGCTGAGAGGCGCAGTTGCAGAGTGGTAGAAAAACGGACATGGTCTCTGACCACCTCTTAGCAATCCCACTATGTGAGGCTTACTGGATGTAACAGGTGGGCTAGTTGGCCCCTAAGAACCCTCAGCAGGGAAGGGGACTTAATCTCCCAGCCAAGAGTGTGCCAGGAGGCGTTTTTGCAGAATAGTGGTGAATGGGGAACGGGGCTACGGGTGAGTTGCCGGCTCTGTTTTTTTAGGAAGGGTGCTGTGTGGCTCCCCTTCCCTTGACCCTTTTGGGACCTGGGGTCCACATCCCCCGAGGCCTGACCCATGGCGGCCAATCAAATCTCAGGCACGAGATCGGGAGGGTTCACAGATCCACTGCGGCCACAGTTATATATCTGAGAAATCTTTAAATTTCTCAGGAACTACTGAACGGATTTACACCATTTAACAAAGAGTGCTTTCTGGACCAAGAGCTACCTTTTTGTCAAATTTGGTGTAATTCCGTTCAGCAATTCGGGCTGTAGCCGTGTCTCAAAATTCCTATGGAAATTAACATGGAGAAAAAGTGTTTTGGGACTCCCCCTTTTTCTCAGCCCCTGCTTGACGGATCACTCCGAACTTTTCAACACAGCACCTGAAGTGAGTGGGCCATTAGTTTTGAACATTTCACAGAAATTCGTCTTCTGGAGCCAAAGTAAACAAACACTTTTCCTATGGAAACTAGGTCCTAACTATAACTACCTACTTGCGACCGCCAGTAGGTAATATATATATATATATATATCCCACTTCAGTTCAATCGCAATCGACCCGTGCCTCTTGATGACGGCAGGCTGTTGTTGGGTAGCGAGCCCCTCAAATCAAAGAACCATGTATATAAGTATGTGTATATATATATATATATATATCCGATCCCTCATAAGTAACTTCGTTTACAGGCTTGAAAAACGAGCGAGGACCCAATTTTAGTGCAAGATGTTGTTTATTGCCACCAGACTAGTCTGCCATGACGCGTTTCGGCCGGTTCACGGCCTTGATCACATGACACGGCTTGAATAGTGTGTCCCAAATTTAAAGTGCCAGTGTTTACAATACGTCAAACAACATAGACAACATACTATGGTATCATTTAAGATTTCAACGCTGATATGCGAAAAGAAAATGTAATAAATCCACCACAGTTATAGAATATTAATGATCAACATACAAAGCCTTGTATTGCATTAATTATTGTTCGTTGTCTATTTAGGCATGGACATATTACCTTGAATCTGTATCTGCATAAATGCTGAATATATATAATTTGCCCTGATTATGTGTTGTTTGTCGATTTGTAATTAAAAAGTGCATTTCCCAGAAAGTGAATTAAAGTATAAATAAAATTATAAAAAATTTATAAAAATAAGGTGCATAGTATTAAAAAGTGCTATGTGCTTGATATTGCCGTTAAGATTTCTGATTCACTCATCATTAACTGGCAAAAAAATGTTGAAGTGAAATGTGCAAATACGCAAGTAAAATATTTCATGAGATTAATCTCAGGCATATTCATAGTCTCCAAATAATTTGGGCTATACATCTGTTTATATGGAATATGCTTATTGGTGCAAACTGAGGGGCATATTAGCAAGGCGATTATCGCCACTTTAGCGGGACTTTTTCCCGCTAAAGCGGTGATAATATTATCGCCTTATCAACAAGCTGTCGCTAACTGCTGTTAGCGACAGCTTGTAGGCGATAGCGACCGGGTTGGGTGCCGCTTTGCATGCCAGCGATATTTATCGCTAATGGCATGCAAAGTAGGTGTTCCCACCTAACAGCGACTGGAAACAGTCGCTGAGGTCGCTAACGCCTATCAGCGAGGCAGGGGCGGTGATTAGCGAACCAGCGCTAAACACGTTTAGCGCTGGTTTGCTAACACCTGGTCCCACCCTGACTTAGCCATGTAATCCAATGAGAGGTGGATTACATGGCTAAATCCCCTCGCACTATCAGCAAGCAGAACTGGGGAACAGTGTGAATATCGCCTGTTTTCCGGCGATATTCACACTGTTCTCCAAGGTTTCTATCGCTTTGGAGATTAGCATTGCTGATTGCACGCTAACTCCGCGATAGAAACCGGCGATGCCTGGCGATAATTATCCAAGCGCTAATTGCGCTTTGCGATAATTATCGCCAGGCATTGCTAATATGCCCCTGAGTTTTATGGGAAAATTGGTATAAAGGATAAATCATTATATGTGTATTGTTTTGATCATTTAGCGGTTGGGTTCCTTCCCTATACATAATGATTTGTTGTATATCAATATACAATGTACATATTGTAATAGTAAAGTTTATAACACCAACTACTTAAATAGATAAAACACATACAATTGAAACACATATCCTATAAAATATTTGGATCAAATTACATAAATATTGCAATAAATAATCATATAAATATATAAATATATAAATAGCCATTACAATAAATAAATAATGCATATTTCACACAGGTTGAATATTGTAAAAATCTCTATCTAAAGTGGTACCTTACATGGAATTTCAAATTGATGTTAATATTTCATCTAGTGGTATACCTTCAAATATATGTCTAAAACAGTCTATTTATGAATACGTCTTATTGTGTGAGAGTCTATTTATAAAAAGGTGTGCAGATCTTCCGTAGTATTAAGACCTCCTGGCTGTTTAGAATCGAATTCTAAAATATATCTGGTTTCCAGGCGTCTCAATTTGCCTTCCCGGTCGCCTCCTCTCTTTTGTACCGGTACTGACTCTATGGCATAATATTTGAGATGTTTGAGGTCACTTTCGTGATGTTCCCTGAAGTGTCTGGCCACTGGGTAACTGGCATCCTTATTAGTGATGGCCCTCATGTGTTGCAAGATTCTCTTGTGCACTGCCAACTTCGTACTGCCTATATATTTCAATTTGCAGCTGCATTCCAAAATATACACAGCAAATTCAGATTTGCAGGTAAGGTGTTGTGTAAATGTTTCTATTTTGTTACTGAATGCAGTTTGGTACGAACTGGTGTTTATACCATATTGACATGCTTTACATGTCGTGCATCTAAAGAATCCCTTTCTTGCTGTCAACCACATGCCTTTCCCCTGATCTTCCGGACTGCTTTTAACTAGTGCATTTCCCATAATAGTCGTTTTTCTAAAATCAATATTGGGTCTTCCCGTACTAGGGGCCAGTTCCGTCGGACTATTGCTCTAAGTTGTTTTTCCTGTTTAGAAAATCCAAGGATTAGTCTAGTGGGTTCTAGGGTCTCATGTTTAAGCAATGAAAGGGTTGGTAGGTAAATACTTGCCTATTATTGGGTCATCCCGTACTAGGGGCCAGTTCCGTCGGACTATTGCTCTAAGTTGTTTTTCCTGTTTAGAAAATCCAAGGATTAGTCTAGTGGGTTCTAGGGTCTCATGTTTATCTCTGGATCTTTCTTTGTTCTTTGAGCTGTATTGCAATAGATCTATTCTTGCCCTTTCCTTGGATTTAGTTATAGCTGCATCCAATACTGTTGTTTTGTACCCTCTTGCCAAAAAGCGACTACAACATTCTGCTTGTTTGGCGTTGGCGTGTTTCTCATTGCTACAAATACGCCTTATGCGCAACATTTCCCCATAAGGGATACTGTTGATGAGGTGGGCTGGATGCGCGCTTGATGCATGTAGCAGTGTATTGCCTGCTGTTGGTTTTCTATATATATATATATATATATATCAAAGAACCATGTTGTCTCCTTTGTTATCCACAACAACATACCACAGCCCCATAATGCTTACAAGTCTCCTTGTTCTCCGAAACGCGTTGAGTTGCACTGACTGAATAAAACCTGTTTGGAAGCATTATGGGGCTGTGGTATGTTGTTTTGGATAACAAAGTAGACGACATGGTTCTTTGATATATATATGACCACCGAGCATGATTTCGAAACCCTTCTTTCAAATGGCTGTACTCATTTCTTCATTTTTCCTTTATTTAGACTTTGGCCCTGATGAGATGGACTAAAGATATTAACTGAGTCAAAGGTCACTGCCCATGGACTTCCGTTATTCACAGATGCCAAGTTGCCTTATGGGAGTTGTAGTTTTGTGGGGACATGAGCGCGTACCTGCTGGCTTTCATTGATGTTGGAAAACCACAATATGTGTTTATTTTGGCCGCGTGGTGTCGCCTATTAACATTATGCCCCACTGTTTCCTAAGGATATTCACTTGGATGATGTGAGGATAACAGGGCATTAAATAGCATTGTTTTTGCAGCAAAGGAGACAGATCGAATTTAAAGCAACCTTTGGCATCAAATAGTATTGCTTTAACAGCTTAAGAGACAGATCGAACTCAAAGCAACCTTTGACCTAGCCTGCTTGAACTCGCCGGATTAGGGGGAATCTTGCGATAATAATGCGGTGATATTGTGCAGCATTCTTTTCATTTTGTGATTTTTTTATTTACTTTTGTATTCAGGCACATGTTTCTGAGCGATTGGCGGCCCAGTGCACATATTCCCAATGTTCCCGTTTAGGCAGGTGACATTAATGCTGTCCTGCTATGAGCGTTTATTTGCACACAGGAAGGGAGAGGGGCATTATATTGCTGGTTACGTAGAAATTACGAATTGCAGATATTTTTGTATTTTTTGTATTGTGCAAACTTGGCAAATATCGGAGCAGTTCTAATGGTACCAGTGACATTACCCATGTGTATAACTACAATAATATGGTTACACTTTACAATCGTTCCACATTGGTGCAAATTATTTACGCAACAGTATTTTGTCTGTCTATTTCGTACCTGCAGGGGGAGGGCTATATATACTCATATTGTTTGGGCGCCAATTTGATTGACATAGGCTTCTGTGAAGCCGAAACGCGTCTCCTTGAGCTCGGGGTCGAGGGAGACCCAGGAAAATAAAAGTGCCTTATTCCAGCAGCTTTCGGTTTACGTGCCTTCTTCTCTGGGAGCAGGACTGTTTGGTCATATATATATATATATATATATATATATATATATATATATATATATATATATATATATATATTCATTTTATATAAATTTTGTTTTGGCACTCCCTTCAAGGGTTAATTTAACAATATTTTACAGTAGTTGAGCGTGTTTTTTCTCTTTATTCAGTTTTTACATCAAAGGAGAAAGAGACGCTGGGGTAATTGCCCACTTGGGCTTTATACATCGTCTGTTCCTTTCCTACCCTACACGTATTTACATATTACCTAGAATTTAGAGATACAGTATGTACGCACTAATTATTATATACAAAGGCATTAACTCCATTAAAATATCTCTAAAAAAACGCTCCCTATGTTAGTTAAAAGGATAGTGAGAGAGATTTCTCTGCAGTAGCAAGGAGTGTAGAACATGATACAGATGTAACTCTTCTCTTTCACCTTTTTGTTTGGATGCAGCTAAACCCGTAACCAACGCTGTTATTATCACTGTATATACGTAATAATGGGCATGTGGTGTGTTTATTGTCACAGTTTGCATATTTTTGTTTTTTAAGAAAACACTGTTGTGCCATAGCACCCAAGTCTAAAACAACAGTGGGATGAATTTTCCTTTGGTTTAATAATGCACTGTCATGGGTTACTGTATCAATTCTTCTATGTCTATTGCCTGAAATGGTTGCTGTGACAACCTACTAAGTGTGCTTGACATATATACTGAGTAAATTCAAAGACACCTCATGTAGTGAGCAAGGCGGTCCGCCGCCGAAACGCGTCTAGGTCGTCATCTTGGAATAAACATCTTTCTTTGATACATTCCCACGGAGTCAGCGCCTGTTCTTGTATGGATGCGAGGATTGGTAGTGTGTGTGTGTGTGTGTATATATATGTGTATATATATATATATATATATATATATATATATATATATATATATATATATGTACTTATATATATATTAATTGGCGGTATAGTTAGGCTGACATTTCACTCGTACAAAACCAGAGAAATTTGGCCGTTATAGTTAGCTGAGCTAAATATAACTCGTGCCCCCGGAATGCAATGCTGATGATGTCACATATTACATCACTCATGACATGGTCAGTGACATCACTGATGACATCACTGATGACATCATCCACATGATCATCTGATGCACCTCCTCACACCCTAATATAACCTTTGATACACCCACTCTAAAATACAGTACTACCAATCTCAAAACCATCGACAGACCAATACCAGTTAGTACATCCCTGCTCATTGATTCATGTCTACACACACATCCACTCACTAACCCATACAGTCACTCATACATGCAGTCATTAATCAATACAGCCACTGATATATCCACTTATACACCCATATAGACACTCACACACTGCCACTCACCCAGAGTTACTCAAACACCTAGTCAGTCACCCAAAGAATCAATCACACTGCCACACAGACACTCAGGCACCCATACAGGTAATCAGACAACCAATCATTAACCCATATAGACACTCATGTAGGTACTCACCAACCCATGCAGCCACTTACACACCAACTGACAGACTGATACAGACAAAATCAAAGGGGATGATGGACGGAGTGTTGAACATTGCAAGCACTCACCCCCAGTCAACTGATCTGGGTTTAATCCATCATCATTCTTTAGCTCACTCCGCCACCCCAGTTCAGACATGGCCATATGCAAATCAGTCTGACCCTGTGCCTCATGGGAACAGTCCAGCCCGAACTGCCAAGCCATGTCTTCCCTGGACCGGAAACAAGCATCCTGGGACCAGTTTCTGGCTTACAGCCGTCATCAGCCAGGCTATCTTGAATCCAGTGGCAAAGTGAGCAAGGGACCCACGTATGGGCATACCCTGCCAACTTAAGGCGAACATAGCAAAACCAAAGGGGATGATGGACAGAGTGTTGAACATTGCAAGCACTCACCCCCAGTCAACTGATCTGGGTTTAATCCATCATCATTCTTTAGCTCACTCCGCCACCCCAGTTCAGACATGGCCATATGCAAATCAGTCTGACCCTGTGCCTCATGGGAACAGTCCAGCCCAAACTGCCAAGCCATGTCTTCCCTGGACCGGAAACAAGCATCCTGGGACCGGTTTCTGGCTTACAGCCGTCATCAGCCAGGCTATCTTGAATCCAGTGGCAAAGTGAGCAAGGGACCCACGTCTGGGCATACCCTGCCAACTTAGGGCGAACATAGCAAAACCAAAGGGGATGATGGACGGAGTGTTGAACATTGCAAGCACTCACCCCCAGTCAACTGATCTGGGTTTAATCCATCATCATTCTTTAGCTCACTCCGCCACCACAGTTCAGACATGGCCATATGCAAATCAGTCTGACCCTGTGCCTCATGGGAAAAGTCCAGCCCGAACTGCCAAGCCATGTCTTCCCTGGACCGGAAACAAGCATCCTGGGACCGGTTTCTGGCTTACAGCCGTCATCAGCCAGGCTATCTTGAATCCAGTGGCAAAGTGAGCAAGGGACCCACGTCTGGGCATACCCTGCCAACTTAGGGCGAACATAGCAAAACCAAAGGGATGATGGACGGAGTGTTGAACATTGCAAGCACTCACCCCCAGTCAACTGATCTGGGTTTAATCCATCATCATTCTTTAGCTCACTCCGCCACCCCAGTTCAGACATGGCCATATGCAAATCAGTCTGACCCTGTGCCTCATGGGAACAGTCCAGCCCGAACTGCCAAGCCATGTCTTCCCTGGACCGGAAACAAGCATCCTGGGACCGGTTTCTGGCTTACAGCCATCATCAGCCAGGCTATCTTGAATCCAGTGGCAAAGTGAGCAAGGGACCCACGTCTGGGCATACCCTGCCAACTTAGGGCGAACATAGCAAAACCAAAGGGGATGATGGACGGAGTGTTGAACATTGCAAGCACTCACCCCCAGTCAACTGATCTGGGTTTAATTCATCATCATTCTTTAGCTCACTCTGCCACCCCAGTTCAGACATGGCCATATGCAAATCAGTCTGACCCTGTGCCTCATGGGAACAGTCCAGCCAGAACTGCCAAGCCATGTCTTCCCTGGACCGGAAACAAGCATCCTGGGACCGGTTTCTGGCTTACAGCCGTCATCAGCCAGGCTATCTTGAATCCAGTGGCAAAGTGAGCAAGGGACCCACGTCTGGGCATACCCTGCCAAATTAGGGCGAACATAGCAAAACCAAAGGGGATGATGGACGGAGTGTTGAACATTGCAAGCACTCCCCAGTCAACTGATCTGGGTTTAATCCATCATCATTCTTTAGCTCACTCCGCCACCCCAGTTCAGACATGGCCATATGCAAATCAGTCTGACCCTGTGCCTCATGGGAACAGTCCAGCCCGAACCACTGTAATCAAGCTATCCTGGCTGAAGAGGGGTGAAACCCCGAAACCGGTCCTAGGATGCTTGTTTCCAGTCCAGGGAGGACCTGGCTTGGCAGTTCGGGCTGGACTGTTCCCATGAGGCACAGGGTCAAGACTGATTTGCATATGGCTGGGTTCAAACTGGAATGGCATGGTGAGCAAAAAAACGATGGATTTAGGCCCAGATCTCTGTACTGGGGTGAATGTATGACATTGTTCTGCATTCTGTCCATCAACTGTTGTTTTTGCATTTGTCACCCCGAGTGGGATGGGTATGCCCAGACGTGGGTCCTGTGCTCTCCATGCCACTGGAATCAAGCTATCCTGGCTGAAGAGGGGTGAATCCCCAAAACCGGTCCTAGGATGCTTGTTTCCAGTCCAGGGAGGACCTGGCTTGGCAGTTCGGGCTGGACTGTTCCCATGAGGCACAGGGTCAAGACTGATTTGCATATGGCTGGGTTCAAACTGGAATGGCATGGTGAGCAAAAAAACGATGGATTTAGGCCCAGATCTCTGTACTGGGGTAAATGTATGACATTGTTCTGCATTCTGTCCATCAACTGTTGTTTTTGCATTTGTCACCCCTAGTGGGACGGGTATGCCCAGACGTGGGTCCCGTGCTCTCCATGCCACTGGAATCAAGCTATCCTGGCTGAAGAGGGGTAAAACCCGAAACCGGTCCTAGGATGCTTGTTTCCAGTCCAGGGAGGACCTGGCTTGGCAGTTCGGGCTGGACTGTTCCCATGAGGCACAGGGTCAAGACTGATTTGCATATGGCTGGGTTCAAACTGGAATGGCATGGTGAGCAAAAAAACGATGGATTTAGGCCCAGATCTCTGTACTGGGGTGAATGTATGACATTGTTCTGCATTCTGTCCATCAACTGTTGTTTTTGCAGACTGATACAGACATTCACACAGATTAGTCATTCACCCATACATTCACTAAGATACGTTTAATCACTCACTTATACAGTCAGTCACACACCCACTAAATCATCCATTCAGACACTCATACACCCACTCATTCTTCAATACACCATGGCATATATATATTTAACATTCATCAACTTTTTAGAAACACCCAGAGAAGTGCAGAAAGAGGCAAGAGAGGTGCAGAAAGAGGAAGAAAGGTGCAGAAAGAAGCAAGAGAAATGCAGAAAGAGGCAACAGAAGTCCATTAAGAGGAAGAAAGGTACAGAAAGAAGCAAGAGATGTGCAGAAAGAACCAACAGATGTGCAGAAAGAGGCCTACTTTGACTGTACCTTACAAAAGACTAATACAAAGTACCCTAATCACTAATCCTTCTCTGAAGATGTCTTAAACCTCACTTTTCTCTTGAAGGTTCACTATTATTCGACTGCTCAGAATGTTAGGCCTACCAAATATAAAACAGCAATCCTAAGTATATCATTGTTGTAAGTCTGAAAAAGTTTGTGAAGGTATGCATGCGTGTCTATGCTTTTACCTAGTGACATGTTAAATGAAAATAAACATACAAACACTTAAATACCTGTGTTTCAAACAGCATACTCTGTAAATTTGTGTAAAAAAAGGTGTATGCATTTCTTTCTGCTCACAATACAGGGCACATGGGTATTCAATAGCATATTTGAGGGGATCTATAACACATATATACATAAGACATGTCTGCCTGTGCAACTGAGTGACAGAGCAGAACTTAGAAGATTTGACCACTTATAGGAGAAGTTACCCGCTTTTTAAGCTACCATCTTCAGATGCATAACACATGTAACAATACATATACAAGTAGACATATACCTCAGTCACGAGAGCACGAAGACCTTTAAACTTGATAGCTTGCACTTCCCATTTGAGTACAAAAAGAGGTGAGAGAAGTTCAGAAAGAAGCAAGAGAGTTGCAGAAACAGGCAAAAGAGGTACAGAAAAATGGAACAGGGGTACAGAAAGAGGCAAGAGAGGTGCAGAAAGAGGGAAGAAGGGTGCAGAAAGGGGCAAGAGGGGTGCAGAAAGAAGCAACAGAAGTGCAGAAAGAAGCAAGAGAAGTTCAGAAAGAAGCAACAGAGGTGCATAAAGAGGGAAGAGGGGTACAAAAAGAGGCAAGAGAAGTGCAGAAAGAAGCAACAGAAGTGCAGAAAGAGGCAAGAGAGGTACAGAAAGAGGGAAGAGGGGTGCAGAAAGAGGCAAGAGGGGTGCAGAAAGAAGCAAAAGCAGTGCAGAAAAAAACAACAGGTGCAGAAGGAGGAAAGAGGGGTGCCGAAAGAGGCAAGAGGGGTGCCAAAATTTGCAAGAGAGGTGCGGAAAGAAGCAAGAGCAGTGCAGAAAGAGCCAACAGAGGTGCAGAAACAGACAAGAGGGGTGCTGAAAGAGGCAAGAGAAGTTCAGAAAGAAGCAACAGAGGTGCAGAAAGAGGCAGGAGAACTGATGAAAGAGGCAAGAGAGTTGCAGAAACAGGCAAGAGAGGTCCAGAAAGAAGCAAGAGCAGTGCAGAAAGAACCAACAAAGGTGCAGAAGGAGGCAAGAGAACTGCATAAAGAGGCAAGAGAGTTGCAGAAACAGGCAAAAGAGGTGCAGTAGAAGCAAGAGCATTGCAGAAAGAACCAAAAGAGGTGCAGAAGGAGGCAAGTGGGGTACAAAAAGAGACAAGAGGGATGCAGAAATTTGCAAGAGAGGTGCAGAAAGAAGCAAGAGCAGTACAGTAAGAAACAACAGAGGTGCAGAAGGAGACAAGAGAGGGTACAGAAAGAGGCAATTGAAGTGCAGAAACAAGCAAAAGAGGTGCGGAAAGAGGCAAGAGGGGTCCAGAAAGAGGCAAGAGAGGTCCAGAAAGAGGCAAGAGAGGTGCAGAAAGAGGGAAGAGGGGTGCAGAAAGAGGCAAGCGTGGTGCAGAAAGAAGCAAGAGCAAGAGAAGTGCAGAAAGAAGCAACAGAGGTGCAGAAAGAGGCAAGAGGGGTGCAGAAAGAAGCAAGAGAAGTGCAGAAAGAAGCAACAGAGGTGCAGAAAGAGGCAAGAGGGATGCAGGCAGAGGCAAGAGAGGTGAAGAAAGAGGGAAGAGGGGTGCAGCAAGAGGCAAGAGGGGTGCAGAAATTTGCAAGACAGGTGCAGAAAGAAACAAGAGCAGTACAGAAACAACTAACAGAGGTGCAGAAAGAGGCAAGAGGGTTACAGAAAGAGGCAAGAGAAGTGCAGAAAGAATCAACAGAGGTGCAGAAAGAGGCAAGAGAACTGAAGAAAGGGGCAAGAGAGTTGCAGAAAGAGGGAAGAGAGGTGTAGAAACAGGCAAGAGAGGTGCAGAAAGAGGCAAGAGAAGAAAAGAAAAAAGCAAATAAGGTGAAGAAAGAGGCAAAAAGGGTGCAGAAAGAGGCAAGAGAGGAGCAGAAAGAGGCAAGAGAGGTGCAGAAAGAAGCAAGAGAAGTGCAGAAAGAAGCAACAGAGGTGCAGAAAGAGGCAAGAAGGGTGCAGAAAGAAGCAAGAGAAGTGCAGAAAGAAGCAAAAGAGGTGCAGAAAGAGGGAAGAGGGGTGCGGACAGAGGCAAGAGAGGTGCAGAAAGAGGGAAGAGAGGTGCAGAAAGAGGCAAGAGAAGTGCAGAAAGAAGCAACAGAGGTGCAGAAGGAGGCAGGAGAACTGAAGAAAGAGGCAAGAGAGTTGCAGAAACAGGAAAGAGAGGTCCAGAAAGAAGCAAGAGCAGTGCAGAAAGAATGAACAGAGGTGCAGAAGGAGGCAAGTGAACTGCAGAAAGAGGCAGGAGAGTTGCAGAAACAGGCAAAAGAGGTGCAGTAGAAGCAAGAGCATTGCAGAAAGAACCAAAAGAGGTGCAGAAGGAGGCAAGTGGGGTACAAAAAGAGACAAGAGGGATGCAGAAATTTGCAAGAGAGGTGCAGAAAGAAGCAAGAGCAGTACAGTAAGAAACAACAGAGGTGCAGAAGGAGACAAGAGAGGGTACAGAAAGAGGCAATTGAAGTGCAGAAACAAGCAAAAGAGGTGCGGAAAGAGGCAAGAGGGGTCCAGAAAGAGGCAAGAGAGGTCCAGAAAGAGGCAAGAGAGGTGCAGAAAGAGGGAAGAGGGGTGCAGAAAGAGGCAAGCGTGGTGCAGAAAGAAGCAAGAGCAAGAGAAGTGCAGAAAGAAGCAACAGAGGTGCAGAAAGAGGCAAGAGGGGTGCAGAAAGAAGCAAGAGAAGTGCAGAAAGAAGCAACAGAGGTGCAGAAAGAGGCAAGAGGGATGCAGGCAGAGGCAAGAGAGGTGAAGAAAGAGGGAAGAGGGGTGCAGCAAGAGGGGTGCAGAAATTTGCAAGACAGGTGCAGAAAGAAACAAGAGCAGTACAGAAACAACTAACAGAGGTGCAGAAAGAGGCAAGAGGGGTACAGAAAGAGGCAAGAGAAGTGCAGAAAGAATCAACAGAGGTGCAGAAAGAGGCAAGAGAACTGTAGAAACAGGCAAGAGAGTTGCAGAAAGAGGGAAGAGAGGTGTAGAAACAGGCAAGAGAGGTGCAGAAAGAGGCAAGAGAAGAAAAGAAAAAGCAAATAAGGTGAAGAAAGAGGCAAAAGGGTGCAGAAAGAGGCAAGAGAGGAGCAGAAAGAGGCAAGAGAGGTGCAGAAAGAAGCAAGAGAAGTGCAGAAAGAAGCAACAGAGGTGCAGAAAGAGGCAAGAAGGGTGCAGAAAGAAGCAAGAGAAGTGCAGAAAGAAGCAAAAGAGGTGCAGAAAGAGGGAAGAGGGGTGCGGACAGAGGCAAGAGAGGTGCAGAAAGAGGGAAGAGAGGTGCAGAAAGAGGCAAGAGAAGTGCAGAAAGAAGCAACAGAGGTGCAGAAGGAGGCAGGAGAACTGAAGAAAGAGGCAAGAGAGTTGCAGAAACAGGAAAGAGAGGTCCAGAAAGAAGCAAGAGCAGTGCAGAAAGAATCAATCAATCAATCAATCATGGCATTTATAGAGCGCGCTACTCACCCGGGAGGGTCTCAAGGCGCTGGGGGAGGGGGTAAGTTACTGCTCGAACAGCCAGGTCTTGAGCTGCTTCCTGAAGGCGAGATGGTCCTGGGTTCGCCGAAGGTGAGTGGGGAGGGAGTTCCAGGTCTTGGCCGCCAGGTAGGAGAAGGATCTTCCTCCGGAGGTGGTTCTGCGGATGCGTGGTACGGTGGCGAGGGCGTGGCTGGTTGATCGTAGCTGGCGTGTGGGCGTGTAGAAGGACATGCGGTCGTTGAGGTACTTTGGGCCCAGGTCGTGGAGGGCCTTGTGTGCGTGGGTGAGGAGTCTGAACGTGATTCTCTTGCTGACGGGGAGCCAGTGCAGGTCTTTCAGGTGTACGGTGATGTGGCTGTGTCGGGGGATGTCCAGGATGAGTCGTGCGGAGGCGTTCTGGATGCGCTGGAGTCTCTTTTGAAGTTTGGCTGTGGTTCCGGCGTAGAGGGTGTTCCCATAGTCCAGTCGGCTGGTGACGAGTGCCTGGGTGACGGTCTTCCTGGTTTCAGTGGGGATCCATCTGAAGATCTTGCGGAGCATGCGCAGGGTGTTGAAGCATGAAGATGAGACGGCGTTGACTTGTCTGGTCATCGATAGGGAGGAGTCCAGGATGAAGCCCAGGTTGCGTGCGTGGTCCGTTGGCTTGGGTGCGGTGCCCAGGGCCGGGGGCCACCAGGAGTCGTCCCAGGCGGAGGGTGATGAGCCCAGGATGAGGACTTCCGTCTTGTCTGAGTTCAGTTTAAGGCGGCTGTTCCTCATCCAGTCGGCGACGTCTCTCATCCCGTCGTGCAGGTTGGCTCTGGCGGTGGTGGGGTCGTTGGTGAGGGAGAGGATCAGCTGGGTGTCGTCGGCGTAGGAGATGATGTTGAGGTTGTGTCGGCGTGCGATGGCTGCGAGGGGGCTCATGTAGACGTTGAAGAGGGTCGGGCTGAGTGAGGATCCTTGTGGAACGCCGCAGATGACTTCGGTGGCTTCGGATCTGAACGGGGAGAGGCGGACTCTCTGGGTTCTTCCGGCGAGAATGAACAGAGGTGCAGAAGGAGGCAAGTGAACTGCAGAAAGAGGCAAGAGAGTTGCGGAAACAGGCAAAAGAGGTGCAGAAAGAAGCAAGAGCAGTGCAGAAAGAACCAACAGAGGTGCAGAAGGAGGCAAAAGGGGTAAAGAAAGAGACAAGAGGGGTGCAGAAATTTGCAAGAGAGGTGCAGAAAGAAGCAAGAGCAGTGGAGTAAGAAACAACAGAGGTACAGAAGGAGACAAGAGAGGGTACAGAAAGAGGCAAACAAAGTGCAGAAACAAGCAAAAGAGGTGCGGAAAGAGGCAAGAGGGATGCAGAAAGAGGCAAGAGAGGTGCAGAAAGAGGGAAGAGGGGTGCAGAAAGAGGCAAGAGGGGTGCAGAAAGAGGCAAAAGATGTGCAGAAAAAAGTAAGAGCAGTGCAGAAAGAACCAACAGAGGTGCAGAAGGAGGCAAGAGGGGTCTAGAAAGAGACAAGAGGGGTGCAGAAAGAAGCAACAGAGGTGCAGAAAGAGGCAAGGGTGTTGCAGAAAGAAGCAAGAGAAGTACAGAAAGATGCAACAGAGGTGCAGAAAGAGGCAAGAGGGGTGCAGGCAGAGGCAAGGGAGGTGAAGAAAGAGGGAATAGGGGTGCAGAAAGAGGCAAGAGAGGTGCGGACATTTCAAGACAGGTGCAGAAAGAAACAAGAGCAGTACAGAAACAACCAAGAGAGGTGCAGAAAGAGACAAGAGAGGTACAGAAAGAGGCAAGAGAAGTGCAGAAAGAAGCAACTGAGGTGCAGAAAGAGGCAAGAGAACTGTAGAAAGAGGCAAGAGAGTTGCAGAAAGAGGGAAGAGAGGTGCAGAAACAGGCAAGAGAGGTGCAGAAAGAGGTAAGAGAAGTACAGAAAAAAGAAAATAAGGTGCAGAAAGAGGCAAGAGGGGTGCAGAAAGAGGCAAGAGAGGAGCAGAAAGAGGGAAGAGAGGTGCACACAGGCACAAAGGGTGCAGAAATTTGCAAGAGAGATCTATGTATATATATATATTTATATATATATACACAATGCAAAATTCCAACATTTACATGTAAAACTTTTACCATGCATATGACATTCCTGCCTTTACTGCGAAATTTGTGGTTTTAAGGCATATTTGATGTAAAATCCTGCGTGGTAAAGGCATGCGGGGTTCAGGAGTCATTGTAAAGGCTGTTTCCTTTCACAAGTGTCCATATTCAAAGCAGTTCACACAGCTGAAGCACCTTACTGCAGTCTTCAAAGCACTTTCTTTCAACACAAACTTAATTGCCATCTATCTTAAGAACCTCAATTGAATGAGTACAACATATTTTAATATGATGACCACTCACCCTCTCTAGTCTAACTAGCACTTAATACCCAATACTTGGATTCTGACCCAGATTACCCACTGCTATCTATAATGAAGTAGTTGGGATTTAGTGTTAGAGCAGCATTCTATGTGCTTACATCAATTCCAGGTCAGTGCTCCCACCACATCACTGGGTGAGTGTCAAGGGTCTCACCTGCCAAGATGATTCTTCCTTGCACCAGGTTGCCTTTTCAAAGATACAGACAGGCAGGGTTGCCATAGCTGCTAGGCAGAGGAGAGTCACATTGAGAAAGATGCATAACTACTTCTTGATGGTTAATGGTGGGGTAAACCTAATGCATTAAATTATTCTGCACCAGGGTGGGTAGGTAATTCTAGCACATCGCTGCTAGGGGTCAAATGAGACAATGTGGTGGAAGGCCCAAAAAGACATTGTGCCCAAGAGACAGACATATCTCCCGACTAGAAATGAAGACCAAGTATATAAACGCGGCAAGTGTACTTCAGCTCAGAGACTCTTGAGGGCCCCGAGATGTATTTTCCAAAGTTTGTGATGTGTTTGTATTAATGTAAATAGCGCTTTACGTGACAGGGTGCAATAGCCGAATAATCAGGCACTTCCCAAGCCTATCTATGGCACCTTAGGAAATGCATTTTGAAAAGAATAAATTAATAAATAAAAAGTTTAAAACACACAGGGAGCTTATAAGGTGAAAAAATATGCTCAAGCTGAACTACCAACATGCATATTTATTGCGGAACTATCAATATGCATATTCATTAGGTATGTCATAATAAATGCATGCACGTACATTTTTAATTGGTCGAAATGGTCTATTAGGAACACAATCAGCAGGTAAAACCTGTCACCAAAAACACACCATAAAGAATAAAAGAATTGCTAGTAAACAACACAGTTAAAGTTCCATAAAATTCGAACTCGTAAAAGTAAAGTCAAAACTAGTGGAAAAGCCAAGAGTACTTGGATTTAAAATATATGCATCCATGCACTGCCAAGCAAATGTATTCCTTAAGTGTACACTGAACTGTCAGTGTGACGCTCTCCCTATCTGTGCCAAGAAAAAGTCTATCGAGAGATTCTGCAGCCCTTTCTGCTTTATAACTAAAACATTTGAATACCACAAATAGAATTCCTAACCAGTTCTTCGCATGAATAAACATCACTGCTCCACATCCTCTCCGTTAATGTGGATGTACTACATTTTCAACGTTTTACCGTATTTTTGTAAGCTAAGGTTTCTGTTGAGTCATTTGCTTTTGCTCGTCTGATTTGCTAAATCAAGTCAAGATGATTTCTGATAGCGCGTAAAGCACTTCCCTACTACTGCAATGGTAGATTATTCGGAAAAAAAGCATTTTTAGCATCCTCAGCACTTGCACAGTTCTTCAATGCACATTGGTTTGGAGTCGTACTTTAGGTTTTGATTTTATTTGGCTATTTTACTGTGCACAGGAACAGACGGTTAACCCTGTCTTTTCTGGGCGATTGCAATGAGGAATATTCCGAACAACGATTATCTATGTACCTTTTTAATATTAGCAATAAGCTAATAAAGTGTCTTTAATAAAATATTCTCTTTCGATTTTAAAGCTCTGTTTACTAACCAAATCAGAGGAAATTATAGTTGATATCTTCCCCTCAGATTCAATATTTGTCATGCCTGTATAAATGATAAAGAGATAAAAACACAGCTGTGCATAACATCCAGGCCCACAACATTAAGGGCATGCCCAGAAAATACGTAAGTGCAAGTCTTATACTGATGAAAGTGTCTATGTAGTTAAATACCATAGTTGAAAAAGAGACAACTTCATATTTGATAAATGTGTCTTGTACAGTTGTGCACGTCATGTGTGGCTAGACTTGAACTTCACACCAATGCTATTGTTTATGACATCTGGAGATCTCTTGCTTCTTGTTCAGGCTGCTCAGGTGAGACATGGGAGTCCTCCATTGTCCCAGTCAATGTGAAGACCCAGACAGTGGGCACTGAGGTGAACTTTAGTCAGTGCCAAATGTACATTCCTACACTTGCTGGTGTTTGTGAGGCTTTCCCTGAAGGAGTGAGGCTTGCAAACGTGCATGTCGATTAGGAGGCTGGGGTGGAGTGTGATCCAGCGATCAGGGATCGATAATTTTCACAAACATAGGCCCATTTACTTTACCCAACTAATCCCTTCACGCTGGGGTTCAGTGTGATGCAAGTTTATTCCTAATTCACAAAATACACTTCAGAACCTTCATTTCTCCTAACAAATAATTGTGTCGATGGATCTAAAGTTGAGTAGTTGATGTCAATAATATGTACTTATCTAAGCATCTATTTTTACTAAATAATAACAGACTCAATGTGTAGTTTTATGTTGTTTATCGTAAATAATGTAAGTAAATAATGCTCATCAAGTACAATTACATGAATGCAAACCATGAATTATCACAAAGAGAAAACATTGGCAATGTATAAATTCAAACTCATATCAAATTAAACAATGCATTGAGGAGTGGATAGGCGAAGAGAGAAAAGTTTCAGAGACAAATACATTTGCAAATGATTATGCAAATTCAGTAAATTATCTATACTAACCCAAGTAAGAATCGGGAAAACTACCCCACTGGCCAGTTAGGGCAGCAAGGCCACTCAAGTAGAGATGGACGGCAAAGTTTAAGTCAGGAGTCAGGAAAAACAGGTAGGCCTCTATCTGGAAACAGCAAACCGACAACAGCGACGATCTCCCGCTAGCTAAACACCAGCCAACCCCAAACCACTCCCCCCAGGGACCTTCAGTTATACCCTAAAACCTAAATGTCCAAACCACATTTGTTTCATTTTTAAAATGCACTCCATCTCCCATTGGCTAAGATTGGGGGTGTACTGTCACACCACTCTTCATCATGAACACTTTATTAAACAATTCTTTGTTCTAAACATTCAACATTACAAAGATTCATCTCAGGAAACAACTTTGAACACAATCATAGTAAATATTTCCTTCAACATTTTACATGTTGCAAGTATCTACGCCTCTATTGTTCGCCTCTGCCATCTCGTGAAGGAAGCTACACTTTTCCACTTGTTTATCTACTCTTCCGTAGCTTGGCGGACATTTAGCACACGACGAAGGTCATTCACTTGTGCTTCTTCACTTCTCTCTTTGTTTGAAAGCTTTCTCGAACATTTTCAATTTTTTACTTTGCAAATTAACTCCAAACTGGCATCCAAAGTATAGGCCCATGGTGGTTTTTCTACAGAAAACGAAACACAGGCAATTATTAGTTTTCATGAAATGTAATTTTCAAAGCGCACCATCCCAGCATTGCACTAACCCATGCACAACCCATAATCGTGCACAAAAGCAGCATTAGTTTTTATTATCAAAGCAATTTTTGCGGCCTAGTCTCATGCATTAGTACACACATTAGTTTACCCATGCACGTAAGCATTTCCCCATGTTTTAGCATTTATTAATAAATATTTTCACCGCACACTGTTAATATATCTTACTGAGGGTTTAATCCGAGCAGGTTTTATTTATGCACAACCCTGCTCCATCAATCCCCCCTTTGATGGCGTTTTGAGCCATCATCAAAATACCCATCACATAAAATGTTGCCACTTATTTAAAATACTGTACTTCTTTCTCGTTTTATTCTTCCATCTAAGTCTTTCATAATCTCATAATAATTTCCTCTCATATCCTCTAATTCTATCTATTCTCTTTTTCTTTTCCTAGGTCTATGTTTAAGTTCTGATGTCTCTTTCTTTCTACATTTGCATTTGCAACATTTGTAAATCATAATTATCATAAATATCACTACAACTACTGAAGTAATCAGTATTAATATTTTCCCTAATAAGCAACTCCCAAAAGTAGAAAACCAATTTCCCACTGAGGAAAAACTCTTACCAAGTTTCTCCCATGCACCATCAACCTTTAGTTCAGTCAAATCTTCATGAAGTTCAGTAATATTTTTAATATACCCCTCAAGATTCTTACTTTTGTCAGGAATATAAGTACAGCATTGTTGTATTTTCAACATGCTACAGACTCCACCCTTTTTTCCAATAATATATCAAGGGCAAGTCGATTTTGCAAAACCATTGATCTAATTGCAATCATTTCAGTATCACTCATCAAGAACCCACCAGCAGTATCTGTTGATAAACGATCAACCACTGTAGACAATTTTCTAATTTTATGTGAATTCAGAATAACTCCAACTGAAGGTATCAGTGCTCCAAAAATATCCCCAATTATTTCAGAATAACTCGCTCCTCTCTTATTACGTGTTAGTCCTTGTTTTATTTCATTAACTCTATTATCCTTATCTACATGGTAAACCTTCGGGAATACTATGCCTAAATAACAACATCCATACCAACCTGTAGGTAACCTATAATGGGCATTCTTACCACACACATAATATATTCCCGGGAAAACAGGATCAGTCCCTCCTTTCAGTACCCAACTTCCTTTTATCAAGAAAGTATGCTCACATTCACTAGAACCAATAAAATAACTATTAACTTTAGTCTTTTCTCTAAACACACAAAGCTTTCCTCTATGTTGAAAATCTAGAGTCATGGCAGCGTAAGTCTCACCCTTTTATAATGACCCTCTCTGAAAGCCCATGGAGGTACATGAGACTTTTGCTCAGCAGCTTTCCTTTTGAAATCTCGTCTTCTATCTTCTACTAAATTCATAAATTTAATTTCTTCATGCCGTAGCTTACAAGTTAGATTATTTTTATGTGCTTTTATTGTATCTATTGGTTTGTTACTAATGAAAAAATCTCCCATATATGCAGCATAAATAGGACCATAAACAACCTTTAAATATCTCCGAATAGGAATTTCTGACAATATTAAATCAAAATTAGAGTAATAGTACTCCAAACCTTCCCTCTCATAGAAAAGACTAGTTAAGACACTACAAGACACACCATATGTTAAAGGTAAGTGATGGTAAGTCACTCCTTCTGAGTTGTATGAGTATTAACATACTCATACAACAATTTAGTAAAAACATTTAACGAAAAATCATTAATTGATTTATCATGATGATAAATATTATCATCTTCTATCTTTTCTATATTAGTATTTATACTTTCTTTAGTACCAGTATCTATTCTCTCACTTCCCACATTATTAGCATTATTTTTATGATTAGTCACCATTAAGAAAGGACAATAACAATCAGTATTAACCATGCCAATGTTAGTAGTAAGACACTACATAAGCAAGCATTAATACGTTTACGTTTAAAACTATGATTTTGATATCCAGTCTCTGTTACCTTTGCCATTTCAGAAACTATATAAAAAAATTAAAAATCTAAGAAAAAACCTAAAAATCCTTTTAAAACTTTTGAAAAACCTTATCCAAAAACCATCTAGAGTAGTGTATCCTTACACTTTAGACCTCTCTTCTTTACCCCCTCTTTTTCTTCTTTTTTTTGTTTATATCTTCTTCTTCAAATCTTTTGGAACTTTCAAAATACTCTTCATTGAAATTTGTTGCACCTTTATTTTCACAGTTCTTCTTAAGGCGGTTTCAGTTTGCTTTGGTCACTTTGATCAGTACCAGCTTCTTTTTCTTTCTGATCTGTGTACTCAATTTCTTCCAACACCACATATGTCCATTCTGGAGCTAAGTATTTTTTATTTGGAATTCTTATTCTTTTTGTTTTTCGTACTGATTCTTCTTCTGAATCACTTTGTCCAGTTTGACTTGATATTTCATTTATTTGATCTGGCCTTTTTTTTTCTAGAGTGTATTTCAGTCTTTTCACTCCTATTGGCCACTCATCACCTTTTCTTGCTTTCTTAACTTGAACTTCTTCTTCACCTTCGTTGTCAAGCTCGCAAGTTCTTTTATTCAGTTCTTTTCTCTGTTGTAATTGCTCTTGATTTTCATCAGTCACTTTCTTTTTTTCTTTCTCAACAGCAGTCTTTTGAGACCTAGTAGCTGGTGCCCACTTTATTTGACTTGTACTTTGTTCTACTTCAGCTTTTTCAGAATCTGTAACACTAGATTCTATAGCTTCATGCTCTTCAGCTTCTGGTTCTTTTCTCTGCTTCACCAGTTGCTGCTCTTCTTCTTGTCTTTCAAGTGGACTTGGGGCTCTTCTTGTTTGACTTGCATGAATCCAGTTTGGCAAGCCACCACACTTCACTGCTGTCGTTGTCATCAAAATGATCTGATATGGTCCGTTCCACCTGGGTTCTAAACACGACTTCCTCACGTGTTTCTTGACAAGAACCCACTCTCCTGGACTCAAATCATGTGCTTGATCCGGCTGTGTTGTGGTTGAAATTTCTCCAACCTGATGAGACACAGAACGCACAAGATCAGCCAATCCTTTGCAATAATCAAGCCAGATCATCAGTAATATTCATGAGTTTGTTTGCTGGTACAATTGCTTGTCTCATTGCTCTTCCCATCAGAATCTCATGAGGACTCATTCCAGTCTTTTTTTCAGGAATGCTTCTAAGACTCATTAATACCAAGGGTAAAGCGTCTGGCCATTTCAATGTTGTAGACGCACACACTTTTGACGGTCTGGATTTAATAGTGCCATTAATTTGCTCAACCACTCCAGATGCTTCTGGTCAATAGGCACAATGCAGCTTTTGCTCAATTTGTAATGCTGCACAAATCATCCGAATTATCTCATTATTGAAGTGTGTTTCCCTATCTGTTTCTAAAGAGACTGGAAATCCAAACCTAGGGATTATCTCTCTTAAAAGCAATTTAGCAACTGTTAAGCTATCATTCCTTCTTGCTAGATAAGCTTCTACCCAACGAGAAAACAAACAAACAACAACCAACACATATTTTAGCCCATTACAAGGGGGAAGTTCTATGAAGTCAAGCTGTAGTCGGGTAAATGGTTCTGCTGCCTTTCCAATTTGACCCCAACTAACAACTGTCTTTCTACCTGGATTTTGCTGCTGGCACACTATGCATCTCTGGCAAAGACTCTCTGCAATGACCCTAAACTTTAGATTGAACCATGACTGCTTGAAGAGCCTAATCATAGCATCTCTTCCAACATGTGCAATTCCATGGTATATCCTTGCCATCTGAGACAGTAGACTATCTGGCATATCTGGTCTCTCATCAATATACACTCAAACTTCATCTTCTGCTCTCTTTTTACAGCCTGATTTTATCCAAATTTGTTTTTCTTCTTCACTTGCTTCTTCCTGAAGCTGTCTAATCTCATCCCATGTTTCCAAAGAGGAAAACATCAAGTGGCAATGTGTATGTCTTTTCTCCACCCCTCTGTTTATTGCAATTGAATTTTGTGCACAGAAACGCGCCACTTGGTCTGCGTATCTGTTTCCTTTTGTCACATAGTCATCTCCTGACTTATGTGCTGAACATTTTACCACTGCAATCTTTTTGGGCATTTGTAATGCATTCAATAGATCCTTCACATTTTTACTCTTCCGGATCGGTGATCCTCAAGAAGTCAGAAATTCTCTTTGCATCCACAACTGACCAAAATCATGCACCACCCCAAAACCATATTGACTATCAGTGAATATGGTTACTCTAAGATTTTTGCCAATTATACATGCTCTAGTCAGAGCTATTAGCTCAGAAATTTGAGCAGAATGTATCCCTTTTAGACAGGATGCTTTAAGAACCATAGACACTGTACATACTGCATAAGCAGTACTCAATGCACCTTTTTCATCTCTCAGACAAGATCCATCCACGAACATCACACTATCTGACTCTTCTAATGGAGTATCTTTAATGTCAGGTCTTGGTTTCGTGCACAATTCCGTCACATCCAAACAATCATGATCTGCTTCATCCTTCAATTCTTCACAATTTAAACTTGGCAACAAAGTTGCTGGATTCAATATTGTACATCTCGTTACTGTCACATTTTCAGCACCCAAAATCACTCTTTCATACCTAGTCAGCTGACTATACGTCATATGCTGAGTACGAGTCCTTGTTAATAGGATCTCAACAGAGTGTGGCACATATACTTTTACTGGATGCCCCATAACAATTGTTTCGCTCTGCTCAAGACTCACACAAGTAGCAGCAACTGCTTTTAAACAACCTGGTAACGCTGCAGCCACTGAATCCAAAGTAGCAAAAAAATATGCCACTGGACGACGTGCCATTCCATGTTTTTGTGTTAAGACTGATAGTGCACACCCATCTCTCTCACAACAGAACAATGCAAAATCTTTTGTATAATCTGGCATTCCCAATGCAGGTGCTCGACAAAGACTATCTCGCAATTCAATAAAAGCTTTCATACATTCTTCATCCAATTCAATCGGATCAACCTCATCTTTGTGAGTCAACCTCTGTAGAGGTTTTGCAATCAATGAGAACCCACTGTTCCACTGTCTGCAGTATCCAACCATTCCCAAAAACATTCGAACTTCCTTTTGAGTTTAAGGAGCACCCATCTTCAAAATCACATTGATTCTTTCTGGTGTTACTTTTCTAACTCCTTTCTCAATTTTATGTCCCAAATACTGAACTTCTTTTTTACAAAATTGTAATTTTGCTGGTGACACTTTATGCCCACCTTCTGCCAAATGATTTAGTAACGCAATTGTATCTGTCACACAAGCCTCTCTCATTTTTGATGCCACAAGAAGGTCATCAATGTATTGAACTAACACTGAATTTTCTGGCATGATCAATGACTCCAAACACTTTTTCAAAATCTGATTAAAAATTGAAGGACTCTCTGTATACCCTTGAGGAACTCTGCACCATGCCAAAACATGGTTTCCGAACCGGAATGCAAACAAATATTGGCTATCCGGATGTAAAGGTATCGAGAAAAATGCTTGACACAGATCAATTACTGTGTACCATTCCGCATCACAAGGAATTTGGTAAAGAATCACTGCTGGATTTGCCACTATTGGACAGCAAGGTAGTACGATATTATTAATTTTGCGCAAATCTTGCACTATTCTATATTTTCCGCTTGGTTTCTTAATCCCCATAATAGGTGAGTTACAAAGACTACTTAGTATTTCTTTTAAAATACCTTGCTCAATCATCTGATCAATTACAGGAAATTACTCCTGCTGTTATTTCAGGACTCATCTTGTACTGTGGTGTGTTTGGATATATTACACCTGGGTTAACTGTAACCTGAATAGGATCCACGCCTTTCATCAACCCAATGTCTTTTCCTGTAAAATCCCACACATCAGGTCTCACTGCATTTCTCAACTCTGCAGGTAAATCTTCTTCTGTTAGTAATGAATATAAATCATTCACTTCTGTCCCTTGCTTCGCTAACATCATTTTAAAAGCAACATCCTCATCTGGTGTTTGAAAAGCAATACCATCTGGCGTACAATAGATGGTGCAATTCATCTTACAGAGCAAGTCCCTTCCTAAAAGGTTCACCGGACTTGTATCACATACCACAAACCGATGCATGTCTCTGAATCTTCCAATATGAAATTCTATTGGTCTTGTTATTGGAGTCTTAATATATTTATTTGAAACTCCCACAACTTGGATAGTTTCTCCCGAGAGGGGTAGGTTTGGGATTTCTGCTGCTCTCACAGTTGAATGGGTAGCACCAGTGTCCACTAGGAATTTAATATCATTACCTTCCACTTTTCCATCAACAAAAGGACCTGATTGATCTACCTCTAGAGATGCGCCAAGCACGCACTCTTCCTCCCCCCTCAGGCACCGTCATTGAGATGAGTCTGAGTCACTCTCTGGACATTGCAACAAATACTGTGAAACCACTTGCACATTTTGATTCTTACCAACTTGTTCACCTGCGTGAAATCCAGTACTCGCACTGTATCTCTGTACTTGAGCATTCACACTATTTGGCATCGGAGCTTGAGGCACCTGTACTTGTTGTGTTTGTGGTGTAACTACCTGCTGCTGTTGTTGCTGTTGTTGATTCATAACCACTTCATTCTGCATCTGCGGATTGAAATTTTGATTCATTCCATTAGTTTTCAATAAATGTCAACACTCATTCCTCCAATGTCCAAACTTTCCGCACGCATGACAAGGATATTTCTTTTTCACTTCTTCTCTATTCATTTTACCTCTGCCTCTACCTCCATTTGGTACTTGACCATTCTGATTTTGTCCTTTCATTTGTAAATCTGTTTGAGAACCATTGTTTCCATCTTTCTGTTCTGCCACTTTCACCTGTGCCCACATCATTTTCTCTTTCAGCATTTTATGCCTTGACTCAATATCATCACTACAATATTTAGCATATCTCAGAATCTCATCAACTGTTTTACTCTGCCAGCAAATCAAATGTTGCTGGATCATGTTACTAATTACAGGTTTTAATCCAAAAACAAACCTATATACAAAATGTCCCATATCTTTATCACCTATATTTTCAAAACCACTATACTGGTTTAACACCTGTAACAACCTTTCATAATAGGCATGTACTGATTCTTTGGGTTCCTGGGTTGTCCAATCAATTTTAACCCAATCTGTTTCTTTTGGAGAGATTTTACTCTTCAAGTAAGTCATTACTTGATTATATTTTTTCATCACCTCATCTGTAGGTGCTCCTGTTTTCACATCTCTAGGATATTCCTCTTTAGGCCAATCAACAGTAATCTTACACTCAGTCCATAAGTCAGCTGGAACTACAAGCTCAAACAAACCATCTAAATCCTTTAGGAAAACCTTTGAAACCTTTACAAACCTCTCTACCTGTTTGTACCACTCAACAGGTTTCTCCCTCAACTTGGGAAAATCATTCGTAAAGGATAATATATCCTGCCTTGTCCAAGGTACGTGAACATATCCACCACCTGGAACTTCTCTCATTGGGCATATCATTTCAGCCTGTCCTGTTTCTCTTAATGGAAATAAAGACGCATTTTTACTTGCAAGCATTTCTTCCTTCTTTTTCGCCCATCTACCTTTCCATGGATCTAAATCTCCCCATTTTTTCAAGGTATTCATCAGTTCTTTTATTTGTAATCGTTTACCAGACGTATTCAAACTCTTCAAATCCTTATCAGTAAGATCCAATCTGTATGTTTTTTGCAAAACTTTAGACTTTTCTATGTCTACTCCATATTCTTGTGCAGCTTCTGCCAACCTCTCATGTAGATTCTTTGCTTTCCATGTAATATTCTTACACAAAAATAACAACTCTTCATCTCGGTACTTACTCAATCTTTCTGGACTTATGGTACCAATAATCATTTCTTCCAGATCCACTCTTTTTTTTTTTTTAAACATTTGTTTTTATTTTGAATAAAGGACAATCGGTACGAGTTCTCAAGCTTACAAATCTTCTGCATTACGGTACACATTGGTATACAGCTGCAACAGCTCGCAGAGCTATTTCCCCCCCGCATTATCTCAAGGAACTAATTTTACAAATTTTACAAATTTACAAATTTAAGGCGTTGTTGTGACAGGGAATCCTGCTTAACACATTTCGTCCCATTGGAACCTGTTCTTATTCACTAACGTCTGATATAGTGTCTACTTGAGGGGGCTCGCATATATTGCCACGATAGGTGTTCCAGCTTCCCCAGATACGGGTCCATTTCTTGGGGTTACCCCTATGCATGTATATTGCCCTTTCAGTCACCATGGTCCTGTCCATATCTTGGCACCACGTTTCTAGGGTGGGGGCCTGTCTGGATCCCCAGCCAAGCGCTATATTTCTCTTCGCCAGTGCTAGGCCCAGCGTCACCCAGTCCTGAGTCGAGTGACTAAGGTCCGTGGGCTCCCAAATATGAAGTAAACAGCATTTTGGTCCCAGGGTGATCTCCATCCCCGTGACCCGCGACATGTTGTGCTGGATTGATGTCCAATATGCCTGGATGACTGTGCATTCCCAGATCGTGTGTATGAACGTTCCAGGGAGGCCACATTCCCGCAGACACAGTGGCGTGTCTCCGTGTCCCAGTTTATAAAGTAGTGTACGTGTGAGGTACGTTCTATGTATGACTTTCAATTGTAATAGTCGAAGTCTCGAGGGGATTGCCACCTCTCGTGGAGATGCCAGTGCTTCCTGCCAGTCACCCTCATCCATGGGTCCTAGCTCCGATTCCCATCGGGCCTTAAGGGCAGTTGTGGGATCCGGCTGATTATTGACTATTTTTTGATATACAAGGGATATAGCTTTTTTTTGTAGGTGATCTGTGAGCAGTCTATCTTCCAAGGGTGAGGCCTCCGGTACTGGTATATCACGTGGGAGCGCCTTCTGTAAGGCATGTTTTATCTGCAGGTATCTAAACCTCTCCGTCTGGGCTAGCCCATATGTATCCTGTAGTCGGTCAAATGAGATGATCTCCCCTTTTTCCAAAGATCTCCTATCCTTGTTATACCAATTAGGTCCCATTGACGGAAGCCTTTCGTATTACTTAGTTTGCCCAACCGTCGTGTGTCCCATAGCGGTGTGGCCTGTGTAAGTACTCCCTCCCAGCCCAGTGCTTGCTGTGCCGTAAACCAGATCTTGATCGTGTGGGCCGTAGGGCCTGTAAGTGTGGGTCTTTGTTTCTTGTTATAGAGTGTCCCCATGCTTCCCTCTTGTTCAAGTAAATGTTTGTCCATACGGAAGGCTGGCTCCTCCTGTGGCATGTGAAGCCATTGGTTTATAATCATAAGCTGAGCAGCCCAATAGTATTGTCTAATATTTGGAAGGGCTATGCCTCCATCGTACCACCCCCTCATCAGTTTTTTTAGGGAGATTCGACTTATTTTCCCATCCCATAAAAGTTTGGTCACTTCCGCGTTAATCGCTGTGAAGTACGTAGGCTCAACTGGGAACGGTACATTTTGGAGGGCATATAAGAAACGAGGGAGCGCCATCATTTTGAAAAGGGCCGCCGCCCAAGTAGTGTCAGCGGCAGCGACCGCCAGTGTTTGACGTCATTTTGGAGTTTTACAAGCGGTTTTGTTAGATTTTCTTTTATGAAACGGTGGTGTATAGGAGTGATATAAATACCAAGGTACTTGAAGCCTTCGGTCGCGACCTGTATAGTGCAATTACGGGGAGTTTCGGCACGGGACCGTGCAGCACGTAAAGAAGGGATTTTGTCCAATTTATTGTGTATCCTGAGGCTCGTCCATAAGCCGCGCAGATATCCAATAGTCGATTTATCGATCGTGCTGGGGAGGCTAAGTAAAGCAGGATGTCGTCCGCATATAGTGAGACACGATCTTCCCACCCCGCTGCCCACCTTAGCCCCCTGAGTACCGGGTCTTGTCTGATCCACGCCGCCAAAGGTTCCAGCACCATTGCGAACAGCAACGGTGACAGAGGACAACCCTGCCGCGTTCCTCTTCCCAACGGGAAGTCTGCTGATATACGACCATTCACCACAACCTGGGCTAGAGGTTTTGCGTAGAGGAGTTCGATCCATGCACAAAATTTGGGCCCGAACCCCAAGTGCCGAAGCACCGCAAAAGGAAGGGCCATTCCACCATGTCGAATGCCATACAAGCGTCTAATGATAGAATCACCGCATCTTCTTCTATTGTATCTTGACGTGCTATCACAGCATTCAGTCTGCGCAGGTTGAGTGCTGTATTGCGATTTGGCATGAATCCCGACTGATCCGGATGAATTAATGCCGGGAGATATGTCTGAAGTCGCAAGGCTAGTGTCTTCGCTAATATTTTCGCCTCCGCGTTTATGAGGGAAATCGGCCTATATGAACCACAGTCTCCTGGGGGTTTCCCCGGTTTGAGTATGGTCACTATCGCAGCTAGGCGTTGGTCCCTGGGCAGTGTTCCGCTCTGTAGACTATGTGTAAACATACCGAGCATATGAGCATGAGTTGCGTCGCCGCTCTTTTGTAGAGTTCCACCGGTAGCCCATTGGGCCCCAGTGCCTTCCCTGATTTGAGGGCCCCCACTGCTCGCTGGAGTTCCTCAGAGGTAAGCTCTGCTTCTAACTCTAGGGCGTCCTCGGGTTTGAGTGTTGGCATTTTTAAATCTTTCAGGAATGCTATGTTGTCCTCGATTGTGCCCGTTCCAAGGGGTGTGTACACCCGCTTGAAATGCGCCGCCAGCGTTTCAGCTATCTCTTGCGGATCAGTTGTGAGTTCACCCTTTTGTGACCTAAGTTCTGTCACCCATCTATCTGCCTTTTCTTTTTTCTCAAGCCATGCTAGCAGCTTTCCTGCCTTGTCTCCCATCTCGTATATGGTGTTTTGGGTTTCTGCATTTTTTGTTTTCGCTTCTTCCCACGCGTATGCTCTGTATGTTTGATGAGCTAATTTTAACCTATGTGTCGCAGGTTCTCCATCATCTTTCTCATGTTCGGCCTCCACCTCAGCCACCTCCCGCTCCAAACGCTCGATTTCTTTTCGCCTCATCTGTTTGTGATTAGTTATCAATGATATGGCCTGACCCCTTATCACCGTCTTGTAGGCCTCCCAGAGGGTCACTGGGGAAGTCACTGTGTGTACATTGTCATTTAAAAAGTGTTTCGTGGCTTTGAGCAAGCCTTTCCCAATGTTTGGGTTTTTTAGATAGCCCGGATGTAGGGGGAAGACCCGCCTTCTACCTTGGGAGTGTGAGTCAAACGTGAGCATGAGAGGTGAGTGATCCGAGATGCCCCTCGGGAGATGCGTTATCCCTCCCATCCATGCCATCCCGGATGCTATCGTGAACATGTAGTCAATTCTTGAAAGACTTCCATGTACTCCCAAGAGGAACGTGTACTCCCTGGCTGTCGGGTGTCTGATTCTCCATATATCTATCAGGCCTGTTGCCTCAGTGAAATCTGTCAGTGTGATACTAGACCTGTCGGCGCCTCTGGGGGTTGTCTATCTAGCGATGCGTCCATTGCGGCGTTAAAGTCCCCTCCTATAATGAGTTCTCCCTCTGGCAGTGATAACAGGAACTTTCCCAGGTCTGGCAATGCTGTGCTATGCAATGCTGGGGGAATATATATGGATACCAAATTGTAGGTGCGCCCTTCCCATTGGCAGGTCACCGCCGCAAAGCGTCCTTGATCGTCTGTTCGAGAGTCCTTTATTATTATTGGGATGCGTTTATTACACAGTACCCCCACTCCTCGAGACCCTGAGGAAAAGTCGGAGTGGGCTATCATCTTGTAGCCCCATCTATTGAGGGCCTTACAGGTGGAGCCCACCAGATGTGTTTCCTGTATTAAAGCTATAGCAGGACTTTTACGTTTTATATATTGAAGGACCAGGCCTCTTTTTATTTTGTGCCCCAGTCCATTTACATTCCATGACAGTACGGAGAAGGGGGTATGTGGTGTGCGGGGTGGTGAGGCACCTGTATCAATGTCTTCCATCGATGTGGTATCTGAGAGGTGTGCCGCCATGCCTGTGGGGTTTAGCGTGTGAAGTCTTGGAGCCCCTACCGCTGTACAGCTGTGTGTTTGATTTCTTGGTGTTTCATACCGTTGTAACTAAAAACTGATAACATTCCCTTAAAACATCCCTATGCCCCCTCCCTCTTCCCCTCTCCCCTCCCGCCTCCCTGCCTCCCTGCCCGGCGGTTTCCCCAACTGCCCGCCACCCCAACTGAGCAGAGTGCTTTTTTCCCGCCCATGACTTGTACTTGCGTACGGGGTGAGAGTCCGTTTTTAGTCCTCGGGTGCCCTCCCTTTCCGGAGGTATGTCTTTCTCAACGGTACTCTTCATCTCTGAAGGTGCAGTCGACAGAATTACGCCTATTTTCCAATGATCCATACAGTTGCAGTCCGCGTGAGTTCTTGCAAATTCAGCCGGTTCATATCTAGAGATTATTCGACTGTCACTCCGGTCTATGCCCTTGCGATTCTGAAGAATCCTTCCATTGTTGATCAGTCCTCTTTGTCGCTTGCTGCTGGCGATCTTGATCTTTGGGACTCATGGAGTTGACTGTGCTGTTGTGTTCTAGGTTTGTTTGATCTTGTCGCCGGGCGCCATCCCTCCAGCCAGTCCCGGGTCTCCTCAGGTGTAGCAAAGAACCAGGTCTTCCCTTCTGCTTCTACTCTGAGTTTTGCTGGGAAGATCATAGAGTATTTGAGATTTCTGGTCCGCAGCTCTTTCTTGACCTCCAGGAAGCATCTTCTTTGCTTGGTTACTGACGCTGTATAATCTGGATAGAATGTGATGGTATTGCTCTCCAGTCGGAGTGGTGGGGCCACTCTCGCCGCTTGCAGAACAGCATCTCGGTCTCGGAAATTGAAGATGCGTGCTACTATTGGTCTGGGGGGGGCGCCGGGCCGCGGCCTTCCCCCGGGTACGCGGTGGGCCCTTTCCACTGAAAAGAAATTGGATAGTCCACGTGGTTGTAAATGGTTCTTTACTAGATCTTCCACGAAGAGATCCAAAGCGGGCCCCCCTGTTTTTTCGGGCACACCAATTATGCGGACGTTATTGCGTCTGGACCGGCCTTCTTGGTCGTCGAGTTTGGCCATAATGAGTTTGTTGTCTGCTTCCAGGGTGCGCACTTGTTGCTGTAGGCGGGTCGTATCTGTGGTGAGCGTCGTTGTCGTGGACTCAACCTCCGTTAATCGGTGTGATAATTTGGAAAAGTCTGCCCTTAGTAGCGATATGTCTGTGTAGATTGTGCCGATAGAGCATTGGACTTGTTGTAAGGTTGCCATTATGTCTAACAGCGTGACGGCTTCCTTATCTTTGACCGCCGGGGCCTCAGCTCGTGCCGCGTCCATTGTCGTCTTTTCACCCTGATCCTTGCTGTACACAAATTTGTCCATTCTGCCAGCCGTTGTGCTCCTTGGGCCTCGGCCCCCCATCCTGCGGCACCCGGCCCGGAGCGCCACACCAGGCTCACTGGGGGGAGGGTGGTACTCGCCGCTGCCTGCCATGTGCGAAAATGTTACGTGCGGCCTTTGGTGTTTCTCACCCTCCTCGTAATGCGTGGCCGAGGCGGACCTGCTATGTTGCCTACTTCCACTCCCACCACTGGGAGTAATCGGTGTCCGCCACCGCTTGCTGTGTGTACGTTACCGCGGTGCCGGTGAATGTGCCCGGCGCGCGTTTACAATGTCCAATTCACGGATCCTGGTCTTGATCCGGCGCAGAGACGCCAGGGTAAGGGGGGGGGAGGGTACAGGGACAGGTCCTTCTTGTCTGCCAATTGTCTCTGAATTTTCTATATTGTGCTGACCGGTGTTTCAATTGGGGTGCCCCTGACTCTCCCCGTTGGTTTTGTGGGTTCACCGTGTGATCTCCGATCGTCCCGCTTTCAGTTCGTGGAAGTGCCTGGGTGCGCGCTTTGACCTGCGCTCCGTTAGGCCCCCACTGGGACCGCACAGCCTCCTCCCTGTCGTGGTTCGGGCCCCCTCGTAAGCATCAGCCGTTCGCTGCCCAGGATCAGCAACCCCCAGCTGTTGTAGCGCTCCGCACCGCACCACAAGCTCCGGTGCGACGTCAGCGGCTCTTTTTTTCCGCGGCACCTTCGGCTCCACCAGCCCAGCACACCGCCGCTGTCGGAAGACGTACGCGAGGCCCCGGCTCCAGCCCTGTGCGCAGGCCTCTGCACGCTGTGTCTCGCAGCTCAGGTGCTGCCGGTCCCACGGAGCTCTGGAGTGTCCCAATCTGCTGCGCTTGAGCTCCGGTTTCTGCGCCGCCTAGATTTTGCCGTTGAGCTGCCGGATTTATGTGCGGATTTTCAGGGAAGGTTCCCTTGGACACGGAGCTCTCTCAGGCTGCGGCCATCTTGCTTGGCTGCTAGCCACGCCCCCCCCAGATCCACTCTTAATCTAGCTACATCTATACTCGACTGTGACTTTTTTTTTTCCCATCCTTCTTATCCAGTCATCTAACTCCTCTGGCAAAGGACCCACTGAACTCCCTGATACTGGAGTTATTTCATTGACATTCTGCACTATTTTTCTAGGATCCATCTGTACACTTCTCTTAGGTGTTTCAATTACATTTTCACTCACTGGAAGATCAATCAATGAAGTACTCATCTCAACTTGTTCTGATCCACTAACATTCCTGGCATTATTCACGGGAATTGTCAATGCATGTACTCTTGATATATTCTGACTCTCACTATACAATGGAACTATAGGACCAATCGTTACTGGCACTGATAATGCTTCTGCATTCAGACTCATCTGACTAATTCTTTGAGTTAACTCCTCTCTTGTCTTATTTAACATATCAATCTCTTTCCACTGCAACACTCGAGTGTGTGAAGCTACCAGAGCTTGTATAACCTGAAGAACCTGTGGAGTTTGTGGAGCTTGTGGAACCTGAGGAACCTGTATTTCAATTAGTGGTGCATTTGGAACTGTTTCCCCTAAACTTTCCTGATATGGTGGAGGTCTCTTTAACAGTATTTCATCTAGCAACTTATCATCAATCTCATCTGAATCATTATCTTGTTCTGAAGTCTCTAAATTATTCTTTTTCTCTTTGCATTTGCCTCTAGTCTGATCTTCAGCAACTATTACTGGATATAATCCATCTGCCATTACATCTCTCCTCCATCTTTTCTTTTGGTCATCCCATGTAGCCTCAGAATATCTCGTTATTATATTCCTGTATTTGATTCCATTCCTGTCTCTCTCCCTTTCATAAGCCTCATTATCCCATTCCTCAAGCGCTTCATATTGCGTAAGTCTAGGACTTGGTTTTAATGAATTCATTCGTCCTCTCAAGGTCTCCAAAATCCTTACATTAAATGTACCATTCTCTGGGAAAGCTAAAACTCCATCATCTTCCGTATATTTCATCCAATTCTCTAACCATGTACACGTATGATAACCACGTTCCAACATCATACAAGAAGCAGGTGTTCTCGGAGGAGGTATAGGAAGTCCCTCTCTAGTAACTATCGGCTTGTCTTTTTTAAATAATTATTTTATTCTTTTTACCATCTTCATTTTTAAAACACTCTTTTTCTCGCTAAATAAACCAAAACAAACAAGAGAAAACTTCCATAAATCCTCTCACTCTATTGGCTAAATCCCAACCAATACTAACGCGGCTCACAGCAACCAACCAATCACGGCTCACTACATATCCGCTATTTCGACCAATGCTAGCGTGGCTCACAGCAACCAACCAATCATGGCTCACTTCACGCCCACTGTCTGACCAATGCCAGCGCGGCTTTTTGTGACGTCAGCATTACTCCTGCTACTGACCCTCCCTTTACAAAATAATACGTCAATGTATTTTCTATGTTTTCTTAACTATTTCTTGTTAGAAACAACACGAAACAATGCTACTTCGTCTGCTCCACTAATAAAAGAGATAGTTCGATTCATTCGAAGAGTTTTTCTTTTCCTTCTAGTTAAATAACGACCAGCGCTACTCAACTCTCAATCAAGTTAAAGGAGGTCTTGGTACTCCTCTGGGGATACTAGCCAAAGTTTCGGAAGAGGACTTTCCTTTCAGAAAGAGGTCTTGGTACTCCTTTGGGGATGTAAGGCCAGAGTTTCGGAAGCGGACCTTTCACTATTTCATGCAATCTTCTTTCAAATGAATAAGTCCCTAAAATAACATCGACAACCTTTTGCTGTTCGATATTACAACAACAGACAAAGTACTTCTCCAGTGTGATACTTTTTCACACTATTCTTCTGCCACTTTAGCCTAAAAATAACATCATCCCGGGATCTTAGGTAACTCCGTACCCGTACTTCCAAACAACATAAACAAAGACACTAACTTTTCATGGTAATAATCAATAAATAAATAATCAATAATTATTGCCAAACTAATCAATAAGTAACCCTCCGCTGCTACCAAAACTGAACCAGCGATCAGGGATCGATAATTTTCACAAACATAGGCCCATTTACTTTACCCAACTAATCCCTTCACGCTGGGGTTCAGTGTGATGCAAGTTTATTCCTAATTCACAAAATACACTTCAGAACCTGCATTTCTCCTAACAAATAATTGTGTCGATGGACCTAAAGTTGAGTAGTTGATGTCAATAATATATACTTATCTAAGCATCTATTTTTACTAAATAATAACAGACTCAATGTGTAGTTTTATGTTGTTTATCGTAAATAATGTAAGTAAATAATGCTCATCAAGTACAGTTACATGAATGCAAACCATGAACTATCTCAAAGAGAAAACATTGGCAATGTATAAATTCAAACTCATATCAAATTAAACAATGTATTGAGGAGTGGATAGGTGAAGAGAGAAAAGTTTCAGAGACAAATACATTTGCAAATGATTATGCAAATTCAGTAAATTATCTATACTAACCCAAGTAAGAATCGGGAAAACTACCCAACTGGCCAGTTAGTGCAGCAAGGCCACTCAAGTAGAGATGAATGGCAAAGTTTAAGTCAGGAGTCAGGAAAAACAGGTAGGCCTCTATCTGGAAACTGCAAACCGACGACAGCGACGATCTCCCGCTAGCTAAACACCAGCAGACCCCAAACCACTCCCCCCAGGGACCTTCAGTTATACCCTAAAACCTAAATGTCCAACCCACAGTTGTTTCATTTTTAAAACGCACTCCATCTCCCATTGGCTAAGATTGGGGGTGTACTGTCACACCACTCTTCATCATGAACACTTTATTAAACAATTCTTTGTTCTAAACATTCAACATTACAAAGATTCATCTCAGGAAACAACTTTGAACACAATCATAGTAAATATTTCCTTCAACATTTTACATGTTGCAAGTATCTACGCCTCTATTGTTCGCCTCTGCCATCTCGTGAAGGAAGCTACACATTGCCACTTGTTTATCCACTCTTCCGTAGCTTGGCGAACATTTAGCACACGACGAAGGTCATTCACTTGTGCTTCTTCATTTCTCTCTTTGTTTGAAAGCTTTCTTGAATATTTTCATTTTTTACTTAGCAAATTAACGCCAAACTGGCATGCAGAAGTATAGGCCCATGGTGGTTTTTCTACAGAAAACGAAACACAGGCATTTATTATTCTTCATGAAATGTAATTTTCAAAGCGCACCATCCCAGCATTGCACTAACCCATGCACAACCCATATTCATGCACAAAAGCAGCATTAGTTTTTATTATCAAAGCAATTTTTGAGGCCTAGTCTCATGCATTAGTACACACATTAGTTTACGCATGCGCATAAGCATTTCCCCATGTTTTAGCATTTATTAATAAATATTTTCACTGCAAACTGTTAATATATGTTACTGAGGGTTTAATCCGAGCAGGTTTTATTTACGCAAAACCCTGCTCCATCAAGTGTGAGTATATAAATTCCCATTAGTGCTAGCTGCATGCCTGTTTCATTGGGTGTTGCAGTGGTCTTCCCCACGGTGGGTTGTGGATGTGCGGATGCGAGTCTGCCGGCAGTGGTCTGCTGAAATGAGCCCTAGGGTCGACAACATGCACACTGATGCTACAGTGGAAGTAGCAGGAATGGTTTCCCCTTAGCCTGGTTGCACACCTCACTTCAGGTGACTGCAGAGGAAGCTCTGGTTGTTAGTTTTTCTACTTTACTTCTTTTGCTGCCTGATTGTTGACTGCTGTGCTGACTAAACTGGTGCTGTTTGGCACCTGGACTTACCCACCCACGAGGAGCAACAGGATCTGGCTGGACTTCCACAGTGTTGACTTTGGCCAAGTTGGGCACGTTTACACGTGCCCTCCCCGGAGTCCCACTGGAATCCTGGACTCTACCTTCTGTTGCGACCAGGTGGTGAAAATGTGCGAGCAGTGATCAGGTTGCCTACTTGGTCTTGGTCTGGAGCCTGATGTAACATAAATTGACTGATTGACCTACTCCAATTTGTTACAACTTTATCCGTAATTCCTGCAGGACCAGGCTGACATTTGAAGAGGCTGCTGTGTAACCCTCTTGAAGTGATGTATGATATAATTACTCCTCTTCCATTTCTGATTGCTTCGACTTTGGAGACACTGGGGGCTGCTTCAAAAAGGAAAATGTACCCATTTGTGTATGTTTACCCTTTAGGTATTCACAAAACTGCAATTTAATAGTAACTTTGTGACTGCAGAGACTCTGCAGTCAGGGCGGAGAACTCCGCACATAAAAAGATAGGCCTGTCCTATCTTTTTATATGCTGAGTTTTCGGCCCAGTCTGCAGAGGCTCCGCAGTGATGAAGTTGATATTAAATTGCAGTTTTGTGAAAACCGAAAGACATTAAACTTACACAAACATATAAGTTGACTTTTGTGATTCGGGTCCACCATGTTGTTCTTTTGTTTCTTTGATGCCTTGAAGACTTGTGTTTTCTCATTGGTCTCCATTTTGTTGAATCCAGCGACTGGTCTTGGAAGAGGGAGTAATGTGGAGCATTGACTACCGGAATCTATACTGTAAATAGGACTGATATTATCTCTATAACTGGCATCGCTGAAATAGGTTTGTTACTTTGTGCTTGCAAGCTGGATTAGCTTGGTTATTTTGGGATAGCCTGCTAGGCCCTCTTATTTGCATTACCTCTACTGTGGTGACATTTATTACTGAGCATTTGTAGCAATACTTTGGCACCATCAGCCTGAATGTGGCGCCCGCAACTTGAATGTGTTAACTAACTGAAGGTATACTTATTAAAAAATAGTGATGTTTTTAAAGCATTTTCCCCATTTCACTGGGATACTGAAGATCTTTGCTAAAGACCTCACTGCTTTTCACATTGCACCCATTGTTTTATTTCTGATGTTGATTACCAGTATTTCGTGGTTCGATACTTGTGACTCTCCCCAAGATGTCTTAGTATGTACTTGTCACTGACACCGAATTACGATTAATGCTATTGATGGCGTGTTAGTGTTTATTTTCCCGATTTAATAGGAATCAGAATTTATATTTGTTCCCTGGACCTTTATTATGAAGTAGCACAGACATCACACTAGAAATGTACTCACGTTGTATTTAAATGCCTTTAGTGATTCGCCAAGCTGCTCACTTTCTTAACTTTACAACCAGCCCATCTGTGACTAGCTTTATCACTTTCTGTGAATCATGACTTTTTCTCCATTTTTATTTATGAGAAAGGGCTCGCGCTAAAGACAGCAGTCCATAAATTCATCTTTGTAATTTTGCAATGATTGGACCTGGCCTTTGTGGTAATTTTCCTGCCCTATCATTTTACTCCTATGCTACTGACCGTAACAATTCATAGCACATACATCATCAATAAACATTTAAGGGCTATAGACTGCAGGACAATCTACTTAGTTGGGGCTTGCCATAAACTGACAAGGAGCTTTGGAAAGTTCATTAAGGACATGAGCCACAACAGCTCATGGGCAGTATCCCATCAAGAAGAAATCCAAGCATGGCACACAGAGCGTATACGTCAGTCCGAAAGAAGGAGCAAGTAGAGTACGCAAAAGGACTGAGCATGAACGAGGTCAGCAAGAGTTCCCAGCAAAAAGGTGCAGGAAAATCAAAGGCAGTCTCTCTCTATCCATCAAATCAATGTATAATATAGTCCTCTAGGTCCGGGGTGACACCTCCTTGGTCACCTTATCGTGTCAGACTATTCAGTCCATTGGTCCGTTCATATAGGATGATTGTCATGAGTCGTAAGAAAGACACATATAGGAAGAGGTGGTACTAATCACGTAATTTGTCGGATCATCCGGTACATGTAAACTTCCAAACAATGATCCTTTAGCAGCAGGCACATGTGTGAGTTCAGGAAGACAGTTTCCCATAACAAATGTTCCCAAAGTGTCAACTTTGTTGCAAACAGTCCTTGTAAGTGAGTGAGAACTCTCTAGGAAACAACAGTTTCGCTTCACATTGCAAGTTTGGGAAAACATCTCACAAGTACTGGACAAGGCAGAATAGGAAAAGTGCAGGCCTGTATTAAAGTCAATTTAAGAGTATACAGAATCTAAAGTAGTGAGAATATGCCTTTCATAAAGGTAAATCACATTTTATACCCTAAGGGGAGGTGCACCAGGAAAAAAGTCCAACATCCAGTATAATACTTTCAAGATTCTTCTTTATTAATATTCTTCATTGTAAACATGAAACTCCAGCCATTGTGTTACGTTCCATAGCTTTTCTAGAACTTCATCAGGGGTCAAACCAGTATAAAGTAAAGTACTTCTGGCATTTGATAAAGGAAGAATGTATCCATAGTGAAATGCATGTCCAAATGTTCCTTTTGCATTTTTTTGAAGTTTAAACGCCTTTGCTTGTGAGCCAATCTGATTGGGAGTGTGTAAGAAATTGGAGTATTAATTGAGGGGGTTGAGAACCCACCTCAAATAATAATCACAATCCTTGTCAGGGTGAACCAAAAAAGTCACTAAATAATCATGTGCTTAACCGTTTGGTGTTACAGCAAACAAATGATGGACGGAATGCTGACAATGCAAACATTCTCCCCCAGTCAAAAGATCTGGGTTAAATCCATTGTTCTTTTGCCCACTACGCCACCCCATTTTGGACCCAGCCATATGCAAATCAGTCTTGACCCTGTGCCCCATGGGAGCAGTCCAGACCGAACTGCCAGGCCAGGTCCTCCCTGGACCGGAAACAAGCATCCTGGGACCGGTTTCAGGGTATGTCACCCTTCTTCAGCCAGGCTAGCTTGAATCCAGTGGCACAGTGAGCAAGGGACCCACGTCTGGGCATACCCATCCCACTTAGGGCGAAAAGTGTTACAGCAAACAAATGATGGACGGAATGCTGACAATGCAAACATTCTCCCCCAGTCAAAAGATCTGGGTTAAATCCATCGTTCTTTGCCCACTACGCCACCCCAGTTTGGACCCACCCACATGCAAATCAGTCTTGACCCTGTGCCCCATGGGAACAGTCCAGACCGAACTGCCAGGCCAGGTCCTCCCTGGACCGGAAACAAGCATCCTGGGACCGGTTTCAGGGTATGTCACCCTTCTTCAGCCAGGCTAGCTTGAATCCAGTGGCACAGTGAGCAAGGGACCCACGTCTGGGCATACCCATCCCACTTAGGGCGAAAAGTGTTACAGCAAACAAATGATGGACGGAATGCTGACAATGCAAACATTCTCCCCCAGTCAAAAGATCTGGGTTAAATCCATCGTTCTTTTGCCCACTACGCCACCCCAGTTTGGACCCAGCCATATGCAAATCAGTCTTGACCCTGTGCCCCATGGGAACAGTCCAGACCGAACTGCCAGGCCAGGTCCTCCCTGGACCGGAAACAAGCATCCTGGGACCGGTTTCAGGGTATGTCACCCTTCTTCAGCCAGGCTAGCTTGAATCCAGTGGCACAGTGAGCAAGGGACCCACGTCTGGGCATACCCATCCCACTAACCGTTTGGTAGCATGGCATACAAGCTGGGAGGCAGCCTTTTTGTTGTTGTATTTTTTGGGAGTTTTATATCACGCAAACTCAACCCATAGGTATCAGAGCGCTTTACATGAGCACTAGTTGCATTACAGACTGACACATTCTGTTTGTTAGGCACAGGGAGATTAAGTGATTTGCCCAGAATCACAGGGTGTTGAGCGTCCCTGCCGAGACTTGTACCCGGTTCCCCAGCTCTGAGGTCCACCGCTCTAGCTGATAGGCCACATTCCCTCCACCTTACCTTGGAAGCATTGTGAAAACTTTGTATGCAGTACTCAAACAGAAGTAAAATCAAAACACAACACAAAAAAATCGCAAACCAATTCAGAATAACAAAGTAAATTTTAATAAATAAAATATCACCAAAATGACAAAAAAACAATAAGTAGAACAGGAAATATGAATTTCCAACGTTTCATGTTCAAAACAACGCTAAAAACATTAAGTGCCAACTGAAGATATCTGGTCATGCTAGACCTTGTCAAAGTCAAAAGTTAGGGCTGACTGCAATGGAGCACAGGTCGGATACAGGGATCAGGTTCATCCGGGTGAAAAGTTTTACCTTCTGACTTAATCTCTGGGATGGAAGTCAAAAATCCTCATCAGTCCATGCAAGATGCTGTGGCTGAGAGAGCTCCAGGTCATCAGATAACTGCTGGAAAAGATCTCAGTGAAGCCAATGACTTTTATCAGGAAAGCTCTGAGCGGAAGAAGTTTGAATTTCATGCCCAGAGAAGGTCTCTTCACCGACTGGATACTTTTTACGGCCTCGCCTGGTGAATATTTCTATGTTTGGATCTAGGATACTTCCAGTGGGGCAAGGCTTCAGGCAGTAGCTGTAGAGGGCTTCACGAGGCCTAACACCTTCTCCGTGAAGACCCACTGAATCAGATTTGCTGCTGCATAAAAGAATATAGAGGGAGCCCTTTATCTGACTGACTTGGCAGGTTGGTCCCTGTTCCCCATCGGTTCTCAGAGCAAAAAGTTGGCAAAAGGTTTCTAAGTCCCAGGTTTCAGGAAACCTTGGGAGGAGTACACTTTGACACCTGCTAAGGGTCCAAGACCTTGGGGACAGCACTCAGGGGTCATAATGTACTCCACGAGGGATCAACAGGAAGGTCCAGGGCTGGTCCAGTTAAAGCTGGTCAGCTGGGCGGTTGCAGGAATGGCCTCTGGGAGCTTAACATGTCCCTGTAGCTCAGGAGGTCATCTAACTGACCATTGGAGTCACTTCTGTGGTCCTGGGTTCAAGGCAAGCAGGTCCAGTCTTCCTTCAGGTTATTCAGACCGCATGAAAGTCCATCTTCTGATTCTTCACAGGTCCAGACGTGTTTGAAGAGGGTACTGAAGGTGCCACATTTATGCCCAGTCCCAGCCTGTGAGTGGGGGAAACACCTGGCCACTCCCTAACCAATGGAGTAAAGATCCCAGGGGTGCCCTAACAGGGCAGGCAGATTCTTTCTATTCTTGTGCAGGGCTCCCTATGCCAACCCAGAGGTGTTGCTATGATACTGGGCAAACCCTTCCTTGTGGTCACTCAAAGCCAGTTCCGGGTGCATCCCCGATCCCACTGGGTTAGTACCTGGATGGTTAGCAGGAATACGGAGGTGAGTAAGCCTAGCTGTGACCTACATCTGCCTCTGACACAGTTGATGCCTTCTGAAGTGTAATTAAGTTCTGAGGCACAGCCCAGATGGCCATCCTGTAATGGGGAAAAGCATCTTCCCACACCCATCCCTTTGTCCACTGTCTGGGAGCAATAGACATAACACTCCGGGGGGGGGCATCAAGGGCCAGGTAACACTGGACACTGGCAGAAAAGCACATTTGGCTTAGGAAGGAAAATGACAACTTTTTAAAAATATGATTTCCCGAAATAGTAATATACAAGCCAACGTTACCATTATGTTGGATTTATTTTAAATTACTATTTAAATGTTTCTAGCTGCTCCCAAACTGAAGTTAAGCATAATAAATTGTTATAATGTAACCCAGTATTTTTCTATTTGCGAGCCAGCCTTGCTATAATAAAAAATTACGTGGTAGGTTTTTCACTGCCAGGACGCATAAAACAAAAAATATACATATCTTACTTTTTAAATATCATGCACCCCACCCTATGGACATTTAGGGCATACCTTGGGGGTGACTTTTACAACTGTCAGTGTGGGCCTGCCAAAAGGTTTATCTTGCCAGGTCGAAATGGCAATTTAAAACTGAATATACACAGGCTACTTGGGCAGGCCTGGAGACATGTTTTACAGGGCAACTTTAGTAGGTGGCACAATGAGTGCTTCAGCAAAGTAACAGCATTTAATGTAAAGGCCCTGGGTATATATAGTACTATATACTATGTACTTATATGTACATTAAATTTGCCAATTAGGTATATGCCAATGTAACCATGTTTGAAAGAGAGAGCACAAGCACTTTATCACTAGGAGTGAAGTGTGCAGAGTCCTACGGCCAACAAAAACATGTTCAGCTACAGAAGGCAGAAAATCTGTGAAAGGGGAAAAAAGCTGCAGAAAGGGCATATTTCCAACGGAGAGGAACAACCAGTCAGAAATAGTGAAATACTCAATGCTCTTTGCAGAGGGTCTTTCTGTCTGATCATTACTGGGAGATGCTACAAGGTCTCCAGCTTCACTGTTCACTGAAGGACTGGTCTTGCAGGTAGCACATCTGTAATTATTTGCCTCTGTCTTGAAGTCTTAAAAGGGATAGAAAGAAGTACTGTGAGAAAGGAGACAAGATTTGAATGATGGAAGTCAAAGGAAGCTAGTTACGAAAGGGGATGAAAGAGGAGGAGCAAGAACGAGGGGGAAGGAGGAGAGAGCTTTACATAGAGTGTACAATAAAGCAAGAAAATATTAGGGTAAGGAAAGAAAGATGGGAATCTAGAAAAGAGAGGAGGAAGGACAAAGAAGGATGCAAGACAACACAGAAGGAGGGAGCAGAAAAATGAGAGAAAGAAGTTACAGAAAAAGATTATAAAGAAAGAAAGAAAGAAAGAAAGAAAGAAAGAAAGAAAGAAAGAAAGAAAGAAAGCACTGGAGAAAGGATGATAAAGGTAAAGAAAGGAGGAGTGAGGGAAACGGAATGGAGAAAAAGTAGTACATATGGAATGATGTGCTATAAATGCATATTTTTTTCAAAAATTTCTTGGTGGGCAGAACCCCCAGCGAAGTCTGCTTTAAGAGGTTGCGCCCACTAACTGATCTTGCTTGAACTGGACAGTAGGGAGCCTGGTAAAACAACATTTGACAGGGTTGCTTTTGGCTCCTAGTCCAGCCTTCATTTCAGACATAATTGTAGCTATATTGTTATTGTTATATTAATATTCCACGGCGTATAGAGGATTTGTTTAAAAGCAAAAGGTGCTTATAGATATTGTACAGCAAAATATGTGCTACTGTGGACCTGTCAAATGCATACATACCCTGTCAAGAATGGTTCCTTAATTGTCCATTGAATAAATATGTTTTTAAATAAACCTATAACAATAGAAATGTGACGAACATTTTCATGCTGGCGACTGAAAACATCAGAAAGACGTAAGTACACTTTCATGTTATGGTTGATCTGTGTCTCCAAGGGATATATCTAAGAGCCTAAGTAATTGCGATAAAAAGACACCATTTCATCGTACAAATCTCACCAATGTCTCATACTTACACAGTTCGCTCACTCTGAAGTTAGGTATTCTGGAAGAGAAACGGCGAAATAAGAAACATGAGCAGGCTCAACCTAGATAAGATGTTAGGATGCATGCACACAAATCACTCCTGACAGTGTGATGTAAAAGAAGCACAAACATGGAACCCCTAATGACATCTGCACTGCTGTGAAGGATTACATGGTCAGCTAAAGGATCACGCTTCACGTTAGGCAGTGGTGTCACTAAGGTTGGTGTCACCCGGTGCGGGTAACTCATGGTGTCACCCCCTCATGACTTACCGCACGGACCTACTCCGCTCCGAGTCCGCCAGTGGACACAGTTAGCAAATAACGGGACCATACAGAATCCTTAGTAACGTTTGTAAATTTAGGTCCTATATTTACAAAGGCCATAGAAGAAAAATTGAATTCAACAAGGTCGTAGGTAAAAGATTGTAAGAAGTTAAGAACTAAGAACTACATAGAAAATATGTTACTTTTTTATTTTTATTTTAACATTAAACTTTAAATTTTACTGTTACAGGAGATAAGGTTGTAACCGTTCTGTATTGGGTTTGCACAATCAGCAACTGCCAGAATAGTATGCAACAGTACAAATTACAATGTCACATTAAATCTCGACTAATCAGAACTTTCCTTTCCTGGCCTTTAAAGCTGTAAACTTGTTAATTACTTCATCGAAATCAACTCGTTTCGCCAAATCACTTTCAATTGATAATATTGCAAGATCAGAAAGCCTTGACTGTCCCATGGTAGATCGCAAATAGTTCTTTATAAACTTCAGCTTTGAAAAACTCCTCTCACATGAAGCCACAGACACACAGATCGTAAGAAATAATTGTAGGCTCACTGAGAGATATGGGAGAGATTCTAGGAAGTCCTATTCAGCTATGAATTTCAAAACGTCAAATACTGACCAGTCTTTGGCTTCTTCGAGATCAATCTCTGCTGCCTTCAGGTGCCTTCTCAGCCTTGGTATTTCTAATAAAAGCTCTCCCTCGGATAACTCCTCATAGAAAGTGGACAATTTTGGATTGGACACCAGTAACTCTTCTTCAGTGGCAGATATCAAACTCTTGGCTTGAACAGCCTCAAACATGGCTGCTACTTCCTTGATGGCTCTTGATCTGATCTGGAGTTCAGAATGGAAATGATCAATACACTCAAGCATCGCCCTCTTGTTTTCTTCTTGCAGAGTTAGTCCAGCATCTCTTGTCTTTTCACCTGTCATCCTCTTCTTGAACCTGGGTCTGCCCTCTACTGAAATTCCATATTGGTCTGATTTTAAAAGCGCCTGTTCAATTGCCTGCTCCACTAGATGATTGCGCTGCTCGTCGTACAGAAAAAGTCTTAGCGTCTCTAGCTTTGTCACCACCTTGTCAAGAGTTAAGCCCTTAGTCTGAAGGTACAGCTGTGTAAGATTAACTTCTTCAAGTACATCACACCAAAAGTAGAGGTAGCACAGAAACGTGAAATTGCAGACAGCAGGCAAAAGACCTCGGGCTGTACCTCTTGTGTCTAAATTTTCATCTGGATCACATAGAGCTTCAATTGCCGCCACACATTCATCGAATTTTGCTTTCACTGCCTTTACTGCAGCATGATGAGCACTCCAGCGTGTTGTTGATAGTCTTTTCACTGATACTCCAGTGTGGTCCATTAAAACATCCCATCGGTGAGTGGAAGCAGCAAAGAAGGAAAACATTGTCTCAAGAGTTCCAAAAAAGTCACACACGAAGCATTTTCAGCAAAAGAGTGTTGGCCGCACAAGTTAAGCGAATGGTCCACACATCCATTAAAAATAGCTTTCCTGTTCTTTCTTTTCAAAATGGCTTGTACACCCCCATGGATTCCAGCCATAGTGGCAGCATTATCGTAACCTTGAGCGCGGCACATCATAATGTCGAGTCCATCACTTTCCAGATTTTTAAGAATATCAGAACTGAGGTCAACAGCTTTTTCCCCTTTAAAGGGAAAAATCCCAGAAACACTTCTCTTACTTCAACTTTCCTATTTTGGATTTTCACATATCTGATCACTTCGGACATTTGGTCAGTGTGTGATGTGTCAGGTGTGCTATCGAACATGATCCCAAAATACCTGGCAGATTTTATATCCATGACAAGCTTCTCCTTCACATGATTTGCTAGGACATGTATAAACTCATTCTGAGTTTTTGGTGCAAGATAAGATACTGATGCTTTGAGTTTACATGTGCTTCGCTTTAATCTCATTAGGTGCTCTTTCAGCACTGGGTCATATTTAGAAAGCATCTCAACCATTTCAAGAAAGTTTCCTTTATTCAATGAAGATTCATCTTCATTGTGGCCCCGGAATGCCAGATTCTGCTTGGCAAGAAACAATGTGATATCGAGCAACCTGTGCAAGATGTCTCTCCACTTTTTCTTCTCTATGTCCATCAAAGCAATACTTTCGGCGTCAATTGTTTTGTGCAGTCTAAGTCCTGCTGCCAATGTTTTCCATTTTTCAAGGCAATGTAAGTGCTCTTCGGATGTCTCATGATTATGCACGTTCGGGCTCAGTTTCCACCACATCTGAAACCCAGTCACAAATTTGGATGTCGTGTCTGTAGCATGATTAGCGGCAAAGAGTCGGCAGCAAAAACAATATAATTTCTCACTGACGAGTGAGTAAACCATCCATGATCGCAACACTTTCTCGCCATTTGGCATCACCTTGTAAAACCACTCTTTTGATAGCTGGCGAACATCTCCTTTTGCTTTTGGATCTTGCCTTGTCGCAATTCTGAAAGGGCCATCTTTGTTCTGGAAAGAAGCACTTCCTCTTTTGATGATTACAACCCGCAAATGATCTGGAACTGGTATATTCCAAAAAGAAGCATCATCTAAAATATTCAATTTTTCCCCCTTAACCTCATTCATCATCTCATTTACAGTATCATGGTTAGAGTCACTTTCAGTACTCTCTTCTGCTTCAAATTCATCCATTTGAATTTCCATTTCCTTTCCTTGTTTTTCTGCTTCATTTCCTTCTATTTCAACTCCTTCCTCTTCTGCAGAATGCATACTAGCATCAGGATCAGCGTTATCAATTGGTGGCCGAGGAACTGTGTCTTTTGATGAACCCTTACCCTGGCCATCATCTGGTCTCTTGACATATTGAAGCATGGATCCACGTAGTGTTGAGAGTGATTCATTTTTTTCCTTTTTTGCTTTTCTTTGCTGGCATTCACTTGGCCTCTTTGATGTATGTATTCCATGTGGCATGATTGATATAATATATCCTTGAACTATTATTATCAAAAAAACAGCGACTTTAAAAACACCAACAACAGCAACGACAAAAACAAAGCGTGTTTTTAAGCACGTGTAGTGGGCGTGGGGTGATGAAACGGCGGGTCCAGTCAAATGTAGGATGTCAGTGTCACCTCTAGTACGAGTGGTTCGTGCAAATGATTTGGGAGGTTTTCATCTTGGTCGTTTTGTGAGTCGCCCTGTGCCGCTGTTCATTTATTTTGTTTTCATACTTGTCGCCTATTTTATCGATGGTAATAAGCCTGTAAAAGACGGAAGCCGGGATTGACTATCACCCGCTGAGCAAACATGCTCATTATTGCATTTTCTTTATAAGCATCATTAACAAACATGTTAAATTATACAGTACAACGGTTTAATAATAAAGACAGGCACTGCAAATGAAAATATAGAATTCAGTAGAATGATTATTTCTGCTTTATTAACCACAGTTGGGAATCATGGCATTATTGCAAGCCTCTTGTAATGTGGCCCTGCTGCATACCCTGTAGATTTTAGCAAAAATAAAATTCTGTCTTTAGGTGAAGCAAATCAAAAGTTAATAAAAACGTGTGAGAAGTGCTCCAGTGCTCCACTGCAGTGGAAGGCCCTCCGTAGATGTGCACTTTGTGATCTGCATGGTACATGTTCTTTGCAGAAGGTACATTAACCCTCTGAGCTACCTTTCCATGAGTCAAATCTTCCATTAGACAAAATTCCGATCTCTCTGTAGGAAGAACATTAATCACCAGAGTCATAATGACAGTTTTATTGTTACCGAAAATTGCTGGAGGCCAGGAAGGAGGCAGCAAGCGCTTTTAAAACCATAATATACTTGCAAAAATGATGCCTCCACCTAAAGTCAGCACCTGGTGCGGTCACACTGGTTGCACCGCCCTAGAGCTGGCCCTTCTCAAGGGTCCTGTGATCTCAGTGACAGGGTCACTGTTGTTCTAGGGTGTGCTGCTTCATAGGCCTGCCCGCAAGACTGGAGGTGAACTTCAGTATGAATAGTGGTGGACAAGCCTTGAAGGTTAACCTACACTTGTCATGCTAGGGTCCACCTGCTGGTGCTACGACACCGGGGCTTCTAATGTCTTGCGAAGCCTTCTAAGGTCTAGCATGAGATAGTGCTCTCTCAGGAGAGTGGTCTGGCGGACTGGTTATTAAGGCTGAACCTGGTTCCCCGGTTCCAAATTCAGCAGCTCTGGCCATAGTGCCACATCCTCTCCCCCACTGAACACCATACTGCCTCACTGAGAAAAACTCAGACTGCCTTCAACTACAACCCAATTGTTGCCAGCTATAAACACCTGGATGCGGCTCAATTTAAATTACGCACTAGGCAAGAGCAATATGTGGCCTACAAAAAAAAAGTGCCAGCATCCTGGAAAAAGCAAACAATCATAGGGAATGCAAAATTTTGCAAACCATGTGAAATGTAAGCAGGAACAACATGGTTACCTTAACCCTTTTACACTCACTGTTCAGAAATCAGTGAGTGCTTTTGCCTGAAAAGTTAAGGACATGACTACAGGGCCCTGTTTGGACTACTGCAATGTTCTTTACTTGGGTGTCACCCAGACGTGATTGAATAGGCTTCAATGGGTGCAGAATGCGGCTGCTCAGAAATGCTTGGTCTTCCAAGACGAGCTTCTAGGAGCACTGCACTAAAGAAGCTTCACTGGCTGCTGGTGAAACAGAGGATCCCTTCAGGGATCTCTGTTACTGCTGTAAGGCATGGTCCAGTCAAGACCCAGCCTATTTGCAGACTATGATTTCCTCCTACGCTCCAACGCAAAATCTTAGGTCGGTCGCAGCCCAGTTGGACATGGTTCCAAAATTTAAACAAGCATTTGCAATGCAAAAGGTCTAGCATTTGCGAGAGTTTAAGCTATTGGCACGGTAAAGGACAATGTCTTTTATTTATGTTTTAATAATTAATACATAAATAAAAGGCATTGTAATGTACAATGCCAATAGCTCAAACTCTTGTAAATGCGAGACCTATTAAAAGAAGCGGTCGCCATTGTCCCGGGCTGCTAAGAAAGTGAAAGCGCGCATGGCGCACTGAATGTTGCATGAAAGCATGTCATGCCTGCACTAGGGGAAACTATTTAAAGAAAATGGTGCTTACAGACTAAAAAAGACTCACCATGTAACAACCGAAGTAAAAGGGCCAGTCCTCATGGAAGGTTACGAATGAAGACAAGGCGGTACTAAGGAGGAACTAACAAGCCAATTAATGAATCAGAAGCCAGCATTTACGAAGGACAATGACACAAGCCAATGACAAATATAGGCGGAGAGTGGGAGGGGCTTCTATTCCATACTCCAATACAGCATGGCTCGCAGAGCAGCGCATGCGCTGCCCAGGCTCGACCTAAAGAGCTAGAATTGGTGGTTGTGTTGAGTTACTTGGCTCCTAAAATCTGGATCTCACTACCGTTAGAACTCCGGCTGGACTCCTCCAAGGGGATCTTTAGGAAAAAAATTAAAACTTGGTTGTTTAGATCCAGTTAGAACGTTTTCTATGTGCAATTCTGGTAGCTTTAACTAGCATCCTGACGCTGGGACACTTCGTTAGAAGTAGCCATGCGCTTTATAAGTGGCTTTATTATTATTATTACGATCATGATGTTTGGCTTTCATTAAACCTCTTCAGAAGAGTTAAACCTTGTTAGGCGATGCGGAGTTTGAATGCAGCACAACGATGCAAATGGTTAAATACCCATATACCGCTTTCAGGAAGAGAGCAACCCTTCGGCTCAAACCACTGGCTCCAGAGGCCACACATTTTAAGTACACGAAGACAGATTTTGGTAGTGCTCAAACAAAGCAGCACAAAGCGCTTGACCGGTGTCTGCCTTCAGTAAGCCTGCCTTAAGCAAGGTCCTGCAGCTTTATGGGAGATGTAGTCCCAGCATCTTTTATTGCGCTTTTCAAACCTTCATTTAATAGTAAAATACGGATTAATTTTTTTAATAAGGTAATATCTTTTCATTTAAACAGTTTCATTTTCACAAAAAGGCAATTTCCTGACATTAAAATGCTGAACTTCCATTAAAGGGGAGAGGGTGTGGCACAACGGGTTGAGCTGCGGACTTTGGAGCTGGGGAACCACGCTCAAGTCTCGGCGTTGGTTCAACATTCCTGTGATTCTCGGCAAATCACATAGGGCCACATGTATCAACCAAATTTGTGTTCGCTGCCTATCGGCCCGTTTGCGAACACAAAAAAGGCTTTTTACATGTATCAAAATCCATTTTGCGATTCGGTAACCTGTTACCAAATCGCAAAATGGGTTTGCGATTCGGTATTTGGAAGGGGCGTGTTTAGGGAGTCCCTTCGAAATAGCGAATCCTAATGGTATGTATGAATGTTTTGTGACCGTGAATGCGGTGGCAAAACACTCGCATTTCACCACCTACTTCAAGTAGGTGGTAACTCATTCGCAAATGGGATAGGGTCCCCACGGACCCCTTCCCCTTCCCCTTTGGGAATGGTTGTAAAAAAGTTTTTTTTAAGAGTAAGCAGTGGTCCCATGGACCACTGCCTGCTGTAAAATATGAAAAGAAAACTTTTTTTATTTTTAAATGCAACCCGTTTTCCTTTAACCCCTTCGATGCTCGTGACGAGCTCAGCTCGTCATGCTGCGCGGTCGCGCTGTGCGCATGACGAGCTGAGCTCGTCACGACCACACCCGCGATCGGAATGTCCAGCACAGGAGCGGAATTCCGATCGCGGTCAAGGGGTTAAGGATAACGAGCTGCATTTAAAAAAACAATTGCTTTATTTAAAAGCAATTACGGACATGGTGATCTGCTGACCCCAGCAGGCCACCATCCCCGTGATTTTAGCGATTCCTAGGGGGTCGCAAATTGCGATCTACCTCATTAATATTAATGAGGTAGGTTGATTTTCGACCCCCTAGGAATCGGTATATAAAACTCTTGGAGTTTCATACATTGGAAATTGTGATTACCCAATAACGATTCTCAGAAAATCGCAATGAGGTAATCGCAATTTCCAATTTTGATACATGTGGCCCTTAATCTCCCTGTGCCTACCAAAAATGAATGTGTCTTTGTGTAAAGTAACTGGTGCTCATGTAAAGCGCTCCAATACCTTCAAGTCGAGTTCGCGCTATATAAAAAAAACTGCACGAAAAAAAAAGTTAGAGGAACTTAACCATTGTAATCTTTCTGCAATTTTTAAAGCCAGCGCCACCGAATAAGTTTAAGCGCCCAGGCAGATAATCAACCATGTTCAGGAACCCTCCATACTTGCTGCCTGTGGACCAAGAGCAAGAGATGCACTTAGGCGATGTCAGGTTTCATCCCGCGTGAGTCGTGACATTATGTACTCCTCATCCTCCCTCCTCCCCGCCACAATCTTGTTGCTGACAACTATCTTTTTAGCTAATGCAGCTGGAAATGACCGCTCTGCCTCATTAGGATATTCCAACGGTAGTGATGGCCCGAGGGCTTGGGAATAAAAGCTCACGCGCGCCTAATAAATAGGTCTCGCGCAGTCGCTCTCCAGCCTGCACTGCGCCTGACAGAGCAGCGCCCAGGAAGCAGGCAGCATCAGGCACAGACCCCTGCAGCGCTAACAGGCGCTACATTTTAATGCGTGCGAAATACAGCGCTACAAAGGGGACAGGAATGTGTGCTCTACAATTACGCAAATAACCACCCAACTTAGGAAGGTCAATCTGGCACAGAAAACAGTACAGCACATTTTTCAAGGCGGGCAATCGACTTACCAATCCTCTCAGATGGTACGTACCCGAACTGGTAAAGAACCCGTGTGACACCGGGCCGTGTCTATCTGCTGCTAAAACTAATTGTAATTGCATTTATATAGCGCTGCTTACTACCCCTGCGAGGCGTTGAAAAGTGTTTTAATGGGCTGGCATCTGTAATTAGGCAAACCGCAGAAAACACAATGGGTAAAGTAAACAATTGCACGCAGTAGCTTCAGGCATACATATCTGCAGCTCACCGAAGACACTTTCCAAATGTTAGCAGGCGGCACGTCCACCCTATGGTGTTCATAAACTTTGAAAGTTGAACGTAAACGCCTACCTCAAACTGGATCCAAATAGTGAACAAAGTCAGCAAGACTTCCTCCCTCCAAGCAGGGTATGAAAACACAAGGCCAATGCGCATGCGGGAATGACATCAGCCGCCTGCACCCGGGCCTAGAGAGGCGCGCCGACGCGGCGGAGGAGGAGACAGTGCGCACTGCGCACAGGCACCTCCTCCTCCTGAAAAGTTAGGTTGCACTGCACACACCGGCCCTGTTGGTGTCACCTCATGTGATGGTGTCACCCGGTGCGGTCCGCACCTCCCGCACCTCCATAGTGACGCCGCTGACGTTAGGTAAACTCTTGCTTCTTTTAAGTATAGTTTTTCTGCCATATTCCTTCCCACAAGACCACGCGTCGTCTCTCAAGCAAATATATCTTCTGAAGCACATAATGATGCAAGTCAATAATTCAGCTGAATTTCTTGTTCCATCTGCAACACCTTTGAATAAATCGCATTGATGCAACGTTATTTGATGTGAAGCAGACGTTTCAAACTTTTCCTGAGAGTCTAACAGTTCTGTAAAAAATTGAGCATGGTTTACAAAGCATTCACACTTGCACATAGCTTAGTCCAAGTGATCAAATGCCGCTCACGCGAAATGTGCACATTTGCAAATGCAATTTGCACACTTCCTTTGCTTTTGACAGCAGCGGCCCGTGCAGGTAAGAGCGGTGGGGTCGGGTGGGGGGTATTTCGACAGACAACGACGAGGGAAAATTAATTATTTATTTAATTTTCCCTTGTGGTCGTCTGTCGAATCCCCCCCAACCAGGCCCCACCGCCCTCAACTGCACGGGCTGCTCCTGGCTTTTGAGTACCAGCAGCATCGATTGTTAATCAAGGCCGGACTGGCCGGACTGGGCATCGGGCGTTTCCTGGAAGGGTGGGCGCTTTCGTTACTGGGGGCCTGGTTTTGTAGCAGTGCAGCAGTTTTAACAGAATTGTCCAACAGTTTTCAGGCAACAATAAAAGTGCCAAGATAACTGGTGAGTAATGTATCTGCTGGAGAGAGATTAAGTTTTGTTTAGTAGCAGTTTTGGCTAATCTAAGGTAGCACAGAGGGTTAATATGCCGGCTGCAAAGAGTGTGTACTATGCAGATAACAGAACAGCATTTTATGTGCGTAGCTCAGTGGGTTACTGCTTTTGTCAATGATATCCTTGTGCTACTGTGCAGTTTGCTGACAAGGTGCAGAAGAAGCTACTTTCAGATTCTTTCCCACACTGTTCATGGGAGTTGGTTGTCCATTCTGGTTACACAGGTTTGCCACAAAGAACTATTAATTATTGTAGCTTCCCCTGTGTTAATGTCACAAGTTTGAATTGCACAGTAATGTCCATTTACATATTGTAACATGTATCATTCTCCTTCAGGAACGTCCATGAGAAAGTACAAGAAAGTTACATGTGTGTGAACAAAGCAAGATCCCTTTCCACTAATACCATTAGAAAGTGCAGGCCTAAGGAATAAAGATAACTTAATGCATTTAAATACAGCTCGTCTTAATTAATAGATGAATAAGTAAGTAAACTCAAGTATAGTGCAATTTAATTAAGCATTTCTGTCAGAATAGTCAAATGTCATAAATTGTTTCATAGAAATGTTCGGTCTCAAGTATGGCCTATTGCCACAATTTCAATGTACATACGTGTAAAATATTCTCACAAAGTGATTACGATTTTTTGTTTCAGGAAATCTAAGATTTGATTAGTATAAAGCTTCAGCAAGTTTCATTCTTCTAAGGGCCTGATTACGACTTTGGCGGTGTGGCGCCGGGTCTGCCATGTTGCCGCACCTCCAATGCCGTAGTCGGGCCGCCCACCAGATTAGAAATGTAACTTGTGTCTGTCAGGCTTTTGTTGTGATGTTTGCATGGCGGTCCCTGAAAATGGCCACCACAATGGGAATGCCAGAAACAGTTCCTGCACGGCATGGACTCTAAAGTCCATGCCGTGCAGGAACTGGTGTGCATGCACATTATACATCCACATGGTGCAGAGGCACATCCCCCTTTGTTTCCTCTCTGGCACGGTTTTCATGGCGGTGGATCTGCCATGAAAACCATAGCGGAGAGGAAATTTGTAATATGCTTGGTGGGACCACAGTGGTCCCTCCAAGTATATTTCTGCCTTCTGACTGCTGCAACACCGCCAGGACATGGCGATTCCCTGGAGGCTGCGGAGGGGCAATGGTGGTCCAACCACCCTTATTGTAATAGGGTGGTTGGGAGACCGCCACCGTCGCGCCTCCACAAGTCTGGCGGTCTGTGAACCGCCAGAGTCGTAATTAAGCCCTTATTGTAATAGGTCATTCGGGAGACAGCCCCCGCCATGCCTCTATGAGCCTGGTGGTCCCTGGACCGCCAGACTCTCAATTATGGAATTTGCACCAACATTTCAATATCTATGGTGCATTGAAATAGAAGCACTGAAGGATGGTTCACATACATCAAAATAGCCTAAAATATTGCAGATGAGACTCAATATTGCATACATATATATTTGCAATACATTAATTTCTTATTAATTGTGTAAATAGCATAAAATAAATTTTGTGAGCTTTCATTTCAACATCTTTTAAATCTCATATGAAATCAACTTTTAGACAGATTTGACACACCACAAGTGAAAATCTTCTATTTCTTCACATCTAAACACTCTTTTACGGTGCTTGTACTATGTTTTTGTCAAAATCATTGTCATTCTCTAAAACTTGTGCAAGGTGCACATTCATTTTTATGTGTTTTTGTTCTCATGTTTGATTTATATGTCGTGCAAGGAATAATCAGCTTTTAAGCTGTCTGCCTGTGCAGCTCACAAGTTGCAATCATAATCTAGGTTAGAAAGTTATGTTTTTCCCAGTCTTATGTAACATTTTCTATACACTCATTTACCCATTCATGAATCACTGTTTCTGTAGGGAAGAGGAGTTGGCCTAACGGCTAGGGCGGTCAACCTCGAATCTGGGGAACCGGGTTCGAGTCTCTGCAATGATGCTGAACATCCTGTGATTCTGGGCAAATCACTTAATCTCCCCGTGCCTAACAAAAAATGTATGTGTCCTCATGTAACGCAACTGGTGCTATGTAAAGCGCTCAGATACCCGATACCTTCGGGTCAAGTTTGCGCTATATAAAACTCTGTAAAAAAAAAAAAATGGTGTGTGATGTAAAGTGCTCCGACTCTTAACACTGGTATGAGAGGCACTATGAAACAAATGAAATACCTGTGAGAGAGGGGCTATGGAGAGATGAGAGGCACTGCTGGATGGTGATAGAGAGGGAATCACTGAAGAGCCCCAAAAAAGGATGAAGTATCCTGATGCACTGTAAGGTTATCATTTACTATGCTTTAAAAACGAATGTAATTGAATACATAATGAAAAATGTGTTGTAGAACCATTTTTGATTTTTCCCCAAATTTTCTTGGGGAGAGACCCCTCCCCCCCCAAGCCTTCGTGTTGTGATCAGGCTCGCGATGCTCTCGCTATGCACTGTATGGGCGGGCTGGTCTGACAAAATTTTCCAGGACTGCTTTGGATTCCCAGTCTGGCCCAGTTATTCATCATATTTACACACTGGAAAGTTCTACTTTTGCACAGAAGAATATGCATATTGGTGGAAGTTACAACTCATGCACTTGTAAAAATTTATGAGGCATAACATGCGCCAAATTCTTAAAATGCATTACTCCAGATGGAAGAAAAGTGAACACATGGTGTGCCAATCTGCTTTCTTATTTTTGGATACCTCAATTCACCTAATTTGTAATTGCGTTCGTAAATGCTGGCAAATTTACAGTCTGTCATTAAAGTTCAATGTTCCGTCATAACATGCACCCAAACAGTTGTTGCTGCTCGTAAAAAGCAATTTACTGTCGATACCTAGAACTGGAAAATAGGGAAGGAGGGAGAATGGTGAGAAAGCTGACAGTGAGTGGGTGTGGGTGTTTTGAGTTTTCCGAAACCAGAACGAGGTATTACATTTTCACAAGCGAGAGATGGACTATTAAGGAATGGACAGACCTGGCGAGGCTCATTTTAAGCCCAGTGAGATTTTTTTGAAGAAAATCTGCCTACCGAGGAAAGCAGCTGCCCTCGAATTAAATATCACTTCAGCCCTTCAAATTTTACATGCTTTTTGTGCGCCCTCCTTTGTCCTCATTGATATATGTATGCAGACCATTTGATAACCTCACTTCTTGCTCAGTACTCAAAAAGCTGCTGTCACTCTTATGACGAGGGTCTTAAGTAGGATGAACGAAAAAGGGGATGGGGGACTCTAAGGGGAGCGTGGCCTATGTAGTCATAGGCATGGCTTAAACACGTAAACTAAATTTCTGCGCCACCTGACTGGTATTTTGGTGTCTCTTTGAGTTTTCTGTTATTGCATCCATATATAATAAAACAGCAACTAACATGCACCTAAAACACCCTGGAGACTCTTGAATTTATCAGTGGTTGTCTCTGTGTGCTCTGCAGAGAGGCCAAGGATTGGATGACCATATATTCTGAACACTTTTTTGACCCACTGCCAGGTCATTGTTTGATAGAATACCGATGATAAACATATCTTGTGTAGACAGAATATTGTGTCAAAAATATCAAGATACAAAGTATCAAGAAGATAATTACAAATAGGTCAGTGTAGATTTAGTATTCTTAACTCACCATCTACGTAGCTTGAAGATGTATATATCATCAAGGTACACATATGTGGAGTTAAGTATCCTAAAACTTTGCTTACCCATTGTAACTTTCCTTCACAATATTTTTGTGCTCGATATTCTTGACACAATATTATGTCCAGAAAATATTTTGGAAACAATATTTTCTCCAAACACCCTGGCAGGCACTGCATGAAACTCGCACTGCGTTGAGTCTGAGCACCAGAGCTCTCAATCACGGCTGTTCAAAGTATGCACCATACAAGATTAATATGCTGAACAAAAAAATACAAAAACTCAGCATCGTGGGAATAGGTAACACTCTAATAGAGTGCAAGATTAGGTAAAACATTTGAAATTTAAACAGGAACTAAACCGCTGACGTGTCACCTGAAAATTATTTCCATGCATTGTTCAGAAATCCTCAATGTTTTCCCAGTAAAGGTAAAAACATGACTATGGGGACCGATAGGGGCCTGTTTCGATGTCTGTTCTAAAATTCTACCGGGTTTGAGACCCAGACGTGCTCGGTCCGGTCCGCTTAATGCCTTTTTTATGACTGAAAATGACAAATATGCACATTAAATGGACCCATCTCCTTAGAGGTCATTAATATCTGCACCTACTGAAAATTCAGGGGTTCCTTCTTCTCCTATATTACAGTGATTTGAGCTTATTACTCTATGTTATGTTTGCACTATTTGTTATGATTTTATTTGTACTGGAAAAATCTTTTTCTTCTTTTTCATGCACTTGGACCTGTGCTGTTTCTTCAATATATCAAGTGCATTTCTGAACTATTTGCTGATTGGAATTCATTGTAATAATGAGCATTCATACTGAATCCTAAGAAGTTAATCATTCTTTCTAAATTGAGAGGGATGGAGCCTAAAAGCAGATCGTTAGACAGCATATGAGTCCCCAGGTACACTAAGTTTCTAAATCAGCGAGGATAATACTAAGGCTAGGTATATCATCTTGGAAGCTGTTAGACATGGCATCTTTGACATGGTTCCCCCTGACTTTTGCCTCTACCTCCTATATTTTTGATGCTGTGCTGTATTTCGCTTTTGCTGGCTTAGATGCTTTGGGCACTTCGCTACTGCTGATCAGTGTCAAAGTGCAAGTGCTCTCTGTGTAAATTGTTATTACAATTGGTTCTCCCTGATTGGCATATTTGATTTACTGGTCAGTCCCTAGTAAAGTTCACTGAGTGTGCCAGGGCCTGGCAATCAAATGCTACTAGTGGGCCTGCAGCACTAATTGGGCCACCTACATTAGTAGCCCTTAAAAGGTATCTCAGACCTGCCATTGCAGTGTCTGCGCGCAGTTTTAAACTGCCATGTCGACCTGGCAGGTGCACCCACTCACCAGGCCCTAACCTTCTGTTTTATTACATGTAGGTACCCGCATGGGCAGGGTGCAGTGTATGTGAAAGGTAGGACATGTACTGGTGTGTGTGACATGTCCTGATAGTGAAATACTGCCAATTTCGTTTTTCACTATTGAAATGCTATCTGTTTAATAGGATAGAATGGGAGATACTTTGTAACATCTTACAAGTATAACTACCTTTGGGACAAGATAGAAGAATACAATTTAGGCTCTCTGAACTCAGAATTTAATAACACATCTTTTAGTAAAGATAGTTTTTAAATTGTGTGTTTGAAAATGCCACTTTTAGGAAGTAGGCGTTTTCTTGTTTAACCATTCTGTGTGCCTCTGCCTGTCTGTGGATTGACTGCCTGGTTTTGGAGTGACAGGGGCTGGGGATGTGCATTCACTCTAGACAGCCACTTGGGAGGGGGGAGGTGAGTTGAGGTGTGCCTGGCCCTTCCTGGATGACTCAGAGCTGAGCTGAATGGGGCTTGGCTGCATTAAAAGTAGTGGGAGGAGTTTTCCTTGCACCTAAATAGGGCCTGTCTCCCTTGCACAATGCTGTCTCCACCCCTTGTAGTCATACTGCACCAGTGATGACAGAACTGGTTTGGACTGGGCTCGGAGACCCATGCACAAAGAGAACAAAGGCAAAATGGCTACAAGAAGTAGACCATAAACCCCAAAACTTGAGATCACTTCTGGACTCAAGAGGAACCTTTACCAAGGATAAGAGATGGAGAGCTGTGAGGAGCAGTACTGCCCCTTTGCTGTGTGCTGTGTGGGGTTGGCCTGCAGTTGCTGCTTCTGCCAGGTAAAGGACAAAGACTGGAACTTTGCTGTGAGCCTGCTTGAAGAAGAATCTCCAAGGGCCTGTGTGTTCTGGCCTCCTGTTCTGAAGTCTCAGGGACACAAAGACTTCACCCCCAGCTCCCCTGAACTATTACGGTCTTGCGCCTCTGGAGGTTGTTCCTGCTGTTGGAAGCTGGACGAAAGAGAAGTAAGAAAACCTGTCTCCGACACCGTCAAGGATGCCGCTGTGATACAGCGACCTGCACTGAGGCCAGGGGTACTGCTCGTGAAGTGCAAGATGCACTGCCCAGCCTGCACCACAGTTCCAGCACCCTTCGATGCCTGCCGATGCCTGCAGTTATCAGCTTTCCCAACGCCAGCGCTCGCACCGACTCCGTCATCTCCAGCACCTGCATCCTGTTATCGCGATGCCGATAACCGCCAAGGGTGACTCCATGAACTCGCCGACTTCGCACCGTCACCGGAACCGATGCCTCACCGCCAACACAATCGACATCCCCTGTCCTTGATTCGACACGTCGCCTCCTCGCGGACACGATGCCTTGCCTCCCCTGTGACAGCCAGGGAGCTGGCCTCGACCTTGGCACCAACGCCTCACCTCCATGACGCCGTGCATCATCAAAGACTTTGTTTCCAAGGTACTGTTTGTTTGGGGGTCCGTGTGACTCCATGCCCGACCCCACACACCTCACGGATGGCGCTGTACTTTGGATTTATTGATGTCACGACGTCGTAATAGCTCCAGGTGGAGCTATTTGTTTTCTACAAGCTTTATTTTTGCAATAACTGTTCTAATGTCATATCTTATTACCTGTATGTTGTATTTTTGTCGTTTTGGTCTTGTTGTGTTTAGATAAAGATACTTTATTTTTCTAAACTGGTGTGGTGTCCATTCGTGGTGTTATTACTCTATTGCTGTGTGTTTTGAGTACAAATACTTTACACATTGCCTTTGGGAAAAGCCTGTCTGCTAGTGCCAAGCTACCAAGGGGGTGAGCAGGGGCTTCTAGAGTGTGTATCCACCTTACTCTGGCGAGAAGCAAGGGTACCTACCTCTGCCAACTAGAAACCCCCATTTCTAACAGTACCCTAGCAAGTGAAACAAGCATTGGCAAAGCCAGCAAGTCAAACCTTGGCAAGCTGGTGAGATTGTTATTTTTTATTCCTTATTTCAAACGTACATCACAAGCTGATCTTAGAATACCGCACAGACAAAATACGCACATAAGCACAATGCATATGTAGAATGAATTTGAACAGAGGTATCCCAATTCTCACACAACTTTCCTATAAAAAAGCACTTGTCAAAGGTACACCACAAATTGGGCTTGCACTTCCTGAAATATGTGCTGCATATATTAAAACAAATATATAGATATACTTCTAGACCATTTTGTGATTTTAATAATAACAGCCCATTCAAAAGAATAGATGCATGAATAATGGGCAGAAATGAACTGGTTCGACTACACAAATTGAAGACAGATCAACCCAATTTTAATATAAGTACACCTAGGATTAGAAAGAAAGGAAACAACTCTTAAATAAAAATACAAGTGTTTCATTGTGATGAGATTTTCATCTTCTGTGAACAAGATACCAGAATGAGTAGGCCATAATACTGAAAATTAATGAGGCAGTTGTGCTTAGTAAACTACTACTAGCCAAAGAGAAAATTACAGGCCAACTATGCAATGACTTCATTAATGCTAAATACGGATTTTTCTGTATTGTTATTCTCAGTAGATGAAAATTGAGATCTAGACATGGCAAAGAACTTAGGCCTGATTTAGATTTCGGCGGACAGGATACTCCATCAAAACAATGACAGATATCCCGTCCGCCGAAATATAAATCAGGCCCTTAGTTTTATTTATTCTAATGGGTTTATGTCAAAACAGACTGGTGGGAAAATATGATACTTCATCTCTTATGAGTCTGCACAATCTCAAAATGTATGCAGATATGTAAAACACTAAAACTATGCCAAAATTTGGTTCCGATGGGTGTTATTCATCAAAAAATGGATGGCAAGCATTTGAATTATTTCGGCATAATCATGTCTACAGATAAAATATGACTTCTAAATATATGTCTTAGATATTTTTTTATTGTATTTTATTGTAGCAGCATTTATATTGTGGCTCATATTTGTGATGAAGTGCCAAAGTTCCTTTAGTGAACTGTGCTTCAAGCATAGAAGTTCAATCTCTTATGCTTAAATAGAATTGTTGAGCATGGGTGGAGTGTAAGTTGGAAATATGGCCCATCTGGAAGGAGTTTTGGTGTTGTGCATGATTATGCTGTTGGTGTGGTACCACAATTGTGAAGCTGCACTTAGGCATGGAGTTGAGTCAAGAGGAAGAAGATGATTTTGTCTATGGCAAAGTCTACCATCTTTGTGCGTAACATTGGTGCTATTTCTCAGGTGGATATGTCTTTAGTGCTTTCTCGAAACCCATATGGTATTGGATGTTTCATGTGTTTACAGGGAGGAAGGACTGCAGTCTTACAGCCTGTATTGAGTATAAGGTTCTATTGATAATTGACTTCTTTTAAAATGAGATAGTCAGTACTGGTGCAAGAGTAGGATTCATGGTTCTATTCACTGACTGTTTCTAAAGTTTCAAAGTTCACTTGAATGAAGGAAGGTCCAATGAGAACGTCTCTGGCTGCTACGTTTTGGATTCTTAGCAGGTTTCTGAGTAGTTATAGTGGTGTTCCTAGGCAGAGATACTTTTTCATGTTCAGGCACTGCAGGGCTAGGGCAAAGATAGCCTAGCAATTCTGTGGGAAACCAAGATGTGAAACGATGTTTCAAATGGTTCTCATGATGTACAAGGAACTCTTGGTCACTTGGGTGGCTGGAGGGATGAGTCATAAGCTGGAACACATGGTCACTCCAAGGCTTAGTGCTGCAGTAGATATTACTGGGGGTTGGCTGAGATATGGACCAGTTGGAAATAGGTTGGCAATTCTTCCTTTTCTGTAGACTTTGTTTTTGGGGAGTTGAGTTTCAGGGAGTTCATCATCATCCATTGAGTGACTGCTTGAAGTGTTTAGGTTACTCCTGTTATACTCCTTTAGGATGATCTCTGTGTCATCATCATAGTTGTAATATAAATACCAAACAAACAACTGCCAATACTGATACTCTTTCATACATCCCAATTATACCAACAACCAAACGACCTAAACACTTTGGTTGGATTTTTAAATTCTTTTTTTATTATTTTGGTATTGATATATTGGTCCGGCCTTACTGATTAAGGGCCAAAACCCTTTGTTGTTTCTATATCATCATAGTTATAGCATGTTAATTTTAAGGAACTGATGTCCTCTGGTAGCAAGGTGAGGTAGGTGCTGAAGTGGACAGATGATGCATCCATAATATCCTCCTGGGTGCAGAAATGGGCAGATGAGATAGGGGGGTGAGATGATAATTTATCTGCCAGCAATATCTGAGAAAATACAGTTAGAAATGGCTCCCTGGATGCCAAGAATGTTTAGTTTTAGCCTCAGTAGAAGGTGGTGAATGAATAGTTAGAGACAGCTGAGGTGCTGAATAGTAATAGGTTAACTGCAACAAATGATGGACGGAATGCTGAATGATTTAAACATTCTCCTCCAGTTAAGAGATCTGAGTAAATACATTGTTCTTTTGCCCACTACACCACCCCAGTTTGGACCCAGCAATATGCAAATCAGTCTTGACCCTGTGCCTCATGAGAACAATCCAGACCGAACTGCCAAGCCAGGTCCTCCCTGGACCAGAAACAAGCATCCTGGGACCGGTTTCAGGGTATGTCACCCTTCCGTTAAATTTGAAAATCCCATTCCTGCTATGCACTCGTATCATGCTACATTAGGTTAGCAGTGTGTGGCTAAATAGATGCCATTTGTATTCACGTTCTGCAACCCACTGAGTTATCCCTGCAACGTGCAAGCTTGACCCCATTTTGTATTTCGTAATCCCTATTCTGCTGTGTCTGAACTAGGCCTCATTATTCGTATTGCTTGCCTCAGCAGAACACTGTATTTAGTTATTATTTTTTCTCTCACTCAGGGCTGTTTCTGACTTGCTAATAAATAGGCCATTCTGCCCTCGCATACCTATCTGTGTGTGTAGTTCTGCTCCCACGTTAGGAGACGCTGAAACCCAGCACAGTGGCCTTGAGCCTCTGATAAGATATTCCCATCTGGCAGGTGGTAGCCCCATCTTTCTGTGCCTTCTTTGTTCATGTTTGGCCTGAGCTGGTAACTTTCCACTGGGGGTGTGGTTGGAGGCTCCTTGGGAGGAATTATTATTCACTGTAGACAGTTGGGGGGTCAGTCACTCGGCAGACATCTTAGGGTGCAGGTCATGATGGACTCCTCTGCAGAGTGTTTCTAATAAACATGTAAGTTTGTATTCTCTACTGTCTGACCGACTCTTCATTCTTGGGAAGGCATATCAGGTGGTTGTAAGTAACCCGGGTGGCCCCTAACGGCCACTTCCTTCAGTTGGCGCCCGAACAGGGACCCCGCAAGGTGATCCAGCTCACCCGTAATCAGGTTGCAGGGTCAGGGTTGCGTCTGGTCGGTCGGGCGGATCGGGGTACACCACACGATCGAGCTTGATTCTCGCAGCTGCCCCACCCATCTGATCGAGCACTTGCTCGTCTAGTGGTCACCAGCTGGGGTCCTGAGAAGGCGAAACCTTAGAGTTGATCGTTTGGTCCGAAGAGTCGGCAGTGGAGAATAACTTGACTCGACCTGTGTGTACCAGGTGAGTGTTTTGATTCTCAGAAAAATGGCGCCATTCTTGGACGGCATGAGCCTGTGGGCTGTGTCTTGATACAGTCTCCGGACTGTCTTGTCTGCAGTTCTCGAACTGCCTTGCTTGAACGACGCGAGTCGACGGGCTGTGTCTTGGTACAGTCTCCGGACTGTCTTGTCTTGAACTTGGTGGGTTTGCGGACCCTTGAAAAGGCACATAGTGTTTGTGAACACTCTGCCAGGCCAACTGGTAATTTGGTCAATGCTTGAAAAGGTCTGGGGTACGAGCCTGTCTTCTTGAACTTGGTACAGTCTCCGGACTGTAAAAACCTGGTTTGATCAGAAATACTAGCAAGAATGTACATTTGTTTTGACTGTAAAAACCTGGTTTGATCAGAAATACTAGCAAGAATGTACATTTGTTTTGACATAGGAAGAGTACAAAATGTAAGGAAGGGATGCACATTTAAATGGAATACAGTGTTGTGATGATTCAAAGTAATGTATATTTGTGCTGAACAGACACGCATTCTAAAGGTGCAGTAGGAGAGGTGAAATACATGCTCGTAATTCAGTAGCGCTGAATGTGTTCGGTCTCTCCATGAAAGGGAGGGGCAGGAGTTCTGGAAAGGGAAAAAGGGAGCAGTGTGTTGGTACTTAGAGCTTTCCAGCTTCAGACACGAACTGCATTCTGAAATTGACACGTAGAAATTCGGTGCAATGCTCAGAAGGTAACGTATGATTGATTTGAGTGGGTGTGTTTCATTCGGATTTGCCCACAATAGAACGTGTATTTAATTTGGAAAAAGTGTTTCAAGCACTCCAGGCAGTGTGTCTTTATGCTGAATAAAAGGGATTTTTAAAGTTGAAAAACCTAGCTTGTGAATTCAGTGTGTGGCAGGCTTGCTATGGCCTTCGGGGAGATAAGGAAGGAATTCCCAAGGAGGGGGCTCACGCTGGGGAGAGGGTTCCATGAAGCCAAAAAGGGAGGTGGGGGCCATTCCTAGCTCCTGACACAGACAGGCAGAGATGCGCAGTGCGAACTTTCCTAGGGTAGAGTGCCAGCAAAAGATGTTAATTGGGAACAGATTAAAAGAACAACACAGGAGCTAAAATAATTGGTTCATGAGTTTTGTGGAAGTGTGTATCTAGAGTTTCCACAACACTGTGGAATAGAATGTCCTGGAGCCGGTGGCATGAGATTCTTTGTGACTCAGTTGGTTTTTGGATTAATGTTCTCTGATCAGATTAAGGTGCACGTACAGTAAATATTGGTTTGTTTTCAAAGAAAGTTGATAGATGGTATACTGAAGGATTAAGGGTACTATAGTACTGGACAAGGAATGAAGTAGAAAGAGTTTAAGAAAAAGGAAAAAATATGATGGTACAGAGAGGGTTTGCTCAGAAAAATAGTTTGCAGGGAGTGAAAGAGAGTTACAATGTGTTGTTTCAGGAGCAGAAATACAAGGTGCAATATCAAAGTTGTTGGGGTTTTAAAAGGAGCAATTACAAAATAAGTTTTAGAGAGGGTTGCAGGTTCATTTGAGAAAGGTTACCAATTTGTTGTTTGTGACTCAGGCCTGACAGGAAAAGATTTGTTTTGCGAATTAAAAGGAATAGATATTCTCTTTCTGTTACATATTTAACATAGCACAGTGCTATAAGTGTTTTGGTGGGTGCTTCAGACACATTGGTTGTAGCACATGTTTTGCACTTTCTTGCTCTGATTATTGGTCCTTTTTACAGTGGATTTCTGTTTTAGTTAATGTCTCATTGTGGTGAGCATGTGATGGGTTTGGCAACATACTATTACTGCTCTCAAGCAGGTGAATGTGTGATGACGGGCCTCAATGTAAGTAGTGAATGGTGTTTGCCCCCCGAGTTTTGCGAATGTGCCATCTACTTTGTGGGTAACAGGCGATGTAGAGCTGGGATTCCTACAGATTTCACGAGCCTTGTTGTGTATGGTACAGGATTTGGTTGAGAAAGGTGTTGGTGAAGAGACGGCTGGTAGATAGTAATAGTCCCATTCTTTTGATTGTGTTTACAATTCTGTGATCGGTTGGTGTGAAGTTCATGAAAAAGTGGTTTTCTTACATCCTGCTGTTCTAGCCGTTGCTATGCCTTTGCTAATGGTTCCTTCTGCTGCTCAATGTTTTTCTATCACTGATCTAAAATACATTCTTTGGCGGTATTATTTATTTCAATAATAGGTTTTTGTTCGGATTTCACATAGACTGGTAGGAGTCATAGTTTCTGCTGCGCTTCTTAGGACTATCAAGAAGGTCGGAGCATCCATAAACAGGTTTAAAAGGGGTAGTTACTTGCTCATCGTTTCAGACACACAGCAAAGTTGTAGGGACAGTACAGTTACATAGTGTTAGACATGGCATCCTTGGCGTGGTTTCCCCTGACCTGTTTTGCTGCTGTGCTGGTTTTCATTTTTGCTAGCTTAGATGCTTTGGGTATTTTGCCACTGCTGATCAGTATCACAGTGTGAGTGCTTTCTGTGTAAATTGATATTGTTTTTGGTTCTCCCTGATTGGCATATTGGTTTTACTAGTAGATCCCTAGTGAAGTGCACTGATTGTGCCAGGGCTGGTAGATAAATAGCTACTAGTAGGCTTGCAGCGCTGATTGTGCCATCCACATGAGCATCCCGGAAAAGACGTCTCGGGTCTGCCACCGTAGTGCCTGCGTGCAGTATGTCTATAGGGCACCCCTATGGTGGGCCCAGGGCCCCCCCACTGGGTGGGGCGCGGCGTATGTGAGGAGTGGGATGTGTGCTGATGTGTGCTGGTGTGTGTGGCGTGTCCTGGTGGGGAAAAGATACCGTTTTCCTTTTTCACTATTGAAGGGCTGTCCTGCAGCTAGGACGGAATGGGGAATTTCTGTAACATTTTACGAATATATCCTTCATAGGTGATAAGATAGAATATAGGAATGAGCTCAGAATTTGATAATACATCTTTTAGTAAGTATGGTTTTTAAAGTCTGTGTTTGACAACAGCACTTTTGGGAAGCAGATATTTTCTTGTCCAACTTTTTCGTGCGTTTCTGTCTTTTTGTGGATTGATTGTCTTGTTTCAGTGTGACAGAAGAAGAGGATGTGCATTTGGTGTAGTGTCCTTTTGTGGTGTCTTCACTGTGTTACTGTGAGTGTTGGAACAAATGCTTTGTACATTGCCTTTCGGATGAGCTTGTCTGCTTGTGCCAAGCTACTAAGGGGGGTGAGTAGGGGTTATCTAAAGCGTGCATTCCCCTTATCCTGACTGGAGGGACGGGTCCCTGTTTGGACAGAGGTACCTACCTCTGCCAACTAGAGACCCCCATTTCTAACAAATTGTTCTTGTGCTTAGCTCTGAATGGCTAGGAAGTCTTCTTTTTCAAAGGGGTAAGTATTGTCGACAGGAGGTCACCTGTTTAGGTCACCTGCTGTCGAAGGGGGGTAGGAGATTAGCTCCTTGGTGACTAGGGGACTAACATATTAAATGGGGTGCATGGGGTGCATGCGCCTTAACTCTGAATGCCTAACACTTGAAACTGCTTTTTTTTTTTTGGGCTTCTGTGCTTGGTACATATATTGTTGTCTGCTGTTTTGTGTTGTAAGTACACAATACGGTTTGTCGTGTGCGCTTTCTGTCTTTGACGCTATCACAAGAGCCCTCCTGAGCGGTCTAGGAACGGTCATGATGGTGGCCGTCTCCATAAGACAATCGGTTGGACTTGCTTTAGCCACTAATTTCACAGATATGGTACTCCATGCTGTGAACATGCCCTTGAATAAATAGAGACACAGCACCTCACCACTGCACGTCTAATTGGCTATAGAATACCACTGTTTGAAAAAAAATTGTCATGATTAGAAAAATGTGTCACCTTGAAGTACGCCATGTTACTGCCCCTCCTTTCTGTAAATTGATGGAATTGGAATTGAGATGGAGATGAAAGGATGGGTAGACTAGACTGATGTTCCCTTATTTGATCCTTAAGGGTAACTATATGTCGGTGGCTTTCGTTTGAATACCCAGGTGGCACCACCATTATTGCTCATGATACCGCAACACTACATACAGTTGTAGAGACATCACAAATCCTTTATTAGTTAGCCTGAGTAACTCGGTTGCAACAGATGGAGTGGGTAGGATTAATGCGTTTACAGAAAATGATTAGAATAAAATGAGAGAATGTTTGTAGTAGGCCCTGCTGGGGGGCACTGGAAATAAAGATGTCTAAGTTGACAGTAAGGCACATTGTCAGGATGAGGCATTGCTTAGCCCATGTACTGTATGGTGCACATGATGCACATTACTAGGAAGGGTACCTGTATGCCCCCCAATAATTTTGCACCAAACATTTCCCTTTTTGAGGTTCTTCAGACAAATAATATAGGAATGGACAGATGCAACGATCCAAAGTATGTCTGAATTGTTCTTTCAGAGCTTAGTAAATGAATTAAGGCTTACTCCATTACTTGGTGTTGGGAGAGAAAAATAAATTATATAAAGTTTTATCCTTGCCAGTTAACTAAAAATTCATATTATACTCGCTAATAGGTCCGGGACGCCCTGCAGTCACAAAGAGAGAGAGGGGTCGGACGTGATGCACAGCCTGGCTGCTTGTTATGGAGCATCTATGAATACGACTGAGGCGAAGCTGCAGAGCAAAGAGGTGGTGGACGAGGCAGTATCACCAAAAACAAACAGAGAGAAGGGCTATCCAGGAGCCCCAGCCTGTTGGTCTACTTGTGCCTGAGTCCCAGCCAATTGAGCTTAGTCTGTGGGCTCGCCTGTGTTTGAGTCTCTGCCCCTTGGTCCCTCTTCAGTCTGACCCCCCTTCTTCCCTTGACCCCTTTGTGCAAGGTGCAATGTACGCCCGACGGAGGAACAGTGCACCAAGGTAGAACAGGATTAGTAGGGATGGACTTCATGGATGAAGAATAGGGTGCGGGTACCCTGTCTAAGGTACCAGCGATAGAGTGGAGGAACAGAGTTTGGTGCATTGTTTGGCACCCTGAAACTGGTCCTAGGATGCCTGTTTCCAGTCCAGGGAGGACCTGGCCTGGCAGTTCGGGCTGGATGTTCCCATTGGGCGCAGGGTCAAGACTGATTTGCATATGGCTGGGTCCAAACTGGAATGGCATGGATTTAGGCCCAGATCTCTGTGCATTGTTCTGCGTTTTGTCCTTCAATTGTTCTTTCTGCATTTGTCACCCCGAGTGAGACGGGTATGCCCAGACATGGGTCCAGTGCTCTCCATGCCACTGCAGTCAAGCTATCCTGGCTGATGAGGGGTGAAATCCCAAAACCGGTCCTAGGATGCTTGTTTCCAGTTCAGGGAGGACCTGGCCTGGCAGTTCGGCTGGACTGTTCCCATTGGGCGCAGGGTCAAGACTGATTTGCATATATCTGGGTCCAAACTGGAATGGCATGGTGAGCAAAAAAACGATGGATTTAGGCCCAGATCTCTGTACTGGGGTGAATGTATGACATTGTTCTGCATTCTGTCCATCAATTGTTCTTTTTGAATAGTAATAGGTTGGCACATCTCTTTCTGCCATCAGTGGTCTTGAGGTCATCCCAGATGGAGACCCTGGTGAATTGGTGACCAATGAAAGGGCATAAACAAATTTGCAATCAAGCAGGGACCAAAGAAGAGAGACAAATGCTGGCTGGGTCCCAGCTTTTCATCTTGATGATTAGCTTGATTAACGAGGTCTTGATATTGCTGCAGTTTGTGTTTTTTTGGATGGTTGTGTTGGTCATGGGGAGACCATCCTTGAAGGCTTGAGTGGGGTAGAAGTCCAATAGTAAAACAGGAAGCCACTTGCCTTGACCAGCAACTTGATTAGGTATTTGACAAGTTGTTTGAAGGAAGCGAAAGTGTCTTGTCTGAAAGAGATTGTGATCTTGATGATCATGATTTTTAGAGGAGTGTTGCTGAACATCTTACTTCAGGGGTAAGGTTCCACAGTTGTGGATTCAAGTTGACTTCAATTGTGCACTGCTGAGAAGGTAGCTTATGGACTTAGGGGGAAGTGAAGGGATAGTAAGCACTGAACGCTGCTGGGTGGGGCAGTAGATGGACTAGAGTTACACAGTCCTTCATTAGTCTGCTACAGATGCGGTAGAAACATGATGGATGTATTGGAACCGGAGGGAAAGGGCAGCTGGATTGAAGATTAGGTGAGGAGAGAAAAGGGGGTTTAAATGGGGGGGTGGGGGTAGTGAGGATGGTTCCCAAGGTGAGAAGGGTAAAGGGTGGAGAAAGAGAGGATAGGAGTTGGGGAATTTAGAAGAGGATAGGAAGAAGCAGGGAGAGGTAGGGCAGAATACTTTGTTCCATTGCTCGAGGAAGACTTATATTTATATATTATTTGGGTGGAACAGGAGGGTTTGCTGGGGTCTGGAGTGCTCTGAGAGAGGCAAAATGCATAATAGGCTTACTGTAGTGGATGGAGAGATGAAGAAGTTTGGGTAGTGTGTAGGTGAGTGTATGAGGAAGATTAATTGAGAAAGGAAGAGGAAGGTTTGAAGTGTGAGCCCCCAGGATGGTGATTGGTAAAAAAAGGATTTAAGGAGCAAAACAGGTTATGTGGGATGGAAGAGTTGAGGGAAGTGTAATTAGAGGAGATTAGGTTGAGGGGAAGGGTGGGCCGTTCTAGGCAGTTAATCGGGCAAGGAGGGGGAGATTATAAATCAGAGAAGGGAAGTTACAAAGAAGGGGGAATTAGCATCAAGCATGGTAGGCAGGTGGTTAAAAGGAAAAGTAACTGGTTAGTGCAGAACAGTCAGCAGTAATGGAAAGGATATGCCTTTACCACTAATATGACCTTACCATGCATGCCTTTACAAAAAAAGGTAAGTACATTTAAGCAATGTGGGTATGTTTTATATACATAAATATAATTAGTTGAATCAGCAAGCCGAACAACAGCAGGCACTCCGGTGCGTGTGTGCAGTTTTTTTAATTTAGCAACCAGTTCCAGCTCACTGACACATTTCGGCTTCCACAAGCCTAGTTATAGTTAGGACCAAAGTTTCCGTTTTGCCAATTTCATTGTGCCACTTGATGAATCTTCATGAAATTATCAAAAAACTTTCCCTTTTTGATTCAGCTGCTGTGTTGAAAGTTTATATAGATATCTGGGGACGCAAGTCCTTGCAGTGGATACGGGGATCATACTAAAATGTTATTGGTTGCCAACACTTCAAACAGGAAGTGTTGACAGCCATCTTAGGACTGGGCTTTAAGCTGAGTCCCACCAAAAAAGTTAAAAATAATGAAAAGAGGGCAGGGTAGGAATACCCTGACCCTCCAAGATATGGTAGGGGGTCCCACAGGGATCCCACCGGGGTTAAAAGTATTTTTTTAATTTAATTTTGCAGAAAATTCGCAGGTGGACCCGGGGCAAAATGTTTTTAAAAAGAGGCGCAGACATCGTCTTTTTATAAAGCCCCGAGTGGGCCAAATCCTGGGGGCAATGTTTATTAATTATATGGGGTGTACCCACAAGGCACACCCTCGTCCCGGAAACCACACCTCCCCAGGGCAAGCAATAAAATAATGCGGGGCCTGCACAGCCCCCCTGCAGCCCAAGGGACCACCACCCTCCCCAGGGTTATGTGTAAAATGAGTGTGGTGAAGGCCCGTATGGCTCACCCTGCAGCCCCGGGGACTGCCACCTCCAGAGACATTCATTACAATGTATGCGGGGGTCGCCCCGGGCAAATACTGTGCTCTGGGGACCACCAGCTGCCCATGACAAATGTATTAATGCAGGGGAGGTCTGCTAGGCCCTCCCACTGCCCTGGGGACCGCCACCTCTCTGGGGTGAAAAATGAAACAAATGCGGGGGGGGCAAGTGGCTCCCCTGCAACCCTGGGGACTGCCACCACCCCAGGGCTAAATATGAAATTAATGCGGGGGCCTGTGGGGGAACCCCCAAGTCCCGCGGACCACCACCTCCCCTGGACTTTGTCCTGCAATGGTAGGGGGCCGCGTGGCCCCCGTCCTGGAGCCAAAAATGGCCCTGGGGACCACCACCATCCCCTAGGTCCAGCTCCATCCCCTAGGTCTAGCTGTTTGCTATGACTTGGCAGGAGCTTTACCGTTCCCGCCAAGGTATAGCAAATTGTGCTCACTTTCAGCAAGCGAGAGTATTGAAAACGCTCTCGCTTGCTGAAACTGAGCACAATTGCTTTGAAATACCCACTCCCAGGCCCATACAGCCACTAACAAACCCACTCACATACCCATACAGCCACTAAACACCCACTCTCCAAGGTTACAGGTTACAGTAAGGAAATAAAATTAGAAAAACCTTTGAAATTCACTAAAAAACAAATGTTACAGTGATGTTATAGTCAGGAAATAACATTAAAAAAAGTAGAAATTAACTGAAAACATCAAAGGTTAAAGGGTAGGCCTGGGTGGAGTTCGTGGAGGTCCGCTATGTGGAACTCTGCAAAGTGACCAAAAAACGCAGAGTTCCGCAAGTGGCGGAGTGCATTTGGCCAAGCCGTTGGCATTGATTTTCAGCGCCAGTTGTTTGTCACACTCTGTAAAATTTTACAGCGTGAATGGCACCATGTGCAGCGCAAGAGGGTGCTTCTTCTTTACTTCCCCGCTCGAGTAGATTTTCTACCCGAGCTGCAGCTTTCTCAAAGCGAACAGAAGATTTCCCAAAGCAAGCAGTTGCGACTATCCGTGACCACTCACGTTGAGAAATCTGACCGCCCACGTTGAGATATCTCGCCGGGAGGTGGATTTTCCTCACTCGCACTCACCAACTTGACGTTGGCGAGCACAAGCGAGGAAAAAACTCGGAACTTCGTGTGCTCCGCAGAGCATGGATTGCAGAAAATTCTGCAAACTCCATGAACGGAGCAGAGTTCACTGCCTAGTCCTATTAAAGGGACATTATTGTTAGGAAATATTTTGGATCTGGCCCTTTTTGCAGAGTCATCCACAAACATTTTGCCTTCTTGCGCCTCGTTTTCTGACCCGCTTTTTGTTGGCTTTAGTACTCTGGACACTTTACTACTGCTAATCAGTGCTAAAGTGCCTGTGCTCTTTCCTTTAAACATGGTAGGATTGTCTTACACTTGTTTGGCATAATTAATTTACTGGTAAGTCCTTTATACAGTGGTATTCCATATAGCCAGGGCCTGTCAATTAAATACTACTTGCGGGCCTGCAGCACTGCTTGTGCCGCCCACTGATGTAGCCTTTCAAACCTGTCTGAGGCCTGCCACTGCAGGGCCTGCATGCGCCTTTTACTGCCACATTGACTTGGCATTTAAAACTAATTGCCAAGCCTTAAACTCCCCTTTTACTACACAGAGGTCACCCCTAAAGTAGACCCTAGTTAGCCCTATCGGCAGGGTGCTGTGTAGGTAAAAGGGAGGACATGTGACTGTATTCTGTGGCATGCCCTGGTAGTGACAAACAGCTTATCTGATTTCTCATTACTGTGGCTAGCATTGGAAATTTCCTTATAGGTACTTAAGTGGTAATTCTTGATCTCAAAGGAGTAGCATTGCCATGTTTGATATGTTTGGGATAGTGGTGATAAATCCTGCTTACTGGTGTAGGTGAATCTTAGATTGCTATTTTACAAATGCCACTTTTAGAAAGTGCTTTAGCAACAAATGACAGACGGAATGCTGAATAAATCAATCATTCTCCCCCATTTAAGAGATCTGGGTTAAATCCATTGTTCTTTTGCTCACGGAACAAGGCAGCTAATGGAACAGACTGTTAGATACTGCAGTGCCCCAAGAGGGAGAGGAGGACAGGAACTGACCTGTGTCAGGTAGCAGTGTGTGAAATATGCAAGAATGAGCGAACGTGAGATGGAAGGAAGACACAGAGGAATGGCGAAAGACAGCTAGAGACTAAGCAAGTCGAAACTAAACATCCATGCCTCATGAAGACTGTCTTGATAATCCTTTTGAGGGTGGGATAGATATTATACTCACCTTATTGTTCTAAATATGATCTAACATTTCATTTGTGCTAAAGCTAGGAAAATATTATTTTTATTTTAAAGGCAACAAAGCAGCATAATATGCAATCTCAAAGCACAACACAAGCTCAGTGGCTAAGCAGACGTGACTCAGTAAAAGGGTCAGTGGGGTAAAGCATGTGAAAAGAGAAGGTCTTGTTGGTTGAACATAAAATACTTTAAAAAAAGAAACAAGAGGCGTTTGGCAAAACAGCAACAGTTTGTTTAATTAAACATTGTAGCTGGGAGATCAGGTACAGGCATATGGTTTGAGTACTGTCTCAATTTACAGTCAATCTGTGGGTCTCTTAAATACAATTTATCATAGGAAATAAAATGTTCCCGGCCATCCTTGTATGGTGAGGAGTGAGTTGCTACCTTTGGGGTCATAAATAATTGTCTAATGGATAATACAGGTGGGGCCCGACCTTGTGTTGAGACCATGCGGCCAGTGGATAACGTATCTAGATGTCGGGCATCAATCAATCAATCAATCAGGGGTTTATATAGCGCGCTACTCACCCGTGAGGGTCTCAAGGCGCAGGGGGGTGGGGGGCGGCTCCGGGATCAGTCGAAGAGCCAGGTCTTGAGGTCTTCCTGAATGTGTGCAGGGTCGGGGAGCGTCTGATGTTCACAGGGAGCTCGTTCCAGGTCTTGGCTGCGATGTAGGAGAAAGCTCTCCCTCCAGTTCTGTGTCTGCGGATGCGGGGGACCTCTGCCAGGGCGAGGTCGGCGGAGCGGAGGTTCCTCTCATGGGTACGTGGAAGGATATTCTTTCGTTGAAGCATTTGGGTCCGATGTTGTGTAGGGATTTGTAGGCGTGGGTGAGGAGTTTGAAGGTGACCCTCTTCTCGACGGGGAGCCAGTGGAGGCCTCGTAGGTGTTGGGTCATGTGCTCATGGTGCTGTGTCCCGAGGACGAGTCTGGCTGCGGCGTTCTGGATGGTCTGGAGTCTACACAGGAGGGTTTTGTTTATTCCGGCGTAGAGGGCATTGCCGTAGTCTAGTCTGCTGGTGATGAGTGCGTGGGTGACGGTCTTTCTGCAGTCGGAGGGGATCCACTTGAAGGTCTTACGGAGGGGTCGAAGGCAGTTGAAACTGGTGGAGGCGACGGGCATGGAGGGTGAGTGATTACTGTGTGTGCTGTGTTCTGTTAGGCTATATGTTCCTGACTTATGTGGCATCTGACTTTATGGTGTTTTAAGAGCGTGCGCACCCTTCTGTCCATGTGTGCTTTATTAATCTCTCTTCACCATTTTAGTATTGCTGCGCCTATCTGTGGGATTGATCTAAGGTTTCCTGTCCATGCGTTTGTCTGCCGGCTACGTGCCATCTCACCTTAGACCTGTCAATCAATAACCTCGGGCTGTGGTCTCAGTGCTTTTACAAAAGAACAATAGCACCCTGTATGTCCATGCGAACAGGGGAATCAAGACTACCTTAGCAAATGTTCACATGGAACTCCTTTTTAAGAAACAAATATTAATTCATAGACTTTCCTGTACAGAATCAATCAATTAGAATTTTTTTTTAAATAAATCAGTACTACTCATGAATAGAAAAGTCTGGGAAAGAAAAGAGTCACGCAGCCAGTATTTTAAACAAATGCAGTTCCGCCGAACCAATATTGATTAGGACGAGAAATAGTCATTTGGACATATAAATGTGAGTGTTTCTCAAGGAAAGTGAGTGTACCCCAGGTGAAAAGACAAACCAAAACCAAGTTTGAAGACAAGAAGTTGTGGTGCAAGTATAAATAAAAACGGTATATTGGATATTTTACAACAAAATACAGCAGTTTCTTTGTTTCAGTGCAATTTGGGACACAACACAATAATTCATTATATCACATTTAAAAGAAATCATCTGTCTTTGTACATTTTTCGACGACGTTTCGACCCTTTGGCGAATAATTAGAGTCTCATCAGGACTGAGATGCCTGGGGTCTGGGGAAAAAAGTGGAAATGGGGCGATTCATTTTATGAAGTTGGACAATGTGGAATAGTAAACGAGATGAGGAAAAGAATACGTACTGGCTGTGGAAGTAGATGCCAAGTCTGGGAAAGGAGGACCAATCGGTATTAGATCTCAATGGATCAGTTTCTTTAATGTCAATGGGTGGGGTAACAATCCCCTATTATACTACAAGGACAATGCAAGAGAAATTAATGGCTGGACTCTAGGTGAATTGTTAGATGAAATGTAGCCCAAGTAAGTATAATGGCCGAGTATCGCTCACCAAATTGAGAAGAATTGGCTTAAGTGGGCTCTCTTTAGAATTGGAGAGATCTTATATGCCAGGGTATAGCAATTCAATTAGCTATCGGCAGAAAACCTTGTAAAATGAAATAAAAACAAGGAAAATAGTAAGGGAAGTGCTTGGTAGAAAGATATTCTTTGTAAGTGTCACTTCCAAATAGCAATTCTTACAGAGGAATCGGTGAATGCTGCCATGTAGACCGACGTGCGGTTCTGTGTAAGAAGGGCTGTCAAGTGCTCAGGCCGTGCCTTCAATATTGCAATGATATAGAAGCGGATGCCGCTCGCGTAGTGTCCTCATGGTGGAGGACGCGGCAGGGGGAGGAGAGGGGACTGTCGGTGGGCGCGTCCCGCTGTATGTAAAATCTGAGCATAGCTCCTAGAGATAGTCTGTATATAGGGAGCTAGGGCCCGGACACCAACTGCTATTATCAAGGATAATGATGTGCGAAAATTGTAATAAAAACATTATATTTGGAAGGTGAGGCAAAAATAATAAAATGAAATAAAATACAATATTATACTCAACGACGATAGCCGCATCGAACCCTGGGTAGTGAAGCATTTGTCAGAGTTCACCCCCTCTGCAATCTTAGGGCAGCCTGATGATTGGCTACACAGGGAATAGTCCTCTGTGTGGGTTTCCATCGGGGAAACTGACAGGGAAAGGAGAGAGATGCAGGAGGAAAAATTGAATTATGTACCCTCTCAGCAGGAATTCTAACACACTGTATAATCTGCCCTAATAGTGGAGAATAGACAAGAAACAAAAGTGTTTTGGTGTATTTGAAACAAAGAGAGTATGAACACATATTGCTTGATAGCCACAAGCACTGCCAGTAAGTGAGAATTGCCATTATTCTGCTATTTACATCCTGCTGGTATATGTAATCTGATATCATTGGACGCTAGGAGAAAACATAAGACAAAAGACATTGTCACATTTACATCAAGTATTAGTTTACACCAGTAGAAACATGGAGGAGACATACAACAAAGGGCATTGTCACATATACGTCAGGAGTTAAGTTTTGCAGTTAGAACCAGGGGGACAGCACTTGAAGTGGTGGCACATTATTTCATTAAAGTCACAAAATTATGCCATTCTTCAATTGAGTTTAAGCCTTTTCTGATTGCATCACAGGAGTCTATCTATTTGCATTCAAGTCTCTGTAGTAGGTATTTCATATCTCCTCCTGTTGGTGGAAGAGTCGCTTGTTCCAGGACTTGCCATTTTATGTTGTCCACAGTGTGGTTTTTATCCAGAAAACGAGTCACCATAGGTGCAGTGACCACTGCGCATTGAATTCTCCTTCTGTATTGGGAAATTCTTACCCTGATTTGTTGAGTGGTCTGCCCAACATATATTAACTCACAAGGACACCAAATACAGTAGATATCATTAATTGATGCGCAGTGCGTATGTTGTAACGTGATTTGGAAATCTCCATGTGTGAACATTTTTGTGTTGGTGGTGAATTTACCTGAAATGCACCCACCACATTTATAGTGGCCACTAATAGGCTCAAGGCCCCAAGCAGAGACAATGGTGTTGTTCTGTTTGATCTTATCTGTGTTTGCATGTACTAGGGTCGTTTGATCTTTTTTCCCTTCTAAATGAAAAAAGAAGCAGTTTGTTAAAGGTATCCATGGTTGAACGTGTTGACCAATGTTTCTTAATGATTTTCACAATTTTGTTGGTTTCTGGACGGAAAGTGGTCACACACACAATTTTGTCCATTTTGTGTTTCTGTTTAGTTTGCAAAATCTCTTCCCTTGGGCTATACCAGGCTCTTTTCATAGAGTTTCTCACGAGCCTCTTGGGGTATCCTCTATCACGGAGTTTGAAACTGAGAATGGTGCCCGCTCTGAAAAAATCTTCCTACAGAGTACAGTTCCTGCGCAACCAAGGAACTGTCCATAGGGAAGGCCGTCCTTAAGGGCTCTTGGGTGAAAGTTCCTGTACTCTAGTAGGCTATTCCGTTCTGTCAGTTTCCTATAGAGAAAAACAATCAGGTGATTGTCATTGTGTCTTATCTCTAGGTCAAGGAAAGGGATACTTTTTTTGCTATGATTAGATGTGAATTTGAGGAACGGTTGGCTATTGTTAAGGTATGGTATAAATGCAGCCAGAACCGACTGTGTTCCCTTCCATACCAAAAAAATATCGTCGATATACCTCTTCCAACATTGGATATTGGTTCGGAAGGGGTTTTGCTCATTCATGACAAAGTCATCTTAAATTTGCCAACATACAAATTGGCTAGATTTGGGGTGAAAATTGCTCACATAGAAGTGCCTGAGCACTGTTGGTAATAGTCATGGGTGAAAAGAAAGTTGTTGGTGGTGAGAGCTATCTCCAGGAGTTCTATCACGAAGTCAGTGGGCATGGTGACCAGTGCTGGAAGGGTGTCAAGGATCTTTCTTATGACCTCAATGCTCTCTTGTTGAGGAATATTGGTGTAAGCGACTCGATGTCTAGAGTCACTAATATTTCTTGGTCGGCATCAAAGGATAAGCCTTCAATTAGATTGATCATAAAGGTACTGCCACAAACATATGTGTCAAGGCACGGTACAAAGTCCTGGATGAACACATTTATATATTCACCCAACAGTTCTAGAATAAAGTCACACCCTGATAAAATAGGTCTTCCTGGTGAGGAACTTGAATTTTTATGGATTTTTGGGAGAGTGTAAAGAACAGGAATCAGTGAGGATCTCGTATTGAGAAATTCAAAATATTGTTTTGTGTAGAAACCGGAATTCAAGGCCCGTGTAGTTGCTTCCAATATTCTGGTTTTGATCTCCTGAGTCGGTTTAGCTATTAGCTTTTTATAACGATCTGTGTTAGAAAGCTGTCTTTTTATTTCTAGCTCATAGCCTTCCCTATCTTGTATGACAATGCCGCCACCTTTGTCTGCTGGTTTAATGATAATCGAGTCCTCTCTTTTAACTTTGTTCAAAGCCTGTCTCTCCTGTAGTGTGATGTTATATGGGGTGAACAATCTTGTTGTTCTTAGAGTGTGCACATCATTGAGCACTGCTTTTTCAAAGTCCATTATTTCTGCTGGCATTGTGGCATTTGGGGGAATACATGAGACGGGAGGCCTCAGGAGGGAAGCAGAAGAAGGAGGTGGGGTGTTTTTGTCAGAAAAAAACTGTTTGAGTCTAATTGTTCTGAAGAATCTGTATAGTTCAGATTGAAGTTGAAAGTAGTCTGTTTTTTCGATGGGAACAAAGGAGAGACCCTTACTAAGTAGTGATATAGCCTCTGTGCTCAATGTGTGTCGGGATAGATTGAAGATAGGAATACATTGTGAGGTATAAATGTACTCTGTTCTCTCTGGAGTTTGTGGACTGGACAATATTTCTGATAAGAAATCACTATGGCCCTCTATTGCCTGTCTGGGCCCCATTTGTAATATCGCCTTCGAGTCTTGCGGTCTCCTGAGTACTGGTTCCAAGTCCTGCCCCTGTTCCCCTTGCATCTGACTGTGACCTTCATGGTTTGGCCTAAAAAAAGGTTTGGTCCTTGGTTGTGAATTCCTCCACTAGTCCCTTGTTAGAAATGGGATGTCTAGTTGGCAAGGGCTTGCACCTTTGTCCAAGTAGGGACCCTTCTTCCTAGTCAGGGTAAGGGTGTTACACTCGTGAAGTAACCCCTGCTCACCCTCGTGGTAGCTTGGCACGAGCAGTCAGGCTTAATTCAGAGGCAGTGTGTAAAGCATTTGCACATAACCAACAGTAATACAGTGTAAGCACTACAAACGGACACCACACCAGTTTAGAAAAATAACCAATATTTTATATACTCAAGACAAGACCAATTACGACAAAAATCCACAATACTGTACTTTAAAAATGAATGCTTGATACGGTAACTTCTTCTTTGCAGGAATAGCACAAAAGCAAAGTTCGTACGAGTCGGTAGCTCCGTCCGAGCCTACCGTGATGCTGAAAACCACAGAGTCTAACAGTTCCAGCCGACCTCGCCGATACGGGCCAGCAGAGTCATGAACAGACTCGGTTACAGTACCTTTCTCGTTGTGGCTGGTACGGAGTGTACGAGCCGGTCGGCGTTCATCGCGGTTGCGGTGCAAGACGGAGCGATGCAAGGTGCGGTGTCCCTCGATGCGGTGCAGGCAGCGGCTCGATGAGCGTCGTGCAGACGGAGTCGGTGAGTCCAAGGCGTGCGATGCAGGGTGAGACGATGCTTGATGCGGTGCTGACAGGTTGCGATGCAGGCGACCAAGCCGGAGTGCGGGAGCTGGCGTCGGACAGCGGTGCGAAGTCGGAGCGGTGCGCCGCAGACGTGCGAGCGGTGCCCCAAATGCGGTGCGGTCACGACTCTTGAGCCAGTTGCAGCGACAGCGCCGGTCAGGTCCGGTTGGTTCAGTGAAGCGATGCGATGCGAACTGCGGTGCCCACAGGTCACGGTGCAAGCAGCGGCTCGATGTTGGCGGCGTTGGACGTCGCCCACGGTGAGACCAGGGTTGCGATGCGAAGCGGGGCGATGCGGTCTGCGGTGCAAACAGGTCACCGGCCAGGGATGGATTCGGTTGACGGAGTCGGTTGCAGTTCCCTTCCTCTGTGGCGACTGAAACAGCGTTCCAGAAGTGGTACCCAGAGGCTTGTGAAGTCTTTGTAGTCCCTGAGACTTCTTAACAGGAGGCCAGCTCGGTTTCAGGCCCTTGGAGATACTCAGCACAAGTTTGTAGAAAGTTCAGTCCAGTCCTTTCACTGCCCAAGGCAGAAGCAGCAGCTGCAGGCCAACCCAACAAAGCGACAACACAGCAAAGGGGCAGTACTCCTCCTGGCAGCTCTTCCAGCTCTTCGTCTTGGCAGGTTCCTTGATTCCAGCGAGATCTAAATTCATGGGGTCAGGGCCCCAATATTTATATCCCAAATTCCTTTGTTCTCTGAAGGCAGAGAGGCCTTTGCCTAGTCCAAACCAGTTCTGGAGCACTTTGTTGACAAGTCTCCGTCCCTTCTTTCAGTGAGTAGGCCAGGGACATCAGACGCACCACAGGAGGTGGAGCCAGCATTGTGGAGGGAAGGCACTGTCCTATTCAGGGCCCAGGTGCGACCCCTCCCACCCATCTACATGTAGATCTTGCTATTCAGCCCTGTGCTGACTCACCCTGTCTCCTGGCATCCCCCAGCCCCTGTCACTCACACTCCAGACAAGGAATACACAACCCGCAGAGGCAGGCTTGGATGGTTAGACAAGAAAATACCCACTTTCTAAAAGTGGTATTTTCAAACACAGAATGTTAAAACCAACTTCACTAAAAGATGCATTTTATCATTCTGAGTCCAGGCATACTAAACTCGAATTTCTACCACGTTCCCGGGTCAGTTAGGATTATAAACTATAATAATCAAAACTGCCCGTTCTGGCCTAGGGGAACAGGTAGCCTTGCAATAGTGAAAACGAACTAGGCTGTAATTCACTATCAGGACATGCCGCACACACCAGGGCATGTCCTACCTTTCGCGTACAACGCACCCCTGCCCACAGGGGTACCTTGGGCATACCTTAGGGGTGGCTAACATGTAGCAAAGGGAAGGTTTAGGGACTTGCAAGTGTGTGCACTTGCCAAGTCGACATGACAGCCCCAGGCTGCGCACAGGCTCTGCGGTGGCAGGCCCGAGTTACACTTTACGGGCTGTTTGCGTGGGTGGCACAATCCAGTGCTGCAGCCCACCAACAGCATTTGGTCTATAGGCCCTGGCACTCGCAGTGCACTTTACAAGGGACTGACACATAAACCAAATAGGCCAATCATGGAAACACCAATCCATAACGCATTTTATACAGGAGCACTTGCACTTTCCCACTGGACAGCAGTGAGGGAAGTGCGCAGAATCATTACACCAGCAAAAACAGAGTCAAAACCGGGAGGTCAGAAAGCAAAAAGTCAGGGAAACACGCCAAAAGATGCCAAGTCTAACACATGTCCCCTCCAGCTGAAAGTAGGGAGAACTACCCAACCCCATTGGAGTTCTCTTCACTAAGGCGGAAGAACCTGGACAGACCATCTGCGTTGGCGTGTTCTGTACCAGGACGGTGTTCCACCGTAAAGTCCATTCCCTGTAGGGAGATGGACCACCTCAGCAGTTTTGGATTCTCACCCTCATTTGCATCAACCATCTGAGGGGCCTGTGGTCTGTCTGAACCCGGAAGTGAGTCCCAAACAGGTATGGTCTCAACTTCTTCAGTGCCCAGACCACAGCAAAAGCTTCCTTTCTATGGCACTCCACCTCTGTTCCCTGGGAAGTAGTCTCCTGCTAAGGAAGACTACAGGCTGATCCAGGCCCTCTTCGTTCAGTTGTGAGAGCACCGCTCCCACACCATGCTCTGAAGCGTCAGTCTGCACGACAAATTCTTTGGAGAAGTCAGGTGCCTTGAGCACGGGCGCCGTGCACATGGCTGCCTTCAGGGCATCAAAAGCTTTCTGGCAGGACTCAGTCCAGATCACTTTCCTGGGCTGCCTCTTAGAGGTCAGCTCTGTTAAGGGGGCAACGATGGTGCCATAGCCCTTAACAAATCTCCTATAGTAACCGGTGAGACCTAAGAAGGCTCTCACCTCTGTCTGGGTCTTGGGGGCTCCCAAGCCAGAATGGTGTCAATCTTGGGTTGTAGGGGCGCCACCTGGCCGCTTCCTACCTGGTGTCCCAAGTACACCACAGAACCCTGCCCGATCTGGCACTTACTGGCCTTGATCGTGAGGCCTGCACCTTGCAGAGCCCTCAACACTTTCTCAAGGTGCTGTAAATGTTCTTCCCAGCTGGAACTGAACACAGCAATGTCATCCAGGTAGGCGGCACTGAAATCCTCCAGCCCAGCCAACACCTGATTGACCAACCTCTGAAAGGTGGCAGGGGCATTCTTCAACCCAAAGGGCATCACCCGGAATTGGTAATGACCTTCTGGGGTTGAGAATGCTGATCTCTCCTTGGCCCCATCGGTTAAGGCAATCTGCCAGTACCCAGACGTCAAATCAAACGTGCTGAGGAACCGGGCAGCTCCCAACCGATCAATGAGCTCATCAGCTCTGGGGATGGGGTGCGCGTCAGTCCTGGTGACGGCATTGAGCCCACGGTAGTCCACACAAAACCGGAGTTCTGGAGTGGCACCGGGCGCCGCAGCCTTTGGGACCAAGACCACTGGGCTGGCCCAAGGACTGTGGGAGGGCTCAATCACCCCTAACGCCAACATCTTAGAGACCTCCTCCTTGATGCTGGCTCTGACCCGGTCAGTCAACCTGTAAATCTTGTGCTTCACAGGATGGCTGTCACCGGTGTCCACGTCATGGGTACACCAGTGAGTAACACCGGGGTCAGAGAGAACAGTGGGGCGAACTTTCCCAACAACTGGCGACAGTCCCCTGCTGCTCCTGAGTCAGAGTAGGGGAGAGGATCACACCCTCTACTGACCCATCATGCTCCTTGGTAGACAGGAGGTCAGGGAGAGGTTCACTCTCCTCTTCCACCCCATCATCTGTCGCCAAGAGCATACTCACTTCGGACCTCTCGAAGTGGGGCTTGAGGCGGTTCACGTGAAGGACCCTCAAAGGGTTCCTTGGAGCCTGCAAATCCACCAGGTAGGTGACGCCACTTTGCGCTCCTTACCTCATATGGCCCAGTCCACTTGTCCTGCAAGGCACAAGGTGCTACTGGGGCCATGACCCACACTTTTGCCCAGGTTGAAATTCGACCAGAGTGGCATTCTGGTCATACCATCTCTTCATTTCTTCCTGGCTTGCTTCTAGGTTCGCCTGAGCGAGTTTCCTGAAGCGGGCAGTTTGGTTTCTAAAGGCCAGCATGTAGCTAAATACATCCTGGGAGTTTTCCTGGGAGCTGCCTCCCAGCCTTCCTTTACCAAACTCAGAGGTCCTCTGACAGGGTGGCCATACAGGAGCTCAAAGGGGCTGTACCCAAGAGACTTCTGAGGCACCTCCCTGTATGCAAAGAGTAGGCATGGCAAGAGGACGTCCCACTTACGCCTCATGGGTTCTGTTAGACCCTTGATCATGCCTTTCAAGGTCTGGTTGAATCTCTCCACCAGACCGTTTCCTTGTGGGTGGTAAGGAGTGGTGAACTTGTAGGTTACACCACACTCCTTCCACAGGGATGTCATATACTTCGATATGAAATTGGTCCCCTATCAGAAACCACCTCTCTGGGGAATCCCACACGGGAAAAGATCCCCATTAACGCCCGGCCCACCACTGGCGCCCGTCGTTGTCCTGAGAGGGATTGCCTCCGGGTACCGGGTGGCATGGTCCACCAAGACCAGGATGTACCTGTTGCCCATGGCTGTCTTGGGATCCAGTGGCCCCACAATATCCATCCCTACCCTTTCAAAGGGTGTTCCAACAACAGGAAAAGGTTGGAGAGGAGCTTTGACCTTCCTCCCACTCTTACCACTTGCCTGGCAAGTTTGGCAAGACCTACAGTGTGCATCTGACTGCCTTCGCATTTGGGGCCAAAAGAAGTGGGTGACAAGCCTGTCAAAGGTCTTGTCCTGCCCCAAATGTCCTGCCAAAGGCACGTCATGAGCCAGACCCAGTAGGAAGGTCCTGAAGCGCTGGGGTACCACCAGCACACGGGCTTACCCAGGCTCAGCAACCTTAGTCTCACTGTATAGGAGACCACTCTCCCAGTAGATCAGATGTGACCCGGACTGATTACCAGCTGCCTGGTCTGCAGCCTGCCGCCGCAGACCCTCCAGAGTAGGGCACTCTGCTCTGCTCCCTGCAGAACTCCTCCTGGTGGGACCCCCTTCTTGCTGCCAATGGGTCAGCTCAGAGATGTCTCCCAGTTCGGCTACCTGCTCCCCTGTAGGCACCGGGGCGTCCCCTCGAGGTCCGCCTCCTCCCGGTCCGTGGGAACTTCGGGGCCGGTTTCCGCGCCCCTGCCCTTTCTCTTGGCAGGGACTTGGGCCACTGTTACAGGCTCCAAGTCCTCTTGATCACCCTTTCTGGCTGCCATTGACCGAGTAGACACGCATGCCCACTCTGGCAACCCAAGCATCTCCAAGTGAGACCTGAGCTCAACCTCCTTCCATAAGGACTGCTCCAGGTCGTTTCCTAGCAGACAATCTACAGGCATGGTAGGGCTCACAACCACCCTCAAGGGACCTGAGACCCCCCCATTCAAAGGGAACCTGTGCCACCATACACTGGCGCTCAGAGTTGTCGACAGCAACTACTTGGTGGAATGCTCCTGGGACTACTTGCTTCTCAGACACCAGGTGACACCGGACTGAGGTCACACTGGCTCCAGTATCTCTGAGAGCCTCTACCCTGTTCCCATTAATGGTCACCCAGGTGCTATATTTCTTTGTGTTAGGGGCACCTGGTTTCCTGGGACCATCTCACTGTCCCCTAGTGAGACAAGGGTCATTTCTGCGGGATCCCCACCCTCCTGTGGGCACCCCTCCTCCCTAAGCGCTACACTAGCCAACACTTTGGACTGTCCACCGGTGGGTGGCTGTGTCCCCTTTGGGCACTTGGGGTCCTCCTTAAAGTGACCTACCTGGTCACATGCATAACACTTGATGGGGCCAGTCTCAACAGGCTTCCTGTAGAGACCCCTTTCTTCTTATCACCGGGGGCTGGGAACCTTACCCTGGGTACTAGTTTGGGGCCCTTTAGAGAACTCCTGTGCTTTACCCTTGTCCCCCCACCTTTCTGCTGGGGACCCTGCCCACCTTTGGCTGAGTCTCCCCAAACGCTTTCTTGTGGACCCTGGTACTCACCCAGCGGTCCGCTTCCATAGCAAGCTTCCTGGGGTCAGTTAGCTTACTATCAACTAGGTGCTGGCGCAGATATGCAAAACATAGACTAGACAAGTGCTCCCATGCAATCAAGTTGTAGAGCCCCTGAAAATCTGTTACACTACTGCCCTTTACCCAACCATCCAGCGACCTGCAGAACACATCCACACATTCCAACCAAGTGTTGGCATCAGACTTCTTACTGGACCTGAACTGATCCCTGTACTTTTCAGGAGTAAGACCATACTTCGTGAGAAGGGCATCCTTCATGTCAGCATAGGTGAGGTGATACCCCTTACCCAAAGCTATCAGAGCATCCCTTGCTTCTTCCGGGAAAAGTGGCCACAATCCTGCTCCCCAATTCTCCTCAGGGACCCCATTCATGTGTATGGCTGCCTCATAACCCTGAAACCACCTTTGTATGTCATCCCCCTTCTTGAACTCCTTGCCTACGTTCTTGGGAATGTGCACAATCCTGTCTGCCTTTCTGGACGAATTGCTGCCACCATCTGAGCCTGACTTACTCCTAAGTTCTAGCTCCTTCAGTTCTCTCTCATGCTCTAAGAGCATCTTCCTCTCCTCTATGGCCAATCTCTTCTCCTCCCGCTCACTCTCCAGCCTGAGCTTCTGCAGCTCGAACTGCCTTGCCTCCCGCCTGTCCTCCAGCTCCTCTGGGGACAGACTGCTGCTGCCTGACCTGGCGGGTTCCCCCTACCCAAAAGCACATCCACCCTGGAAATAGGCTCCTCCACCTCCTCACTGAGATCACCAGGCTGCCCATTGGCATGTCTGGCTGCTACCCAGGCCCTCAGCGCCTTCTGTAGCTCCTCCTTCCTTGTGAGGCCTTTAATTTGGACTTTCAGGTTTTTACAAATCGCTCGTAACTCCTTTACGGCGTAGGATTCCAACCTGTCCTCCTCAAAGATAACTTCCAGAGATGCAACGGATGATGCAATTGATTCAGGCATGACAAAAGTCGTGAGTTGAAACTGGCAAGATCAAAAATAGGCCAACAGAAAAAGAACCAGTATGTGGTACGTAATGGTCTGCGATATGGTAGTAGTGCACACCAATCACTGTAAGTCAAGTGCAAACACAAGTCCTATCCTCACCGCTGACAACCAATGTTAGAAATGGGATCTCTAGTTGGCAAGGGCTTGCACCTTTGTCCAAGTAGGGACCCTTCTTCCTAGTCAGGGTAAGGGTGTTACACTCGTGAAGTAATCCCTGCTCACCCTCGTGGTAGCTTGGCACGAGCAGTCAGGCTTAATTCAGAGGCAGTGTGTAAAGCATTTGCACATAACCAACAGTAATACAGTGTAAGCACTACAAACGGACACCACACCAGTTTAGAAAAATAACCAATATTTTATATACTCAAGACAAGACCAATTACGACAAAAATCCACAATACTGTACTTTAAAAATGAATGCTTGATACAGTAACTTCTTCTTTGCAGGAATAGCACAAAAGCAAAGTTCGTACGAGTCGGTAGCTCCGTCCGAGCCTACCGTGATGCTGAAAACCACAGAGTCTAACAGTTCCAGCCGACCGCGTCGATACGGGCCAGCAGAGTCATGAACAGACTCGGTTACAGTACCTTTCTCGTTGTGGCTGGTACGGAGTGTACGAGCCGGTTGGCGTTCGTCGCGGTTGCGGTGCAAGACGGAGCGATGCAAGGTGCGGTGTCCTCGATGCGGTGCAGGCAGCGGCTCGATGAGCGTCGTGCAGACGGAGTCGGTGAGTCCAAGGCGTGCGATGCAGGGTGAGACGATGCTCGATGCGGTGCTGACAGGTTGCGATGCAGGCGACCAAGCCGGAGTGCGGGAGCTGGCGTCGGACAGCGGTGCGAGTCGGAGCGGTGCGTCGTAGACGTGCGAGCGGTGCCCCAAATGCGGTGCGGTCACGACTCTTGAGCCAGTTGCAGCGACAGCGTCGGTCGGGTCCGGTTGGTTCAGTGAAGCGATGCGATGCGAACTGCGGTGCCCACAGGTCACGGTACAAGCAGCGGCTCGGTGTTGGCGGCGTTGGACGTCGCCACGGTGAGACCAGGGTTGCGATGCGAAGCGGGGCGATGCGGCTCTGCGGTGCAAACAGGTCACCGGCCAGGGATGGATTCGGTTGACGGAGTCGGTTGCAGTTCCCTTCCTCTGTGGCGACTGAAACAGCGTTCCAGAAGCGGTACCCAGAGGCTTGTGAAGTCTTTGTAGTCCCTGAGACTTCTTAACAGGAGGCCAGCTCGGTTTCAGGCCCTTGGAGATACTCAGCACAAGTTTGTAGAAAGTTCAGTCCAGTCCTTTCACTGCCCAAGGCAGAAGCAGCAGCTGCAGGCCAACCCAACAAAGCGACAACACAGCAAAGGGGCAGTACTCCTCCTGGCAGCTCTTCCAGCTCTTCGTCTTGGCAGGTTCCTTGATTCCAGCGAGATCTAAATTCATGGGGTCAGGGCCCCAATATTTATATCCCAAATTCCTTTGTTCTCTGAAGGCAGAGAGGCCTTTGCCTAGTCCAAACCAGTTCTGGAGCACTTTGTTGACAAGTCTCCGTCCCTTCTTTCAGTGAGTAGGCCAGGGACATCAGACGCACCACAGGAGGTGGAGCCAGCATTGTGGAGGGAAGGCACTGTCCTATTCAGGGCCCAGGTGCGACCCCTCCCACCCATCTACATGTAGATCTTGCTATTCAGCCCTGTGCTGACTCACCCTGTCTCCTGGCATCCCGCAGCCCCTGTCACTCACACTCCAGACAAGGAATACACAACCTCGCAGAGGCAGGCTTGGATGGTTAGACAAGAAAATACCCACTTTCTAAAAGTGGTATTTTCAAACACAGAATGTTAAAACCAACTTCACTAAAAGATGCATTTTATCATTCTGAGTCCAGGCATACTAAACTCCGAATTTCTACCACGTTCCCGGGTCAGTTAGGATTATAAACTGTAATAATCAAAACTGCCCGTTCTGGCCTAGGGGAACAGGTAGCCTTGCAATAGTGAAAAACGAACTAGGCTGTAATTCACTATCAGGACATGCCGCACACACCAGGGCATGTCCTACCTTTCGCGTACAATGCACCCTGCCCACAGGGGTACCTTGGGCATACCTTAGGGGTGGCTAACATGTAGCAAAGGGAAGGTTTAGGGACTTGCAAGTGTGTGCACTTGCCAAGTCGACATGGCAGCCCCAGGCTGCGCACAGGCTCTGCGGTGGCAGGCCCGAGTTACACTTTACGGGCTGTTTGCGTGGGTGGCACAATCCACTGCTGCAGCCCACCAACAGCATTTGGTCTATAGGCCCTGGCACTCGCAGTGCACTTTACAAGGGACTGACACATAAACCAAATAGGCCAATCATGGAAAAACCAATCCATAACGCATTTTATACAGGAGCACTTGCACTTTCCCACTGGACAGCAGTGAGGGAAGTGCGCAGAATCATTACACCAGCAAAAACAGAGTAAAAACCGGGAGGTCAGAAAGCAAAAAGTCAGGGGAAACACGCCAAAAGATGCCAAGTCTAACATCCCTTCTCCTAGATCGTCTGAACTTTCTGTCCCTCCCGATGTTTCAGAGAAGGTCACAAGCCTGTTGTCTTTACACCTGCCCCAGGTCACTTGTCTGCGTGGTTGTTGGGCCTGAGTACAATAGTCGTCACTGAGATATGGGTTTGCCTTTTCCTTAATAAAATTCTTAATCTCCTTCTAGACTTTGTCTGCTTTTTTTTTTTAGAGTTCAATTGAGTTAAACTCTGAAATGGTTCCGTTAAGTTTATCTAAAGCAATTTTAGCTTCTTCCAGGCTGTCAGAGTCTAGTAAGATGTCTCTCTGGGGCTTTTTGAAAATGTTTTCCAGAGTCCATTACCCATTAGACCATGGGCAATGACTCTTGCAGATGCTTGCATGTACAATCACCTGTCACAATTTTGCTGGCCTCCTTGGAGGATGTAGAAGAAGAGAGGAGCATTTGAGAGGGAGGGATGCCAGGCAGAAGTTAGTTTCCTGATGGAAGAATACAGAAGAGACTAGGGAGGAATGAGAGCTGGCTAGCTCTCATGGTAGCTCTACATGGGTTAAGTCGGCAGACGTCCACAACAAAAATGAGAAACATAAAGCCTCAATAATTTCCTCCTGAGGTAAGAAGAGTCTCAAGCATTGGTATCAACTCAATGCTGGCATGCAGGATGCGCTTCAGGTCAGGCATCCGAAATTCAATATAGCTTGTTTTGAAGCATTATAAAATCAATTACGTCTTTCCTTCTGTAACTTTTTCTCTCTCTCTCTCTCTGGGTAAATTTAGGGGCTCTTTTCTGCCTCGAGGAGCAAGGCTAAAGCACTGAAGGAGATGCAGAGTCAGTGCAGGCATTGACGAAGGGGAAAGAATGTGTTGAGGAAAATAATACTAAACAAACTTGTTAGAAAATCATTTTAGGTTAGGTATGATTACCTGAATTACAATTGTAGGTGCATTTCTTTTGTTAACAGTAGATATCCAGGCCTAACTCTCTATAAGTGCTGAAAGGCAACTTGTGCACCCAAGATGGGTTTCCATGAGTTGTACAAGAAGAGGTCATGTACAGTCTCTTCCCAGCAGGAATGCTGATCTCAAGATAGCTTCGAACTGCTGTGGTCTTATTTATATCAGGACAGCCATTGTGGTCTGAGGTGCAGCAAGTGCTGGTCCCACTCTGGGTGTCAGGACAAGACAGTAATATGATGATGCACCTGTCTGGACAAGTGAGAGAAAGACACATTTTACTGAGTACAACCATATTCTTAATAAAGAAAACACAATAGATTTCTTATTCCAGTATAAATCATGTATAACATATGCCCACTTAATATAGTTGCTTACAGAAACATAGTTGAACAAAGTGCAACAATGACTTCTCTAAGTGATGTCTCAGTTTAAAACAATGTGTGCAGTCTTATGCACTAATTGAATGTTTATGACTAAACTATTGCAGAGAGAACAGGGCACTTTTTAGGGAGTCCTATTCCACTTGAATAATTTGAACAGTATAGGCAACAATCATTTTTGCCTAACTAATAAGACTGTGGCAAGGTACGTGAATGATTTTTCAACAGCACTGCACCAATGCTAGCACATTTTGTGAATTTAGGGACAGATGTACTAAGCCATTTTGTGATTGGTAAGTTAGAGGGTTTGTGGCACCAAAATAGCATTTTGGTATTCACTAAATTTTGTGATTCAGTAAAGGCTTACTAAATTCAGAAAGGGTTTAGCAATGGGTATGGAATCGCAATTTCGAAGTGTTTATTTTAGGAATTCCTTTCTGAATTGTAATTTGATATCAGATGTATTTATGGTTTGCGGCCCGAACCATTGACAAGTTACCGATACTTCAAAAAAACGTGGTAACTCATTCTCAAAAGGGAAGGTGTACCCTTTGAACCTCATCATTTAAAAATTGGACATTTATTGGTGTAAAAGGATTGAGATGACAGGAATTCTTCTTTGAGTAACCAAAAGGAACCTCTTGGGCTGCAACGTGCATTTGTATATTTTATGCCCATTAGCCATACCAGTTTGAGATGTAGAAATGTCCATGCCACAAGGCAACCTGGGTTACCATGACAATTGCTAGAACGGCAAGAGAAGACATCAAAAAGGCACAGAGATACGTCATAAAGATTCCTCTAGACAGCAACCTGAAAAGATACTGTGTATTCTTATTGTCTCTGCCAACATACAATGTAATAGAACATTTGCTGCAAAGCATATCAAGACACATTGCAAGTGTGCCAATAGAGTGAGTGAGAAAGACACAAAGATAGGGCAGTCAGACTAAAGCTAAAGGTGAAATACAGGATGCTAGCCAGTGTGATGAAATTGGGCTAAATCCGTTTAGCAAATATAGGGTGGGTATTGGAGCATGCCATGAATGCAGTGAGAAAGAGAAACACTAAGAAAAGACAAGGAAAAGTGTAAAAACAAAAGGCTATAGAGTTGCTATATCCAGTTTTCACATGCACAATAGGGATTTACAAAATTCTCATTAAAGAAAAATATGAAGACATAGATCATCCTTCAAATAAAAACATTGTGAAGAGCAGAACATTATAAATTGTGCAATGCCCAAAAAGTTACTGACAAGAAGCACTAAGAAAGCAAAGATTTTCTAAGTGAGAAAATACATAAATAGAAAATAACAAGGATTGAAACTTTCACCGTGCAACAGAAATAAGGGGATTTACGTATTACAATAAACTCAATGTCTGGACTTAAATCTTTACTCTTGGCAAAAAGCTAGAAAAATCCTTATTTACAGTTGCAATTGTGTTATTTAATTAAAATATACAGATGCAGTGTATGGTTTTTGCCAAGCATGTGAAATGATGTCTCTTTCAATGACATTACTGAATTTGTGCCATTGTATGTCAGTTGGTCAGATGTCAGATAAAGGAAAGACATCTATTCACTTATATTATAATCTGTTTTCTCTCTTGGTGCAAAGAAGGAGAAAGAATGTAAATGAAGTATGGGAGAGAAGACTATTTGAATCTCAAAGCTAGCAAAGGTGAGGAGGAAGATGGAGTTTAAAATTTTTAGTCGTCTTCAGATAGTTTTGCCTAATCTCTATGGTGTCTGATATTTTGTAACCACTGCAAATTTAAAGCTTATATCTGAGAATGACACACCACCACTGCAGCGGCTGTCTGCGGGGACTTCAAGTCCCATAGGGGCATATTCTCAAGGAGTTATCGCCGAGTTATCGGCACGACATCGCAGCCAAAGTCGCGATAAATTTATCACCCATTCACAAGCCTGTGCTAACAGCCCATAGCACCAGTTTACCCGCGATAGCAGCCGCAAAAAACATCGCCACAGATGACACCGGCAACTATCTCTAATGAGATGCAGAGTAGGAGAACCCGTGCAAAAAGCCGCGTCAACATCACACCGCAACATTCTCAATGACCAGCCAGATCGGCGATAAGTCCACAAAACATGCGATATGGCGCGTTAGCAGCAGGAAACTAACACCTGCACTGACCTGGTGTAAAGTCGGACGGCAGCCGGCACCAGAAAAGGGAGCCCAGCCCACAGCCACACCTGAAGGACAACAGATGCCATGGAGCTACTCATCATGCAGCTCGGAGCCCCAAGAGGGCCACAACACCCACCGCCACCACCCCCAGGCCCACCACCAACCCCGCACCCCCACCCACCACCCCCCGGACCACCACAGAGGCAGCGCAGACACAGACCGCGGTCCTTCAGAAAACGCACCAGCCTCACAGACATGACACCAGAGTATGTCATTGCCCACTATAGGCTCAAAAGGACAACCATCCTCCGCATCCTGAACATCATTGCCCACAGGCTGACTGTACCAACACAGCGGACAACCAACATCCCTCCGCAGACAAAGCTGCTGGCTGTGCTGCACCTGTTGGCCTCTGGGACATTCCAACCAACAACCGCCAGAGTCGGAGGAGTCTCACAGCCAGCCCTATCAAAGTTCCTCACACCTGTCTTGGATGCCATCATCAGCTTGGTACCCCAGTACCTATACTTCCCCCACACTGCGCAGGAACAGCTGGAGACCAAGCAAGGATTCTACGCTATAGCTGGATTCCCGCACGTGTTGGGGGCAATAGACTGCACACATGTCCTACTTGTGCCCCCTGCCGACACTGCACACAATTACCGCAACAGAAAGCATATGCATTCCATCAATGTGCAGGCAATAGTCGACCACCAGGGACTCTTCACCAATGTCGTCGCCAACTACCCAGGCAGTGTGCATGACTCATAGATCTTCCGACAGTCCATCATCAACCGGCGCTTCCAGGATGGCACCTACGGAAATGCAGTGCTCATTGGTAAGTACCAAATGAACACACCACACACCTCAACCCCACAATCATACAACTCACAACTCTGGGAATGCACACGTCACAACCCACATACAACATGCCAAACAACATGCCCACCCACCAGACACGACAGCACAACTCACCGTGGGAACCTGGCTTAGCCATGTACATGAGCCATCAACGGCATGGCACCTCAGCCACACATTAGCAGAATGTGGGAAGAGGAGGGAACCAGGCATGTGCGAAGGAGGCGATGTGACCGATGAATGGGACTGCACACAATGCCAATTGTGGCGTGGATGTGTTGGACGGACTGCAGTATGCAGCCCACACACATATCCATGTCGACATACACTGCTGGTGTTTGGTGTAGTGGACAGTGGATGCAACCATGTCATCCCAGCCAGTGGGGGAGATCAAGGAAATGTAGCTTGTTACGTCCCCGCCTGTAAGCGTGAGAGGAGTGGGCTGGCCCGGCGTACGCCAGGTCAGCGTATGGTTGTGAATAAAAAGCACGTAGCCCTGGGCGTGGTCCTCGTCCGGAATGCCCAATGTCCCTGCCAGGGCGGCGCCTCTCACCCCACCACGAGGCCTACGCCTTGAGTGGTGTTGCCTGGGATCCTGTGCGCCTGCTGCACCCCGGGCCGCTGGTCCCCGAAGCCGTCATGGCCGCTCCAGCGCATCCAGGCATCACTGCTCACCTGCCGACACCGGCGTGTGTCAAAGAGGGCCCACCACGTGCCCGTGCAAGCTCCAAGCCCGAGGGCCCCGACCTTGGCAGACTCCTCAGACCATCACGGCCTCCGCAACACAGGCCCGTGGAACTCCTTTCTCGTTGACGTACTCCACCAGCATACACAGCAGACAAGTAGGACACACATTTCGAACTGAGTCTTGATTACACCATGGCAGAGTACATGATTTAAGGCTGAGGTCATATCACTATACTCCCTCTGATGTGATGCCACCAAGTCTGTGCATGGGACTCTCACCAAATGTGTCTGTGGGCCCTTGCTGACCCGGGCCTTCAGCCTGCACTGCGGTCCTGCAGGCCTCACACCAATCCAATGCAGTCCGTCACAGGCAGGACACGGCCTCCTCGCCGGCTGCACACGCGCTCAGCTCTGGTGCCACTACCTATGTCAGCCACAAATCTAATACAAATGCCATTCCAACATCGTGTGTGAGAGATCCAGGAGGAGATGGCTGGACAGCGGTTGGCCCGCGCTGACCACTGCCTCCGGCCGACACTGCGGCCAACTAGGTCGCACTTTTGGAACTGAGTCTTGATTTCTTCATGGCAGTGTTCATGTCACAGTAAGCAAGGAAAGGAGTAAGAGGAAGACGCGCTTCAGTCCGGAGGAGAAAAGGCTCACCTTTACGGAGGTGATGGGACACTACCAACAACTGCACTGGTGCCACTGACTCTGTGCAGCGCATGCCTACCACACGTGGCTGTGGGTCCCTGCTGGCCGCTGCCTCCGGCACACACTGCGGTTGAGTAGGTCACACGATTTGAACTGAGTCTTGTTCTCTACATAGCAGAGACAATGTCATTGTACAGGCCTCATCGCAGACTCCATCCCCTTCCAGCTCTGGCGCCACTGAGTGTGTGCCCTGAAATCCATGGGCAGTCTCTGTTTGGACGTCGGTGGCGTCTGATCCCATGGGCTGGAGGCTGTCTTCATCTACATGTAGCTGATACTGACAAAGGTGGAAAAGTGGGGTCTGTAGCATTCAACTCTGCCATCTGCCTGTTCCTGCTTGTTTCTGCCCTCTGCATCATGCCCTGGAAGGACACCTTCCACTGTCCTCCTCAACCCTCTGCGAAATTCCCCTTGGACATCGACGAGTACACGCTCAGCTCGCGTGGCACTACCTCAGTGCACCGCAAGTCACCGTCCCGTGGCGGTGTGCCTGTGCCGGCCGCTGTGCATCCGGGGCCACAAACTCTGTGCTGCTCAAGTCAGGGACCCATGATGTACGTACCTTGTACTGCTGATTGTCTGCTCACTGTTGTGGTCTTCGCCAGCACCAACCAACCCCTGAGTAGTGGCTTACACTACCCAACACCCATCCAGCACAGCCGTCACTGGAGATGTGAGCCTGGCCAGTCGCACGAACTCACTCAGTGTGTCCGTGTGGTTATTATGTATGCATGAGGGACCGGGGTCATTCCACATAACATTGTGCTGTGTACAGCGTGCGCATCCATGTCACCTCGGGCAGTAGTGTAGACCTGGGACATGAAACCGTGTCGTACCTCCCTGTGAGCGTAAGCGGGGTGGACAGGCGTACGATGGTACTGCGTAGGGGTGTGGCTACTCCACACGTGGATCTGGGTGTGGTGCAGTGTAGGCCTTGCCAAGGATGTGGCTGATGCGTGTGTCTCTGTTGTAGTGTCTGCGCCCCCGTCCCGCAATCGACAATGTTGCCATGTGGCATGCCCCCGGTGTGCGTGCTCGGCCGAAAGGGTACATGTGGGAGGGCATACCCGCTCGGGGTCAGGGATCACACATACCAACTGTTGTGTGTGTCGCTATTATCGCTGCATGAGCCAAAGATGTACCCTCAACTGCATGTTGGGTTCAGCCATGCAGGTGCTCTACATCTGTGTCAGCCCTGTCCTTGCAATGGGCCGACACACACGTGGCTGGCCACATTCTGCGCATCATCATCACTGTGTCGTAGTCAGGCTTGTGGACATGCACAGGCGGGCATGACAATGGTGTGCCGTAGGGGGGCATGTGATGCAATCGCGCTGCGCACAATAGTGAATGTGCTCGGGGGGGTGAGGTGCAGCAGTGAGGCTACATAATACACAGTGATGCCGCTCATTAGCAACACGCAGTACATGTCATACGGGAATCACTAAGTCACACATAACACACACACCAATGAACTAGTGAGTCTGCCAACACATCATGCAGTACGTAGTCTTGACTCATGTTATGTTATGTTATGTTATAGGGTATTTGTTGAGCGCGCGGCTACTCCAGGGAGTGTTCCGGCGCTATCTTGACCCCTGGACAGAGCATATGAAAGAGCTAGCAGCCAAAAAACGGCTAGTCTACTGTTGGAAGAGCCAGGTTTTTAAGCTTCGCCTAAAACTGAGGAGGTCACGTTCTTGTCTAAGAGAGAGTGGGAGGCTGTTCCATAATTTCAAGGCTGATACCTGAAAGGAGCGTCCTCCTTTGCGAGAACGACAAAACTTTGGCACAATTGTCAGTTGCTGGGTTGATGACCGCAGGGTTCTGGACGGTTTATAAGGCTGGATTTATTTCCTGAGGTACGGGGCCCCAATGTTATTTAGGGCCTTAAAAGTCAGCACCAGGGCTCTAAAACCGACCCCTTTTTTTCACTGGAAGCCAGTGCAGGGATCTAAGATGGGAAGACATGTGTGACCTGGGTCCGACCATAAGTACGGCCCTTGCTGCAGCATTTTGAACTACCTGGAGGCGGTTCAATAAGTAGTCCGGAAGGCCCAGATACAACACATTTACATAGTCCAGTCTTGACGTGATGAGTGCTTGGACCACAGTTTTTCTATGAGGGATAGGAAGCAGGGGGAGGAAATTCCTCATCATTTTTAGTAACCCAAAACAGGTGCCAGCTACCAATTGGACCTGGGACTTCATGGTCATGTCAGAGTCAAATTTCACTCCTACATTTTTTGCGATGGAAACTGGGCTTTCGGAGGGGGATACATTTTGTGGCCACCATTGACGCCATTCGTTGCCTGGAGTATATCCAAAGAAAATGATTTCCGACTTGTCGGAGTTGCAAAGTAGATGATTTTGCCTGAACCAGGCAAACACCTTGGTTAGGCAAACATTGACTTCATTACCGTTGAGCGCCTCATCCTTCTCACAGGTAAATAGCAACTGAGTGTCATCGGCGTACAATATAATTTTTTCCCCATGTTGTTCAGCTAGTGGAGCGAGGGGGGCCATGTATATATTAAACAGGGTAGGACTTAAAACAGAACCATGTGGAACCCCTACATTCAGCGGAGGGATGAGGGCCGAGAAAGGAGGAGACCAGACTGTTTGCTGGTGGCTTTCCAGGAAGGAAGAAAACCATCTGAGCACCGTGCCCCCAATACCACTTTCCTTCAGTCTATGAAGGAGTCGATCGTGGGGCACGGTATCGAAAGCCGCCGAGAGATCTAGTAATATCAGCACAGCCTTTCCTCCTCTATCAAGAGTGGTTTTGATTGTCTCTGAGATTTCCAACAGAGCTGTTTCTGTGCTGAAGTTTGCTCTAAATCCTGACTGGCTCGGATGGAGCACCTGGCTTGCCTCAGTAAAATCAGTGATGATGGCATTCACGTATTTCTCCAGTACTTTGGAGAAATATGGTAGGAGCGATATGGGTCTGTAATTGCTGACTACCAAGGGGTCCGCTGATGGTTTTTTTAAGAGCGGGAAAATATTTCTGTGCTTCCAATTCTCTGGCATCCCTCCCTCGGACAGAGATAGATTCAGTATCCGGTTGACAGCTGGATTTATTACCTCAGCAATCGATGCCAGAGTTTTAGCTGGGCAAGGGTCAGAGGGAGATCCGGATTTCAGGGCCTTCATAATTTTGAGTGATGTGGCCATGGGCATAGATGGAAACTCTAAAAGGGTATTCTCCATAATAGGGCATATGGGGAGAGGCATGTCAATGTCGCTCTCCCTGTCCAGGGGAAGGCCACTGAAAGAGTCCTGAATAATTTTAATTTTCTTATAAAAGTATTGTGCACTTTCATTTGTCCATTCATAGGTGGGGGCAAGAAGGCTTTTTGTAGCATTAGGTGAGGAGAAGTCCTTGACAATCTTGAACAATTCTTTAGAGCAATTCTCAGCTTGTTCAATTCTTACAGCCAAAATGTTTTTCTTTTCCTCTCGAACTGTAGCGTAGTGGGCCTTCAATGCCGCTTTATATGTGAGTTTATTTATGGGATCGAAATTTCTCCTCCATAAACGTTCTAGACTTTTACATGCATTTTTACTTTTCCTTAAGGACTCAGTAAACCAAGGTGCTGAGGCTCTGCCATGTTTAGCGGCTCGTGTTTTTAAAGGGTTTAGCTGCTCATGTCTCTCTGCACTGTCACAGGTGACCAAGGATATGCACTCTGCACTTGGATGATGACACCCCTCCGAGCCCCGAACACACAGCCCCAGAGGCAGTACAATTTGTCCCACAAACGCACCAGCGGCATCGTGGAGCGCACATTTGGCGTGTTGAAGTCACGTTTCAGGTGCCTGGACGTCACAGGTGGAAGGCTCCTGTACAGCCCAGGCCTCGTGTGCAAGATGATCGTTGCATGTTGTGTGTTGCACAACATATGTGTACGCAGCAGAGCCCCATGGATACGAGTGCCAGATGCACCGGACGATGATGATGAAGATGAGGCAGGTGGACCACACCCCACTGCAGCCGCAGCAGGAATTGTCCGTAGGGACGACATCATTGACAATTTCTTTTCTGGTTGACGTCACATTGTGAGGTTCCTTAGCAGTAATGGCACAATACGTTGACTGACCACAGGCACAGCATGTGCTAATAAATGCATTCCGAAAATCATTCCCTGCGTGCATGTCACTCATCTGTACAGGCACTTCACTCAGACACGTGTGGGTGCGACATGTTGTGCGGACAATTTAGGAATTTGTTAATGGATGGTGGGTGTGTCACCTCTGTACAGTGAGGCTGTTTAGGGAGTCACGTATTCGAACTGCCAGTTCTGTGTGTCACAGTTGTTAGGGTATCCCACTCTTCGGCGTTTCACATGTGACCCAATTCATTCCATTTTGGCTTTCATTTGTATCCTACAAGTGACAAGAGGGCTTCTTTTGGGTTCTGATATGTGCTGCCATGATGCAGGGATGCACCCTGTGACTCAAGTCTCGTGACATGGGCAACATGTACGTGGGGGGAGTCACTGCCCCTACATTGGTCCATGCTTTCATTATTGTTTTGTCATGGACATGGCACGTCGGTGTGCAGGGGGTGTTGTTTGTCCCTCTGTAATGTGAGAAGGAGATGGGGTTTCACAGTGTGTTCCATGTTTGTTTCCGCATTGGCGCAGGTTACATACTGAATGCATGTCAATATACATTGTGGCTGTTTGTGGGGAACTGCCTATCTGATTTGGACAATGGTCATTTGTTCTGCGTCACAGCTGTGGGGTTGTGCTCGTACGTTGTCATCTCACTGTTTGTTTGGTCTGATTTTATGGTGCATTTTCCCGTCGGACGCGTGTGAATTGCAGGCCTGTCGCTGGTTTTCGCTGCTTTTGGTATCGCGCTTGGCCTCATTGCAGCTTTTTTTGCGTTCATGTTTTGCATTTTTGCGGTGTGGCGTTGATTTATCGCGGTCATTTGACGCGTTATCTGGGGACTATCGCATGGTGCCGCCGTGTTGTGAATACTTGGTTATCACTGCGTGAATTTCCCGCGATAGACTGCGATGTTGGAGGTTGCATTAAGTAACTTTTGCGATGGTTATCACACGTTCTTGACAATATGCCCCATAGACTCTTCCCCCGGAAGGTGCCAACAAAACAAAGGAAGGGGGAGGAGTTACTTCCTCCTCAAGCACTACAAAGCGCTGCCATCACTTCCGCAGCGTGGGACACACCACCACCGAAGCGGCTCTCTGAGGGGGACTCCAAGTCCCAGAGACTCTTGCGCTGGAGACTCCAACAACACAGAGGAAGGGGGAGGAGTTACATCCTCTGCAAGTGCTACCAAGCACTGCTGTCACTCCCGTAGTGCAAACACGCTCAGGCTGCGCGTGAGCAAAGCCCTGGCCAAGGGCAGGCCCGTATGCATCCATCAACAGCTGGAAGAGGCTGGCCCATCCCTCATGGACCTCGGGCTTTGGTCTTCTGTTAAAGCAGCTCACCCTTTTGTAATAATCTTTGGATACCAGCCCATTTTCTATAACTCGAATCATGGCAAAAAGAAAGGCTGCAACCCTTAGAGAAATTGGTTGTGAGCAATCTGTGCCTAAGTCATCCATTATCAATTATCTGACTACTGTTTTGGGGGTAATTACAACAGAGATAGAAAAACTTGGAGGAGAGAATTGGTGCCGCCCAGAGGCAAGACCAGGGACCACCCCTTGAGCCACAGGTTATTATTACTAATAGGAGGGGGCCAAACACACAGAACCCGTCATCTTGTATACAAGATGAACAACAGGGACCGGGACTGAGTACTCAAAATCTTAGTGATCCGTGTTATGGCCACTCTCAAGTAAGAACTAAGACTGAGGAACCTCAAGGGGTAACTCTTTTGATTTTAGTGAGTCCCCCACCAATAAATGAGAAGGGAGTTTGGGAATAGACCAGCAAGGAAAACAGCCTTTGCGAAAAACTCAATTGCACTGGTTAATATAACTCAAAGCAAAGGTGGGGCACCAACAGCAGAGGGGCTTAATCAAAGACCAGATGTTTCAATTTACATTAACACTTTTGTTACAGAGACGCTGAAGCAGTTTATAACTAAAACAGAATCCTTATTAATTGACTTTTGTAATAAAATTGAACTTAAGAAAATGTCAGCAATTAAGCTACATTATCACCTAATTTAGATGGTGAGGGAACAACTCATGCTGGTCACTCACCCTGTCTAATTCCAGGCAGAGCTAATCAACAGATCCCACTAAAGGAAAACAGTCACTGGGGTTTTGCAAGTAAACAGGGTCCGTTAAAGCAAAGTAATATTTACCATGATAGCACAGAGACCCTTCAGTTGCCTCCAGACTGTACGCCCTTCGTGATTGTTCTGGAAATGTCCCTCCTCTTTTAAACAGGTTAATGAAGATGCTGAGGCCCTAAAACAAAACTAAAACAAGTCTGCTCATTGGATACGGTCAAAAGTGGGGCATTTTGATGATTTGAATAACGAGATCCTTTTTGCACATAGAGTTGGATGGATTGGTCACTCCAGTAAGAACTCTAAAGAATACTGGGCCAGATGTAAGGCCATAGCATTTTGCGACTCGCAAATTGCGACAAATTGCGAGTTGCACTATGCGAGTCTGAGACACTGTTTGCGATTCCCAATGGGGTTGCAAGTTGCATGCCTCATGAATATTAATGAGGCTGTCGCAATTTGCGACCCATTGGGAATGGCTAGCACTCTCAGGGATGGTGGCCTGCTGGGGCCATGTCTGGGACTGCTTTGTCAATAAAGCAGTTTTTTTTAAATACAGCCCGTTTTCCTTAAAGGAAAATGTGATGCATTTAAAAAATAAAAATGAAACTTTTCAGTTTCATTTTTTAAGGGCAGGCAGTAATCCCTAGGCCCACTACCTGCTCTTAAAAAATATTTGTGCATGCATTACCAAACGGGAAGTGGTCCCCAAGGGACCCCTTTCTGTTTGCGAATGCCTTTCCACCCTTCTGAGAAGGGTGGTAAACTGAGAGTGTTTTGCGAGCGCAATTGCGGTTGCAAAACATTCACACATGGGTTCTGGATTCGCTATTAGGAAGGGATGCCCTTGGCACGCCCCTTCCTAATAGCGAGTCGCTAACCCTATTTTGCGAGTCGCTAATTGATTAGCGACTCGCAAAATAGGGTTGGTACATTGGCCACACGTTTTTTGCGGTCGCAAACGGGCCTAAAACCCCTTTGTGACCGCAATAAACGGTCGTTCATCTGTGCAGTGCGGTGATTAATTTCAAAACCCCTGATCTTATTAACTTCTAGCTACAGCGTTTACACTGCTTGACTAAAAACCAAGAAGGTATGGTGGCCCATCCTCTTGTTTTTTTATTAAAAAAACCTGTCCCTTTGCCAGTAATACCAGCTCTTATGTTGGTAATCCACCAAGATCCTTTGGTAATATCCCCCAGCGGTACAATGTCTCCGTGAGCAATTGTTTTGATTTAATGAAAGGCTTGGATATGATCGACTGACTGCCCACTCAGGGCAGACTTGATTCAGAGTCACCAATACTGAGGATTCAATACACAGTGGACTCCTTGGGATCTAGATCTAGTTGCTGCATCGAAGGGTATGAGTCTCATTACCTGGAAAATTTCAGGCACAAGTTCAAAGATTTCAAACCCAGATTAGATTGACTTCATACGTTTATCAGACATTATCTGTTGCCAAGAAAGATGGATAACAGACGGTTTTCACATTGATGGCTTTTATCCCTTTTCCAGCCAGCCCTTGCGTCACAGGCAAGATGGGACAAGGGTGGCCCTGCAACTTTTTATATCTATTCAAATTACCGCTTTCAAGGCCTCAATAGTCTGGTACTCCACTTTTTTCTTTTTAACCTTTTTAGATTTCACTACAGAGCCTGATATTTTGTTGGCACATTTTTATTATAATAATTTTAACCGGCATATGACTGATGTGATAAATCAATTTAAAAGCTTTCTAGAAGATTTCTATTTGTAAGCTAAATGTAAGGTGGTTCTAATATGGGTTGGGGATTTTAATATTTCCTTATGTTATTTTAGTGGCAAGACGGTCTCTGGTTTTATGAATCAAAAAAAAAACGACACATTTTAAGCATACACTGTATGGGGAGGCATTAAATAATCGTATGTTGATGTATTATTTACATGTTTCCAGTAGTTAAGAAGAAAAGTAGCGCTCCGACCTTTACGGGAAGCTCTAGAGGAAGCACAATTGATTTTATTTTGTTAACAGCTGAACTCTGACCCCTTTTCCTAAATTTTGAAGTTGTTATTAAGTGTGTGTGATTATAATCCACTTATTATATCAATAAATCACCCGATTAAAAAGTCTATAAGGAACAAATGTGCTAAAATAAATTATTCTAAGAATAATGATTTAAAAATTAAATGGGATAAGGTTGAATCAGTGGTTTTTAACAGAATGGTTATTCCATTTTAAATTGCCTGTCAGAGGAAGTAGATGGGCCCACCATTCTAACGGGTTTTGGACATATTTGTAGACCCATTTCTGACAATCTGACCTCAAATAGACCCGTGTTCGAGAGTTCGCCACATACATGGTTTTTAACACTCCTTGCACATCTGCACATAAAAAGCTAAAGGCTAGATCTACCCGGGGTGTGAGACAGGGCTGTATCCTAGCTCCATTCTTTTCTTACTTTATAAAAACAGCATTTCGAAACATGTTTTTGAGGTAGAAAAGGATAACACCCGTTCCAATCCTGCTTTAATAGGACAATGTTGTGATGATTGCACACACAGCAAATTGGATTCCTTCTCCTCCTACATGGAAGAGCTAGGCTTAAAAGTAAATGCTTCTGAATCATACATCATAACCTGTGGGCGACCAAACACGAGGACAAAGCTCTTTGTTATGGGAGAAAAACAAAGAGAAGGTAAATGATTTTAACTATTTGGGTATACTTTTTAGCTCTTCTTCTAATTGGAACTCTCTTTTAACCGCAAGGTTGCAGTAACTTAGTAGTAACATTGAGGCAATCTTCAGGTTTGGTCGCAGATTAAGACAAAAACCCATTAGGGAGGTGATTAATCTATTTAAAAGTAAATGTATTTCAGCTGGGCTATACAAAGGTGGGTCTGTGGGGCTATATAAATATGGGAATTTTCCAACGAGTAAAAAATCATTTAACACGTAGGCTCCTTGCAGTCCCCAAGGAGGCAGCCACTTTTACATACCATGAGGAATTTGACCTCCCTTACTTGGAGGATTTGATGGGACTTGGGCACTTATGTTGTGGATTAAGATGTGGGGAAACCCAGATGCAGCCTTGATCAGAACTTGCATCAGTGATTGTTTGTCTTTGGATGGGGTTGACCCGATTCCTTGGCTTTTATACCTGAAGAAAACCTTTGAGTCATTAGACCTGAAAGATTTGTTTGACAACCCTCAAGCTATTACTCTAAATTGTAAAGAGACAGTGAAACAGTGGTACCTTAATAACTGTATGGAGATGAGGTTGAAGGGGGCACAGGCCCTGGTGTCACTGGTAAGATACTCTAGGGTTTCAACTACAAGAGGTTTAGAACCCTACTTACACTGGATTTGAAACCCAACCCATCGGTGGTATCTCACCTTTTTTAGACTAAATGTAGTACATTTAAAGGCTGCCTTTCCTCTGCAATGTGTATGGTCTCATGACCTACCCACATGTCGATGCAATAATGTTTCTAAACAAAGCACTAGTCACTTCATACTGTTTTGCTCATTATATGCAGAGCGTAGGTTCTCCTTCTTGGTTACCGTCTTACGCAAATCAAAACTGAGACAACACCGGCAAGGTTTGGTGTTTTTGCAGAAACTTTGCACAATAGAGAACTGTTATGCAGGGCTATATTTTATTAGAAGGGCACTTGTAAAAAGAGAACAGTATGAAGAGCTTTCTATGTAATTGTAGTATCAATGTTGTTATTATGCTATGTTGCTACTTCTGAACTGTGGTCTTATAATTGTGATGATTATTTTAAACTTTGTACTTTATTTGTAAAAATATCTTTATCATTATTTATAATTCTTTTTTATGAGTTTTGTGACTCATGCCGAATAAAAATGTGAATAGGGAAGCTGAGAATGGCATGTATCAAAATAAGAATGTTTCACCAAGGGTCAAATTCTATCTTAGACAAAATAATCAATGTTTGTGTTGTGCGCATCATGCAGAACCCAAAGGTGAAAATCATCTGTGTTTATACTAGCCATATATATTTTTATATTAGTTATTGTAAATGTTGTAAATTATGCCTATTTCCTTTCCATGTCTCCATCAGTTGTCCATTTGACAAGCTAATAACAGAATCTGGACATGTCTGAAGGGGCAGATACTCATTAGATAAAATATTTGCAATATTCTGACACTCACCACCACCTTATTAATAAAGCCAAGGAAAATGTAAGAGACCTCCTGCCTCTCCCCATCACTCACAATGTGTAAATGTAAAGAAATATAACATGACTTTTGGTCACCCTCCTTAACCTTCCTCTAATCTCACCTTCTCCGTATTTCAATATTCATTGAGACTATCAGATCAGATATAGATCAGAATCTCCCACTACCCATAATAGTAGTAGTTATGTTAGAGAGGTCCATAAGCTTCCAAATGTTGCCTTCTACTTCCCTCAGCAATCTAGAAATGTACAGGCTTCTCAATGGCATGGGAAAAAGGCGGGAGGTGATGCAGCGGGCCTCTCTTTCTCTTTACCAATGTCTATACGGATCCAGGGGAGGTAGGGAAAAACAGAGCAACATGGAAAGATAAGGATAAAGCATGTGTCTCTCTCTCCACAGCTTTCCAGAAATCTTTAGAGACTCAGAAAGTGGTGTTGGAGTGCTGGCTGCAGCAGCCCTTCCTCCTTCTGCTCTTTAGAGACAACGAGGAGGTTGTGAAAGACAGCAATAGGTACTTTGTTGTCATGTTTGTAGACACACGGTTGTTCACAAGTCAGAACTGATTTCTATATATAATCTTAGAGTATGCATGTGGCACTTGAGATGATATTTTATAGTATGAATGAAAAACAGTAATTGATTGCAGCCATAGATATTTATTCAGCAAATGGTAGTGCAAATAGCATAATACAACCTTTATGCCACAATGACATAATAAAGTTGAACCCTTCGCCCACTGTTAATCTTTAAACAGCATGTTATTTCTTGCAGAGGGTAAAGTGAAGCCAGTTAGTGGAAAATGCAGAAAGTAAACAGAGCTTTTAGTGGTCTATTTACTTTAATTTCTTGTTCCTGCTTCTATGACCATGTGAGACTGTCTCGCACCAGCTGTGCCCTGGGTATGAAAGGGCATGCCATGGTGAGATCTGCCGAGGTCCTGTTGTCTTTTTATTATGTTATTTTAGGTGTCAGGGCTCGGCATGTATTTGTGAGTTTGAGTGTACTAAGTTAGCATGTTATGTTATGTTATGAGGGAATTTATAAAAGCGCACGTACACCAAAAGGTCTCTTGGCGCTAAGTTAAGAACCACCACAGAAGTTGTGTCTAGCAATAGGCCTGAGTGAAAAGCCAGGTTTTCAATTATTTTCTAAAACACATATAATCAGTTGTCTGTCAGATCTCGATCGGCATGGAATTCCATAGTTGGGGACCCAACTTAGAGAATCGTGAACCGCCCATTCTTTTGCACTTAAATCTGGGGACTGTCAACAAGTTCATTTGTGCCGATCTGAGATTCCGTTTTGGGAGGTAAGGATGGATCTTTGTAGAGAGAAATTTGGGGCCTCTGTCGTAGATTGCCTTGAAGATAATACAACCTGTCTTAAACATGGACCGTTGTATTACGGAAAGCCAGTGGAGCTCCTTCATCAATGGCTTCATATGACAGTGCCTCGGTTGTTGAAAGACGATTCTGGCAGCTTGATTTTGTATCAACTGAAGCTTATAAGTTTGGTTGATAGGGAGACCTAAGTAAATGGCATTGGCATAGTCAATTCTGGACAGCATCATGGCCATCATGATTACCATGCTGGCCTCCCTAGTGAAAAATCTTCTGATTTTTCTGAAGTTTCTCAGTTGATAAAAGCAGGATGACGTAACCATATTTATCTGGGATTGCATAGAAAGGTTAGCATCAATTTGGATACCAAGACTCTTTACAGCACTCTTGGGGGTTGGTGGAACTCCTGATGTTTTCGGCCAGTGTGTTGGAGTCCAATGGTTTAGTCTATTGTTGGAAATGACTATCTCTGTTTTATCAGAGTTCAGTTTAAGGTGGTTGTGATTTATCCAGTCTTTGATGAATAACATAGTGTTTTGGAAGAATAACTTGGAGTCCTGAGCCTCATTAATTGAAAAATCAATTGCATGTCGTCCACATAATTGTAAATCTTAACCTTCATTTGTTGGAAGGAGTGAATCAAGGGGCGAATATAGAGGTTAAAAAGGTGGGGGGACAGGGAGGAGCCCTGAGGCACCCCACAGGTTGTGGTGACTATGGCAGAGCTGTAGGGTGCAAGCCTAACTGATTGGGTACGATCTTTCAAAAAAGGATTTCATCCATTCTAAGGCAGTACCTCTAAGACCTGCCGCCGCCATTCTATCCGCTAGTATTGCATGATCCACGGTATCGAATGCCGCTGACAGGTCAAGTAGGATCAATGCTTGCGTGCACCCCCTGTCCGCTTCTTCCTTCAGGTCGTCCACAACACTTAGAATGACTGATTCAGTCGAATGAGAGGGCCGAAAACCTGCTTGGTAGGTAACTAGGAAATTGGTCTCTTCAATGAAGGCACAAAGAAGTTTAGCTACATGTGCCTCAAGGATTTTTGCAGGGTAAGGGAGAAGCGAGATGGGTCTATAGTTGTCTAACTGTCGGGGATCCATACCAGTTTTCTTTTGGAGCGGGATTATGACTGCTTCTTTAAAAGCACGAGGGACCACACCTTGCATAAGTGAAAGGTTGAGCAAGGCGAGGGTACTGTCTGGGAAAATGGTAAGGATTTTTTTTTGTATTGGAGAGGGGGCAGGGGTCTTTAGGTGAGCCTGATTTTACTTTATTTGTTAATTCTGTAAGACGTTCTATATTTATACCATAGAATGTAGAAAGCATGGAGGGATTGGTATCTTGCTGTTGGAGTTTCCAGTCCAGTGGACTAGGAACAATGGAGTCTGGTATTTTCTCAATTTTGTTCACAAAGAAGCAATTAAGATCGTCACACAGTGCCTGAGAAGGAGTAATAGCAGATGTTATTCAGTCTGGTTTTGATAATTCCATTACTATGTTAAAAATATCTTTTGCTTTGTTTTCCGAGCTTAAGACTTTGCTAGTAAAAAAGGCTTTCTTTGCCTCTAGAATGGCTGCTTTATAGGCTGTCAGGGATTTTAAATATATTTCCCTTATTTCTGGCGCGTACGTTTTCTGCCATTTCCATTCAGCCTGGCGGGTTCTTAGCTTTGCTATTTTCAACTCTGAGGAGAGCCACTTGGAAGCCTCATGCCGCCGCAAACGACTGGCTTTACTATGTAAAGGGGCATGTATCTCACTTGCCTTCAGTTGCCAATTTGTAATCGCTGTCTCAAACTTGTCAACATTATCTATTCTTGGCGGGAGGTTAGATGCCAGGGTATTGTGAAAGACAGACAGGTTGATACGATTTCAGTTCCTGGTCATTAATTTTGGGCCAGCTGAGGGTTTGGCTAACGAGAGATCACTTAAGGTAAAGCTTATTAAATGATGATCTGACCAGACGCACGGATTGATTGTTAAATTCTGGACTGAAAGATTGATGGACCATAACTGGTCGAGTGCATGTCCTTTACTATGTGTGGACTCATGTATGTGTCCTTCAAGATTCAGGTTTTTTAGCAAGTCAGTAAGTTCCTTGGAGCCCTTGCTCCCCTCTTCCTCATTTCCCCAATTATTCAGGTCTCCGACTAACAGAATTTTTGAGTAGTCTATGGATAGGGGTGCAGGATAACTTGCTAGCTCTTCAATACATTTCTCCATCACTGTTGGAGGCCTATAGATCAGTACACACACCAGTGTGGAAGTGGCAGAATCCAATTTTAAAGTAAGACTATCAACTGATGCGACACCTAGGGAGGAGATGGCGGTGAAAGAGAGGTGTTTTTGAATAGCTGCTGCTACCCCACCTCCTCTTTTCCCAGGAAGTCTGTTAGTCTGTAGGAAAAAATTATTTCCAGGTAATCCGGCTAGTATGTTTGGAGTTGATTCCATTGTTAGCCAAGTTTCTGTCAGTAACAATATGTCTAGGGCCTCGGTGTCTAGAAGGTTGAAAATTTCTAATTCTTGTTTTGACCATAGAGCGTGCATCTAGATACAATACATTTAGCTCCTTAGGTGCGGAAGCATGTGTCGTGGGAGTATCGTGCTCATAATCGTTTAAGGGTGTCTCAGGCACGAGATCGCTGGGTGCTTTTGCTGTTTCAGAATTTAAAGGCCGAGCCTTTTGAAATTGTATTTGACTGTAGGTTCAATCTTCAATTTAGCCTGTGGGGCCAGAACTCTTAGTTCTTGGGATGAATAAGTGAATTTTTGGGCATAATGGCAGGCCCCAGGGCCCCATCCGGCCATGGACGGGCGCAGACGGGCTTGCCTTTGGCGGGCCTTGTGTGCCCGCTGCGCGCGTCCGTGCAGCCGCCATACTTTTCAGCCCATGGAGTGCTCCTGACTCTGCCCCTCCCTTCCCGATTGGTTAACCCTGCCCAATCAGCCTCCCGTTCAACTCGGAAAAGGCAGAAAGAGCTGCGATGACGTCGCGATACGCCTACAGTGCTGTGCTCACCCTCTGCTAGTTTGACACAGAGCAGTCAGGCTTACCTTAAGAGTCAATGTGTAAAGTATTTGTGTAACACTTAAATTACAGTAACTCAATCAAAAAACACTACAAAAAGACTCCACACAAGTTTAGAAAAATAGAGAATATGTATCTGAGTAAAACAAGACCAAATGACAAAAATTCACTAAGTAGGAGTCAAGATATAAATGGTTAAAGATTAAGGGCCAGGTGTACGACTGTTACATCTTGCGAGTCGCAAATTGCGTCGCTTTGCGACTCGCAAAATTCATTGTTAGCGATCCCTAATGGGGTTGCAAATTGCCTACCTAATTAATATTCATAAGATAGGTGCTATTTGTGACCCCATTAGGAATGGCTAGCACTCCCACGGATGGTGGCCTGCTTGGTAGCAATTTTTTTTTTTAAATGTAGCCTGTTTTCCTTAAAGGAAAACGGGACGCATTTAAAAAAGAAAAAGGAAACTTTTCAGTTTCATTTTTTAAGGGCAGGCAGTGGTCCTTGGGACCACTGCCTGCCCTTAAAAAATATTTTTGCACCCATTTACAAAGGGGAAGGGGTCCCCTGTGGACCCCTTCCTGTTTGCGAGTGGCTTACCACATGCTTGAAGTAGGTGGTAAACTGAGAGTGTTTTACAAACACAAATGCGGTCGCAAAACAATGGTACATACCATTTTGACTCGCTATTAGGAAGGCATGCCCTTGGCATGCCCCTTCCTTATAGGGAGTCGCAAACCCTATTTTGCAAGTCGGTAATTGGTTACCGACTCACAAAATAGGGTTTGTACATGGGCCAGAACAACAAAACGGTCGTACATCTGGCCCTAAATGTAAAAACAGTGCTTAAATGTCACACGCAGTCAAAATTTACCTGAGGTCACGAGGGACCGGTGCAAATTCCACGTTAGGGCCAACCGTGATGGAGAGCAGGCTGGCTACAGAATCCACGCAGGGTCCATTGAAAAAATACCTTGGATGGAGCAAAGCGTTGATGCTGTGGGTGCAAAGCGGTGATCTTTTCCACTCAGTTGGGATATGTTGTGGTTGGGCTCCATTGAAGTGAATGCAATGCGTTGTCGTAGAGCCATGCAGATGTGGATTCTTCATCGTTGAGAAGACTCTGCATTGGCATTGAAGAGCGATGTGGTGGAATTTCTCACCTAGCCGAGGCATTGCTTCGGATTTTGCAGAAATCATCTGCAGAACCCACTTCTGAGGCCCAGGATGGAGGGGGCACCTTAGGCAAGGGTAACGACTCATAGATGGCAGAGCCCAACTGCACCATCAGGATTGCAGGAAGTCCTTTGTGTCCCTGAGATTTCAGTAGAACAGGGGGCAAGCCAGCAAGTCCTTCGATACACTCTGGGTTCAAGAGAGCTGGATCCAGTCTTTTTCCTCAGCAGGGCAGAGATCGGCAGGCTGCAGGGCAGCACAGCAAAGCAGAGGAACAGTTCCTCATAACAGTCACTCACAGCAAGGTGGCAATCCTTTCTCTACAGCAGTCTTTCCTCCAGCAGAGTTCTTCCCAGGTCCAGTAGTGTACTGATTTGAAAGGGCCAGAGCTAGTACTTATACCCAAACGTGCCTTTGCTGTAGGGGGTGACTTCAAAAGAGTTCTCTAAAGTGCACAATGATCCCTTTCAACCCACCCCTGGCTTCAGACTGCCATAAGGGGGTAAATCAGCCCTTTTTGTGAGGGCAGGACACAACCTATTCAAATGTATATGTGAACCACCTCTCCCTCTCCCTGCCCAGGAAGACTATCAGTATGCAGATGAATGCAGATGTATTCCCTGTCACACCCAGCCTTTCTGTGTTGTGGCTATCTAGAGAGTTGCACAAAGTGCAGCCATCACCCAGCCCAGACGTGTATTGGAGGCAGGCTGCAGGCAAACCGAGCAAAGTTAAGAGCAGAGAAATGCCCCCTTTCTAAAAGTGGAATTTCTAAAATGTCAAACTTTACCACTAAAGAGGATTTATCATCACTATTCAAAAATACTAAACATGAAGTAGCTACTCCTTTCCAATCAGGAATTACAGCTAAAAGGTATTTTAGGAATTCCCAACACGAGCCTATGGAAGGAGTATGTGTCACAAGAGTGAAAAACAAATTTAGATGTTTGTCACAGCCAGGACACGTAAAACTTAAAAGTACATGTCCTGCATTTTAGTTACACATCGCCCTGCCCGAGGGCCTACCTTAGTGGTGACTGGTGACTTGTGTGTAATAACAGGAGAGTTTAAGGCTTGGCAAGTGGTTTGAAATGCCAAGTTGTAGTGGAGGTAAACACAGGCCCTGCAATGGCAAGCCTGAGACAGGTTTGGAAAGACTATGCGTGTGGGTGGCACAAGCAGTGCACTAGTAGCATTTAGATTACAGGCCCTGGGTACATTGGGAACAACTTTACAAGGGACTTACAGGTAAACTAAATATGCCAATCAGGTATATACCAATGTCAACATGTTTTAGGGGAGAGGCACATGCACCATAACACTGGTTAGCAGAAGTAAAGTGCTCAGGGTCTTAACGTCAACAAAAAGATACAGCAAAATTGGGAGGAAAAAGGCAAAACATTTGGGGAAGAACCACCCTAAGAATGACAGGTCTAACAGTCCTTCTTGCAATATGTGAAAGAAACTTACGAAAAACTCAAAATCCTTGATGATAAGTGGTTTCACATGGATACATGAGAACTGAAATAGAGCAATGGGTGTGCGACATTCAAGATGTTACTGAGATAATTGTTTCCATGCAGGTTGATATTTCTCTCATTAAACAACAAGCAGAAGATCTAAAAACAGAATTAGGAGGATCAATCTAAGGATATACATTCTGCTGGAGAATGTAGCAAGAGGTCTAATTTCACCTTCTCGATACTTCATTCCTATGGTTCTGGAAATGACAGATGTGTTTTTTTTTAAACATACAGAGAGCACTTTACCTTGGTCAAAGATCAAAGTCTTTATCATTGCCTTCCAAACATAGAGAAGTTATACTTTTGTTTTTAGAAAGCACTTAGGGCCAGATGTACGACTGTTTTTTGCGGTCGGAAACAGGTTGCGACCGCAATAGGTTGGGCCCGCAAAATAGGTTTGCCTTATTTACAAACCCTATTTTGCGAGTCGGTAACCTTCCTGACTCGCAAAATAGAGTTTGCGACTCTCTATTAAGAAGGGGCGTACCAAGGGTGTCCCTTCCTAATAGCGACTTGAACTTTAATGTAAGATTGTTTTGCGGTCGCGAAACACTCGCAGTTTACCACTCATTTCAAATGGGTGGTAACTTATAAGCCACTCGCATACGGGAAGGGGTCACCAGGGGACGCCTTCCCCTTTGTGACTGGCTTTGAAAATATTTTTTAAGAGATGGAAGTGGTCCCATGGACCCCTGCCTACTCTTAAAAATTGAAAAGTAACGTTTAATTTTTCTTTTTTAAATGCATCCCATTTTCCTTTAAGGAAAACGGGCTGCATTAAAAAAAATCTGCTTTATTTAAAAAGCAGTCACAGACATAGTGGTCTGCTGACCCCCAGCAGGCCACCATCCCTGGGAGTGCTAGCCATTCACAATGGGCTCGCAAATTGCACCTGCCTCATGAATATTAATGAGGCAGGCAATTTGCGACCCCCATTAGGAAACACAAACAGTGTCTGAGACACTGTTGTAAATTCTAATTTGTGAGTCGCAAATTCCGAGTCGCAACGCGACGCTATTTGCGACTCGCAAATTGGAAGGGTCGTACATCTGGCCCTAATCTCCTTAAAGTCATCATAGCAGTCAAAAGCAAAAGACAAATCTCATGGTCAGGCAAAAATCTAGTTTTCCTCCAATCCATAGTGAAAATGACTGCAGAAAGCCAAAATTAATTCTTCAACATGCATCCTCCTCTCAGATTGTTGAATGCAAGATTTGGACTATTTTAACCATGCCTCTTTAAAGTGATCTTCAAGAATATAACAGGTAGAAATACTGATCATGCAAAACTGAAAGAAATTGTTTGTCTTTATAAGAAAGGACATGTTTAGTAACATGTTATTCATCGTTGTTTTTATGTTTAATGTGTATGTTGGTTTGTATTATTTAACCTCTTTTTTATAGGTTATGCCACAGTTTTGTCAGTGCTGTATATTATGTGAGTTCTCTGTGACCTGGAGGGAAGGTGCATCATCTTTGTTACGTTGTTCCACCCCCTCAAATGTCTATGTGAAACCTAGATACTTTTTGGTTGTTTGTTCTGTGGTGTTTCATTCCTTCTTCTTTTAATCCTCTTTTTTCAAGTCCTCTTCCTATTGCCCAAATTATTTGTTTTCCATCCCTAGAGAAATTTTCTTCTCATCTTGTGCTTTTTTATTCATGATATGGTTTTATTTGCAACTTACTTTCCTTGCATCTTAGTGTCTAATCTTAACATATGTGTAAAACATCTGTATATATGTTGCTTACAGTAATCTTGCAGAACTTTAAAGGGCTTGGTACTCCTAGAAAAAGGCAGAAAGTTTTGCATCATCTGTATAAGCTTAGTAATATAATTGCTTTAGTATGAGAAACACATTTAAGAAACAATTAAGCACTGAAACTCAAAAGAGGTTGCATCTGCAGTGTCTTCTTTTCCTTGGTCTATAAAAAGAATAATGGTGTAATTAGTCTATGTGCAATGATTTTAAATATAAAGTTAATCCCTCAAGAAAGTGATAATGAAGGACGATGGGTAGTGGTAAAACTAGAAATTTGATAAAATCCCTGTCACACTATTTAATGTTTATAGACTGACTTGGCCTGAGAATCCATTATTGTATAATATGGCATACAAATGAATCGAATACTCAGGTAGTTTTACAATATTTGGTGGAGATTGTTATGATATAATGAATCATTTTACTGATAGAAATAATAAAGTTCAACATATTCCAAATAATATTAAAAAAATATTTCTAAAAAACATTAATTACAGATCACTCACTGATGCCTGGAGACTTATCGAAGAAGATAAAAGGGAAATTACTTTCCACAATTCAGAGTCCAGACTAGATTATATTTTCCTGAGGAAACAATTGACTAAGCAAATGCTTTATTCTGATACAGTAGCAATTCCTATTTTGAGCTTAGCTCTAGTTATAATGGACTTAGATATTATGCTACTCAAATTAGGATCAATATGGAGATTTAATAATGTCTTCTGACTGATCATTCCTTTTCACAGTCCTTTGGTGTCTCCAATGAAGACTTTTTCAGTTTTAATACTCCAAATGATACCTCAGTTCCCATTGTTTAGGTCTCCTTTAAAGCGGCTGTGAGAGATTGTATTTTCATATATGTCTCGAACAAGAGGAAAAGTGCTGAAAGTAAACTAAAAGACATTCTGAGTGCTATCATAAAATTAGCCCATACTTCTAAATCCCAAAGATTGTCTAGAATAATTGATCAGAACTAAGTTTCAATTTAACAAATATTCTACCAACAACACATCAAGTGAAATATATTACAATGGTAAGAATAAGACAGGTAAGCTTGTAGTTAGGTATTTAAAAATCAAAAAAGATCACACTAAAGTAGACGTTCTTTGTAAAAATTGTAACATGCTTGCTCTTTATAATTTGAAAATTTGGAAAACATTCAGAGATTATTAAAAGCCAATTTATACTCCAGAAAAAGTACCCCAGAAAAATGTAAAATTACATTTTTTACTGAGAGATATTTCTTTTGATGAAAACAAAAAGAAATTAATTCACTAAAAAGAGATAAAGCTCCTGTTCCGTATGTATGTACTATTGCATTTTATTTACAGTTATCTAAAATTCTAATCCCCAAATTGATTGACCTTTTTAAATATTTCAAAATCTTTAATTTATTAAAAGAGACTTTTAAAAATGCTCTCCTTTGTTTAATTCCATAATGAAAATTGAGAGTCTAAATTCTGCAAAAACTACAGCTAAATCTTCGATTAGATAAAGCATTTGTATCACCAATTTCACAAGCAGTCAAAAGAGAACTTTGTGGGCCCCAGTGACCTCCTTTCTCACCAACATATCTAAGCTACACCACCTAAGCACTGAAGTATCCAAGCCGCTTTTAATATTTCTTCACTGTCTTGTTTTAAAGACTAAATATTCACCTTTATAAGGTTTAACAGAAGATATGTGCTGTTTTAAAATAACTGTTAAATTCAATTTATTGTTTGCTCCATTTATAGAGCATTTCAAGTTAGGCAAAATACTCTTTTTATATATTTTGTACAGCATGTCCCTTCCTATCCTTCATTATATCTGCCTATCTACCCTTTCTTTTTTTTCTAGAGTTTTATATAGTGCAAACATGACCTGAAGGTATCAGAGCGCTTTACATGAGCACCAGTTACGTTACAGAAGGACACATTCATTTTTTTTGTTAGGCACGGGGAGATTAAGTGATTTGTCCAGGATCACAGGATGTTGAGATTCATTGCCAAGACTCAAACCCGGGTGCCCAGATTTGAGATTGACCGCCCTAGCCAGTTAGGCCACATCCCTCTCTTTTCCTATAATTTCAATTTTACAGTATATTACAGTACATAGATTTATGTTTTTGATATTCATATTGTACTTTGTTAATTCAGATATCAATACTGTCACATATATGCAGTTTACTTTGTTGAGCTTCATGTATTTCTTTTACTTGTTTAAGAAAGTAGAAGTTGTAGAGAAAGAGGAAGGTTCCATTGTCATTTACCTTTGATCCCCCCCAGTACCGCCCCTCCTGAGGCAAAGCCAGCAGAACATGGCAGGTGATTGATCCTCTGCTACTAGAGGAACTTATTCCTTCTGCCTTTGTGCCCCAAAGAAAAACTGCATCTGTCTATGCAGCATAGGCATCCAAATCAACTCATACAGTAAAACCTTCCTTTCAATATAGATGATGCATGGTGAATCCAAGAAGAACAATAGTCATTTTGCCTGGATTTGCTCAAATTAAAACATTTCGCTGTGGCATAAGGGCATTAATAAGAGGAGGGCAGTTAAAAAGGCTCACTCGCACTGCTCTGCTTAACTCGAGCTCAGTCATGGTGTAGCTTAATGGCATCATTATTCTTGAATGATGACACAATCACTTCTGTAACTTTTAAGCTCAAATGATAAAGTATTTCCTATACAAGCCTTTATCCACTGTGTAGTATTGTGTGTGACGTGTACTTGGCTGCAGCAGCACCAGATAAATCCAGCTGAGATGTACGATGCAACAATCTCCACAGCTTGCGCACCCTCACTGCAGCAGCAGAAACTCCTGCCAAACGTCTGGAATTCGTGAGGTGCTGTTTTGCCATAAGGATATAATTATCTGGCACAAAACATCTAATTGTGCTTTTATAAGGATTTATAATGATTTGCTTATCTGGGGGTCCTCATTTTTCTCTAGTAATCATTTTAATTCGTATTTAAATTGTATTAGCCATGCAATAGAGGATTCAGCATTTGTATATTACTTTTGGAAATGGAACAGTTCCTTTGTGAATAGGACGGTCAAAAGTTAAAACATTTACAACAAACTGTATGATTGGTTCAGTTCCATTGATGCCGATGTTTCAACAGTTATTATTTAGAATTGAAGAATTAAATGCAAGTAAATTTCATAAGCTGAGAAATAACAATTTACAGGCCTGGCTACATGAGCCAATGGAGGGAAGGATTTCAAAGAGACCATATTAAACTGACAGATCATGGATCACATCTCAGTGTTTTTCCACTGGCGATGTTGCCTTTTTATTCATAGAACATGTGCATTTACGGTTTTTTCAAGGGCATAAGATGACGTCTTTGATGTTTTCTAAACTCTTCCCACATGTTTCCCCTTTATTGAACCTATTTTCCTGGGCTTTGGCTCGAAAAGGCCTACAGCTACACCCACTGTGCATAGAAACCAGTGCTGACTACTAACACCCTTTCTCTGAAAGGGAAAGAGTTCTTTCTGCAGGCTGGCATGCAGCTCCTGGCATATGTCTAAGCCTGACACGTGTACCATGCTGTAAACAACATATGTATGGCTGTAAGACATTTGGGGTTATTATAATGATCATAAGGTTGGGACAGATTTATAATATGAAGTATAACTACCTATTATAGCACTTCCACGACTGGTGAATGTGATATTACTGCATGCTTCAAGCTTCAAGCCAGCGAGTTGTGTTTCCGTCATAGCTGGCAGAACAAGGCACCCATCATTCAACTAAAGTCGGGTGACTCAATGAATAACCATGAGGAGATGTCTGGCCAGTAGCATCACCTGTGATAAGCATCCTTCAAGGAGCTTGGCCCACAACAAAACTTTGTGCACCCCAAGGCTTACATCTATCTACCTCCACTATTTGAAGCTCCTCTGAGTTCAAAGACGACTAGCAGTACATAACTAGATACATTTGGTAGAATGTGCAGCCTCAAATGGATTCATCTTCACAAATAGACAGCAAAAAGAATAGATGCAGAAGGTATTGCTAGACATGGACTCCAGTGCTTAGAGCAACACATGCATTTGACAGGATACATCCAGGCCCTATTTTGTAAGAGTATAATTCAACATGTAACAGTAGTGGCTATGATAGCATCAGAGACCAAATTCATTTTAGTGATTTCGCAAAGTGCCTTCCAAATGGCATTATTCCTGAGTATGATCATTTATCGTTTCTGTGTTTTTCTATAACAAGAGGATGCCCTTAAGAGGTTAAGTTGCTGTACTTTGAAATATGCATGTTGAAAAATATAACTTAACAAAAACAAATTACCAGAACTAGAAATATGAAGCAGACATGTGGAAGAACTATACATCAACAGTAAACAGAAGCACAAATCGGTGCACCTCAATGCAGACTAGCTATCCAATGATTAGCAATAGAAAAGAAACTTCAAATCAAGGATCTTTCTTATGAAACAAGTAATGAGTAGAGAAAAAAGCTCCGACAGCAATTTGAAAGGTGAATAGGAGCAGTGAAAGAAAAGATCAGCCAAATAGTTATGATAGTCACAACTTGCGAGCTATGTAGGAACCGGAAAGATAGTACACGTTTTGAAAAAGAAAGAACTAAGGGTCTCCACTATGGAGGATAATTGGGGAAGGAGGGCGTAAGGTGTTAGGGTGTTAAGGGTTTCAAAACCAGACATGTGAGAAATTGGGTTGTTGGTTGACTGGCGGTGTTAACGCTAGCCAAGCAACAGCCACAATCCCTGTAAGGGTGAGCCACAAAAGTCACTAAATTAACCTGTGCTTCACCCTCTGGTAGCTTGACACAAAAGCAGTCAGACTTAACTTAGAGGCAATGTGTAAAGTATTTTTGCAGCACCCAAACATTAATAAAGGGAAAACTCAACACAAGAAAAATTCCACACCAATTTAGAAGAATAGAGTACATTTTAATAAATTATTTGACACCAAAACAACAAAAAGCCAATCAGTAGAACTGGAGTTATGAATTTGTATACTTTAAGGTAAAAGCTAGCACCTGAAAGATTTATTTATTTATTTAAGAGTTTTATATAGCGCTAACCAGACCCGAAGGTATCGGAGCGCTTTACAGCATGAAAACTTTTAAGATACATAAACATATAAGTATGTACAATGTCTCAGGACGTATCACAGAAAATCCGCGTGGTGCGCACAATGTCAATCGTAGGGTAAATTATCACAATAGTATATACAAGGCCTTATTGTCAAAGAGAGCATAACGACACGTGACGCGATTTGGCCGGGGGGGTACAGGAGATAGCACCGACGATGGATATTTAGTTGTGAGAGACTGTGTCAAAGTTGAAAAATATGGCTGAACACAGTGGGGCATGAGTTGGATGAAAAAAGTGGATTTAGCCCGGTCGGCGCTTACCTTCAGACTAAGGGCTTGATTAGGATGTGGACGTAAATGGTTCCGATCGTCGATCGGAGCCGTTCCGACCGCATCCTAATTAGGTGGTTGGATTCCTTTCCAACCGACCCATTAGGATGGAGTCGGGTGGAAAGGAATGCAACCGAACATTCCGACTAGCTTCTGACAGGCTCAGAGAGTCAGAATGCTTTCAGTAATCCCAAGGGCAGCTCTTTCCCCCCGAGGGATTATGATGGCTGATTCCCACAGCCTTTCCGTGCCGGCCTTTCCAACACAGAAAGCCTGTGGGGATCCCACTTTGGAGGCCCCCAGCAGGGCCCCTATGGGTGCAAGGCCTCCGGATGGCGGCCTAGGGGGCACCTATGGTGCCAACCTGTTGATCCATGCACCCGGTGGCAGACACCTTAAGGTGCCTGCCACGGGGTGCAGGGATGAACTGCACCTCTGCTCTTTGCAATGAGAGCATGCATTCCACTGGGAATGTATGCTCCCATCGTAAAGAATAGGAGTGCGACCGAACAGTGTTCGGTCGCATCCTAATTGCTGGTTTGGGACCGCAGACAGGAGGTCGGTCGGTCCCACTTCCACAACGATGTCGACAGGCTCTAGTCTGTCCGAAATTGTAATCAGGCCCTTAGATGAAACATCGCTAAAAAATCTCTGAGTAGGTAGAAGTTCAGCGGGGCAAGACTGCAGATGGTGCCTGAGGAGGAAGTGTCATCGTCGGGCAGCCCCAGGATGAAGTTGAGATGAAAATGTCCTCATTCAGACTTAGTCTCTAGTGGGACGGGCTAGAGGCTGTAGCCGACAAGAGTTTCACTAGGCCGGATACCCCTTTGGTAAAGGACTGCTGAACAGGATTTGCTGTTGCGGAGAAGAACGTAATAGGAGCTGCAGCGAAGTCAAGCTGACTGGCGATGCACCTTGGGTGGATAGTCAAATAGGTTGGTCCTGGTCTCCTCTCAGTTCTCAGAGCTGCTTTTATCCGAACATTTCCCAAGTCCCACGTTTTGGAATTTGGCTGTCTGGCCATCTTAAGCACCACTACCAAGTGTCCAGGACTGGAGGGGCACCACTTGGAGGGTTAGGACTCACTCATGCTGGGCCTAGGTTTGGGTTGAAGATGGTTGGAGCCTTTTCTGTCCCTGAGAATCTGATCAGTAGGCCAGCTAACTATCCCTTGGATGCACTCTGATAGTCTTGGGCTCATACAGTGGAACAGGGCTCAAGTGGCAGGGCAGGCCCCTGAGGGTTCAAGGCAGGCTCCAGGCAGCATAGCAGGCCTTCCAGGTGCAGAAGAGCAGTTTCCTGAAGTACAGAGCAGGCTACAGTGGCAGGCAGTACTCAGAGAGGCCTTCCACAGATCCAGAAAGTGAATTTAAGAGTGGGTCTCAGGATACTATTTTTATAACTGATGCCTTCTTTGAAGTAGGAGACATTTTTAAAGAATCCCCTTTGAAGTGATTGAAATTTCCAGCATACCCTGCCCAAGCTCCAAGCTGGCTGCATGAACAATGCAGGGGTGACAAGTCCTCTGTGTAAAGGCAGATCATAGCCTATACAGTTGTAAGTGGGGCTGTGCCCAGGTGCGTCACCCCCCATCATGCCAGTTGATGGCCCATCCAGAAACACCTAATCGCTCTATTGTGTAACTGCAACTACACCCAGTTATATGACCAAGAACAGGCAAAAAATAGTTAGGGCAGAAAAATGGCAACTTCTAAAAGTGAAATTTTCAAAATTGTAACTTAAATTCTGAGTTTACCATTAAAAAGGATGTTTAATAATAATTTATCTGCCACCAAACATGAAATGTTCACCTGTTTCCAATCAAATGTTAGCACTTATTAAATGCAGTAAGGCAACCCAATGTAAACCTGTGGGTGTGGTAGACCTCACATTAGTGAAAAACAAAGGAGTTTTTCAGTACCAGGACATGTAAAACTTAAAAGTACATGTCAAGCCTTTTAATTACAATGCACCCTGCCCCATGGGCTACCTTGGGCCTATCTCTGAGGATAGTTATTTTCAATAAAAGTGGAGTTAAATGCTTGGCAATGGGGTTATATTGCCAAGTCAAATTGGCAGTTTAAAACTGCATTCAGGCTGTAATGGCAGGCCTGGGACATGTTTTAATGGCTACATTAGTGAGTAGCACAATAAGGGCTGCAGGCCCACTAGTAAAATTGTATTTACAAACCCCGGGTATATGGTACACCACTCTAAAAGGGATTTAATAGTAAATTAAATAAATTAAATATGCCAATCAGGTGTAAGCCAATTTTACCATATTTAAGGGAGCAAGCACAAGCACTTTAGCATTGGTTAGCAGTGATAAAGTGCCCAGAGTCATAGACCTAAAAAAAGTGGAGAGTAAAGGCACAACGTTTGGGAGAAGACTACCCTAAGGCTGGCAGTTCTAACAAGTCATGACTATATTATGATTCTGAAAACTTATATGGGCTATTTTCATGCAAATTATTTTCTTGTATTTACTGTTGATTTTGAAAATTCAAAAGAAAAATGTTAAAAAATAGACCTCTCCCCTTCTAAAGAAAGCCTGAGCCGGCGCTAGTGATCTTTTCAATTTCCATCGTATTTTAGAGTATTTTTCTAGAGAAGTTGATTGAAAGTTGTAAAGCAACTTTGCAACTTCATCATATCCTAAGTAGCATACTCCTAGACCGTTTTCAATTGGTATTTAGAGTTGATTGTAACATGTAATCTGCTCTTTTACACATTGTAGATTATGTGCTCCAATTTCTCGACTCAAGAAACTCTTGCATGCTTGTGCTTCTGGAACTATCCACTACCTTCACAAATATCAGTTACACTTCGCTGATCAACATGATTAAAGACATAGATCAAATGGCTATCGATGATGTTATCCGAAACTGATTTATGCCCTTGTTTGTCAAACCTATCTCATTTAGTGGAAATTGATACATATTTATCTAGATGTGTCAGAATGTAAAAATGGGTTCTTAGGGCTTCATATGAATGCCTACTTTTTTCAATTTATATATGAACCCTTTGAGATTATCTTGCAATTTAGGGATTTGTTATCATCAACATGCTGATAATACACAGGTGTACGTGATGATCTCTTCTCCTAATAATTTCTCTCTGCTCTCTAAAGTTCTGGGGCTACATATATCAAAATTGTAGATTGCAAATACCTAATTGCGAATTTCTGAGAATCGCAATTAGGTAATCGCAATTTACAATGTATGAAACTCAAAGAGTTTCATATAGCGATTCCTAGGGGGTCGCAAATCGCTCTACCTCATTAATATTAATGAGGTAGATCGCAATTTGCGACCCCCTAGAAATCGCTAAAATCACGGGGATGGTGGCCTGCTGGGGACAGCAGACCACCATGTCCATGATTGCTTTTAAATAAAGCAATCTTTTTTTAGGAATGCAGCTCGTTTTCCTTAAAAGGAAACAAGATGCGTTTCGAAAACAAAAATAAAAAGTTTTCTTTGAATTTTTTAAGAGTAGGCAGTGGTCGGTGGGAGCACTGCCTACTCTTACAAAATGCTGTAACAAACATTCACAAAGGGGAAGGGGCCCCTTGGGGACCCCTTCCCATTTGCGAATGGTTTACCACCAACTTGAAGTAGGTGGTAAAATACAAATGTTTTGGGACCTCATTTCGGTCACAAAACATTCCTACATACTGATACCATTCAGTATTAGGAAGGGACGCCCTAAACACGCCCCTTCCTAATAGCGAATCGCAAACCCATTTTGCGATTCGGTAACAGGTTACCAAATCACAAAATGGGTTTTGATATATGTAAAAAGCCTTTTTAGCATTCGCAAACGAGCCGATTCTGCGAATCGACCCATTTGCGAGCGCTAAATAACTTGATACATGTAGCCCCTGGAGTTCTCTAACACTTGGGATCCTCTGTCTTTGCTGTCATTTAGGCCTGGTTTACATTGAGAGCAGATGGTGAGATGAACCACATCTTCCGCTATTTGTGTTTCAAGGGTTTCCATGTGGACCCTGTCAATCCGAAACAAATTTTCTAGCACATTATAATCTTCATGGACTTCAGAGACTGCATTTCCACCTCACATAAGGAGGTGTACTATTTGAGGTCATTCAAAGTTACTGATCCGTTTCTGATCTGTTCATTAAGTCCAAATCCACTTGCCAGTGGCTGAGCTTCCCCTAGGCTTACTGACTTGACCTAGTCTCAGCACCTACCCAGGTCACTCAGTGAAAAGTTTCCTCATCTTCTTGTCTCACTGATGCACTAGAGCTATGAACTGCTTCTTTTCTGTAAATGTCATTCGCCTTAAGTCTCCTTATTATGTAGCATTGTGCTGAGTCATATTAGCTTCTCTGAGACTACAGGGCACTGGCAATGCAGCAATCATCTCACTTTAATGAATAGTCATAGTTTTTTTTCAATAAAAGGGGGCTCTTGCATGTTGGCACATTGTCACAATGGGGAGGGTTCTGATCTGTCCTTCCCTGATTTATTGATCTCTATCCCAATAGGCTCCACACTGCCATCCCTGTTTACCAGCTGCTATGAGCAGGTTCCCACTTGGGGCTTAGACTCAGGCAGAAGATGTCCAACACTGGCCACTGTGCCTGGTATATTTTTGGGCCTCAGTTGCCCTTTAATGCCCCTTTCACCTGCTGCATTTTAGGGCCCCGGTGAGCCCCCGTGGCTTCCACCCACCTCACTTCTCCTTAGGCACCACCTTGGAGGAGCTTCTTGTGGGCAGGGAGCCCTTGACCATAAGACCTGGCAATGACTTTACAGACTGCCTGTAGCCTCAATCCTGGTGCCTTGTCCAAAATCTCAGGGTGATTCATATTATAACAGGAAACTCATTCATCTGGTGGCTTGGGCACAGAGTTCGGACTAGAGGTGTTTGCTCAGCTACAATATGTCTAATTTCAAGACAGTCTGAGAACACACCTTGTGCAAGTGATGAATTTACTAGAGTTCTATGTTCTGCCTTATTTCTGCTGCTGAGCCCCCCTCACAAAATATATTTGCTTATAAGGCTGATATTTGCCTAATGCTTCACATACATAAGTATAAATCCTATGTATTATTTCATTGATTTATATTATATATTCATGAAGTGTAACATTTAAGGAAAAGCACAGTGGCTTTGGATGAATATACAAGGGAATTCAGATGCTTCTATTCTCAACGTACATCACACTTCACAGATTCCAAAGACAGCATCTAGGATGAAAGGTCTGCATCAAGGTCATACTCTCTCACTTGCTATCTTTTTCTTTTGTAAACAGCAACATAACAGAGATAAGAACCAGCCTGCCTAAAGGCAAGGAGCAGAATGGAAACAGTCAATCAAAGTACAGGTATACGTTTTCAGAGGTTCTTATGTTTTGGAAGACACTACCTATTGAGGGGTACTGTCGTTTACTCTGGAAGGGACTGTGGCTGTTGCTTGAGAAGAGCTCACACCCCCTCAACCAACAACCCAGCTTCTCACAGGCATTGTTGCAAAAGCTCCTTTTTACAGGGGAATGAATAGAGAAAATGAACCACTGTGTCAATCAAATCATCCAAATAAGGTCAAAGTCACCATAAAAATGTTAGAATAAACAATAATCAAAAAGACCGTGACTATGTGAGGGGAGATCTAGGGAATCAGAGAGACTGCCAACAAAGAGGAGGGGTATAGAGTGAGGAATGAAGATCTTAAATAGTCGGGAGATATATGACCAAACCTTCCCCCAAAAGTCACAAACCGAAGGACAGAGAAAGAGAAGATGAATGAGATTAGCATTAGAGGAACCACAAGTCCAACAGTTAGAATCAGTAGAAGAGGAGAAACGGGCTATAGAGGCAGGGGTAAGATAAAGTCTGTGATAAAGAAAGAACATAGATTGGGTAAGAGAGGCAGAACGAGAGATTTTGAGAGATCTGGTCCAAAGTTTATCCCAGAAGGCGATATTCCATTCGCAACCCAGATCAGATTCCCAAGAAAGTTCCAATTTAGATTTGGTTCTGTCTGGATTGGGGGATAAGAAAAATTTGTATACAAGGGAGGCTTTGGGTAGGGAGAGGAGTATTTTAAGAAGAGGATTTTGGACACCAGTTGGGGTTAAAGAGGGAAGGGAGTAGTAAACGTCAAGAATAATCGCCATAAGAGTGGTAAACTTCTGTAGAAAGGAACGGGGACAATGGAATAAAGCCTGAAATTGAGGGAAAGAACATGGTGAAAGTCCATTGAAAAGATGCTTAACCCAGATAATTCCTTTGAGTCTCCACGCTTTCCAAAAAACGGGTCTGTTGTTAAGGAGAATAAGAGAGTTGTACCAAATAGAGGAGTCCAAGAAGGATTCGCGAGAGATAGGAGTGGGTTGGACCAGGGGTTTCAAAAGGGAACAGGTGTGTCTAAATAAGGGAAGGGAGGTAAGGGAGGTTTTGGCAGAAAAAGTTATAATTTCCTTGAAAGAAAAGGGTAATAGTAAAATGTGTTCAATAGAGAGCCAATAGTCACGGTCTTTTTGATCTCATGCTTGCTCTAGCCTTCCAACATATCTTTTTTAATTGGAAAACCCTCACAAAATTATCCATACAACACTGGTGGAATAGCCTTTGTTCCTTTCATAGACTTGATGTTGCCTTCGCCTCCTCCTGTAAACCAATGGTCAATAGAGAATTCTTCTGGTTACCCCTTACCACCTACTTAGATCAGATTGTTTTAAAAAGAACTCGCCTTTAGCCTCTGAAAACTTTAAACCCCCTTGAAAGATAGTATCTCTGTTCTCTACTTCTTATCCTTGTTGACTTGATATATGATTCTAATTAATTAATAACTCATTATTTTTATTCTATATATAATATGCATTGTGATATATGATTTCCTTTTATTCCAGAGTGTTAGCAGATCCTTCTTCCCCCTTCTCCTCCTCCTCCCTTCCTTCCTCCCTTTCCCTACCTTATATAAAAACTCCCAAAATGGCTTCTATTCTTCTCTTCAATGTACTAGCCAAAGCTTTTGTAATATTTCTCCTTTTATATGCTATCTTTGTAATGCTGGTATGTTATATATTTTTTCTTCTGTTTTTATTGGTTGTTAAATAAAGCTTTTCAAACATAAAAAAAAAAAAAAAAAGAATAAACAATAATCAAATGATTTTTAACATGTTTCCAAACAGTGGCCACTGAATTTGGCAAAATACCTGTAAAATTTTATGCAACATTCAATCTGATTGCTGATTGCTTATATGGAGTCTTTTAGAAGCATGCTTTGTGATGTGAAATAATGACAACCGAGGACCATGATGTTATGTGATATCAAAATCAGGATATCTAGATGGAAGTTAACAATGGGATCAGCAAACTCCAGTCTGTGCTTCACTGTTGATCAGCAATTATACTGAGGACAGGATAGTGAGCAATAAAAAGTTTCGAAAATAGCAATTAACAATTTAAGGCCATCAGCAGGACTCATTCTCATTGAAATGAATTCTTTTTGGTGAATATGATGCAATGAGTTGCATGCTACAGGAAGTAATGAGAGTGAGACCACTGATTATTTAATGTACTTGATGTTTGTATCACTTGACCCATAATCGTTGCCTGTTTTTGATTCATGAATCTCCATGCCATTTAATGGCTTTTAGGTGAGCTGTAGTGCCTCTTTTGTGGCGGATTACATAGTGCCTGAAAAGTATTATTGTTTTTGCTGCTTTCGTCCTTTAAGTTCTCATCTCCTTTGTTGTCAGCATCACACTGCCTTGCCTACTTCTGCCTTTGTGCACTTGTGAAACGGGTAAGTGCATAGGCATAGTTGTAAACGTGTACTTTGATATGCAAACCAAGGATAATTTTTGCATGCACTCACTAAACACACCGTGGCTTTGTTTCTATATGTATGCTTACCTAACAAAACACAAGGGGAAAGAGTTGTTACTCTTGGAATAGTTACATTCTGCAATATTTTTTCCTATACATACACAGACCACAGCTAAGGGCTGCATTTGACACTGAGCGATGTAAAACGCTTTCAAACACATGTTTAACATGACCTGGTGTTTGCTTAAGTTAAAAGGCATGTCCGTAGAGTGCTATCATTGTGAGAGTGTACTTTCTAGAGCGGAAGAGCAGCCCTTTGTTTCTGTGCACTGATGATCCCTTTTCAGTGTCAGCACAAATTATTCCATCGCTAGAAGTGTTGAAAATAAGCCCCATGACATTTCCTACCATGGTTCATGGTTGAGTGAGGTTGTAGTAGTCACTTCTCTGCAGTGATTATCCATCCTCACTCCACGTTGTACCTCATTTCACGTTACTTTGAAACTGATGGTTCTACAGCACATGTTCAAATTGCTTCGCAGCGCTGCCGAACGTTGTGTAGTGACAGATTAAGGGGGTATATTGACAGTTTAAATTAGTAGATTTTTCTTGGCATTTATGACTGATGGCGCCCATCCTGTTTTTCAGGCTGCCATCTACCCGTTCTCTGCCCAAGGAGCCTACACGCCCATCACCATCATTTCGTCCACCCAGTGAATGGTGGCTCATGGTAATCCAGTTGTCTGTCCCCCATATTAACTTTTTTAACATTAGAATCACATTAGATTTTGAGTTTCTCTCTTGTTAATTCTCAGGTGCCCCATACACAGTCCTGAGTAAGACCCCTTTGTAAGGATTGAAGTCACCTACGTGATTTTGGGGTCGAAACGTTGACTTTGCTATAACTTGATGCCAGTTGGGTCAACAGTGCTTTCTCACTGTGCCTATGTAATATGGACAATGGCTGTTAATCTGCTGTCATTTTACTGTTGGGCTAGACAAGCCCTTTTTCATTGTAAATAGCGTTGTGATGTATATACCGTCACTATTTCTCCTCTCACTCCCAACCCTCACTTGATGCAAAAAACTCTCTCCCCCTTCCTTTCCTTTCTTTGGGGCACATCTGTTTTGCGTAATTTCCAGATGTTCTGCTGGCTTGACAACATCTACGGATGTTCAATATGAATAAATAATATTGAGCATGAATTTGGAGTATAAGTAATTTAATGTTTGCTGATATTTAAATTGTGTGTTTCTTAGAAGTTATCCTACTGGGACCACTTTCCCTTGCTGTACGGTCCTTTACCAAGGTCCCAGTGGCTTATTTGGGTTATACCCTTTTTTGTAACGTATTTCATTAATACGGCACATTCCTGCTTTTTCCTTTTGCCCTGCAGTGCATCAAGAAGCCTTACGGCACTGCCCTGCTCCAAAAAGATGCAAATGAGGCCCTAAATACTTACATTTGATAAATTGTGTATACCACTGACCCAGAAGTGTACCCTGATTACACCAGACTTTTGAATCTGCCTCTTGCCTGTAAAGAATATATGTAAACTTCTGCTGTCTAAGCTTCAGTTGGGTGGAGCATGAGCAGAATTTCCTACCTGTGTCATCCCATTAGCTCTCTTCTTGTAGACACACTGTAGCATGAGCCTCCTCAATCCGTGTCTCTATCAAGCATTTTCAATGCAGTTGTTTGTTTTATTCTAATCAACTAAGCCAGAAGCTGCAAAGCTTTTTCAGCCACATAGTGGCAGCAATGTTTACTGACCCACTCAGTTTTTGTTTTATTTCAAGTCAAAATAGCCAGAAGCTGCAAAAATTCTTCACCAGTCTAGTGGTTGAAATTGTTTTATTACTTCAAAATACGCATATTTCAAAGTGCTAGTTATTTTGCAGTAATTCTCACACACCTAACCCATGTTCCCTATGCCTTGAAAGACACAGGCATGTGGATCATTGTACAGTGTTTTCACACACTTGCAGGTCTTATAACCCCTGTCTAACAGTGATCTCTACACTATTTAATACTAGTAACATAACTGACGTCATTAAGAAACCTTAACATCTTATTGACTATGGCTACTTCATACAGTGCAATGGCACCCCTTTTTAGGTCGAGCATCGAGCATCAGCATGCGCTGTCTGCAAGACCTGCTGTAATCACTGTACCGGAGTGTAATCCCTCCTGCTTGCCATTGGCTTACTCCTCCATTTCTCTTACTTCCTGCCTCCTTATTGGTTGGTGCTTCCGCGACATAACTTCCTGTTTTAGGCCAGGTGCACCAGCCAACTACAGTTTCCTTACACTGTAGGTCTCTTGATCTATTTATTTGGGGACTACTTATTTTTTATTACTATGGCATCGGCGTCACTGGTAGCCACGCACATATCTTTTAGGTACACGGGTGCCGCGCTTTGTTTCAGCACGCCGCCCGCTTTCAAGTTACAAAAACTCAAGATGACCGAGCAGGGGCTCCCCAATGAGAGAATACTTCAGCCACACTTTTGTTTTGGCTACGCACATACCTTTTATGTACACGGGTGCCGTGCTATGTTTCAGCGCGGCGCCCGATTTCAAGTTACAAAAACTCGAGACACGTTATATTTATAAACATGACTGAGCAGGGGCTCCCCACGGTGCACCTTTCAACGAGAGAACACTTGAGCCGTACTTTTGTTTTGAAGTATGGTGGCCGGGCTTTATTTTGTTCCGAACTGAGGGGTTTCAACTACCACCATTTTTTAACAACACTTCTCAGCACGCTGCCCATTCCACGAGAGCCGCGCTTTCTCAAAATCAGTGTGCCTATGGTAGCTCCTCCCACCTACGCAGCTGGTTTAAGGAGACTGCCCTTTGTAAGCGGATGGGGCCACAGTGATCAGCCGCTGCTGGCCTCAGACCTGCCCACCTCCCCTTCTCCCCTGCAGCAGCTGATCCACCGCCATCCACACCGCTCTACAGCATGGTGGACAGAGAGAGCCGTCTGGGGATAGTCGTTTTTTTTTTCTTGCATTTCTTTGGCGTTTGGTTAAATTTCTATGTAGAATCCAGCCATCTGTCATTTATCCTAATCTTTGTTCTCGTATTACTCTTTTCTTTGTTGCTTTCTTCCTTGTCTTGTTAATATCGCGCTTTTGTAATGTTATCTTTTCAGGTCGAGCTACATTGGTAATAATGTTGCGCTTTTGTGTCCGCTAGTGAAAAAAATTGTTTATATCACGCTTTTGCATGTCAGTTACGTTGGTAATGCCGGGACGCATCCAGTTGGGCAGATGAGTTCCTTAAGAAGTGTCCCACAGGCCCGTTACTGAGGCTCCCCGCCTAGTAAACATTTCAGTGCGCTCTGGGGCTTGTATTTCTCTGTCCCCTGCCCCTCTAGTTCCTTCCCCATCCCCCTCACCTCACTTGTTGCAGTCAGCCATCTACAGAGACCCAGAACTGCAGAAACTGGCAACTTACATACTTCTGTGGCACAGCAGATTACTGTACCATGACTGTGCAGCAGTCTGTGTGTGTACTTATGCGTTCTTGGTGCAGTCCAGTGTGCTTGTTGATCGTACAGGCAAGGAAGGGTGTGAGGGTAAAGACATACTGGTGTTTGTGTTCCGACCCTCAGAGCCCTCCAAGCAGTGGCTTATTTCCTGCACGTGCATCTTTGTTGTCTTGGTTGGCAGGTTTGTGAGCTATGCTCTCGGTCACCAATGTCTCTATTATTCATGATAATTGTACCGCATAAAGCTTGGATGACATCTGTGTGCCTCATGGAACATGACAACAGGACCATGTATCAATGTATCCCTCGTATAGCGCATCCTGCGCTGCGGAGCTGTTGAGATCCTGAGGAAGCGCATAATTGCAGAGGCTGCCCCCAAAGGGGGCCTCGAGGGCCGGCGCCTTAACCGACGCTGAGCCCCGGAAATAACCAGTTTTTGGCACGCTGAGGCGCCCAGAAGCGAGAGAAGCACCCGCGCCCCCCGCGGCGGCTGTCAGAAAGGCTCCGGCCCCCCGGCCAATGGGGGCCCGAGCGGGGTACGAACCCCCCAATAAGGGGAACCCGCCAGCTAGGCGGGAAAGACTCGGGGGGGATATAAGCGCCGCTCCCCCAAGTAAGCTATCTTTGTGGAGCGGGGGAGCAGCAGCGGTGCTACACAGAATTTGTACCTACTTTGGAGGCGAAGCCCTGCCCGGGTGCGAAGCAAAGCCCTGTCCGTGTGCGATCCGGAGGCCACTGGTACAGACGATCCGGCCCGATCGACCGCCGTTGCTGCATCAGAAGAGGAAGACGACCGGGTGCCCACCCCGGTTCCCCCCTTGGTGAGTGAAGGCCGCTGGAGCAGACGGGACGAGCAGTGGAATTCTGCATTAGACGAAGAGGACGACCGGGTGCCACCCCGGTTCACCGTGGTGAGCAGAGGATGCTTGTGCCGGCGGGAGGAGCAGCGGACTTATTCCGGTGCCTGAGGGCTAAAGTGGTCGGGCTCTGGAATAGAGAACCCATGAGCCGCTGTCCTTGTGCCGCTGCTGCACCGGAGGAAGAGGACGACCGGGTGCCCACCCCGGCTCCCCTGGGTGAGCGGAGGCCGATCGCGGCGAGGCCCTGGGAACTTTTTGAACCGCTGCCCTTCGGCGTTGCGTGAGCAATCCCCGCTCCCATTCCAAGCGAGGTCGCGGTGAGATGACGGGCAATTCCAGGAGCTTGCATCCGCGTCTGCCTGCGCAGTGACCAGGCTGTGTGCGGGACTGGGCGGCATTGAGCCAGTGCTGCCTGAGCGGGAACGGCCAAGGGGAAGCCCCTTTCCCTGCCTACTCGCCCTTCCCGCCACCTCGCTGTTCCGGCGCCGGCGAGCGCACGCCCACAAGAAAACGAATGAGCTCAGAGGCGAGAAGTTCCTCTGATTCTTAAAGAGACAGGCACAAGAATCAGCGGTTGTTCTGCAAACCAGCTGATCAGTTCACCCGGCACAATAAATGGCAGAAGGTTCCATGAGAGAACAGTGTCCCCGCGCTTATAGAGTGCGATTAGGCACCGGTCCACAGCTACAGCCAGGATTAATTGAGGCACTTCTCTGTTTCAACAGTAGCAGTAACTACAAACAAAAACAAGCATTTGCAATGCAATAGGTCTCGCATTTGCGAAAGTTTGAGCCTTTGGCATTGTAAATGACAATGCCTTTTATTTATGTGTTTTGAAAACCTGCAAGTATTGTGTAAACACGCACTTTGTACTTATAGGTGTTTCTTACGACAAGCAAGGCTGGCGGTAACTGTGCCTCTTTGTACTTGTAGTTTATGCTTACCAGAAGCAAGGCTGGTGGTAAAGAGACGCAGTTACTGCCAGCCTTGCTTCTCGTAAAGAATTTGTGTTTACGCACCATATTACAGGTTTTCAAAACACATAAATAAAAGGCATTGTCATTTACAATGCCAATAGCTCAAACTCTCGCAAATGCGAGACCTATTGCATTGCAAATGCAATAGGTCCCGCATTACTGAAAGTTTGAGCTATTGGGGTTGCAATATTATTTGCAACGCAAAATAGGTCAAACTTTCAGTAATGTGAGACCTAATGAATTGCAAATGCCTGTTTAATCTTGATCTTATGTGTGTTTTGTATTTGCTAGACAGAAAGAACTTAGTATTGCAGTTTGTACGGAATGAAGTTTGTGTGTATGTGTGTGAGACAGCCATAAACAGAGAGATAAGTGTGCATGAGAGAGAGTGAAGAGACATAATAGAATGTGCATTATAGAAAAAAGTGTGTGTGCGCAAAAGAGCAAAAGCCAGTGAGAGACCCTGTACTTTATGGAACAAATCTTTTATTCGTTTTGAAAGACAATCCTGCGACAGGACACAGCTGTGTGCCTACAACCAATTTGGCCGTCAGCATGGGATTTATATACGAATGAAAGTTACACAGATTCAATGTCTACAACCCGGAGGCTGGCAGAGATGTCTGGATTGCATAGGTACATCTATCTACAAAAGGAACATAACAGTGGCAACACATGAAGGAAAGGACAGATCCACCTCTCTCCCCGCCCCGCAAAGAAAAATTAGAGAGAGGGGATCCTGCACCGGTGATGAACATGGTAGTTGTGATATCACACCCTCCCATCTATCAGGCCACACTTAGACCCTGTACTTTAAAGACTGACTGCACCGTAGTGAGGGAAAGTGCTGGAGTAAACAACAGTGGTTTTTTCTCAAGAGCATTTAAATGTCACTGCACAGATGTGTTTTGTGGCAATGAATAACAGCATGCAAGCAGTGGCACAGTTAACAAAATATGAACATAGTACAAATATATGTAGTCTAAGTTAATAGTTTTGTAATGTGCTCATTAAAGTTGTGTAAATGTGTGACTCGTGGCAACTAATGTAGGCATTTTTGGGGTAATTCCTCTGGGTTTTAGGGCATTTTATTATGGATCTCAAAGGTGCAAGACTGGGACACGTTCGCTGTTAGCGTAGCTACATATGAGAAAAGAGTAGGAACACACGGTTTACAAACATGTGTAAAGTTTCCCCAAATTAGTAGAAAGTAATATGATTTCCCGAAACAAATGTGCACATTATAGCATACTAAAGTAAGTAAGCCGCTGAACACATTTCGCACAAGCTTTAGAGAAATAAATCTGTTAAAACACTGCTGTAAATATAAAAATGTTTTCCCTTGCAAGCTGTTTGGAACTTATTGCGCAATTGCCACGAAAACAGTGGCAACCTGGTAAATTCCATATTTATTTTTCCCATGCCTTTCCTTTACATAAATCGTATCGTGACAACCAGGCACACATGAGCGCCCCACTGCCACTTCTCAACATTCCTAGATTGCTGCTGTGTGCGCATGTGGAATTGAAGGAGTTGTGACCGATGGGAAGGATTGTGACATATATATTCTAATGGACATAAGCAAAATGACGCATTTGACACCATTTAACTTTACGGTCCAACATGGGCACATGGAAGCAGAGCTCAGTAGTCACAGCAACACAGACATTTGTAAAAGTAGGTAACTGCTAAATGCAGGACTTTGCCAAGCTAGAAGAGAATGATTATGGTCTAAACCTAGTAGAACCTGCTAACCATTTAAAACAATGGAATTTACAACAGAGAGAATTTAAATGAAAAAGTCTCCCCAAACTATGAAGTTTTTGTACAGTCTATCAGTGTAGAATACAGAGAAAAAAACATAACTGACCAGCTGCTGCCAGCACGGACTGCAGCTCCACAGCTGTGCCACCGCACCCTGAGCCAGGCAGCAGAATCGGAGACCCGGGAGCAGCGTTCAGGAAGTAGTGCCCCGTCCAGCAGTTAGGTAGTGTTCGGTATATCGTGCACTCCACAGTGACTCCTGGCCTGCAGCGCCATCTAATACAAACCCAGCCCACCTCCCCTCACTGCGGGGCCATGGTCACCCCGTGACTGCCACACACCAGCAGCCCTGCTAAAAAGGTATTGTGACTGAGGTCAGTCTATTCAGCAAACACCCAAAAAAATGTACAAGCGACCAACGAGGGGGGGGGGGGCGCCATATATCTCTGCCCTGTCGGTGCAACCAATCTGAGCTGAGGCAGGAGATGGTGCTGGTGGAAGGGAGAGTGCAACCGGAGGATGCGCAGCGCCATCTGTGCTGCAGAGGCGGGGACGGGCTAAGGGAGGGTTTGGCCAAAATGGGAAATGGAAGGGCAGGGCTAAAGCAGCACAGACACAGATGCCCTGAAGCCTAAAATCACTGCGGCCCGGTTAATAAATGCAAATAAAAGGCACGCCATGAGGAGGGAAGGGGGTCCATATTACATAGTTCACAGTTGTGGTTATTGTGATTAAAAGCTTATCAGTATAGCAGCCAGCTACCCACTCCATGAAAGTGCCATATACTCCAGTGACAGAAGCAAAGAACTGTCTTCCCCTCTGACATTTCTGTCAACACAGGGCAACAGTCTACTTACACACACAGCATTGCTAAGTTTGGAAACGATTAGGGAGGAGATAATACAGACATCAAGAGAGCTATTATATTAAGTACTGTAAAAACGTGCGTGGAAGGGGCGGAGCTATGTGGTGTCTGGTGATATGCGCTGGGAATAGGCGGGTGGTATTGGTATTTTTTTCTTCAGTTTCATATAGCGCGAACACGACCCGAAGGTATTGAAGTGCTTTACAAGAGTGCCAGTTACGTTAAACAAGGACAAAGACCGGGGGAGGGTTAAGTACTGTAAGCAAACTCCAGAAACCAAACTGATGCAGCATACCGTAATTGAGTTGGCACTCTGTTAAATACAGTGTATTTTGTGTGTCATACTGGGGAGTGCGTGTGCCATGATTTCATTAAAATGTACCGGAACGTCTGATCGGAATGAATTTTAGTTTCAGGGTCAATGAAAAAGGAGGATAATTTGTTAAAACCAAACCGACAATAGCACGTTAAGTGATCAATGCCAAAACTGCTTTCACTTGACACAAGTTCAGTGTTCATTCGGTGCACGAACCTGCACGAGGGAGTAATTTTGTTCATAAGTTGTAACAAGAGATTCCGCAACCTGTACATTAACCGCGGCTTTTTACCATTTATATCAACAGTGCTATTGTAATAAGTTTTGTGATGACAGAAGTTCTGTGTTCAGTGAGCGTACAAACATGCACAAGGGAAACGCTGCCTTTGACCTGGGAGGGCGGAAGCAGTGACTACGGAAAGTAACTGCGCGCACGAACCTGCAAAAGGAGGAATTTTCTTTTAATAAGTTGCAACAAAGGACTCAACCATAAAACAAGGCTACCTCCGTCCGTGCTCATTCACCGTCTGAGTAAGGCAAACGCTGTGTTTGAGCTGGGAGGGTAGTGGGAGGGCGGAAGCAGCAACGACGAAAAGCAACCTTTAAAGCTACTGCGGTGCAGTTAAGAAATGCAAATGAAAGGCACGGCATGGGCCGGGAAGCAGTTTCAGAAAGAAGAAGGGGAGTTACCGTAGGAGAGAGCGCGAGGGCTGGTGCACTCATGACGACGGCCGCCATTGTCCCTGCTTTGAAAGTGAAAGCGGGCATGGTGCGCTGAGCGCGAATTAAAAAACAAGCATTGGCCACACGCTGTGGTGGGGGAGGGGGAGCAGCCGGAGAGCAAGTGACACGCAGCCGTGAAAGTGACACGGTCGCGCGGCCGCTAGACGCGCTCTGTGGTGGGGGAGGGGGAGGAGCAATAAAGAGCAAAGCCAGATGGCCTGGAGCATGCGAGGAAAGCGCGTTACTGTGCGCGTTCTCGCATGCTCTAGGCCAGGCCAAAAAAAAGTGGTCGCATTTCCGAAAGCCCACTCACTAAATGTCTCGCCAGACCAGCGCATGCGCTGGCTCAGACGAGACCTAAAAAAAGGGGGTCGAAACAGCCGGTTCTCGTCCTGCCCCTCTCCACACAGTATGGAGCCCAGCACTAGAGGGGCACGTGGGAGTTAAGGAGCAGTGTGTTGGTGCACAACGGCTGGCGGCAGCACCCCGCCTTAACAGAGCACCAAGCCAAAGCCCCCGCCAAGTACATTCTCCAGCCTATAATCACTCAGAAGATGGCAAGGCGAGGGGGCCAAAGGCAGCCGGAAGATCTGAACAAATTACTGCTTAAAATCAGGGCAGCATCAGAGGTCCATGGGAACGACTGGCTGCAACCATATCTGTTGCACGATGCCAGGGAAGGACCAGGCAACCAGCAACAGGAAGACACCAGTGCACCAGCAGCCAAGAGAAAAAGGAGAGTGCCAGCCAAGCTTGCGGAGGCAGCAGCACCCAAGAAACCCCCACAGAAAAAGACCCTGCCGCCTGTAGCCAGCCTGGTGGCGGCAGGCCCAAGCAGTGGGACCAGGGACGCAGCAACAAGTGGAGAGCATGTTAGTTCAATAGTGAAAGAATGTTTTAAAACAATGGCACCACTGTTGCTGAGGGGGTTGGGCATGCAGGGATTAGGGGTGGCAGGAGCGCAAACAGAAGGGGAGGTTTCGGGGTTACCTTGGCACCTAATGGACCAATGCCAGGCGCGCCAGGACTGCTTAAGGGGCCAGGGCACACCAGAGGTTGGGGGAGAGCGGCATGGGGGGCACGATCACAGCACACGAATCGCCCAACGCCCCCCTTGCACCAGAACCATACGCATGGCCCTCGCCCGGTCCAGCATCCTTGACCACCAGGGCCACGGGTCTAGCAAGCCTCATACCACTAGCAGTCAAAGAAAGGATATGGAGGAAGGAGTTTATTGACATTTTTACACTGTTAGAGATACAGTTAGAGGGGCTGGATCTGACTACTTGCGATAAGAAGGATGATGATAAAAGGGAAAGGAGGGAGGAGCGTAAGGGAAGAAATTTTGACAATTGGCTAGAGGCATTCAGAATAATGGCATGCATAATTGTAGGGAAATTCCCACGCTGCGCAGCCGACCTATGGCTTTATGAGGCCAACATCCATAATGCACAGAGGCAATTCCCGGGTGACGCTTGGCTAGAATATGATAAGAGTTTACGTCTAAAAATGCAAAGGCACCCAGAGATGGAATGGAACGAGGAGGATGTGTCAGGTTTCATTCATAAGATGATGGTAGCCAGGGAAGCCAAGACATGGGCAGGGAAGAGCGAGCAGCCCTTTCGGGGTTCCTTCCACAAAGGGAGGGGGAGGACGTTCCAAAAGTCCAAACAGTTTGGCGCATGGAAAGCTCCACATACTAGCGGGACTGCGGCAATTTGCTGGAAATACGAGGCGAATGAACGTACCTATCGGGACTCCTGCAAATTTCAGCATATCTGCTCCTCCTGTGGTGGGGGACACCCGGCAGCAGGGTGGAGACGCAAGAAGGAACACAAGGGAGACAAAAAAGAGAAGAAAAAGCAGTGAGACAACCACAGAGGGCGCGGGGGCCAAAAGGAATTCAAAATTGCAGGTTAGCCAGTTCCCCTATCAACACCCGCCAATTACGCAAGCTAGCCAATACATACCACAACAAAACAGACACAGCTATACTAGTACAAAGTATTGAAGAGGGTTTTATTATCTTGTTTGAAGGCCCCCTCCCCCCAGGCAGCACCAAAAATCTGAAATCAGCGCTACAACACCCAGGGGTGGTCACGAAGAAACTAGAGAAAGAAAAGACCTTGGGTGGAATAGAGGGCCCCCTTCCCTCCCACATAAGCAAAGGGTTGGTGGTTTCACCTTTGGGGTGGTCCCCAAAAAAGAATCAGGACAATACCGGCTAATTCACCACCTGCCCTTCCCAGAGGGGTCATCAGTAAACGATGGGATCAGCGCAGAAGCATGCTCAGTGGGTTACGCCACGGTAGACGACGCCATCGACCTAGTCAGAGCTGCAGGCCGTGGGGCCCTCATGGCAAAAGCAGACATTGAATCAGCCTTTCGCTTACTCCTGGTCCATCCCTCGAGCTTCCACCTACTAGGATTTCAATGGGAGGGAGAACTTTACTTCGATAAGGCCATGCCTATGGGTTGCTCGGTATCCTGTGCCTACTTTGAAATTTTCAGCACCTTCATAGAATGGGCGCTACACGTCCGGCATCCCCCAGGTGGGAAACTCCATTACCTCGATGATTTCCTTTTCACAGGCCCGGCAGCGTCGACCGAGTGCGGCGACACCCTGGCAGCATTTGTGGGGTTAGCGGAGGACTTAGGGATCCCCCTGTCGGCAGAGAAAACAGTGGGCCCAACGACAAAAATCACATTCCTGGGGATAGAGCTAGACTCAGTGGCAGGTACATCCAGGCTCCCTGCAGACAAAGTAGAAGATTTCAGGGAAGAAATCAGGGGCCTCTATGGGCGTGAGAAGGCAACACTGAGGGACCTCCAACGGTTAATAGGCAAACTCAATTTTGCAACCAGGGTTATCCCAGCAGGCAGGGTGTTCGCCAGGTGCTTAACCCAATTAACGACAGGACTTACCTACAAGCACCATCACGTCAGGCTGGGGGCAGGAGTAAAACAGGACCTGCTAATGTGGGACACATTCCTGTCAGAATTCAATGGGATTTTGATCTGGAGAGACGGCTGGGTCACAAGCCGACAGATAGCGCTGTTCATGGACGCTGCTGGCAGTACAGGTTTTGGTGCAATCCTGGGCGACAAATGGTGCGCGTGCCAATGGCCTAGCAGCTGGCGCAGGCAGGGCATCACCAGCAATATTACATTCCTGGAACTGTTCCCCATCTTAGTAGCGCTAACAATCTGGGATCAAGAATTGCGTAATATGAAGCTGACACTATGGTCAGACAACAAGGGCGTAGTACAGGCAATTAATAGAGGATCAGCTAGGAGCCCAGACACACTGCTATTAATGCGCCAACTGGTTACATTGCAGTTGGAAGGAAACATAGACCTGAGAGCACGCCACATTCCAGGGGTGGAGAACGAGGTAGCAGATGCCCTGTCAAGAGCACGGATGGACAGATTCAGGGAACTGGCCCCCAGGGCAGAGAAGAACATGACCCCCTTCCCGGTACAGCTGTGGGGCCTGGCGGGGTAGATCTATCGGAACTGGTCAACCAAGCCCTCGCCCCGGAGGCAGCCAGGAGATATAAAAAGTATGTTGGCACGGTAATGCGGATAGAGGGTATCCAGACCCTGAGGGACGTACGGGCCACAAGCAGGGCAGTGGAGCAGTTCATCCAGTGGGCATTCAACAGCAGGAAATCCAGGTCGTGGGCACAAGCCCACCTGTCCGCCGTGGCACATTACACAAAACTGGAGACATGGCAGGACCCTGCGGCCTCTCATTATATCAAGGCGGCATTGAAAGGGTGGAAACGCGCAGAGGGTGCAAGAAAGGACAACAGCCGCCCAATAGACTACACAAAGCTGGGCTTGCTGTTGGGAACACTGGGTGACATGGCAAAGGACACCTTTGAGCTCCTCCTGTTTAAGGCTGCATTTTCCACTGCATTCTTCGGGGCATTCCGCCTCAGCGAATTAGTGGCACCCTCAAGAACTGGGCCAGCCAAACACTGCTTACAGGCAAGCGATGTGACCCCCAGAACAACTGAACTAGAGATACTACTGAGGCGGTCAAAGACAGACCAGGCCGGCAAAGAGGTGGTAGTGAGGCCACAATGCATCAAGGACCAGAGTTGCTGCGCAGTGTACTGCATGCTGGCATTCATAGCAGTGCAACCGGCTGGCGTAGGCCCACTGTTCAAACACAGGGACGGCACACACTTGAGCAAATTCCAGTTTACAGCAGTCATGCGCCTGGCTCTCAGCAAAGCGGGACTCCCACCAGCGGGTTTTGGGTCACATTCATTCAGAATCGGGGCAGCGACAACAGCTGCGCAACACGGGATGACCGAGTTGGGGACACAGGAAGTAGGTAGATGGCGGTCGCGGGCATACCGGACCTACGTGAGGCCACAGTTACTATAGAACCACCTTGACTGCCGGGGGAGGGCAGGGGCACCTCTCCCAAGGGCAAACAGCAGATTGACAATTTGACCATTGCCTCGGCAGGAAAGAGACCGCGCCTGGTGTGGGTGGTGGGCCATTCCTTCATAACCGGGATGCTGTCCTGGTGGCGGCGAGGGGGTCACAGACAGGAAGGACGACCAGTGGACACATGCATACGGTGGTTCGGCCAGCCAGGAATTAAATGGGACCAGCTGCCGGCGACCCTCGTGGACCTGCAGGCGGACGCGGCATGGCATCCGGACATTTTGATCATCCATTTGGGGGGGAACGATTTGGCCAGACGGGGGAGGAAGGCACTCCTCCACGACATACAGAGAGACCTCACGGTAGCAGCCAGGTCTTTCAGGAGCACCGCCATCATCTGGTCGGAGCTGATCGGCAGAAGTGAGTGGCGCGGGCTGAAACACAAAAAGCAGTCGAGAACTCAAGAAAAAAGCTGAACCTCGCTGCGAGCAAATTCTGCAGAACCAATGGATTTGAAAGTATCAGGCATGGCCTCATCCACACGGGCCGCCCTGAACTCTATGTGAAGGACGGCGTGCACCTATCGGAAGAAGGCATGCAAGTATTCTGGGACAACCTGTGGGGCGCATTGGCTCTAGCAGGTTGCAGATAAAAAGGGACAAGAGGAGCGTGGGGGAGCCGCAGGAAGACGTAAGCCTCCCTGACGGCGTGGCGAAGAGCTACGTGGACAATGGTTGGTACGGAGGCACACCGAAGGGCGGTGTGCCGGAATAGGACCACTCACCTTGGGATTCCTCACGGCTGGGTGAGTTGGCCTAAGGGCGGTGTGTAGGACCACTCACTTTGGGATGCCTCACGGCTGGGTGAGTTGGCCTACCAAAAGGGGGTAGCAAACGGAGACGGTGCTCGCAGCCCAGCCCCCGCCGGATGGCAGGGCACAAAAGAGTCTAACAAGGTAGCGAGTTGTGGCCTAACTCTGGGACAGAAGCTACCCCCGCGCAAAGAGAGCGCAAATTCAACCGAACAAAGAGACAACCCAGAAGGGACAAGAAACAAGACAAGCCTGCAAAAGAGCTAACCAATAATCTGTCAGTCCAATTTGCTAATTGGTGATGTACATATGATTTATGGCAGATATGATGTATGACAAAAATGCTTATGATTTATGACGCAAATATGACAGTTCACCAATGATGATTTATAACCAGGGCATGCAAATTATGCCAAAGTATATACATGTATTCCTAATAAAACTGCGGCCAACAAATGACCACTACAGACACAACTGCATGTTGGCTTATTCATTCTGAGGAATAGAGAGGGGGAATGTTGCATGTACTCTGGAGTGGGCACAGTGCGGGGGTTATTGCTTAATCAACAGATATCATGGCCACTGCCCCGCAGACCCTCAACACTCCGGTGGCGTCAGGGGAATTCATGGCAGTTTCAAAGACATACAGCAGTCCCTTGAGCAGACCGGGGGTCGGTTGAGCGAACCAAGGGGCAGCATCTGGGTCATCTTTTTTTCTTCCACTTTTTGTTCTCTGCCGGATTATCTTCCCTGTTCTTTCAGCTTTACTGGGCATTGAGAACTGATTAAGGAACTAGGGGCCGCTCCAGCGCCGAAGTGCCACAGCTGTTTGCAACATTATATGATGCAAATCCTTTGTATGACATCTCGTAAGCAAACAAATCTTTTTCATTCTTTGCTCACTGTTAGCAGACAATGGCAGTAAAAGGGCATTTCGTTTACAATTCTTCAAGCAGAGCTTTATTGTGGTTTGTTGAACTATTTCTGAGAGCACCCGTTTTTATTTGACTTGGGAAGAAGGGCGACTTTAACAAAAGAACACGTTTTATGGGCAATAAGGGAATACAATCAAAAGTTTAAGAAATACAAAAATACTTGGTCCCATGAGGAGTCAGTAAAAGAAATGCTTTTTGTTTTGGTAAAATAAAACTTTTAAAAATAGAAATGTTTGCACGTGTGACCTTTCTAGTATGATTATGTGTTCCTTGCTCACTGTCCCCTTAACATATCTTAAAAAAAGGTCCTGTAAATGGACCTACTAAGGTTGCTTTTGTAACATACATCATGCACACCACAGGCCATAACAGTTATGGTTCAAACGGAGAATGGGGAATAACGGCCAGAGTAAGTGTGGACTTGTATTAGGTTTTACACTCTCACCCAGCTCCCTCCCTCTCGTCTACCATAACAAAAGTCTTGAGGTATTTAACCCCTTGCGTGCTGCACATATTTTCGCGCTGTGCGGGCGATTTAAATAGTGGGCGGGATTCGGAAGGCCCCCGGCCGTCCTCCGCACACGCCCACCGTGACGTATGACGGCCGGGGGCCATCCGAAGCATGCAAGGGGTTAAACCACCTGTGTACTTTAATGCACATACCTTTATTGATTTTAAAATATAGTAACGAAAATACAAATAAAAACGTAACATGGATCCATAATGTACAAGCCCATAGCTTTATAAACACATGCATTGCAAGCAAGCATAGATGAGCAGAAATATTTAGTAAATGATAATAGTGTAAATGATATTGAACCAAAATATTTCTTGCTACAATAAATTGTCATATTGTACAATGGTCATATTTACATAATTCTTCTCGTATTCCATCACGTCCACAGGATTCACAGCCTTGATGTGTTTACTTGTTTTATTACTATCTACCCTCCTCTACTGAATCAACACAATGACATATTTGCATGTCTCTCAAGATCCTCTGCATGGCCTTTCCAGTAGCCCCTCTTTCAACATACACTGCATCACCACTATCGGGTGCCCCATTACATACCATGCGGAGTGGTACACCCCTCCCACTCCTGTTTCGAATCACAAAAGGACAAGTGTTGAAGCATCCAATATTGCTAAGTGCGAAAACACAGCATTTGATATTACTGGGTGTGAATCTGCACCTAGTAAAATTGATGTGGGTCCAGCAGGGGCTGCAGGCACAAGCGCAACCTAGCCCCTTCCCTAATGCCCCCTAGGGCACAAGCAGAGCGTCCAACGCTCCTTCCAGCAGCCCATGAGATTGCCCTATCTCCACATTGCCCACCCACTCTCATACACCTCCTACACAGGCGATTCATACACAAACTAGCTGACCCTCTCAAAATTACTATCTATTCACCATACGACATAATTCCACACACACAAATATGCGAAACACCACACAATGCCACCACATGCAATTCCAATACAAACATAATATAACTACAAACAACATACATCCACTCCACTGCAAACAAATAAACATACGTAAAAAACATTATCATTTACAATACTAATGGCAATAACTTTCACAAATGCGAGACCGATTGCATTGCAAATGCTTGTGTCATTAATTGCTGCGCTGCAGCACTTGACTGCGTCGTCCACTTCGAAGATACAGAGATTAAACTGTTAATTTTGTTGTACTTCCTGAAGCCATTAAGTTCTTACACGTATTTGTCCCATTGGGATTGTTGGCGAAATTAGTATTTAATTTTAGGTTCTAATATGGCATTCTTTATCTTATAGAACTCCTTTAAGCATTAACATTAACATTGAAAGGGAAGGAGGGGTGTGGTAACTGTAATATGTGTGTGAGCATGCATTCTCCACAAAACACCATGAGGTCATCATGGAGTCTCTGAGCTGGAATAATCAGTGTCAGTTGGGTGCTTGTGTGCCATTGATTTATCTTCCTTCCTACTGTGCCTCAGTAAAGCTAGAGTGTTTACTTTGTGCTGAAGAAGTCATTTTAAAAGTCTTCAAACACTTTAATGATTACAACTGCTCGGATTGGTGATAGAAATGTATTAAAATAGGGGCAAATGCATGTGCCTCCTCCTATATTTTAAATCAAACTGCATAACCCCAAGTTGGAGGCTACTCAAGGTGCTAGAGCTCTCATAGAGGAAAAGCGCTATTGAGACAATATGTGCAGGCACTTTACTAATATCACACTTACCTTTAGAGGCCTCACTAAAAGGTCATATATTCAACTGATTCAATGGCACACCATTTTATTGAAATGATGGAGTGATTCTGTTGAATGACCTACAATTACAGCAAGAGACATCTCTAACTCACATAGCCCGTGCATTCAGTGACTCACTCATCCACACAACCCCAAAATGACACTTACATAAACTTGCATATCAATTACCACACAGTTTTGGTAATAAAAAACAGACCTATTGGAAAAAGGATTATGGAAGCAGAAGAAAAGAGGTGTAACAAAAACTCTTGAAACAGAACACTCGACATCGTAACACCATTGTATTATATGGACTTGCCAACAAGTGCAAAATGATCCATGTGAAAAGAAAATCAAAATGTGAAAAATACAAGCACAGCCTTAGAGAAAAACACAAGAACATTTTACTGAATATCGTAATAATATCATTGCCCAAATGCAGCCCCGATCCTGCTACAGAATTCTACACCTGTGGTAACATGTTCAATGCAGTAGTAGTTTGGGCCTGATATTCTAAATACTGGTTGCAAAAAATGGTTGCAACTATGTACTAGTTGGTCAGTTCATAAAATTCTGAATCACAATCTGAGCTACCTCTTGAATAATAATGAGGTAGGTCACAAATTGCAACTAAATCTGATTGGGGATCACTACAGAGATGGTGACCTGCTAGGGTCAGTTGACCATCATTCCTGTGATTGCCTTTTAATAGATGAAACGTTTTGTTAAAATGCAGATTGTTTTTCTTATGGGAAATAGTACCGTATTTAAAAATAAAAAGTTTACGTTTCTTTAGACCTCTGTTTGCTCGTTTTGACATTCACAAATGGGAAAGGATGACCTTGCTATCCCAACTCTGGAGACAGTTATTTTTCAATTTTTAGCGAATTGATATCGGTTTGCAAACATTGATACATATGATACCTAAGTGTTGCTTTCAGCATGCCTCTTTTAAATAGTGATTTGGTATGAAGTAGCAAAGCCGTTTTACAATTTGATGAAAATGTACTGTGTGCTTTATTACCTCTGTGCGCTTAGTACATTTTGTAGCTGTACTAAACTGTGCTCCACTCACTATAAAATCATGGCCTACTTTGCCCTTTTGATGCACATTTGTTTTGCTAACAACATGTATTGTAGGGTGCCACTGCACTACAATGGGGAACTGCCTGGGAAGGCAGCAATACTGGGAGGAGGCAGCAGTGCACACTGGTCACAATAGGAGAGCACCTCGGCCGCAGACTGGAAGCCACTTTTCCCATGGGAAGTGAAGATGGACGAGAGGCTCAACAGTCTATTTGCTGTGGTAAGGTACATTTATTTGATTCAGACCTCAACTGAGATCAACAAATACAAGGATAAAATTGTTATTATTAAATTTAAAGTGATTAAATGATAAAGCATTTACTTTTAAAACACACTAAAAAATGGAGCAGTAACAATATTCTATCGTCTACCTGTACAGCATTTTGCTTTTAAGACACACTATAGAATGGGACATAACAATGTTCTATCGCCTACCCGTACAACATTCTATAAAAATAAAATTAAAAATAAAAACTTCTAATTAGGCGTTTTAACTTTAGAACAGCTTTGATGCAAATGTCGCACCATATGGGAAAGGTGTTATTTGTTTGAGAACATGATTACTGCAACAAACAAATGCCTTTAAAGTGCACAATACATCGAAAGAGTCAAAATGCAATAATCTGTAGTGTGTTTATTGAGATGTAAAATATAATGATTGGTTAAAATATATTAAAATAGCAAGGTTTTGGTAGGGTAATCAAGTATATATAAAATTTAACTGCATCTTTAAATTAAAGAGCTTCTATACTTTCAGCAAGCTTTTATGGGAGCTTAGTTAATAGCATTTGAATTGCAGGCTACTTGTAGCTAAATTTTATCAATAGCCATGTTTTTCCAGAAGCGTGCCCCCCCACTTCCTGTGCACATGCTTGCTTGTGTACATGAAAAGACTCAGCTGATAAAGAGACAATTAATTCAGTAAATGTGAAAAAACTCTGCAAAGCATTGAGGGTCAAAGCGGAAGCGGGAAAGAGAGTATGCAGCAAAACAGTGGCATCAAAAGTGACCTGTACCGCACAATGTTACAGCTGCAGTGTCGTCAGAGGAGTGCTCCTTTTCCTTTTGTCCCTATTTTGCCAACTGTGTCTTCCAGATGGGGACACATACAGTAATAAGGGGAAATGCCGTCACTCACTCTACCCGACAGCCTCAACAACAAGCAAATGCAAAGTCAATAGGTCTGGACTACGAAAGAGCTATTGGCTTTCCCAATATGTTTTAGCTATGTTGCAAAAGATCGTGGCTGCTGTTCAGCATGGCTAAAAGGGGCGGAAAGGAGAGTGGCATGGAGTGGCATGTCAATAGAGTATAGCATCATAGAGTGAGTATATTGAAGTGGAGTGTCATAGAGTGGAGTAGAGTGGCCTTGAGTGAAGTGGCATAAAGTACAGTGGTGCAGAGAGATTGGCATAGAGTGCAGTGGCATAGAGTGCATTGGTTTTGAATAAAGTGGTGTTGAGTGCAGAGACATAGAGTAGAGTGGTGTAGAGTGCAGTACCATAGAGTACAGTGGGGCAGAGTAGAGTGGCGTAGGGTGGACTAGTGCAGTGTAGATTGCAGTGGCGTGGAGTGGCATAGAGTGGAGGAGAGTGGCATAGAGTGCAGTGGCTTAGAGTATATTGTTTCAGAACAGAGGGAAGTTGTGTGGAGTGGTGCAGGGTACAGTGGAGTTGTGCAGGGTAGAGTGCAGAGGTATATAGCAGCATAGAGTAGAGTGATGTAGAGGTTAGTGGCGTAGAGTGCAGTGTTGCAGAGTAGAGTGGCGTAGAGGGCAATGGTGTAGAATACAGTGGTGCAGAGTAGTCAGAGGAGTGCTCCTTTTCCTTTTGTCCCTATTGTGCCAACTGTGTCTTCCAGATGAGGACACATACAGTAATAAGGGGAAATGCCAACACTCACTCTACCCAACAGCCTCAACAACAAGCAAATGCAAAGACAATAGGTCTGGCCTACGCAAGAGCTATTGGCTTTCCCAATATGTGTTAGCTATGTTGTAAAACAGCGTGGCTGCTGTTCAGCATGGCTAAAAGGGGCGTAAAGGAGAGTGGCCTGGAGTGGCATGTCAATGGAGTATAGCATCATAGAGTGGAGTATCGTGAAGTGGAGTGTCATAGAGTGGAGTAGAGTGGCCTAGAGGGAAGTGGCATAAAGTACAGTGGTGCAGAGAGATTGGCATAGAGTGCAGTGGCATAGAGTGCATTGGTTTCGAGTAAAGTGGTGTTGACTGCAGTGACATAAGAGTAGAGTGGTGTAGAGTGCAGTAGCATAGAGTACAGTGGGGCAGAGTAGAGTGGCGTAGAGTGGACTAGTGCAGGGTAGATTACAGTGGCATGGAGTGGCATAGAGTGGAGGAGAGTGGCATAGAGTGCAGTGGCTTAGAGTATATTGTTGCAGAATAGAGGGAAGTTGTGTGGAGTGGTGCAGGGTACAGTGGAGTGGTGCAGGGTAGAGTGCAGAGGTATACGGTATAGCAGCATAGAGTAGAGTGATGTAGAGGTCAGTGGCGTAGAGTGCAGTGTTGCAGAGTAGAGTGGCATAGAGAGCAATGGTGTAGAGTACAGTGGTGCAGAGTAGAATAGAGTGGTGTAGAGTTCAATGACAGAGAGCAGTGGCATAGAGTAGAGTGTTGTAGAGTACAGAGGCGTAGAGTGCAGCGGTACAGAGTAGATTGGTGTGAACATATTGGCTTTGAGTAAAGTGGTGTAGAGTACATTGGCGTAGAGTGCATTGGTGTAGAGTGCAGCAGTGTAGAGTAGAGTGGTGTAAAGTGCAGTGGCATAGGGTAGAGCAGAGTAGAGTGGAGTGGTGCAGAGTATATTGCAGTGGCATAGAGTGCAGTGGAGTAGAGTGGAGTGGCATAGAGTCGAATGGTGCAGAGTAGAGGAGAGTGGCGTAGAGTGCGGTGGCACTGAGTAGATTCTTTCAAAGTAGAATTCAGCAGCACAGAATAGAGTGCAGGGTCATAGAGTTCAGTGTTGCAGAGTAAATTAAAGTGGCTTGGAGTGAATTGGGGTAGAGTGCAGTTGCGTAGAATGTAGTGGCATACAGTTCATTGGCATAGTGTGCAGTAGAGTGGTATGGAGTAGAGTGGTGTAGAGTGGAGTGGTGTATAGTTCAGTGGCAGAGAGTGCCGGTTTGCAGAGTAGAGTGGAGTGGCTCAGAGTGGAGTGGTGCAGAGTAGAGTGGATTTGTGGGTAGAGTGCAGTGGCATAAAGTGGTGTAGAGCACATTAGTGTAGCGTGCAGGAGAATGGCATAGAGTAGAGTAGTGCAGAGTAGAGCGCAGTGGTGCAGAGAAGAGTGGCATAGAGTTTAGTGGCAGAGAGTGCAGTGTTGTTGATTAGACTGCCGTGGAGTGCAGTGGTGTAGAGTGATGTAGATTGCATTGGTGTAGCATGCAGGAGAATGGCATAGAGTTGAGTGGTGCAGAGTAGAAGGTTTAGAGAGCAGTGGCACTGAGTGGAGGGGTGCAGAGTATATTAGAGTGGCGTAGAGTGAATTGGCATAGAGTACACCGGCATAGAGTGGAGTAGTACAGAGTAGAGTGCATTGGCATAGAGTGCAATGGCATAGAGTTCAGTGTTGTAGAGTGGCCTAGACTGGACTGGTGTAGAGTGCAGAGGTGAAGAGTGAAGTGGTGCATACTAGAGTGAGGTACAGTGTATTGGCATAGAGTAGAGAAGTGCAGAGTAGAGTGGAGAGGAGCAGAGTGAAGTGGCATAGAGTGCAGTGGCAGGGAGTGGAGTGGTGCAGAGTAGATTACAGTGATGAAGTGTGGAGTGGCATAGAGTGGAGTGGCAGAGTGTGGAGTGGTGCCGAGGAGAGTGCAGTGGCATGGAGTGGTGCAGAGGACAGTGGAGTGGAGTAAAGTGGAGTGTGTATGGTGTAGTAGCACACTGCCACTACAGACATTACATCTTCACCTAAAATGGCCATTACAATTGCATAGACATGCAGTTTTACTGAGAAACATATACAGTGCACAAACAATAATGTGTGGAAACATCATCACCTAGAGTATTGATTTGTTTTGATTGTATTAAAATATTTGTTCCCACCACAATTCCGAATTACCAAAACATTTTCTTCATGTGTGCTATCCTAATTCTGATATATGTTGAAATATCTGCACAATTAAGTTACAGACATTTAAATTTTGTTGTGTTCTAGAAAAAAATAACATAGTACAGCCTCACTCCAGCACACCTCCAGTAGCCAGCATGATTGGCATATAAACCCTCTCACTTTTAAGCCACAGAAAGAAAGTAAATGCCAAGCTCCCTCGGAAGACTGAGCCTGACATTTGACCTCTGTCTTTGAATGCACAGCAAATGTGACACAATAAGAACAAGATTTAAAGTCCTGCTTACAGAAAGCGAGTACTGGAGGAAGAATACATTAAATAGGGTATGACCCACAGGAGGGACAAACTCAACCTGGACAGCCTAAAACAAATAAAGCCAGCAAATAGAAAGCAAGCAAATGTGAGTTACCAAACACAAAGCCAATGGTAAACAATGGGCAGAAGGCATTCCCAGGGAACCTTTACGAATGCCCTCAATGTCCCCAAGACTAAAAAATTGTTGTTTTGGAGGACTGACAAAAGATGTGAATGATGCTAGCAATTCAGCCAATCACTTAAGGAGATGGATCCAATGCTCATTCTAGGAATGTATCCTGTGGCCTGATGTGAGTGACACACTAACAGAGCAATGCCTGATGGAGGCTGAACGAAGATCGTGTTCCCTCTATGTAGTTTTCTTTATTATTTATTATATTTTATTGATTACAATAGCCCGGAGAAACAGCTAAAGCCATCTCTGGACCCGACCTAAAAAGCACTGAACAAGAGTGCAGTAAGCTCCAAGTCTTTTTCTGAAATCATAAGAGCTTGTTATATACCACTTTTGCGTATTATATTTAAGTAATCAATATTTTAATTGTTTTGATTATAACAGTTCCGGTGCGAAGGTTTAGTTGAATTTAAAGTACTAATCATCGTTCTTATTTTCTTTTAACCAGTCATCCATTTTACATACTACCAGGTTCCTTTATTGTTCATTCAATGCAAGACCATTCTATATTTACTTTTACTGCAGGTGGGATTACGTGCAGATTGACTCAATGTGCTTATTTACCATACTAATGTGCTATTTCAAATAACATAAAAATGGAAATTCTTAAGGATTTTGCGATTACAGTACCAAACAAACCCAGTTTGGAATATGATTTCCCCTTTCCTATGCCACTGCATACTTTCATAAACAGACGTTTTAGGATTCAAGAGTTAATTTAACTAAAACTTCAGAAATATGCAAAACCAAATTTCACTAAGAGTTTATATCGGGTTTCCATACAAAATCCGCTGCTTATCAAAAATACCCATTAAAAATCCAGGAACTGTATGTATTAAGCACTGTGAAATGGAAATGTATTCTACATTCTAACTCGAACAGCAAAATGTTGGAATACAACACCGTTTTAATTTCCATGTTTTGTACCTTCTTATTTGAATAATATAATTAACAGGAATAATGTTCGTATATTTTTCAAAGTATAGTAATATTTAATGCATTGCAATAAGATAATCTCACCTCTATAAGTGTTGACTAATTAGGAAAATCTATCTGTAGTGTCCCATTGGTACCGGTAGCTTTTGATTTGGCAAAATAAATAGAAAAGAGTTCATGATTACCCCACCATTCTTACCTAGAATGTTCCACGTGTACTCATGCACTAAATCCATATATTTCTCTTCCATATAGTTATCAATAATCCATCCTTTTTCTTGTCATTCTTCACATACTGTTTAAAATGTTCTACATATGGCCTTCACCCATATTCCGTTCTCCATTCTGTAACAAGCACTGTTATTCACTTTGCTTCATGCACCCCCTAAATTAGTTCTTCTCAGAAGTTTCCTCCATCTGCCTCTCTACAATCATGTTTGACTTCATTGCAATCACTTACAAAGATGCTATGCTTCCTTCATGCAATACCAACCTTCCTCACCTGCAGACATCTAACATTCTAGAACCCTTAAACATTGTTTATACTTCGTATATCAGGCTTATGGGGCCTATTTGTAGAGGCCATTTTAGAGTATGTAAAGTAGCACTCTGCCTCTTCTATCTTTCCTGTATGGAGATCTCAGCCTGGGTGGCAGAGATATCTGCAAATGTAACTGCATGCTTCAGTAGAAAATATGTGGGAGTGTTGGGAAAACTGGGAATAATTACTACAAAATGGGTGAAGTTTAGGGAAATTAAAGTAGGGTTTTAAGAAGGCACGAGTAAAAACAAGAAAATGCCCACAAATAAGTAAGATAATTGCAATTTAAAATTTACAAAACTACATTTTCTCCTGTAATACTACTGACAAAACATCTTTAAATGTACTCCTGTCCAGGCTTGGAGTAGTAAAGAACAGTACATGGCCAAGGACTGGTGATGCAAAACACTCCCATAGAAATCAATTGAGGTGGGGAATAACACTAACAAACAGAGAAAGATAGCAAAATAAATACAATAACATCCTTTATCAAAGTTAATTCCTTATTTAAATTATAATATTCTTAACATATTAATATACATAATAACATTTTATCAGAATATATGGTAATTGATATCTTATGTTTTTAAGTGAATCGCATATAAAATAATACATAATTTTATATAATAAAGTGACACATTCTGTGTGGGTGGCGAGGAAAGAAAATGTACATTTAATTGAAAACAAGAATTAAATAAGAATTTAATAATTTAATTAAATAGTACTAGTGTTTTAAGTTTTAGTGCAGTGTTCAGTGTCTTGTTACTATGGTAGACCTAGGTGCTTTAACATATTTTCAATAAAATAGTTTCATAATTTTTCTTTATGTAAAATAAATTTCAGCAAATTCCCTATAAAAGTCCCTATTACCTTCTTTAGGCGATGCCCCCTGTGGTGGTAGAGATCACCACAAACAGATGGAAAGTTACTAACAGTAGTCTTACAGTCATTATGAATCTCCATCCCCTTATTTGAAAGACTGAGGACTGGTAAGTCTAAATCTACACAGACATCTTTGCAAGGAAATGGTGAATGAAATCCATGAGGAGACCTAAACCTAGATGTAAGTGCAACTCTCTATATGCAGCCCCAACATAAAAATGTGATTCTTTTTATGTAAGCCCAGTCCTTGGGTTTTGAAAATGAATAAAGAAACAAATTCCTGCCAGCTCATTAAGTATATCACTATTGTAGTATGTGCTGTGCTGCCAAGCTTGATGCAAAAATGGAATGCCAGACAACCCTTGTAACTATCAGTTGGTAACGAGCTTAAGTGGGCAACTTAAAACCTATTATTCCAGCTGAAAATACCAAAAACTAAAGAAGAAGAGCAGCCATGGTGTGAGCTGGGCCTCTCCAGTTGCATTTAATATATGTCCTGTTTTGTTGCACTGTATGAGGAGGAGTTTTGGGGAGCATGGTGGAATCAATAGGCGACGAGGAAGGGCACCTGAAGGTTGAACTACATTGTGGTCACACTAAGAATCCATATATACTTGTGGGAGAACACTTAGATCAGTTGAAGAATGACACATGCAATAGAATAGACCTCACGCTTGCTGAGCCTCTCAAACCTCAAGCACAATAAATTATAATTTATTTTACAGACAGAAATGAGGTTCTGAAACACATTTTTTTAACTAAAAGATTATACCCATTACTACATTTATTTTAAAACCACAATCATTTATTACTTACATAAGATTCAAAATTTTGATTCATCAAAGAGATGATTTGAAGAAATAAGGGAAGCTAACGTGTTTTGCGACTAGAATAATTATTTTGTCATTTCATCAGGGCTAACAAAATATTTTTAACTTGGAACTCTACAAAAAGTGGTAAGAATAAAATGCATTTTTAACAACCAGCATAAACAACCATAATGTATAATGGTCTATACAAAAGAGTAAGCAAAATTGTGACAAGAAACTTTATAGATAAAAAATTCAACAATTGTCTATCATGAGACTTGTTCACAAAACAAATATCCACAAGAGCATTTATTTAGATTTCATTTAACCTTCAGTACACTTTGCTGTGACTGTGATTGTAAACTCAACTAGAAGATCAAATAAAATATCTTACTGATCATTCGCATAGTTCCCAAAACATGCTTCATTGCAAATGTGCACATCACATGTATCTGTGTATATAAATAAACAACCATAATAAGTACCATGAACTTATTGTATCACAACCCGTTCTGCTAATTTCCTGTTACAGCATTAACTGATCAATTCAGCCAGATCTAGTCTAAAGATCGTTCTTATTGTAATGTTGTGTTGATCTGACATTCACTAGGAATACCTAAATTTAAAAAAGTAGAGATATTAACTAACTCTCTTTCAACATGTTCTTAGTTACAATGGCAAAGCTATACTTACCACTTTATGTAGAGTTCCTAATTCATAATATTTTGTTAGTCGTCCTGAAGAAGAGACAATATATTTATTGAAATCGCAAAACACATGTTGGCTTCTAATTATTCCTTCAAAAAATCTTTTTGTTGTATTTTGAATCATATAAATGCTAAATTATTGTTTTATTAACATAAAAAGTTTAATAAAGAACAAAATCTATGAGTTACAAAAACTTGTTTCAGGACCTCATTTTGTAGATGTTATTGTTGATAGCTTGTGTAAGTCATTTAGGTTGTGCCTGTGGTCAAGGAGGGCTTTTTATTTCCTGCAACGAAGAGTAGTAACAGTTACTGTGAAAAGGGGCCTGGTCACCTTAATTTCTGTTATGGACTGATGTTGCTGGTATCTGATCTCTGCACACCAGGCCACTGCTGTCCAGTTCACAGTGTATGTGCTCTGACCCCTAAAACAATACACCAAAGGATATCTCACAATTGGCATGTTTAACTTTCTCCTAAGGTTCTAGGACATGGTGCAGGAAATATTCCAAATGGCATGGAAGCTTAGATGTCACCAGAAGCACACATTTTGCCCTCCTCTTGGCAACCAATGGAAACATGACTTCAGGCCTCCATGTGTATTCTGACTTCTCCAGCTTTATTCATCTGCAGGGAGATCTACCAACTAACAATTTTTACTGTAAGAGGGCCTACTTTGAAATATTAGGTAAACCATGCCTAAGTATGCCTTGTAGCCCACCAAGTAGGGTGCCTGGTATTTAAAAGTAAATTATATAAGAATTTTAGATTGGCATGTACTTATAGTGACAAGCCCTCAAAATCTATTTTCTCTGTTTAGGGCTGAAGCTGTTTCTAGGAAAATTAACAAAGTGCAATTAAAATGCTATATTTGTAATTTTGATTTAAAATAAAGTACAGAGCCCATTTAACCAGTATTTTTTAATATTGACTAAATCCCCAGTTAAATGATGATTACATTGTATTTGTGATACACCTACATGAAAAGTAAAATGTGCAGTCATTATTTTCTTGCAGAAGCTCTTGTAGGCTTATTAGCATTAGCCTGCCTGCAGCTGCCCTTTCTGTCAGAGCTTTCCCCTCAAAGAGGTGTGAAACTATCCCTAGAGCAGAGCCAAAGGCATGGGTCCTTTACAGGATGCCCTGGGTGTGAAGTATGTAACTCGTCCTCACTCAGGAAGGGGAGGGTTCAGTAACGTCATTAAGTGGAAAGGGACCATGGTGAAACCTGTCCATTCATAATGACTTCTAAAGTGAGACCAGAAAAAGAGGGGCCTTTTCCTACCAGGGCACACAGTAGCCATCCCAACTCTATCCAAGTGGGCAAGTTAGCTGGTCCCATTATCAGTTCGGTGTGGTTGAAGAGAAGGAAACTACGCATTTTGTCTGGACACGCCCCTGATTAGACCACCAGCCTCACCCATGGGTAAAAAGGTCCTGCCATGTTGGATTTTACTAGCCATGATGCACTGTAGGATAGTTAACAGTGAGACAAACAGGATGTGGTGCAAAAGAGGGAGGGGTTACCCCTAGGAACAATGTGCTGATTGGTTAGGGTGTGTCCAGGAGTAACTAAAACCCACTGGCTAGTGAACTGTATAAAAGTGGCACTTCATCTCTACGTCCTCAGAACACATATTAAACCTTGCTGTTTGTGACCTGTGTGGAGACCAGAAGTACTGGATCTGCTCTAACTTGTACCCAGGATGGAAAAGTGGACACTATGGGTCAGTTGGTACACCTTCTGTGTGGATAGTAGGTCATCAAATGTTCCTCAAGGCGTTTTCCTGGATTGATCAATTCACTAGTGACATGTGGACCCTGACCTGACTGTGCTAGTAGCCTCTTGGGGAGTGGGCCCTGGACTCTAAGTGCCCTCAATGAGGTCCTGGGAGCCTTAGAATAAACCAAGAGGAACTGCTCCAAAACGAAGAAAAATTTCACCCCGCAGAAGACTGGGTCTAACCATCCAGGACCATCCTCTCTAAGCACACCACTTGGGCAAGAAAATCAGATTGGCTCTGCTCAGAGCTTTTTAATGCCCAAAAGAAGGCTTAAGTGAACCCTTGCGGCTAATGTATTCAGCTTTGGTGTGAACTGGCAGGCTCCAGCTTCCAGGCTTGTCAAGCTAGAAGTCATTAAGCTCCAATACAGAAGCTACAGGCCTCATTTAAACTATGGCAGGCAGTCCGCCATCCATCAGGGTGGAAGAGGTAATTACCTCCACTACCCTGGCCTGACTGTCACCCACCACATTTAAAGGTACAGAAAGTTTGTTGAGCAACTGTGATGTTTCAGGTTATCTGAAAGGCAAGTTCCTAGTGTACAGGACCGCAACACAGCAGCTGAATAATAAAATGAAGGACTGCAAGAGAGATAAAAGAGGGTTCTATGTCACAATATCAACTACAACAATATCACTCAATATACACTGAGTAACCAAATATGGACTTTCTTAACCAGATATGTAAATAACAAAGATAGAGGCTACAAAAATATTGCTTATATAAATAACGCACAAACACTTTTAACTAGAAAAATAAAGTCAAAATATCACACAAATATTAGAAGTAGTGTACAATAGCCAAAATATTTACTGCAAAAATATCGACAGCTGAATTATTTTAAGTAAAAATAATGTAATACACATAAATAATACACATTTTCATTAGAATCTGCAAAGTTTGACTCCTCATTTCTCCTGTCTGTCCATCACTGCCTCTTTCTGCTGTTGTACACATTACTTACTCTTGTTGCTGTCATTGCATTCCTCGCTCTAACTGTGGTTGATTTATATTTTCCCTCTTACTAAAAAAAACTTCACATTCTCCTTCTCTATCACCCTTTCACTCAGTTCCATTCCTGTCACTCATCCTATCATGTTTAGGTCGATTCTAGACAGCGCTTGAACTGTTAGGCGGTCTGTTGTCTGTACTTTCTGGGTCTGACTCCCATGCTTTGGATTGTCTTTTGTGTGTGTCATTTAAAAATCATAGCCTGCAAATGGCTAATCATGGGTGCATGTCCCACCTTTTCTGAGAAGTTCTCTCCCATGGAGTATTGCCACGGGTATGAGCAGCGACGTGCATACAATCCCTAAGTGCAGTGCTGACCTGGGAGTGCAGCGAATAAGTACATGTTTCATGAGGGGCAGGGTGGCCTAGCACACCTCTGAGACATCACAGACCACGCCCAGCTGCGTCTGATCGTGAAGAGGGTTTCGACAAATACTGCCCAGCATGCACACCTCCTCTGGAGTCAGAAGCCACGCCTCTCCCGATTGATGTTTTAGTTGATGCTGGAAAGAGCCGGTTCCGCACTGAGGGAAAATGACAAGAAGAGGTAGCAGAGACCCAATGAAGCAAGGATCAAACATCTAGATCCTGTGAGTCTGCCTTGACCTTCACTCCCCCGTAAGCCTGCCTTACCTTTCAACCCCCCATGAGCCTGCCTTTACCTTCAACCCCCAGCGAGTCTGCCTTTCCCTCTACCCCGTAAATCTGCTTTCACTCTCACTGTCCTGTGAGCCTGGATTTCCTTCCATTAAAGCCCCCCCCCAGGAGTCTGCTTTTCTTACAACCCTCCAGTGAGTCTCCCTTACCCCCTTGTGAGTCAGATTGCCACATCCACGACCTCACAAGACTGTCAGCTTCCTTTTGTGGAGACCACCCCCTCTATCAATTATCTATTCCAGGGGCTGACAGCCCTTAGACTTATGTTTGAACATATAAACCAAGGATATAGCGATGCCTCATTGAAATACCTTTTCTGTGTTTGTTGATAATGTCAAGTGTCTTATGATTTTTGTTATTTTGGATTGTGTTCTATGTGATGCAGGTTGTATATGGCACTTATGTATGTAACCACATAAGCTATGTAACAGTCCTCTGTCCACAAAGTTTATGTACTGTCCAGCACGGCATATGAACATTAATATATTGTGCAAAATTGAAATATTCAGTGTCAATCTATTTCTTATTGTCTTTGTGGGTATCATTGTTGATTATTTTACACCATTTATTGGCTCTCTTAGTTGAATAAAAAAAAAAATCCTACACCTCGCTGTAAGGGTACATACTTCTCAGCAGAACCCATTGTTAATATATACTGTCATAACTGCCCAGGTTCTGCGTGACACTGGGACACTCTATTATTACTCATGGGTTACCTTCATTGGTGGCATCAGCCTGGGGACACTGAAGATGATGCTGTATTTGCTGCTGGTGTGTGTTTGTCTAACTCACTTTCTCATTGTAATTCTAGGTTTTTGCTTGGTTACTACTTCGGCCTCAACTAAGCTTTTAGTTGTCTGTGAAAAGAAGAGACAGACTGGGCTGTAGGGAAATTAGGGTAAATTCAGTGACCTCCGCATGACTGGCCTGTTGAGAAAATCTGATTGGCTAGTCCTCCTCTGGAATAAATTTTTCAGGAGCAAAGCAGGTTGGGCCTGTCCAAGAGGTGAAGTTATGGGGTGTTTGATTCTTTACCCATAGTATTGTCTATATGCCTGAGCGAGGAACAGCAGAAGTGGAGTAGTGGATCCAGTAGGCAAGAGGGACCACACGGAAAACCCAGAGAAAGCAAGCCATCTGAAGCAGTGACTCTGCTAATGTCAAACTCCTTAATACCCCAAGGGACTCCTTGCCCTTCTCTTAGCACACTATTTTATGCCATACAAATAAAGGATTGATTAGAGTGTTTAAAATAATGTGCAAAAAACGTATCGATATTACCTGCAGATTCAGCAAATGCATGGGGAACAAGTTACTGTAGCAACGATATCACACAATCCCACATTTAGTGCGCTGTCGCGTGCCTTTGTTTTGCAGGGTGCAGCACTTGTACACGCACTAAATGGTACGGACCTTACTCCAGTCCTGCCCACTCACTGCCTGTTGTCTCACAACTGGTACCACTCCAAAAAAGTGAGATCAATACTTACACAGCTCCACCCATATGCTTTATGCACCAGGGTCTTCTTATTGCCTCCCCGTCCGTCTGTAGGTTAATGCATCTATACATCACTGCTGCAATTTCAGGAAGGTACATGTCTTCCTCAAGTTTCCAGTTTCAGAAGTGTTTGTTTTAAATAGCTCAGGGTCAAATCGCACACCCTGTGCCGAATTCATTACATCATTCGCAAAGCATCACAGGAGCAAAATCAACCAGCCCTCCTAAAGGACGGATTTTGTTTTGCATATTTAAACTTTATAATAAGCTGTAATGGTCTTAAGTTAAGCTAAAAACCTTTGCATTGCAGCGCCAATAGCTCTAACTATAAAAAATGCGAGACCTTTTGCATTGCAAATGCTTGTTCTCATTGAAACTGTCGACATCACTTTGTTTGTCCTTTCCTGTCATCCTGAGTCTCAGTTTCCTATTGTCAGTAAGGCTACCATGCCATTTTCATTTGTCTTTCCATGTCACTCTGTGTGCCTTCTTTTCTTTGCTTGTCACTGTTTCCCTTTCTCATCACTCTGCCACTTCTTTCATACATCACTCTCTTACACTCTATTACTCTGTCTCATCCTGTTATTCCCCCTTTACATTCCCTGTCATCTCTAGTGCGTCTGAAAGCTATCAATCTATAGTTTGCTTCTTAACATGTGCATGCACTTCCTCTCCTCCTCATTGGCTGGCTTATGCTGTGTCATCTTGGTATGCCTCTCCTGACTTCTACCCACTAGTTTCTTTCCAGTTCCTCAGTCCTTCTCTGACGCCCCTAACCTCAGCTCACATTATTCACAGATGTGTGAAGCTGAGGCTGCTGGGACAATCCTGCCCAATGCAAAGTATGCAACAACTGGTAACTCTAAGGCCCTCATTACAAGTCCTTTGTGGAATTACCCCGGGTACAGAATCTCCAAAAATACCGGGATTTCTAGTTACTTCCCTTGCAATGGGGAATAGCACACGGACCCAGGAATACCGGGGCTAACTCTTCATCTTTTTCCCCCTTCTGTGAAAATGAACATTCCAAAACAGATCCCATTTACCACTAGCTTGGAACATGTCAGATGGAAGAGCAGAATTGGTGTTGTTAAGCTAAGGTGTACAGGCATACATGGTTGTTAGTGCTAGGCACTTTAAGACGCTTTGTGCAACCATAGCCTGGTGTTAGTGAGAATAACCGTCTGAAACACTGTCATCAGTAGAAAACGCAAGCAGCTAGAGATGTGTGTAGTTAGACTGTGTGGCATAGTACAAATTGCAGTGATCCCGTACAAAAGTCGCAGGGCCAGATGTACGACGTATTTTTGCATGCGCAAACGGGTTTGCGACCCGTTTGCGCATGCAAAAATACCTAAGGGCCATGTACAAACCCTAATTAGCGAGTTGCAATTTATTTGCGACTCGCTAATTAGGATTTGCGACTCGCTATTGCGTCGCTTCCTAATAGCGAGTCTGAGCCCTATGTATGACTGTTTTGCGACTGCAATTGCGGTCCCAAAACAGTTGCAATTTGCCACCTACTTCAAGTAGGTGGTTAAGCATTTGCAAACATGGGAATGCATGGGAAAATATTTTTTAAGGGCAGGCAGTGGTTCCAGGGACCACTGCCTGCCCTCAAAAAATGAAAGGAAAACGTTTAATTTTTTTTTTTTTTAAATGCATCCCATTTCCTAAAAGCAGTCCAAGACATGGAGGTATGCTGAGCCCAGCAGGCCACCATCCCTGGGAGGGGCAGCCATTCCCAATGGGGTCGCAAATTGCGAGTGGCTCATTAATATTCATGCGCCTCGCATTTTGCGACCCCATTAGGAATCGCTAACAGTGTCTCTGACACTGTTGTACATTTGCTTTTGCGAGTCGCAAAATTTTTCCCAATTTGCGAGTCGCAAAAGCAAAAGGTGGTACATCTGGCCCCCAGTTCCTGAAAACGAGTCGCACTGATATGTAGAACTGCATTCTCGGTCGCAAAACATCCGCAGTTGCCACCAACTTCAAGTTGATGACAACCCATTCGCAAACGGGAAGGAGTGCTGAAGGGACACATTTTCCTTTGCGAATGTGAGCGCCAACATTTTTTAGGAGCAGGCAGTGGTCCTATGGCCCACTGCCTGCTCCTGAAAAATGAAAAGGTAGCTTTTCATATTTATTTTTTAAATGCATCCCGTTTTCCTTTTCGGAAAACGGGCTGCATTACGAAAACAAGCATTTGCAATGCAATAGGTCTCGCATTTACGCATTTACGCGAGATTGAGCTATTGACATTGCAAATGACAATGCCTTTTATTTTTGTTTTCGTATTTTAAAACATAAATAAAAGGCATTGTCATTTGCAATGTCAATAGCTCAAACTCGCATAAATGCGAGACCTATTGCATTGCAAATGCTTGTTCTCTCTTTTGCTGAGGGTCAAACTCTGAGGATGAGGAAAATATGCGCCGGGGCCCCAAAGTGCCCCAAAGTGCCACTGGTGCCAGAGAGGGGTCGGGGCAGAGAGCAGGGAGGAAAGGAAGCAGAAACCTAGGGCAGCGTGAAGGTGAATGTGACAGGAAATGCAGGAGGCAGAGAGCACGTGAAGGGACAGTGCACAGTGAACCCCAAGGGTATAAAGGGTAGAGACCGAGAGCCCCGGGGCACAGAGGAGAGGTGGAAGAGACCCCAAGGGTAGAACAGGCACGGAGGACAGGGGGAGGGCAGACAGGACAGGGACAGTGAGCAGAGGCAGAGAGCACGTGAAGGGACAGTGCACAATGAACACCGAGGGTATAAAGGGTGGAGGCTGAGAGAAACGGGGCAGAGAGGTGAGGTGGAACAGACCCCAAGGGTAGAACAGGCAGGGAGGACAGGGGGAGGGCAGACAGGACAGGGACAGTGAGCAGAGGCAGAGAGCACGTGAAGGGACAGTGCACAGTGAACCCCAAGGGTATAAAGTGTGGAGGCAGAGAGGAGAGGTGGAAGAGACCCCAAGGGTAGAACAGGCACGGAGGACAGGGGGAGGGCAGAGAGGACAGGGACAGTGAGCAGAGAGAGAAGATGTGAGAGAGTCCGAGGGCAGAATAAACAAGGAGAACAGGGAGGAGCGGGCAGTGAGCAGAGGGCAGTGATAGAAGGGGCAGCAGAGATTGAAGGAGACAGATGGCGTGAGGGTGAAGGAGGCAAGGAGCAGAGGGCGGACAAAGGATAAAGGGCAGGTAGCAGAAGGGCAGAGAGCACGAGAGTACTGTCAGAAGTCAGGATAGGGCAGAGAGCACGAGAGTACTGCAAGAAGTCAGGATAGGGCAGAGAGCACTAGAGTACAGTCAGAAGTCAGGATAGGGCAGAGAGCACGAGAGTACTGTCAGAAGTCAGGATAGGGCAGAGAGCACAGAAAAGGGAGGCAATTTCTAAAACTCACCTGAACTTACTTGAAGTCCAATATCAATTTTAACTTCTTTCTAGCGCTACATTCTTTTGGATTTAAAGCATGTTCCTTCACATTTGGAAATATCATACAATTTCCAAAATCGAAATTCGAAAAAGTACGTTTGGCATAATACCTACCTTTACAAATTGAAATTATCCTTAGGTCCCGCTCATCTTTGGAGGCCTTTTGCGTGCAACGGTGGAAACATTATTTGAAATTAGACTCACAACCTAACAATGCATAACTAATATTGGAATGTTGGAAAGCTTCCCAATTGGTAGCAAAACAAATATACTGTAATAATTTTGAGCTAGGTTCGGGCATACCAACTGTGGGTCTGATTACGCTAGTAATCCTTTTGCTTTTACACCACAGACTGCTAATGTCGAGTTCCCACCAAGGCTGTTATAGCATGATAAAATGTTAACACTTCGGTGCATGGACTTAGACAAGGATTTATATAGATTGACATGCATCGATTTGTCTGTCAAAAGCAATTAACTTATAAACTACATTATTGTCTGATGTGTTGTGATTCTTTTATGTTGTCATTTCTTAGAAGTCCTTCTAAATTAGTTTCTAAAAACGTGTGTCAACATTCTGTCCTTTGTTTATAGTCTTATCTTTTACAAATTAGAATATCTGGCCGACATACAGCGATTATCATCATCAGCAAACACCTTAACGAGATCTCCATGAATCTCACTGAAAAATACTGACGTTTCTTTGTTCTCTCGCTGCCTAAATTTTTTAAAGTTTTCTTTCGGTCTCATGTTTTTATGGCATTGCAGCATAAATACTAAAAAGGCTGCACATGTGTAGACAACAACAGTACACAGTTGTTGTCAGTAATGAAAGGCACCTGTCTGACGTGTGAGGCACAGCTAGCTATGCAATGGCAAGGAATCCTTTTGCTTTCACAGGTTACTTAATTGCTTTTTGGCCGATCGAAGTAGAACAAAAAATAAGAACGAATGTTTTTATGGATCTGTCATTAGGACATGTGCTTTGCCTCCCTTCAGATGTTCTGGCATATGTTGTACAAAAAGTGTACTAGAATTCTCCTCATCATTTCAAGTTCAAGAATTTAACGTGTGGTTTAGAAGTGAAGGTTTTTTGGTGTTTACTATGGAAAACAGTCACATTACTTCATTTCCAAAACAAGTTGAATGTAATAGTTTAGTTCTTTTCATAAATTGAACATATAAAATGTATTACTTAGCCAAAACAGTCATTTGCAAGATGTTTAAAAAACGCATGGCTAATTACCACCCGCAAATGTGGGTACAACTAAAGCAGTGTAATGATAACTTAGTGCAGCTTGTGCAGGTACCAACCCCAAGTGAATTCTTATGGCGCAGAGCAGGCTAATTCTCTGATGAGAGAATGGCATGGTGGCGGAGAAAAAGGGAGGACGACGGACAAGTCCGCACATTTGGGTATTCGTGGTTACCACTTAAAAGATTGCTTTCTATTTCTTGCATACTACTTTAAAGTGCCGGAACACTCTTAAGTATTATAAGTGAACAAAAGGATGGTTTACTCTGGGTTTATGTACCGTAAGGCTGGTGCAGATGTTATGGCGTCTTGCGGTTTGGGGGCTGTCAATGTGGGAAGATGAATACAGTGTGAGAAAGTGGATTATTAATTGGGGTGCATTGTAGTCCACCACAAGTAGTAATGGCACCATTTTTATTAGGTCCAGTAAAGGTCTCAATAGTTTAGACCTGAGCTCAACCCGTGTTAGCTATGGCACACAGCAGCCAGGTTTAATTTAGGAAAATATTTATAGCAATAAAAATACTACTCCAATTTATAAAAAGAAAGAATAATTTATTGAACAAAATGACAACAAAAATGAAAAAAAAATCTAAAAAAGGGAACCGCAGATGTGAATTTTTAAATTTTTAAATAAAATAAAGTCATAAAGCACACCGCGATGGAGCAGAGGTCGGATACAAGGACCAGGTTGGTCTCGGTCACAGAGTTACATTCAGACTTAAACATTTTTTGAGAAGGTAGAGTCCTCAGAGGGGCAAGGCTACAGGCTGGATCTAAAGAAGTGTTTGGCAAAGACAGGTTGACAAAGGACAAGGGCTCGGGGGAAGCCATCGATAAAGGTGGGAAAAGCTCAAAGTGGGAAAAGTCCAGAGTTTGCGCCCAGGAAGCTGCTGATGCCGATCGGATCCTGCTTGACGTTGGGCCCAATGAAGATTTCTACATTCAGACTTAGGGGTCGATTCCGATCCCGGCCAGAAGCGCACCTAACACTATTCGTCCGGAAAAAAACCAAGCCGAACGCGTGTTTCCCGACCGATTCGAACAGTCGTCCGAACGAGCAAGTACGATGCGCATAACTGCTTAGATTCCGAGCGAGCCGTACTTACCCATTCCAGCTCCAGTTCCCCGCCCGAGCCGGATCCGTAAACGCCGAATCGAGTCGCACGGAAGCAAATACACAGCACCTTCCGGCCGGACTAGTACGATGCGCCTTCCGTATGCGCCGAACCCGTCGCTACGTCCGGCACGTCAGAGCATCCGGGAGAGCTGCACATAAGCTCCGATTCGCGCCACAAGACGATCCACGGCGACGAGACGAACAAGCCAGCGACGAGTACGAGTCGAAGCCACGAGAAACCCGAACGAGACGACCCAACCATGAATCCCATCGCGCAAGTTCTACCAATACTCTACATCTATTACCGGGACCAGGACCGGGACCGGTACGGACGCGTACGACGCAGACGGTAAGTCAAACACCCACAACACAAACAAACGACACGTACACATAGGGATGCAGAAATGACGTACACTAGCAACAGCAGAACCATAGGGGCGGGATGGCTATCACCAATGCCATACACACCCATAGGGGGATGGATGCCTACCATTACCACCACCCCTACTCAGGGGGGCCTGGATGCCTGTCACTACTACCATCCCCACTCATAGGGTGATGGATGCCTACCACTACCACCACCCCTACTCATGTGGGCCTAGATGCCTGTCACTACTACCATCCCCACTCATAGGGGGATGGATGCCTACCACTAACACCACCCCTACTCAGGGGGGCCTGGATGCCTACCACTACCACCACCCCTACTCATGGGGGGATGGATGCCTACCACTACCACCACCCCTACTCATGGGGGCCTGGATGCCTACCACTACCACCACCCCTACTCATGTGGGCCTGGATGCCTGTCACTACTACCATCCCCACTCATAGGGGGATGGATGCCTACCACTACCACCACCCCTACTCAAGTGGGCCTGGATGCCTGTCACTACTACCATCCCCACTCATAGGGGGATGGATACCTACCACTACCACCACCCCTACTCATGGGGGCCTTGATGCCTACCACTACCAGCACCCCTACTCATGGGGGCCTGGATGTCTACCACTACCACCACCCCTACTCAGGGGGGCCTGGATGCCTACCACTACCACCACCCCTACTCATGGGGGCCTGGATGCCTACCACTACCACCACCCCTTCTCATGGGGGCCTGGATGCCTACCACTACCACCACCCCTACTCAGGGGGGCCTGGATGCCTACCACTACCACCACCCCTACTCATGGGGCCCTGGATGCCTACCACCACTACCATCCCCACTCATAGGACGGGTAATGCATGACACAACCAGCATACTCCAGCATAAGGAATGTCAGAAAAAGACATCACCCCAACATCATGACAAGCGTGTGTAGTCTGTGTCAGATGCCTACAACACTGAACATGACAATGAACATACAATGTGACCCCCTATCACATGTGTCACACATAAATGTGTGTGGCCTCCACAATGCAAGCAGACCATGACCACTGTGGCAATGGGGTCTAAACCCCCATCATCACAGTAAGTGTGGTGTCCATAGCTGTCCATAGCTGAAGCCCAATTGAACATTGTGGCAATGGGGTCTAAACCCCCATCATCACAGTGACCAAAATGTAAGTGTTGTGTCCATAGCTGAAGCCCAATTGAACATTGTGGCAATGGGGTCTAACCCCCATCATCACAGTGACCAAAAGGTAAGTGTGGGGTCCATAGCTGAAGCACATTTTGAACATTGTGGCAATGGGGTCTAAACCCACATCATCACAGTGACCAAAATGTAAGTGTGGGGTCCATAGCTGAAGCACATTTTAAACATTGTGGCAATGGGGTCTAAACCCCCATCATCACAGTGACCAAAAGGTAAGTGTTGTCATGGAAAAAGCTGCAACTGCCAAACAGCATGGATGATTCCTGGTCACACAACAACAAACACATCAGGGGCAAAGTAGTGCTTGTGTCCCATAGCAACATAGATTGGGTGAGGCAAACAGTGCAGTGCAAATAAGACATACCTTTGGCCATGTGCAGACAAACATCACCCATGGGGGATGACATTGTCAACATTTATCAATTACACAATGACAGAAGTGACCATCATAATGCAGACCCACATATCTGCACCAATGGACACACAAATTTAGATATCCTGTGGAGACTGTAGATGTGAGGTGAACAAATACCATACCATGGCAGCAATGGAACATACAAACCCTGATCATTGTGCTGACTGATGACCTAGGAGTCCCAGGGACAGCAGGGGAAATCCACCAAACTACATACAGCCAATGGCACACTAAAGATATGCCAATGCAGTGGTGCAGATGCACAAACACAAACAGGCAGCCTCACACTGCATATCAACCACAACAGGTGATGGGGGGGTGTGCCAGTGTCCCCAGGCAACCACACAACACATGAGGAGGCCTGAATCACAATTACACAGATGTGTATACAGTGCCACACAAAAGTAACTCATGGATGGGATTCCCCTATGTGGGCAATCAGGCATTGTTAGATGAGAGGGAGCCCAAATAACACATGTCACACAAGCTTGTAGGAACAGCAACTAACACAGCAAGAGACAGACCCACCACAGCACTACTCCCAGGGACCCCACATTGTGGTGACACTAGCCTGCATGATAATCCCACTGTGATGACAAAGGTAGATGTCGTTCACACTGTGAACCACAGCCATGTGTCCTGAGCAACTAACTACCATCACACCTACACAAGCACAAATCAATCAGCACGGCCTGTCAGCCAAGGCCAATATGGAGGTAGGGGTCTAGCCGTGCAACAACTCACATTTGCACACACTCAACACCACACACCTTGATCTCCAACAATGTGCAGCTGTGAAGCTCACATGGACCGGTGACATTGCACATGCACCCATGACAATCCCAGGGGGGGTGTTGAGAACTAAGGTGCGAAACCCATCACACATGGCCAGTCAACAAGACTCGTGAATGTCTGACACACTGCACAGTACGCCGTACATGGGCATGACGTGAAATCCACCCCAATCAATGGGATCCCGGCCACAGTCACACACCAATGAAGAAGCCAAGGTCACCCACAAAGAACACACATAGACAACTTCCAACATTGCAGCTCTGACCCTGAGGAGTGGCAGCTGTCACACACACAACGTGTCACAATCACTGAAAGCTACCACAAACTGTAAATTACATGACTTGTGTAACCAACAAGTGCCAAGGGAATCCTGACTGTGTCCCATCTGCGTTGGCCCACATCCCCAGCCCTGACAACAAAGACAACTAGGGATGACAACCTGATGAACATTAGTTTGCCATGCACCCACATCCCGGAGAAACCAGGTCCAAGATGCTGGATGAACACAGGACAACTCAGCAAGCATCACAAACAGGAACATCCCTAGGGACACAGCCTGTGTAGGAAAAGGGAAGGGAACACACACAGACATGCTCACACAACACACAACACGGGCCCAGGCAATGTCACAGGATTACACACTGCCATGAGGGCACTCCACTCCTGTGGAAGGTCCGCTGTGCCAAACCTTGTCTGTGCACGACTCAAACATGTCAGCAGAACACTCGGTCAGTGAGTCAACAACTACAACACACTGAAGGCTCTGCTCACATCAGCCTGGGTACGGGAGTGTCACGTCAGTCATCTGCATACACCCTAAACACGTGTCAAGCAAGTTGCACTGTATACACAGATGAGTCCTTCAACATTGATGTGCCAAACTGCATGTCCAGTGGAGATGGGCACACAGTCAGGGAAATAGAAACATTGAACAGTGGTAAGCCCACCAGATGTGCATCAGTGTAAGCCAAAGATGTTAATTTACAAATGCAAAACGTACATCCCTGTGTCAATTGCTGAACATTACACCCTCAGACTGCAGCAAAGGATGCTATAGATCCAGACTACATTAGGACACATATCCCATGGACCACATGGAGTCCATCACAGCAACACTTCATTTTCCTGATCTGAACACTATTACAACTGCAAATGCATGATGATACTCATCTACATCATGTACATCCAAAGAAAAACCACAAGTAAACAAAAAGAGGCTTTATTCAGCAAATGTTAAATTAAAACTTGAAGTCCAAAAGAAACTAAGGCCAATGGCCAGTCCAAATACACAGTCCCAACAGGGTAATACGTGACAACTTGCCACCCATTGCTGGCCTGCACTGGTACGGACAGGGGACATCCCCCTCGGAGGGGCATACAAGGGGCAGGCCAGGCACTGCAGGGACAGGATCAGGGGATGCCAGAAGGAGGCAGTGAAGGGGTGGTGGGTTCAGGAGTGTCACCGGCAACTGCAGTGGAGGTGTCTGACTCAGTGGGGGCCGGCACCACTGTAGGGCACAACTCAGATGGTGTGGGTGCTGCAACCACTGCAGTGGGCGGGTCAGATGGAGTGGACTGGGTCCCCACTGCAGTGCCCGAGTCAGACGGGGTGGTTGTGGACTCCACTACAGTGCATAACTCCAAGGGAGTGGAAGGGGGGCAGATGAGGTGGGCAGGACAGAGGGGGGACCCGGTCTCCACACCAGTGGCACAAACAGGCCCACCCCCGAGCAGTCTGGTTTGGGGGTGGAAGAGCAAGTGGTAGGGGGGAGGGCCTAAGCAGTTTGGGGATGCGGTATCAGTGTGTGGGGGAACCTGGGGCAGGGTGTTGTGGTGGAACCTGTGCAGTGGTGGCCTGGGGGATGGAGGAGAGAGACTGTGTGGTGGAGCTGCGTGGTGGTGGTGGTGGGGTCTTGCCCTTCCTGGTCTGGGGGGACTTACGAATGGGGTCCTCTGTCTGCCTGTGCCTGGGGGAGGGTGTCCGGGTGTGAGGGGCACTCCCCTCTGTGTGTGGTGGTCGCCTCTTCCGCCTGGACTTCGTGTCAGGTGTATCTGTGGGGAAGAGGCCAAGCTCACAGAGGAAGAGCTTCTGGGAGGGGGGCTTTGCAGGTGAGGCAAGGGAAGGGCTTTTGGAGGGAGAGGTATCTGAGGACTGCGCAGTGCTCATGGATGCGTGTGTGTGTGTCTGGGCCCCATCCCCTGTGAGTGAGGTATCAGTCCCCTGACTGTGCGTGCGTGTGCGTCTGGATTTTGGCTTGTGTGTCTGTGTGCCGCTTGTGTCTGTGCTGGTGCGTGCCGGTGCCGGTGTGTGTGTGCTTGGGACAGGTAGGGTGCTGGGGATTGTGGATGGGGCAGAGGTAGGAGGGGTGAGGGACTGTTGCAGGAGGGACACTGCTGCCGTCAGTGAGGAGGCCATGGACTGATTGGTCCAATGTAGGGCAGACATGCCAGATGACATGCTCTCCATGAATGACACCAGTTGTGTCAAAAGACCCGTGTGTGCATGGAGGACACTCAACATTGATGTCTGCCCTACATGGATCTGCTTAAGTAAGTCCACAGACTCCACACTCAGGGCAGCAGGGTGGACAGAGGCAGGGGGTGCGGTGCCTGGCATGAAGGAGACACGCTCCCCTACACGGGAGCATCCACGGACATGTGGGATGGGAGCAGATGGGAGGGTGGAGATGGTGGTGGTGGCGGGGACAGACTTGCTTGCCGTTGCCTCAGGTCTGCTGACACCCGCCTCCACAAGGGAGTCCTCACTGAAAGTGCTGTTTTCCCCAGCCGAGGTGGTCGTAGCTGAGGTCTCCTCAGTGTGGCTCCCCTAAACCTCCGTGCCACTGGGTCCCTCGCTCTCCCTTGCAGTGGACCCAGTCTGGCTCTGCCGCTCCTCTTGGTCCGTGGAGCTGTCTCCTCCTGTGGCCGTGGATGTATCTGCAAACAATCAGGATAAACAGAGCAACATAAGTCACCTGTACTGACCACACACACCACAGTAAGTACAGCACATCACAGAGCAAGCCCTGACATCATTTGCTAGACATTGCAATTAGTGCTGACACGGATTTGAAGAAGCCCATTGTCTGCCTGACAGTCAGTCATGCCACACATATCCTACCTGTCCATGCACCCATCTGTCTGCTGCCTGTTGTATGCGACTAATCATATGTGCACACATGCACCACATACACAGTTGTTGGACATCCAAGAGTATATATGGAAATGTGTCACTCCAAACACATGCCATCTCCTGCCACTGACTCAGTACATGTGTCAGGAAAAGTGATGGTTAAAGTCTCTGTTGATATGCGGGTTTTGCTTCCATCACCAGACAAAACGATGTCCTCATGTCCTGATAGACAATGCAACAATGGTGTGCATGCAGGACATATCACACCACTGCTGGATCACCCTTTGCGATTGGAATGTCATGGCACAGGCCTGTCTGGAAAGTCAGTCATAACTGTCTCCTGTCACAGGGGCAGTGCATACACACAACACCAGTCTGCACTGTGTCACAATCAGGAGAGTTTTAGAAATGTAAGCCCTGTAGCTGACAGGTGCACATGTGCACCCCAGGCCACCCACATCATGAGGACTGAGATGATCCCACGTCAATCAAATGAGACATTTGAGTGACTGCAAACACAAATCCATAAACATGAGCACTTCACCGTCTGATGAGAATGAACCAAAGCTGCCTGCACCTCAATGTTTCATACAACATTGTGCACAGTCAAGGGATCAGAGACCTATGCATTGACCTATGTGCAGATCCCATAGTCATAACTCAGATGGCTGGCCACCCCAAATTGTTAAACACTCCAGGAGTCCAAATAGCAAGGCCACACCACGGTGACACAGAGGCACACACCTGAGTGCACTCTTCACAATGCCCAATATGTATGCTGACACACGGGAGTGGGAGAACAGAGTGCCTTCGATGTACGGAGTAGGCATTACAGTCCTGGTCCATGTGCAACATGGTATTACCCTGAACACTAGGCAGGTGGCTATGCATGTGTCACACACATGCTGTACATACTTCTGAGGCCCCTACCTTGGTCTCTGCAGCAGCATGGGTGTGTGGCACATACCCCAGACATGTGGTGAGTCAGAGCATTAATTGGAACACATATTAAAGCCATACCCAGAGTACATGTCAGATCACAGGCAATGTGAGCAATTGTACCACCCATGCAGCCCACCACAAAGTTCCTGTAACTGATGCTGTCCCCAACTTGAACCACAGGTAACTGCAAGTACACAGTACCCAAGTGACCTAAGTCACAGACTGTAAGGGCCACACCACACCTGTGTATCAGATGAAAAGGGGGCATGACACAAGTGAGGGACATGAGTCCAGGACGACATGACAGTTGTACTGTGGAAGTGGAACCAGGCTAAAGGAGTGCATAGAGCATGTCAGTCATAGTACACAGTTGAGGCTAGCACATACCCCTCCTTGCTGCTGTCTGGCCTTCAGCTGCCCATCCAGGTCAGGGAAGACCACCGCCAGGATCCGGAGCATGTGGGGGTCAGGGTCCGGTGTCCGCCCCTCCTGCGAGGAGGCGACAGCTTCAGCTGGACCCTTGCGATCCTCCGGGTCCAGCCCCGAAGGTCCTGCCACCTCTTCTGGCAGTTGCGGATCCTGCGCCTGTAGACCCCCACAGATCGCACTGCCCGGACGATGGTCAGCCAGATCTCCTGCTTCTGGTGGGCATCAACCTGTGAGGATGACAAAGTGAAAAGGCCATTACTACACATGCAACATTTCCGTGCATCACACAGTTGGATATACATGTCTCAATCACAGGGGCATATGATCTACACAGGTAGTGCAACTATGGCTATGAACAGTTTGCCAGCAGTTACTACATGGTATCATTGCCTGGGAAGTAAAACATTGTTGGAATGCACTGTTACTGCACTATACCTGTTCAGTGCCTGTGACTACACACTTTGGGGGTGACAACTACTCAGTGAGCATGCTACCCACTGGTGTACACACTGTACGTCTTGCTAGTCAGACAACATGCACAATTAGTAAGGCAGTGGACAGCACACTCACCTGCTCCCCTGGTTTCCCATACAGCTTGCTGTACTGTGGAAGGAGGCTGTCCAGCAGGGCCTGGTTCTCCTCAGTGCTGAAGGCTGGGGCTCTATCCACAGTACGTGCCATTGCAGTAGCCAGAGGATGCAGAGACAGCAGCAGTGTTGGTGGCAGATGTTGTCCTGGAGCATGTAGTGCAGGCAAGTGAGCTCTCAGGGGAACAGCCAGCATTATATGTGTGCTGCAGAGGCAGATACTGTCCCATGTGCCCAAAGTGATAGGTCCAAGTCGTTTGCATCTTCTGAATCTGGCCAATCCATGGAATTGCACCACTTATACACGCCCACAGCATCATTCAAAAGTTTAACTTCATGACACCTGTTAGAAATGGGATCTCTAGTTGGCAAGGGCTTGCACCTTTGTCCAAGTAGGGACCCTTCTTCCTAGTCAGGGTAAGGGAGTTACACTCCTAAAATAACCCCTGCTCACCCCCTTGGTAGCTTGGCACGAGCAGTCAGGCTTATTCTAGAGGCAGTGTGTAAAGCATTTGCACATAACCAACAGTAATACAGTGTAAGCACTACAAACGGACACCACACCAGTTTAGAAAAATAACCAATATTTTTATATACTCAAGACAAGACCAATTACGACAAAAATCCACAATACTATACTTTAAAAATGAATGCTTGATAAGGTAACTTCTTCTTTGCAGGAATAACACAAAAGCAAAGTTCGTACGAGTCGGTAGCCCCGTCCGGGCCTACCGTGATGCTGAATTACACAGAGTCCAACAGTTCCAGCCGACCGCGTCGCTACGGGCCAGAACAGTCGTGAACAGACTCGGTCACAGTACCTTTCTTGTTGTGGCTGGTACGGAGTGTACGAGCCGGTCGGCGTTCGTCGCGGTTGCGGTGCAAGACGGAGCGATGCAAGGTGCGGTGTCCCTCGATGCGGTGCAGGCAGCGGCTCGATGAGCGTCATGCAGACAGAGTCGGTGAGTCCAAGGCGTGCGGTGCAGGGCGAGACGGTGTACGATGCGGTGCTGACAGGTTGCGATGCAGGCGACCAAGCCGGAATGCGGGAGCTGGCGTCGGACAGCGGTGCGAGTCGGAGCGGTGCGTCGCAAACGTGCGAGCGGTGCCCCAACTGCGATGCGGTCACGACTGTTGTGCCAGTTGCAGCGTCCGCGTCGGTCGGGTCCGGCTGGTTCAGTGAAGCGATGCGATGCGAACTGCGGTGCCCACAGGTCACGGTGCAAGCAGCGGCTCGGTGTTGGCGGCGTCGGACGTCGCCCACGGTGAGACCAGGGTTGCGATGCGAAGCGGGGCGATGCGGTCTGCGGTGCAAACAGGTCACCGGTCAGGGATGGATTCGGTTGACGGAGTCGGTTGCAGTTCCCTTCCTCTGTGGCAACTGAAACAGCGTTCCAGAAGCGGTACCCAGAGGCTTGTGAAGTCTTTGCAGTCCCTGAGACTTCTTAACAGGAGGCCAGCTCGGTTTCAGGCCCTTGGAGATACTCAGCACACGTTTGTAGAAAGTTCAGTCCTTTCACTGCCCAAGACAGAAGCAGCAACTGCAGGCCAACCCAACAAGGCAATAACTCAGCAAAGGGGCAGTACTCCTCTTAGCAGCTCTCCAGCTCTTCGTCTTGACAGGTTCCTTGATTCCAGCGAGATCTAAATTCATGGGGTCAGGGCCCCAATATTTATATCCCAAATTCCTTTGTTCTCTGAAGGCAGAGAGGCCTTCGCCTAGTCCAAACCAGTTCTGGAGCACTTTGTTGACAAGTCTCCGTCCCTTCTTTCAGAGAGTAGGCCAGGGACATCAGACGCACCACAGGAGGTGGAGCCAGCATTGTGGAGGGAAGGCACTGTCCTATTCAGGGCCCAGGTGCAACTCCTCCCACCCATCTACATGTAGATCTTGCTATTCAGCCCTGTGCTGACTCACCCTGTCTCCTGGCATCCCCCAGCCCCTGTCACTCACACTCCAGACAAGGAATACACAACCTCGCAGAGGCAGGCTTGGATGGTTAGACAAGAAAATACCCACTTTCTAAAAGTGGTATTTTCAAACACAGAATGTTAAAACCAACTTCACTAAAAGATGCATTTTATCATTCTGAGTCCAGGCATACTAAACTCGAATTTCTACCATGTTCCCGGGGTCAGTTAGGATTATAAGCTGTAATAATCAAAACCGCCCGTTCTGGCCTATGGGGAACAGGTAGCCTTGCAATAGTGAAAAACGAACTAGGCTGTAATTCACTATCAGGACATGCCACACACACCAGGGCATGTCCTACCTTTCGCATACTACGCACCCTGCCCACAGGGGTACCTTGGGCCTACCTTAGGGGTGACTAACATGTAGAAAAGGGAAGGTTTAGGGACTTGCAAGTGTGCGCACTTGCCAAGTCGACATGGCAGCCCCAGGCTGCGCACAGGCTCTGCAATGGCAGGCCCGAGTTACACTTTACGGGCTGTTTGCGTGGGTGGCTCAATCCAGTGCTGCAGCCCACCAACAGCATTTGGTCTATAGGCCCTGGCACTCGCAGTGCACTTTACAAGGGAATGACACATAAACCAAATAGGCCAATCATGGAAACGCCAATCCATAACACATTTTATACAGGAGAACTTGCACTTTCCCACTGGACAGCAGTGAGGAAAGTGCGCAGAATCATTACACCAGCAAAAACAGAGTCAAAACCGGGAGGTCAGAAAGCAAATAGTCAGGGGAAACACGCCAAAAGATGCCAAGTCTAACACATGTCCCCTCCAGCTGAAAGTAGGGAGAACTACCGAACCCCATTGGAGTTCTCTTCACTAAGGCGGAAGAACCTGGACAGACCATCTGCGTTGGCATGTTCTGTACCAGGACGGTGTTCCACCGTAAAGTCCATTCCCTGTAGGGAGATGGACCACCTCAGCAGTTTTGGATTCTCAACCCTCATTTGCATCAACCATCTGAGGGGCCTGTGGGCTGTCTGAACCCGGAAGTGAGTCCCAAACAGGTATGGTCTCAACTTCTTCAGCGCCCAGACCACAGCAAAAGCTTCCCTTTCTATGGCACTCCACCTCTGTTCCCTGGGGAGTAGTCTCCTGCTAAGGAAGACTACAGGCTGATCCAGGCCCTCTTCGTTCAGTTGTGAGAGCACCGCTCCCACACCATGCTCTGAAGCGTCAGTCTGCACGACGAATTCCTTGGAGAAGTCAGGTGCCTTGAGCACGGGCGCCGTGCACATGGCTGCCTTCAGGGCATCAAAAGCTTTCTGGCAGGACTCAGTCCAGATCACTTTCCTGGGCTGCTTCTTAGAAGTCAGCTCTGTTAAGGGGGCAACGATGGTGCCATAGCCCTTAACAAATCTCCTATAGTAGCCGGTGAGACCTAAGAAGGCTCTCACCTCTGTCTGGGTCTTGGGGGGCTCCCGAGCCAGAATGGTGTCAATCTTGGGTTGTAGGGGCACTTACTGGCCTTGATCGTGAGGCCTGCACCTTGCAGAGCCCTCAACACTTTCTCAAGGTGCTGTAAATGTTCTTCCCAGCTGGAACTGAACACAGCAATGTCATCCAGGTAGGCGGCACTGAAATCCTCCAGCCCAGCCAACACCTGATTGACCAACCTCTGAAAGGTGGCAAGGGCATTCTTCAACCCAAAGGGCATCACCCGGAATTGGTAATGACCTTCTGGGGTTGAGAATGCTGATCTCTTCTTGGCCCCATCGGTTAAGGCAATCTGCCAGTACCCATACGTCAAATCAAACGTGCTGAGGAACCGGGCAGCTCCCAACCGATCAATGAGCTTATCAGCTCTGGGGATGGGGTGCGCGTCAGTCCTGGTGACGGCATTGAGCCCACGGTAGTCCACACAAAACCGGAGTTCTGGAGTGGCACCGGGCGCAGCAGCCTTTGGGACCAAGACCACTGGGCTGGCCCAAGGGCTGTGGGAGGGCTCAATCACCCCTAACGCCAACATCTTAGAGACCTCCTCCTTGATGCTGGCTCTGACCCGGTCAGTCAACCTGTAAATCTTGTGCTTCACAGGAGGGCTGTCACCAGTGTCCACGTCATGGGTACACCAGTGAGTAACACCGGGGGTCAGAGAGAACAGTGGGGCGAACTGTCCCAACAACTGGTGACAGTCCCCCTGCTGCTCCTGAGTCAGAGTAGGGGAGAGGATCACACCTTCTACTGACCCATCATGCTCCTTGGTAGACAGGAGGTCAGGGAGAGGCTCACTCTCCTCTTCCACCACATCATCTGTCGCCAAGAGCATACTCACTTCGGACCTCTCGAAGTGGGGCTTGAGGCGGTTCACGTGAAGGACCCTCAAAGGGTTCCTTGGAGCCTGCAAATCCACCAGGTAGGTGACGTCACTTTTGTGCTCCACCACCTCATATGGCCCAGTCCACTTGTCCTGCAAGGCACAAGGTGCCACTGGGGCCATGACCCACACTTTTTGCCCAGGTTGAAATTCGATCAGAGTGGCATTCTGGTCAGACCATCTCTTCATTTCTTCCTGGCTTGCTTCTAGGTTCGCCTGAGCGAGTTTCCTGAAGCGGGCAGTTTGGTTTCTAAAGGCCAGCATGTAGCTAAATACATCCTGGGGAGTTTTCCTGGGAGCCGCCTCCCAGCCTTCCTTTACCAAACTCAGAGGTCCTCTGACAGGGTGGCCATACAGGAGCTCAAAGGGGCTGTACCCAAGAGACTTCTGAGGCACCTCCCTGTATGCAAAGAGTAGGCATGGCAAGAGGACGTCCCACTTACGCCTCATGGGTTCTGTTAGACCCTTGATCATGCCTTTCAAGGTCTGGTTGAATCTCTCCACCAGACCGTTTCCTTGTGGGTGGTAAGGAGTGGTGAACTTGTAGGTTACACCACACTCCTTCCACAGGGATGTCATATACTTGGATATGAAATTGGTCCCCCTATCAGAAACCACCTCTCTGGGGAATCCCACACGGGAAAAGATCCCCATTAACGCCCGGCCCACCACTGGCGCCGTCGTTGTCCTGAGAGGATTGCCTCCGGGTACCGGGTGGCATGGTCCACCAAGACCAGGATGTACCTGTTGCCCATGGCTGTCTTGGGATCCAGTGGCCCCACAATATCCATCCCTACCCTTTCAAAGGGTGTTCCAACAACAGGAAAAGGTTAGAGAGGAGCTTTGACCTTCCTCCCACTCTTACCACTTGCCTGGCAAGTTTGGCAAGACCTACAGTGTGCATCTGACTGCCTTCGCATTTGGGGCCAAAAGAAGTGGGTGACAAGCCTGTCAAAGGTCTTGTCCTGCCCCAAATGTCCTGCCAAAGGCACGTCATGAGCCAGACCCAGTAGGAAGGTCCTGAAGCGCTGGGGTACCACCAGCACACGGGCTGACCCAGGCTCAGCAACCTTAGGCTCACTGTATAGGAGACCACTCTCCCAGTAGATCAGATGTGACCCGGACTGATTACCAGCTGCCTGGTCTGCAGCCTGCCGCCGCAGACCCTCCAGAGTAGGGCACTCGTTCTGCTCCCTGCAGAACTCCTCCCTAAATCCGTATTTGTAAAGCGCGAACTACTCACCCTTACGGGTCTCAAGGCGCTGGGGGCCGTTGTGGAAATTAAGTGAGCTATTGCCCAGAGTCACAGGATGCTGAGCTGAGCTGCCGCCGGAGCCAGGGATCGAACCGTGACCCCTGTGCTCCGAAGTCAGCTGCCCTGGCCGCTGCACCACACCTCTCCCTGGTGGGACCCCCTTCTTGTTGCCAATGGGTCAGCTCAGAGATGTCTCCCAGTTCGGCTACCTGCTCCCCTGTAGGCACCGGGGCGTCCCCCTTGAGGTCCACCTCCTCCCGGTCCGTGGGAACTTCGGGGGCCGGTTTCCCGCGCCCCCTGCCCTTTCTCTTGGCAGGGACTTGGGCCACTGTTCCAGGCTCCAAGTCCTCTTGATGACCCTTTCTGGCTGCCATTGACCGAGTAGACACGCATGCCCACTCTGGCAACCCAAGCATCTCCAAGTGAGACCTGAGCTCAACATCCTTCCATAAGGACTGCTCCAGGTCGTTACCTAGCAGACAATCTACAGGCATGGTAGGGTTCACAACCACCCTCAAGGGACCTGAGACCCCCCCCATTCAAAGGGAACCTGCGCCACCATACACTGGCGCTCAGAGTTGTCTACATCAACTACTTGGTGGAATGCCCCTGGGACTACCTGCTTCTCAGAGACCAGGTGACACCGGACTGAGGTCACACTGGCTCCAGTATCTCTGAGAGCCTCTACCCTGTTCCCATTGTTGGTCACCCAGGTGCTATATTTCTTTGTGTTAGGGGGCACCTGGTTTCCTGGGACCATCTCACTGTCCCCTAGTGAGACAAGGGTCATTTCTGCGGGATCCCCACCCTCCTGTGGGCACCCCTCCTCCCTAAGCGCTACACTAGCCAACACTTTGGACTGTCCACCGGTGGGTGGCTGTGTCCCCTTTGGGCACTTGGGGTCCCCCTTAAAGTGACCTACCTGGTCACATGCATAACACTTGCGGGGGCCGGTCTCAACAGGCTTCCCTGTAGAGACCCCTTTTCTTCTTATCACCGGGGGGATGGGAACCTTTACCCTGGGTACTAGTTTGGGGCCCTTTAGAGAACTCCTGTGCTTTACCCTTGTCCCCCCACCTTTCTGCTGGGGACCCTGCCCACCTTTGGCTGAGTCTCCCCCAAACGCTTTCTTGTGGACCCTGGTACTCACCCAGCGGTCCGCTTCCATAGCAAGCTTCCTGGGGTCAGTTAGCTTACTATCCACTAGGTGTGGGGCAGATCTGCAAAACATACACTAGACAAGTGCTCCCATGCAATCAAGTTGTAGAGCCCCTGAAAATCTGTTACACCACTGCCCTTCACCCAACCATCCAGCGACCTGCAGAACACATCCACACATTCCAACCAAGTGTTGGCATCAGACTTCTTACTGGACCTGAACTGATCCCTGTACTTTTTAGGAGTAAGACCATACTTAGTGAGAAGGGCATCCTTCATGTCAGCATAGGTGAGGTGATACCCCTTACCCAAAGCTATCAGAGCATCCCTTGCTTCTTCAGGGAAAAGTGGCCACAATCCTGCTCCCCAATTTTCCTCAGGGACCCCATTCATGTGTATGGCTGCCTCATAACCCTGAAACCACCTTTGTATGTCATCCCCCTTCTTGAACTCCTTGCCCACGTTCTTGGGAATGTGCACAATCCTGTCTGCCTTTCTGGACAAATTGCTGCCACCATCTGAGCCTGACTTACTCCTAAGTTCTAGCTCCTTCAGTTCTCTCTCATGCTATAAGAGCATCTTCTTCTCCTCCATGGCCAATCTCTTCTCCTCCCGCTCACTCTCCAGCCTGAGCTTCTGCAGCTCAAACTGCCTTGCCTCCCGCCTGTCCTCCAGCTCCTCTGGGGACAGACTGCTGCTGCCTGACCTGGCGGGTTCCCCCTCACCCAAAAGCACATCCACCCTGGAAATAGGCTCCTCCACCTCCTCACTGAGATTACCAG